>JAULUF010000040.1:10587500-11787500 GCA_031834385.1 Semotilus atromaculatus
AGATAGATTAGTGAGATAGATAGATTAGTTAGAAAGAAAGAAAGAAAAAAGATTAGTGAGAAAGAAAGATAGATTAGTTAGAGAGAAAGAAAGATGGATTAGTTAGAAAGAAAGAAAAAAAGATTAGTAAGAAAGAAAGAAAGATAGATTAGTTAGAAAGAAAAAAGGAAAGAAAGATAGATTAGTAAGAAAGAAAGGAAGAAAGATAGATTAGTGAGATAGATAGATTAGTTAGAAAGAAAGAAAGAAAAAAGATTAGTGAGAAAGAAAGATAGATTAGTTAGAAAGAAAGAGATTAGTTAGAAAGAAAAAGAAAGATAGATTAGTTAGAAAGAAAGAAAGATAGATTAGTTAGAAAGAAAGAAAGATAGATTAGTTAGAAAGAAAGAAAGAAAGATAATTAAAAAGAAAAAAAGAAATATAGATTAGGTAGAAAGAAAGATAGATAGATTAGTTAGAAAGAAAGAAAGAAAAAAAGTTAATTAAAAAGAAAGAAAGAAAGATTAGTTAGAAGGATAGATTAGTTAGAAAGAAAGAAAGAAAGAAAAAAAGATTAGTAAGAAAGAAAGATAGATTAGTTAGTTAGAAAGAAAGAAAGAAAGAAAGAAAGAAATATAGATAAGTTAGAAAGAAAGAAAGATAGATTAGTTAGAAAGAAAGAAAAAAAAGATTAGTTAGAAAGAAAGAATGAAAGATAGATAGATTAGTTAGAAAAAAAGAAAGAAAAAAAGATTAGTAAGAAAGAAAGAAAGATAGATTAGTTAGAAAGAAAAAAGGAAAGAAAGATATATTAGTAAGAAAGAAAGAAAGAAAGATAGATTAGTGAGAAAGATAGATTAGTTAGAAAGAAAGAAAGAAAGATAGATTAGTTAGAAAGAAAAAGAAAGATAGATTAGTTAGAAAGAAAGATAGATTAGTTAGAAAGAAAGAAATAAATAAAGTTAATTAAAAAGAAAGAAAGAAAGAAAGATAGATAGATTAGTTAGAAAGAAAGAAAGAAAAAAAGATTAGTAAGAAAGAAAGAAAGATTAGTTAGAAAGAAAGAAAGATAGATTAGTTACAAAGAAAAAGAAAGATAGATTAGTTAGAAAGAAAGAAAGATAGATTGGTTAGAAAGAAAGAAAGAAAGAAAGTAAATTAAAAAGAAAGAAAGAAAGAAAGATTAGTTAGAAAGATAGATTAGTTAGAAAGAAAGAAAGAAAAAAATATTAGTAAGAAAGAAAGATAGATTAGTTAGAAAGAAAGAAAGAAAGATAGATTAGTAAGAAAGAAAGAAAGATTAGTTAGAAAGAAAGAAAGATAGATTAGTTAGAAAGAAAAAGAAAGATAGATCAGTTAGAAAGAAAGAAAGATAGATTAGTTAGAAAGAAAGAAAGAAAGTTAATTAAAAAGAAAGAAAGAAAGTAAGATAGATTAGTTAGAAAGAAAGAAATATAGATTAGAAAGAAAGAAAGATAGATTAGTTAGAAAGAAAGATAGATTAGTTAGAAAGAAAGATAAATTAGTTAGAAAGAAAGATAGATTAGTTAAAAAACAAAGAAAGAGATTTGTTAGAAAGAAAGATAGATTAGTTAGAAAGATAGATTAGTTAGAAAGAAAGATAGATTAGTTAGAAAGAAAGATAACTTAGTTAGAAATAAAGAAAGATAGATTATTTAAAAAACAAAGAAAGATGGATTTGATAGAAAGAAAGATAGATTAGCTAGAAAGATAGATTAGTTAGAAAAAAAGAAAGATAGATTAGTTAGAAAGAAAGAAATATAAATTAGTTAGAAAGTAAGATAGATTAGTTAGAAAGAAAGATAGATTAGTTAGAAAGAAAGAAAGATAGATTAGTTAGAAAGATAGATAGATAAGTTAGAAAGAAAGAAAGAAAGATTAGTTAGAAAGAAAGAAAGATAGATTGGTTAGAAAGAAAGAAAGATTAGTTAGAAAGAAAGATAGATAGATTAGTTAGAAAGAAAAAAGATAGATTAGTTAGAAAGAAAGAAAGTAAGAAAGAAAGAAAGAAAGATTGGTTACAAAGAAAGATAGATTAGTTAGAAAGATAGAAAGAAAGATAGATTAGTTAGAAAGAAAGAAACATAGATTAGTTAGAAAGAAAGAAAGAAAGAAAGAAAGATAGATTAGTTAGAAAGAAAGAAAGATTAGTTAGTTAGAAAGAAAGAAAGATAGATTAGTTAGAAAGAAAGATAGATTAGTTAGAAAGATAGATAGATAGATAGATTAGTTAGAAAGAAAGAAAGATAGAATAGTTAAAAAGAAAGATAGATAGATTAGTTAGAAAGAAAGATAGATTAGTTAGAAAGATAGATTATTTAGAAAGATAGATAGATAGATAGATTAGTTAGAAAGAAAGAAAGATAGATTAGTTAGAAAGAAAGATAGATAGATTAGTTAGAAAGAAAGATAGATTAGTTAGAAAGAAAGAAAGAAAGATAGATTAGTTAGAAAGAATGAAAAAAGAAAGAAAGAAAGAAAGAAAGATTGGTTAGAAAGAAAGATAGATTAGTTAGTAAGAAAGATATAAAGAAAGATGGATTAGTTAGAAAGAAAGAAACATAGATTAGTTAGAAAGAAAGAAAGAAAGAAAGATAGATTAGTTAGAAAGACTAGTTAGTTAGAAAGAAAGAGATAGATTAGTTAGAAAGAAAGATAGATAGATAGATAGATAGATAGATAGATAGATAGATAGATAGATAGATAGATTAGTTAGAAAGAAAGAAAGATAGATTAGTTAGAAAGAAAGAAAGATATATTAGTTAGAAAGAAAGATAGATAGATTAGTTAGAAAAAAAAGATAGATTAGTTAGAAAGAAAGAAAGATAGATTAGTTAGAAAGAAAGATAGATAGATTAGTTAGAAAGAAAGAAAGATTAGTTAGAAAGAAAGAAAGAATGATAGATTGGTTAGAAAGAAAGAAAGATAGATTAGTAAGAAAGAAAGAAAGGAATAAAGAACGATAGATTAGTTAGAAATAAAGATAAAGTAGTTAGAAAGAAAGATAGATAGATTAGTTAGAAAGAAAGATAGATAGATAGATTAGTTAGAAAGAAAGATAGATTATTTAGAAAGAAAGAAAGATAGATTAGTTAGAAAGAAAGAAAGATTAGTTAGAAAGAAAGAAAGATTAGTTAGAAAGAAAGATAGATAGATTAGTTAGAAAGAAAAAAAGAAAGAAAGAAAGAAAGAAAAATTGGTTAGAAAGAAAGATAGATTAGTTTGAAAGATAGAGATTAGTTAGAAAGAAAGAAAAGATTAGTTAGAATGAAAGAAAGATAGATAGATTAGTTAGAAAGAAAGAAAGATAGATAGATTAGTTAGAAAGAAAGAAAGATTAGTTAGAAAGAAAAAAGATAGATTAGTTAGAAAGAAAGAATAAAAGAAAGTAAGAAAGAAATAATGAAAGATTGGTTAGAAAGAAAGAGATTAGTTAGAAAGATAGATAGATTAGTTAGAAAGAAAGAAAAGTTAGAATGAAAGAAAGATAGAGTAGTTAGAAAGAAAGAAAGATAGATAGATTAGTTAGAAAGAAAGATAGATTAGTTAGAAAGAAAGTAAGGTAGATTAGTTAGAAAGAAAGATAGATTAGTTAGAAAGAAGAAAGATAGAATAGTTAGAAAGAAAGAAAGATTAGTTAGAAAGAAAGAAAGATAGATCAGTTAGCAAGAAAGAAATATTAGTTAGAAAGAAAGAAAGATTAGTTTGAAAGAAAGAAAGATTAGTTTGAAAGAAAGATAGATTAGTAAGAAAGAAAGAAATAAAGAAAGATTAGGTAGAAAGAAAGAAAGATTAGTTAGAAAGAAAGAAAGATAAGTTAGAAAGATAGATAGATAGATAGATAGATAGATAGATAGATAGATAGATAGATAGATAGATAGATAGATAGATAGATAAAGTTCATTAGTACATATAGAATGGTAGTTTAATTGAATCTAGGGCTTCAGGGAGTTTAGATTTGAGTTTATTTGGTGTCCACTGCTGGGCCACCGTAGTCTTGGCTCAATTTGAACTGTTGCAATGAAAGTCAATGGGATTTTTATGATTTTTAATATTAATTTTTAAGAAATCTGAAAGTCAAATCAGTTTGAAAAGATATAGCACACCGAGTCAGAACAGTCTGAAGGTCTGACCCGAGTTTGGAGTTTGTAGAGTTAAAGCTCTAGGACGAGTTAGAGTCAGAATTTTTTGGGTAAGAAAAATAAGAAGAAGAAGAAGAAGAAGAATAACTAGAAAAAGTTCGTCGAGACAAACTTTAAGTTGGCTTGTGAAAGTTTGGACCAATAAGTTTGAAGAAGTTTAAAGAAGTTTAAAGTTTAATTAGTTTATAGTTTAGTAAGAAAGAAAGAAAGATAGATTAGTTAAAAAGAAAGAAAAAAAGATTAGTAAGAAAGAAAGAAAGATAGATTAGTTAGAAAGAAAGAAAGAAAGAAAGAAAGATAGATAGATTAGTTAGAAAGAAAGATAGATTAGTAAGAAATAAAGAAAGAAAGAAATATAGATAAGTTAGAAAGAAAGAAAGATATATTAGGTAGAAAAAAAGAAAGAAAAAAAGATTAGTAAGAAAGAAAGAAAGATAGATTAGTTAGAAAGAAAAAAGGAAAGAAAGATAGATTAGTAAGAAAGAAAGAAAGATAAATTAGTAAGAAAGAAAAAAGATTGATTAGTAAGAAAGATAGAAAGATAGATAGCTTAGTTAGAAAGAAAGAAAAAAAGATTAGTGAGAAAGAAAGATAGATTAGTTAGAAAGAAAGAAAGAAAGAGATTAGTTAGAAAGAAAAAGAAAGATAGATTAGTTAGAAAGAAAGAAAGATAGATTAGTTAGAAAGAAAGAAAGAAAGTTAATTAAAAAGAAAGAAAGAAAGATAGATTAGGTAGAAAGAAAGATAGAAAGATAGATAGATTAGTTAGAAAGAAAGAAAGAAAGATAGATAGATTAGTTAGAAAGAAAGAAAAAAAGATTAGTTAGAAAGAAAGAAAGAAAGATAGATTAGTTAGAAAAAAAGAAAGAAAAAAGATTAGTAAGAAAGAAAGAAAGATAGATTAGTTAGAAAGAAAAAAGGAAAGAAAGATAGATTAGTAAGAAAGAAAGAAAGAAAGATAAATTAGTAAGAAAGAAAGAAAGATTGATTAGTAAGAAAGATAGAAAGATAGATAGATTAGTTAGAAAGAAAGAAAGAAAAAAAGATTAGTGAGAAAGATAGATTAGTTATAAAGAAAGAAAGAAAGAGATTAGTTAGAAAGAAAAAGAAAGATAGATTAGTTAGAAAGAAAGAAAGATAGATTAGTTAGAAAGAAAGAAAGAAAGAAAGAAAGAAAGAAAGTTAATTAAAAAGAAAGAAAGAAAGATAGATTAGGTAGAAAGAAAGATAGAAAGATAGATAGATTAGTTAGAAAGAAAGAAAGAAAGTTAATTAAAAAGAAAGAAAGAAAGATTAGTTAGAAAGATAGATTAGTTAGAAAGAAAGAAAGAAAAAAAGATTAGTAAGAAAGAAAGATAGATTAGTTAGAAAGAAAGAAAGAATGAAAGAAAGAAAGAATGAAAGAAAAAAAGATTAGTAAGAAAGAAAGATAGATAAGTTAGAAAGAAAGAAAGATAGATTAGTTAGAAAGAAAGAAAAAAAGATTAGTTAGAAAGAAAGAAAAAAAGATAGATTAGTTAGAAAAAAAGAAAGAAAAAAAGATTAGTAAGAAAGAAAGAAAGATAGATTAGTTAGAAAGAAAAAAGGAAAGAAAGATTAGTAAGAAAGAAAGAAAGAAAGATAGATTAGTGAGAAAGATAGATTAGTTAGAAAGAAAGAAAGAAAAAAAGATTAGTGAGAAAGAAAGATAGATTAGTTAGAAAGAAAGAAAGAAATATTAGTTAGTAAGAAAAAGAAAGATAGATTAGTTAGAAAGAAAGAAAGATAAATTAGTTAGAAAGAAAGAAAGAAAGAAAGAAAGAAAGTTAATTAAAAAGAAAGATAGATTAGGTAGCAAGAAAGATAGAAAGATAGATAGATTAGTTAGAAAGAAAGAAAGAAAGTTAATTAAAAAGAAAGAAAGAAAGATTAGTTAGAAAGATAGATTAGTTAGAAAGAAAGAAAGAAAAAAAGATTAGTAAGAAAGAAAGATAGATTAGTTAGAAAGAAAGAAAGAAAGAAAGAAAGAAAGAAAGAGAAAGAAAGAAATATAGATAAGTTAGAAAGAAAGAAAGATAGATTAGTTAGAAAGAAAGAAAGATGGATTAGTTAGAAAGAAAGAAAAAAGATTAGTTAGAAAGAAAGAAAGAAAGATAGTTTAGTTAGAAAGAAAAAAGGAAAGAAAGATAGATTAGTAAGAAAGAAAGGAAGAAAGATAGATTAGTGAGATAGATAGATTAGTTAGAAAGAAAGAAAGAAAAAAGATTAGTGAGAAAGAAAGATAGATTAGTTAGAGAGAAAGAAAGATGGATTAGTTAGAAAGAAAGAAAAAAAGATTAGTAAGAAAGAAAGAAAGATAGATTAGTTAGAAAGAAAAAAGGAAAGAAAGATAGATTAGTAAGAAAGAAAGGAAGAAAGATAGATTAGTGAGATAGATTAGTTAGAAAGAAAGAAAGAAAAAAGATTAGTGAGAAAGAAAGATAGATTAGTTAGAAAGAAAGAGATTAGTTAGAAAGAAAAAGAAAGATAGATTAGTTAGAAAGAAAGAAAGATAGATTAGTTAGAAAGAAAGAAAGAAAGAAAGTTAATTAAAAAGAAAAAAAGAAATATAGATTAGGTAGAAAGAAAGATAGATAGATTAGTTAGAAAGAAAGAAAGAAAGAAAGTTAATTAAAAAGAAAGAAAGAAAGATTAGTTAGAAGGATAGATTAGTTAGAAAGAAAGAAAGAAAAAAAGATTAGTAAGAAAGAAAGATAGATTAGTTAGTTAGAAAGAAAGAAAGAAAGAAAGAAATATAGATAAGTTAGAAAGAAAGAAAGATAGATTAGTTAGAAAGAAAGAAAAAAAAGATTAGTTAGAAAGAAAGAATGAAAGATAGATAGATTAGTTAGAAAAAAAGAAAGAAAAAAAGATTAGTAAGAAAGAAAGAAAGATAGATAGATTAGTTAGAAAGAAAAAAGGACAGAAAGATATATTAGTAAGAAAGAAAGAAAGAAAGATAGATTAGTGAGAAAGATAGATTAGTTAGAAAGAAAGAAAGAAAGAAAGATAGATTAGTTAGAAAGAAAAAGAAAGATAGATTAGTTAGAAAGAAAGATAGATTAGTTAGAAAGAAAGAAAGAAAGAAAGAAAGTTAATTAAAAAGAAAGAAAGAAAGAAAGATAGATAGATTAGTTAGAAAGAAAGAAAGAAAAAAAGATTAGTAAGAAAGAAAGAAAGATTAGTTAGAAAGAAAGAAAGATAGATTAGTTACAAAGAAAAAGAAAGATAGATTAGTTAGAAAGAAAGAAAGAAAGTTAATTAAAAAGAAAGAAAGAAAGAAAGATTAGTTAGAAAGATAGATTAGTTAGAAAGAAAGAAAGAAAAAAATATTAGTAAGAAAGAAAGATAGATTAGTTAGAAAGAAAGAAAGATAGATTAGTAAGAAAGAAAGAAAGATTAGTTAGAAAGAAAGAAAGATAGATTAGTTAGAAAGAAAAAGAAAGATAGATCAGTTAGAAAGAAAGAAAGATAGATTAGTTAGAAAGAAAGAAAGAAAGAAAGTTAATTAAAAAGAAAGAAAGAAAGTAAGATAGATTAGTTAGAAAGAAAGAAAGATAGATTAGAAAGAAAGAAAGATAGATTAGTTAGAAAGAAAGATAGATTAGTTAGAAAGAAAGATAAATTAGTTAGAAAGAAAGATAGATTAGTTAAAAAACAAAGAGATTTGTTAGAAAGAAAGATAGATTAGTTAGAAAGATAGATTAGTTAGAAAGAAAGATAGATTAGTTAGAAAGAAAGAAAGATAGATTATTTAAAAAACAAAGAAAGATGGATTTGATAGAAAGAAAGATAGATTAGCTAGAAAGATAGATTAGTTAGAAAAAAAGAAAGATAGATTAGTTAGAAAGAAAGAAAGATAAATTAGTTAGAAAGTAAGATAGATTAGTTAGAAAGAAAGATAGATTAGTTAGAAAGAAAGAAAGATAGATTAGTTAGAAAGATAGATAAGTTAGAAAGAAAGAAAGAAAGATTAGTTAGAAAGAAAGAAAGATAGATTGGTTAGAAAGAAAGAAAGATTAGTTAGAAAGAAAGATAGATAGATTAGTTAGAAAGAAAAAAGATAGATTAGTTAGAAAGAAAGAAAGTAAGAAAGAAAGAAAGAAAGATTGGTTAGAAAGAAAGATAGATTAGTTAGAAAGAAAGAAACATAGATTAGTTAGAAAGAAAGAAAGAAAGATAGATTAGTTAGAAAGAAAGAAAGATTAGTTAGTTAGAAAGAAAGAAAGATAGATTAGTTAGAAAGAAAGATAGATTAGTTAGAAAGATAGATAGATAGATAGATTAGTTAGAAAGAAAGAAAGATAGATTAGTTAGAAAGAAAGATAGATAGATTAGTTAGAAAGAAAGATAGATTAGTTAGAAAGAAAGATAGATTAGTTAGAAAGATAGATAGATAGATAGATTAGTTAGAAAGAAAGAAAGATAGATTAGTTAGAAAGAAAGATAGATTAGTTAGAAAGAAAGATAGATTAGTTAGAAAGAAAGAAAGATAGATTAGTTAGAAAGAATGAAAAAAGAAAGAAAGAAAGAAAGATTGGTTAGAAAGAAAGATAGATTAGTTAGTAAGAAAGATATAAAGAAAGATGGATTAGTTAGAAAGAAAGAAACATAGATTAGTTAGAAAGAAAGAAAGAAAGATAGATTAGTTAGAAAGACTAGTTAGTTAGAAAGAAAGAGATAGATTAGTTAGAAAGAAAGATAGATAGATAGATAGATTAGTTAGAAAGAAAGAAAGATAGATTAGTTAGAAAGAAAGAAAGATATATTAGTTAGAAAGAAAGATAGATAGATTAGTTAGAAAAAAAAGATAGATTAGTTAGAAAGAAAGAAAGATAGATTAGTTAGAAAGAAAGATAGATTAGTTAGAAAGATAGATAGATAGATAGATTAGTTAGAAAGAAAGAAAGATAGATTAGTTAGAAAGAAAGATAGATAGATTAGTTAGAAAGAAAGATAGATTAGTTAGAAAGAAAGATAGATTAGTTAGAAAGATAGATAGATAGATAGATTAGTTAGAAAGAAAGAAAGATAGATTAGTTAGAAAGAAAGATAGATTAGTTAGAAAGAAAGATAGATTAGTTAGAAAGAAAGAAAGATAGATTAGTTAGAAAGAATGAAAAAAGAAAGAAAGAAAGAAAGATTGGTTAGAAAGAAAGATAGATTAGTTAGTAAGAAAGATATAAAGAAAGATGGATTAGTTAGAAAGAAAGAAACATAGATTAGTTAGAAAGAAAGAAAGAAAGATAGATTAGTTAGAAAGACTAGTTAGTTAGAAAGAAAGAGATAGATTAGTTAGAAAGAAAGATAGATAGATAGATAGATTAGTTAGAAAGAAAGAAAGATAGATTAGTTAGAAAGAAAGAAAGATATATTAGTTAGAAAGAAAGATAGATAGATTAGTTAGAAAAAAAAGATAGATTAGTTAGAAAGAAAGAAAGATAGATTAGTTAGAAAGAAAGATAGATAGATTAGTTAGAAAGAAAGAAAGATTAGTTAGAAAGAAAGAAAGAATGATAGATTGGTTAGAAAGAAAGAAAGATAGATTAGTAAGAAAGAAAGAAAGGAATAAAGAACGATAGATTAGTTAGAAATAAAGATAAAGTAGTTAGAAAGAAAGATAGATAGATTAGTTAGAAAGAAAGATAGATAGATAGATTAGTTAGAAAGAAAGATAGATTATTTAGAAAGAAAGAAAGATAGATTATTTAGAAAGAAAGAAAGATAGATTAGTTAGAAAGAAAGAAAGATTAGTTAGAAAGAAAGAAAGATTAGTTAGAAAGAAAGATAGATAGATTAGTTAGAAAAAAAGAAAGAAAGAAAGAAAGAAAGAAAAATTGGTTAGAAAGATAGATTAGTTTGAAAGATAGAGATTAGTTAGAAAGAAAGAAAAGATTAGTTAGAATGAAAGAAAGATAGATAGATTAGTTAGAAAGAAAGAAAGATAGATTAGTTAGAAAGAAAGAAAGATTAGTTAGAAAGAAAAAAGATAGATTAGTTAGAAAGAAAGAATAAAAGAAAGTAAGAAAGAAAGAATGAAAGATTGGTTAGAAAGAAAGAGATTAGTTAGAAAGATAGATAGATTAGTTAGAAAGAAAGAAAAGTTAGAATGAAAGAAAGATAGAGTAGTTAGAAAGAAAGAAAGATAGATAGATTAGTTAGAAAGAAAGATAGATTAGTTAGAAAGAAAGTAAGGTAGATTAGTTAGAAAGAAAGATAGATTAGTTAGAAAGAAGAAAGATAGATTAGTTAGAAAGAAAGAAAGATTAGTTAGAAAGAAAGAAAGATAGATCAGTTAGCAAGAAAGAAATATTAGTTAGAAAGAAAGAAAGATTAGTTTGAAAGAAAGAAAGATTAGTTTGAAAGAAAGATCGATTAGTAAGAAAGAAAGAAATAAAGAAAGATTAGGTAGAAAGAAAGAAAGATTAGTTAGAAAGAAAGAAAGATAAGTTAGAAAGATAGATAGATAGATAGATAGATATATAGATAGATAGATAGATAGATAGATAGATAGATAGATAGATAAAGTTCATTAGTACATATAGAATGGTAGTTTAATTGAATCTAGGGCTTCAGGGAGTTTAGATTTGAGTTTTTGTGTTGTTCACTACTGGGCCACCGTAGTCTTGGCTCAATTTGAACTGTTGCAATGAAAGTCAATGGGATTTTTATGATTTTTAATATTAATTTTTAAGAAATCTGAAAGTCAAATCAGTTTGAAAAGATATAGCACACCGAGTCAGAACAGTCTGAAGGTCTGACCCGAGTTTGGAGTTTGTAGAGTTAAAGCTCTAGGACGAGTTAGAGTCAGAATTTTTTGGGTAAGAAAAATAAGAAGAAGAAGAAGAAGAAGAATAATAATAAGTTTAAATAGGATTTCAGTAAGTTGGCTTTTCCAAGCCAACTTAATAATAAGTTTAAATAGGATTTCAGTAAGTTGGCTTTTCCAAGCCAACTTAATAAGCTTTTACACAGACAGCATGAGAACTTGGAATTAAAAAAGTTATGTTTGGGCTAAAGCATTATATATGTAATCATATGCCATAACTAATAACAAATACAAATAATATGACAGAACAGTTGTACACATTTTTACACTAAAGACCCATTATATCAGTTATTGTATTTTTAACCCTATAAACAAAAATGAGTGATGGCATAAGTTAGTTGAGTTTATGTAAAGAAAAGCTTCAATGTCTTCTGTGTCTAAATGTAAAGGCTGAATATAGACAATACAAAATATTAATTAAGTTGGCTTGGAAAAGCCAACTTACTGAAATCCTATTTAAACTTATTATTATTCTTCTTCTTCTTCTTCTTATTTTTCTTACCCAAAAAATTCTGACTCTAACTCGTCCTAGAGCTTTAACTCTACAAACTCCAAACTCGGGTCAGACCTTCAGACTGTTCTGACTCGGCGTGCTATATCTTTTCAAACTGATTTGACTTTCAGATTTCTTAAAAATTAATATGAAAAATCATAAAAATCCCATTGACTTTCATTGCAACAGTTCAAATTGAGCCAAGACTACGGTGGCCCAGCAGTGGACACCAAATAAACTCAAATCTAAACTCCCTGAAGCCCTAGACTCAATTAAACTACCATTCTATATGTACTAATAAACTTATCTATCTATCTATCTATCTATCTATCTATCTATCTATCTATCTATCTATCTATCTATCTATCTATCTATCTATCTATCTATCTCTTTCAACTATCTATCTCTCTTTCTATCTATACATCTCTTTCTTTCTTTCTTTCTAACTAATCTATTTTTTCTTTCATTCTAACTAATCTATCTTTTTTCTTTCTAACTAATCTATCTTTCTTTCTAACTGATCTATCTTTTTTCTTTCTAACTACTCTATATTTCTTTCATTCTAACTAATCTATCTTTCTTTCTAACTAATCTATCTTTCTTTCTTTCTAACTACTCTATCTTTCTTTCATTCGAACTAATCTATCTTTCTTTCTAACTAATCTATCTTTCTTTCTAACTAATCTATCTTTCTTTCTAACTAATCTATCTTTCTTTCTAACTAATCTTTCTTTCTTTCTAACTACTCTATCTTTCTTTCATTCTAACTAATCTATCTTTCTTTCTAACTAATCTATCTTTCTTTCTAACTAATCTATATATCTTTCTTTCTAACTTATCTATCTTTCTTTCTAACTAATCTATCTTTCTTTCTTTCTAACTACTCTATCTTTCTTTCATTCTAACTAATCTATCTTTCTTTCTAACTAATCTAACTTTCTTTCTAACTAACTAATCTATCTTTCTTTCTTTCTTTCTAACAAATCTATTTATCTTTCTTTCTAACTAATCTATCTATCTATCTATCTTTCTTTCTAATCTATCTTTCTTTCTTTCTAACTAATCGAACTTTCTTTCTAACTAATCTATCTTTCTTTCTTTCTAACTACTCTATCTTTCTTTCATTCTAACTAATCTATCTTTCTTTCTAACTAATCTATCTATCTTTCTTTCTAACTAATCTATCTTTCTTTCTAACTAATCTTTCTTTCTTTCTAACTACTCTATCTTTCTTTCATTCTAACTAATCTATCTTTCTTGCTAACTAATCTATCTTTCTTTTTTCTAACTACTCTATCTTTCTTTCATTCTAACTAATCTATCTTTCTTTCTAACTAATCTATCTTTCTTTCTAACTACTCTATCTTTCTTTCATTCTAACTAATCTATCTTTCTTTCTAACTAATCTATCTTTCTTTCTAACTAATCTATCTATCTTTCTTTCTAACTTATCTATCTTTCTTTCTAACTAATCTATCTTTCTTTCTTTCTAACTACTCTATCTTTCTTTCATTCTAACTAATCTATCTTTCTTTCTAACTAATCTAACTTTCTTTCTAACTAACTAATCTATCTTTCTTTCTTTCTTTCTAACTAATCTATTTATCTTTCTTTCTAACTAATCTATCTATCTATCTTTCTTTCTAATCTATCTTTCTTTCTTTCTAACTAATCTAACTTTCTTTCTAACTAATCTATCTATCTTTCTTTCTTTTTAACTAATCTATCTTTTATTCTAACAAATCTATTTTTCTTTCTTTCTAACTAATCCATCTTTTCGTTTTGACTAATCTATCTTTCTTTCTAACTAATCTATCTATCTTTCTTTCTTTCTAACTAATCTATCTTTCCTTCATTCTAACAAATCTCTTTCTTTCTTTCTAACTAATCTATCTTTTTTCTTTCTAACTAATCTATCTATCTTTCTTTCTTTTTAACTAATCTATCTTTTATTCTAACAAATCTATTTTTCTTTCTTTCTAACTAAACTATCTATCTTTCTTTCTTTCTAACTAATCTATCTTTCTTTTTCTTTCTAACTAATCTCTTTCTTTCTTTCTTTCTAACTAATCTATCTTTCTTTCTCACTAATCTTTTTTTCTTTCTTTCTTTCTAACTAATCTATCTTTCTCACTAATCTATCTTTCTTTCTTTCTTTCTTACTAATCTATCTTTCTTTCCTTTTTTCTTTCTAACTAATCTATCTTTCTTTCTTTCTTACTAATCTTTTTTTCTTTCTTTTTTTCTAACTAATCTATCTTTCTTTCTTTCTTTCTAACTAATCTTTTTTTCTTTCTTTCTAACTAATCTATCTTTCTTTCTTTCTAACTTATCTATATTTCTTTCTTTCTTTCTTACTTTCTTTCTTTCTTTCATTCTTTCTTTCATTCTTTCTTTCTTTCTAACTAATCTATCTTTCTTTCTTACTAATCTTTTTTTCTTTCTTTCTTTCTAACTAATCTATCTTTCTAACTAATCTTTCTTTCTTTCTTTTTAATTAACTTTCTTTCTTTCTTTCTAACTAATCTATCTATCTTTCTATCTTTCTTTCTACCTAATCTATCTTTCTTTCTTTCTTTCTAACTAATCTATCTTTCTTTCTTTCTAACTAATCTATCTTTCTTTTTCTTTCTAACTAATCTCTTTCTTTCTTTCTTTATAACTAATCTATCTTTCTTTCTCACTAATCTTTTTTTCTTTCTTTCTTTCTAACTAATCTATCTATCTTTCTATCTTTCTTACTAATCAATCTTTCTTTCTTTCTTACTAATTTATCTTTCTTTCTTTCTTACTAATCTATCTTTCTTTCCTTTTTTCTTTCTAACTAATCTATCTTTCTTTTTCTTTCTAACTAATCTCTTTCTTTCTTTCTTTCTAACTAATCTATCTTTCTTTCTCACTAATCTTTTTTTCTTTCTTTCTTTCTAACTAATCTATCTTTCTCACTAATCTATCTTTCTTTCTTTCTTTCTTACTAATCTTTCTTTCTTTCCTTTTTTCTTTCTAACTAATCTATCTTTCTTTCTTTCTTACTAATCTTTTTTTCTTTCTTTTTTTCTAACTAATCTATCTTTCTTTCTTTCTTTCTAACTAATCTTTTTTTCTTTCTTTCTAACTAATCTATCTTTCTTTCTTTCTAACTTATCTATATTTCTTTCTTTCTTACTTTCTTTCTTTCTTTCTTTCATTCTTTCTTTCTTTCTAACTAATCTATCTTTCTTTCTTACTAATCTTTGTTTCTTTCTTTCTTTCTAACTAATCTATCTTTCTAACTAATCTTTCTTTCTTTCTTTTTAATTAACTTTCTTTCTTTCTTTCTAACTAATCTATCTATCTTTCTATCTTTCTTTCTACCTAATCTATCTTTCTTTCTTTCTTTTTAATTAACTTTCTTTCTTTCTTTCTTTCTTTCTAACTAATCTATCTTTCTTTCTTTCTAACTAATCTATCTTTCTTTTTCTTTCTAACTAATCTCTTTCTTTCTTTCTTTATAACTAATCTATCTTTCTCACTAATCTTTTTTTCTTTCTTTCTTTCTAACTAATCTATCTATCTTTCTATCTTTCTTACTAATCAATCTTTCTTTCTTTCTTACTAATTTATCTTTCTTTCTTTCTTTCTTACTAATCTATCTTTCTTTCCTTTTTTCTTTCTAACTAATCTATCTTTCTTTCTTTCTTACTAATCTTTTTTCTTTCTTTTTTTCTAACTAATCTATCTTTCTTTCTTTCTTTCTAACTAATCTTTTTTTCTTTCTTTCTAACTAATCTATCTATCTTTCTTTCTTTCTTTCTAACTAATCTATCTATCTTTCTATCTTTCTTTCTACCTAATCTATCTTTCTTTCTTTCTTTTTAATTAACTTTCTTTCTTTCTTTCTAACTAATCTATCTTTCTTTCTTTCTAACTAATCTATCTTTCTTTCTCACTAATCTTTTTTTCTTTCTTTCTAACTAAGCTATCTATCTTTCTATCTTTCTTACTAATCAATCTTTTTTCTTTCTTACTAATTTATCTTTCTTTCTTTCTTTCTTACTAATCTATCTTTCTTTCCTTTTTTCTTTCTAACTAATCTATCTTTCTTTCTTTCTTACTAATCTTTTTTTCTTTCTTTTTTTCTAACTAATATATCTTTCTTTCTTTCTAACTTATCTATATTTCTTTCTTTCTTTATTTCTTACTAATCTATCTTTCTTTCTAACTAATCTATCTATCTTTCTTTCTTTCTTTCTTTCTTTCTTTCTTTCTAACTAATCTATCTTTCTTTCTTTCTTACTAATCTTTTTTTCTTTCTTTTTAACTAATCTATCTTTCTTTCTTTCTTACTAAACTATAAACTAATTAAACTTTAAACTTCTTTAAACTTCTTCAAACTTATTGGTCCAAACTTTCACAAGCCAACTTAAAGTTTGTCTCGACGAACTTTTTCTAGTTTATGTAATACTTACAATGAACTCTTCATAGGTATCTGCAGTTTTACAGCAGTACCAGAAGTGGTTGCAGATGTCTTTGTTCCACATCTGGAGAATGGCACACCCCTTTTGTTGTCCTGCCTGGATGCATAAATAATTTTTTTTATGATATGTAAACTATGAATATGTCAACAAGATTGATGTAGATGAATTAAAAAATTAAACTATATATATATATATATATATATATATATATATATATATATATATATATATATATATATATATATATATATATAAATAAAAAGGTATAGGAGGGTGCTGGGATGTAAAATTATATTGCGATCAGATGAAATGTGATTTCTGATGGAAGCAAAGTAAAAGTGTAGGATACTTACTGCATGAATTTTTTTGGACCCATGCCAGACGTCCAAAGTGTGGTGGACTCCGCAGTCTCTGTATTTCCCTTTGTCTGGGGGACAAAAGCTAGGAATTGAACGCATACTTCAAAATAATCAAAAACAGTGTCCTGTCATAATCACAGTGTTGTATTTTGTCTGGAATAGATTTCAGAAATATGGATAGCTTCACAAAAACCATAAAGAAGACAATAGTAAAGATACTTACTGAAGAGGGCTGATATTTGGCTATGAGCATCAGTACAAATTTCTGTCAAGTTCAGTTCATGACGGAGTGTCTCAAAGGTCTGCTGAAAGCCCTCCTTCTCCATGATAACAGAGTTCCTCAATGTCTCCCTCTTGTCGATGTTGACCATGAAGATTATGTGTTTGGATTCATTTTCCATAGCGGTGTATGTGCAATACTGTGCACAGAATCCAGGACTGTCCATCCGACCATCACCTTTTTTTAAGGGTAAAGCAAAGGGGTTAACTACATACTCATTTTATTCAGATACCACTCCTTAAAAACACTGTGCAAGAGTAGATGAGGTTAACTCTATATAAGGCTCATATCATGTTCTCATTCAAGTTTTTGTAAAACAAACTACACAAACATTTATACATCCCTTGAGAGTGGTGCCGATGGTCGTTGAGCCAAATAGCTTAACTGTGACTCAATAGTGAGACTCACACATGAGTCAAGGTGTGAAAGGGATTTATACATACAAAGCAATCTTGAGATCTCTTTCTAGGAGGTTTAACCACCATTCACGCCTTGACTCTTGTGACTGCATGGTGGGTCAACGACCCTCTTGTAAAATATTCTGTACTCTTATTTAGTGGATATCCTGTGTGTGTGTATGTATGTGAACTCACCTAGGGCCACAATAGGCCCTTTAGACTGTAGCTGGGCAATGATTTCGGCTCTCTTCTCATTCCAGAACTCCTTTATGGTGTCCACACAGTAGGAGTCTTGTATCCGGAAGAAAGACGACCTCTCAACCATCCCCATATTCATAAATTTAAAGAGAAGGGAAATCTTGGCATAGTTGTTGCCAGACAGCAGTATGTTACTGGCCAACATAAAGTCCCCAGCCAGCATCCCGTAATTTAAATTGGGCTGGGAAGACCATTTCCACACAGTGTGACCGACCATGAGGACATATCTGAAGAAGACATATTAGGGGAAAAAAGGCCCATTAAAAAAATATGTATATTAAACATATGAAACATTCAAATATGTTCAATACATGTTATCAAAACATCACGCAAAGTTCGGACTCACCCATTCCACAATTGCAGCAGTACCCCTGGAATGGATGTTGACCTCAAATGGTCTATGTGCCCCACACTCTACATTGGTGTTTGTGTCCTTAGCAGTACACGTGTTGACAGGTAGAACAAGATATTCTGCAAGCAGCTTCAGACAATCGTGGTATGTGATATATGCTGGCTGGCCAATTATATCATCTTCAACCAGGACTTTAGAAGTCTCTGGGATTGGATGTATGTCTGCGATAGTTGGGTCTTGGGAGTTGTCTTCAGCATCGTGCACTGTGTCCTCCATACTGACTGTTGGAAGTGCATCCAGACAAATTGGAGTCTTGAGCGCACCACCAGTCCTGTTGTAACAAAAATATTTCTAAAACATCTCTCAAAAAAATAAAGAACTACAATATAATAGCCATACAGTATTGAACCTACCGCACACAAATATGTGGCACATAATCTTCATCCTCACTGTCATCATAGTCTGTATCTATTTCCTTTGTTTCTTCGTCTTCAAATGATGACACAGACTCTGTCTCCATATCAGGACACCAGGTGTCATCTTCCCAGTCTATACTATGTAGTAAAGGACAAATTTGAAGAGTACATTTACACCAACAATAACATTTAAAACATATTTTCATTCAACACAACAACTTACGTTGAGTTTTGAATGTTGTTAAATTCATCTTCACTAATGACATCAAGATCCAGATCCAGTGATGACATACTAATTGCAGAGAAAAAAGTATATGTCATAATCACCACAGGTGGTTGAAGTAATGAAGGAACCATGACTGTAGAATGAAGTTTTGGAAATATTATATACAAATTTCTCACTAATCAATACCTTGCATCCAATTGCTGAATGGTTTTCTCCTGAAGGCTGCTATTGTCCAACTCCTCAACTCCAGCTACTGAGAAGTCATCATCTCTGCAATTGACAAAATGACAATAAAACAGATTGTTGTGGATTGTTGTACAAACTGTCACACATTCACTGAACGACACAACATAAAAGTCTCACCTGTCAGAAAGCGACTCCGCGACAATAGTGGAAACAGGGGGTGGTGGCCTTGTAAATCCACTTTTTGATGGCGTGGACGTTGATATGTCTTTCTCATAACTATAAAAACAAGCAAATCACCATAACAGTTAAATCACCACATTTTTTAAATGTATTGTTTACAGATAAACTAAGTAACATACACTCAAACACCTTCTCACAACTGAATTGCAGACACAAGATAATGTAACACACACACACAACATGTATTGTATAACACATACAGATACAACATAAAGACATAGGTAAAAATATGTAGAGCATATAACAACAAACCAAACGTGAAAAAACGGAGCAGGTAGAGTTCACGGTGAACATAGGAACAAAGTTTTGGCTGAGGGTAAAGCTAGGTATAAAAATAGATCCCCTAAACTTTTTAACCTAAAGTTAGATTTGCCGAAATTAAACAAAACAGCTTTCAACTGCAGATAGGCCTATTGATTATTTATCGTCTCAACCCTGGCTCACTAACAGTAACGTTATACCAGTCGACACCCAAGTTACACTTGTCTTAGCTATGCCAGTGTAACGTTAGTTATGCTACGTAACGGTAGATAGCTATATTAGGTAACGTTAGCTACGCGTGCTAGTGATACATGCTTCATGAAAAATAAATGCCATCAAAATGAAAACAGCAAGATTACATGTCCAGCAGAAATAAAGCCATCATGGAGTCACTTTTCAGCCCCTTGAGATCCATCAGTTGTCACCACCGCTGGAAAGATATTGACTCTCGTATGACTTCTTTGTTTATCCAAATACGTTTTATTCATAGCCTTTTCAAAAACTGTCTTCCTTTTTTTAACTTCGCTGCCTGTATATGCAGGTACTGAGAATTTTGATGGTTCTTTCTCTGCCATAATTGTTTGTTATTACTAGCTTCCGTTCCTCTTCAAACGGGTGCGCGCATTTGGGCTGCTCCTGTATACGCAGAGGTGGTATCCATGCTAGCGAGGGAGACTGACAGTCGCCCCAGCCAATTTTTTTTTTTTTTTTTTTTATAATTTCTTTTCCAGAGTACTTACATTTTAATTATGCATTGATATATAAAGACAGTTTAAACAAATTTGGAAAAAAGTATTTTTGGGGATTTCTGCCTACCCTGCCTTTAATAATTGGCACTTTTTAGTCACGGGGGGCAACTCACTACACAAGAAAATTTTGTTTTTAAAATGTTTTCTATATGTTGTTTTAATTTTGGGTTTATTCACTTAAGAATAACTTGTAATGGGTACAAATTATACTTTTTCTACAGACCCTGAATTTCAAACACAATGGCAGCAGAGAAAGTGCTTGAACAAATGATGGTGAGGTGGGTTATGCAGTTCACTACCCAAGGTTCAGTGAAGGTGGCTGGCTAGGTAGTCCGTTCTGTTAAGGAAAAGCTATCATACGGTTAGCAGTTTTAGTTAGTTCCTAAATATCATTAAGTAAATCAGACCATGAGTCAGGAATGAATGTGATCTAAACTTTTGCTTCCTTCTCCCAGCATATGCATCACCCCTCATGGAGTCTCTGAGAGTGGAATACTCCAGGTCACCACAGGCTCTACGAGAACGCACTAGTCCACTACACCTGCTCCCCTTCCAGATCCCTCGAGAGGATCAACAAGAATGAGGCTGAGACCCGTGTGCTCAGACGGGAATGCAGAAGGGCTGAGCGCAGGTGGAAAAAGGATGGGTTACAGGTCTCTTATCAAATTTTAAAAGATTGTCTTGCCACCTATCAAAAGTCGGTCAGTGATGCAAAATCTCAATATCTTTCAAATTGAATTGCTATGAATGCAAACAGGCCACAAGTTCTTTTTAAAACGATAAACTCAGTTCTTAATCCAGCCACCTGCTCAGCCCCTGTTGGTAATATTGAGAATGAGACCTGTATAGAATTCTTAGGTTTCTTTGAACAGAAGATATTAAATATCAGATCTCACCTCTCTCCTTCTGACACGGCTGTTTCTCCCCAGATCTCTCCTTCTAGTAATTTTACAAGTTTTAAACCAGTGTCTCAATCTCAATTAAGTGCATTAATCTCTAAAATGAAATTGACATACTGTCAATCTGATGTGCTGCCTGGCCGTTTGCTCAGAGAGGTATTAGACACCATTAGCCCTGCGCTTTTAACTATTATAAACAGTTCTCTGTCCAGTGGGGTTTTTCCTGAGTCTTTTAAGCATGCTTCTGTACAGCCCCTGCTAAAAAGATCTAACCTTGATCCATCTGTTCTTAGTAACTACCGGCCAATTTCTAAACTCCCATTTATTTCAAAGGTTTTAGAGAAAGCAGTGCTCTCACAGTTTACCTCTTACTTAGATGCTTTTAACATTTTGGATAAGTTCCAATCTGGTTTCAGAGCACTTCACAGTACAGAGTCAGCCTTGCTTAAAGTTACGAATGATCTATTGTTGTCTGCGGATTCAGGGTCATCTGTCATTCTGTTACTGCTAGATCTGAGTTCGGCTTTTGATACTATTGACCATGACATCCTCTTGAAACGACTTCAATATACAGTAGGGGTTCAAGGCACAGCACTACAATGGTTCAACTCTTATATAAAGGGTAGGACGTTTTCAGTTAATATCGGGTCGTTTACTTCACCTACTGCACCCGTCCCTTATGGTGTTCCCCAGGGTTCTATTCTTGGTCCTTTGTTGTTTTCACTCTACATGCTCCCCCTGGGCTCCATTCTCCAGAAACATGGCATAAACTATCACTGCTATGCCGATGACCTACAACTTTACCTTCCAATCAAGCTTGAAAATGATTTTTCCATACAACTCCTTCTCTTATGTCTTGATGACGTAAAAACTTGGATGGCAAACAATTTCCTGCAACTAAACACTGACAAAACTGAAGTTCTTCTGCTAGGCCCTGCCGCACTCAATACTACTCTGACAAGTAGGTTAGGTTCCCTTAGAGATAGCTTACAACCCTATGTAAAAAATCTAGGGGTTCATTTCGACCCTTCACTACATTTTGACAAACAGGTAAACACAGTTGTAAAGAGTAGCTTCTTCCACCTCAGATCTGTTGCGAAGGTAAAACATTTTCTTTCTCAAAAAGATCTTGAAATTGTCATCCACGCACTAATCTCTTCTAGACTCGACTATTGTAATTCTCTGTATGTCGGTCTTCCTCAAAGCACTCTATCTCGGCTTCAGATGGTCCAAAATGCAGCAGCCAGACTGCTGACAGGAACAAAAAAACGGGAGCATATCACTCCTGTTCTTGCTTCATTGCACTGGCTCCCTAATAAATTCAGAGTTGATTTTAAGGTCCTCCTTTTTGTATACAAGGCTCTACAAAAATCAGCCCCGGATTACCTCTGTGAACTCATCCAGCCATATACAACCTCTAGGTCATTAAGATCCGGTGACCAGCTTCTTTTATCAGTCCCTCGCTCACGTTGCAAATCCAAAGGCGACTGAGCTTTCGCGGTTGCTGCACCTAAACTTTGGAACAGCTTACCCCTTGATATCAGGGCCACTCCATCGCTCAACATTTTTAAATCTAGCTTAAAGACTCACTTTTATACTCTTGCGTTTGAGTGACGCTGTGTATGGTACACTGTGTATATGTACGTAGAAATGTTCTTTTATTAGTTCATTACTATTAATAGTTTTCTCCATTTACTTTTATTACTGTTATCATTATTGTTTTTTTTTTCTTTTTTTCTTTTTTTTTTTCTTGACCGTCTGTAAAGCACTTTGGATCAACAAATGTTGTGTTTATGTTGTGCTCTATAAATAAATTGACTTGACTTAACTTGACTTGAGGCTGTTGACGTGTATCTTGCACAGCATTCACGATTTAACACAGGTTAACAACACATATACATATCCGCAAATATATTACATTATTTTCCTATACATTGACTCACTGGGGGCTCTAACCTGCAACATGTCACCTTTATTTCTATAGAGCTTTACACAATACAGATAGTTTTGAATCACAACAGTAAACAGATTCAAATTCTGCTGTAATTGTAAAGCAGCTCTAACAAGCCAACTGTGTCATTACATAGCTCAAGTCAGTTCAGTGTTGATTCAGTTCAGTACAATAACTGTATAAAGTACATAATTTATGCAACAAATGTAATTCAGCTGTAAAGCAGCTCTACAGAACATATATCATCCTCCAGCTCAATTAAGTTCATGTTTTGTTCTCATATTATAGCGTATAGCAATAGATATCTTTATTTACATTTAAATGCTTTATTGATGTCTTTTCGTGGTTGAAAAGCTGACTTACGTGATACATGAGACATGATACGGATTTCAGTAATACTTTCTGGTGTTTATTTCTGTTTATTTCGATCTGTGACTAACAGTAAAATGGAAGAGATGATCAGGGCATGTGCCGCTTGAACTGAGGTGAAAGATCGATCTGTCGCACCACAATAATGCCAAATAATGTTATCGCGCATGCGTTAACCCTCACAAAAGCTTACTGAGACAACTCCGTCGAATTGATTCCTAATCCTTGATTTTCTTCTTTCACATTTAGTTATAAACCTAAATTTTCAAATTTTACAAACGTGTGAACATATCGCCGATACTATTCTTTATAAAAAACAATCAGATTGCTTTGATATCGCTACTTATATCCAACTTTCCGAACTTCTGCTACTAGCCTTAGCCCGCTAGCACTGCATGCGTGGTCTCTCGCCTATCGATCGTCTTACTTGCACCCGTATAACTGAAAGCTATAATTCGCCACTATAGCACATCTGCTATAATGGCGAATATATCGGATGTGTGTCTAATGTTACCTCTGAGTGCAGGTGAAGACACCTTCGAGCTGCATTCGGTGCAGTTGGAGCTCGAATCCATCGAGAGGCAGATCCGCGAGCTGCTAGAGAGACAGGCTGAGCTGCTAGAGAGACAGGCCGAGCTGCGAGATCGGCGTTCCGCGCTTGAAACATCACGCGCCGATGCTCACAGGTCAGTGGTTAATAATTTTTGGACTCCGACCTCGTCTACTCCGTGTGTTTCTCTGCACAGGTCCCGAGCAACCAGGACGCGATCATCCCTGGCTTCATTCACTCCGGCACCGACACAGCACCACGGACCCTGGGTGATTCCACGGTGGAAGACGCGAGCCAGGACCAGACCAAGGACCTCCCCGCCCCTCCCGGCCTTCGAGATCTCCACCCGGAACCGCTTCTCCCCTCTTTGCGAGTCGGAACGCGACGACGCCGTGATCATCGGCAGTTCCATCGTCCGTCATGTCCGCGCTACCTCGGACTACAGGAGCCTGATCGGGACGGTACGCAGCACATCGCCTGAAGCAACGATCGTCGTGTCTGGACCGCTTCCCACGTACTGACTAGGACAAGAAAGGTTCAGTAGATTATTTGCTCTAAATGAATGGTTAATGTCATGGTGTAATGAACAGAGACTGCTCTTTGTAAATAATTGGAATCTGTTCTGGGAGCGACCTAGGCTCTTCCGTGCTGATGGCCTGCACCCCAGCAGGGTCGGAGCGGCTGTTCTGTTGGACAACATCTCCAAGATGCTACACACCATATGACTAGTAAGTCAAAGTCCAAATCACAGTCTTTGCTGTCCCAACTGTATTTATATAAGTACCAATGTAGAACATTATATAGAAACTGTGTCTATTCCTCGTTTAGTAAGGCCAAACAATATATATATAATGTAGGATCTAGGAAAAATTTAATTGTAACTAAACCAGAAAATCTCAATATCAGTGATAAACAATTTCTAAAGCTAGGTCTTCTAAACATTAGATTGCTCACACCTAAGGCGGTTATTGTAAATGAAATGGTCACAGATAATAGTTTCGATGTACTTTGCCTTACTGAAACCTGGCTTAAACCAAATGATTATTTCGGTATAAATGAGTCTACTCCGCCAGGATACTGTTATAAGCATGAGCCCCGTCTGATTGGTCGTGGTGGCGGTGTTGCAACAATCTATAGAGATATCCTTAATGTTACTCAGAAAACTGGTCATAGGTTTAATTAGTTTGAAGTACTTGTGCTAAATGTTACGCTCTTATATTTAAGAAAGAAATCCCTATTATCTCTAGCCTTGGCTACTGTATATAGACCTCCAGGGCCCTATGCTGATTTCCTAAAAGAGTTTGCAGACTTTATATCAGATCTATTGGTCAATGTGTGATGGGGTTAGAGAGGACTCAAGAGCGAGAGTGACAATCAAGGTTCTTTAATAGAGTCAACGTCAGACCACAGGTAACTCAAACTGAAAAGTCAATAAACAGCAACTGAGGACACTAGTAGAACTGGCAATATATCACATGAACATAAATCTCCTCTGTGGTACTGGTAGGGACGAACAGCAGGCTGGCGAAACAGCGGCTCGGTGACTCACGTAACTGGATACAGGTGACGAGCTCAGAGCAGGTAATCAGCCTCAGCTTTAAGCATGAACGGTTTCTGTGGACAGATAGATGAGCACAGGATAATTCCAGTAGAAATATTCCGTAGAACACACAAGACAGGACATGACAAGACTGAGATAAACTCTGGTTAGTGAGCATCTGAGACATCGAACAATCTGACAACAAGACAGGGCAAGAGAGGGTTAGAAGAAGCCAAGATAATGAGAGTAGATGAGGAACAGGTGGAGAGGAATGAGCGTAATGAAAAGTGATAACAGCTGTCAGTAATGAGAGTGAAAGCGAGGTGTGTGTGTGTGTGTGTGTGTGTGTGTGTGTCCAGCAGAGGGAGACAGAGAAGGAGACAGGATCATGACAGTACCCCCTCCTCAATGAGCGCCTCCTGGCGCTCCCGAGGAGGAACTCTGGCGAGACCGGAGGAAATCATCAATGAGCGAGGGGTCCAGGATGTCCCGGGGGGAAACCCAGCTTCTCTCCTCAGGACCATACCCCTCCCAATCGACCAAATATTGATGCCCACGACCCCGACGGCGCATGTCCAAGATCTTGCGGACAGTGTAGATGGGAGAGCCCTCAATACGAACAGCGGAATACGAAGCGCGAGAGGGCGAGCGATTAACGGGCTTAATACAAGAGACGTGAAACACAGGGTGAACACGACGAAGATTAGGCGGCAAATGGAGCTTGACGGCGACAGGATTAATGATCTTGACTATACGGAAAGGTCTGATGAAACGGGGTGCCAGTTTACGAGACTCGGACTGGAGAGGTAAATTGGAAGTGGAAAGCCACACTCTCTGACCAGTACTATAGCGAGGACTTTTGACGTGGGATCTATTGGCAGTGATGCTCATGCGTCTTCTCGAACGACAAAGAGAAGATCTCACCCTCTTCCAAGTGCGCTTGCAACGACTGATGAAAGCCTGAACGGATGGACAAATAGAATTGGTTTCTTGAGAAAGGAATAACGGGGGTTGATAACCGAGACAACAATGAAAGGGTGAGAGCCCCGTTGCAGAGGATGGGAGAGAGTTATGAGCATATTCTGCCCAGGGGAGCTGCTCTGCCCAGGACGCTGGATTACGATAAGCTAGACTGCGAAGGATGCCGTCTCCTTGGCAGAGGGGAGCTTGGCGAGGGGAATTAAATGTGCAGACTTAGAAAAACGGTCGACCACAGTTAGGATGACGGTATTACCGGCCGAAGGAGGAAGACCGGTGATAAAGTCGAGAGCAATATGGGACCATAATAATTTCCTCCGGGGATGTGACGGCGGGCGAGGAATCAAAGAGACGTCAGGCTTGACGTTCTTAGAGCCTGGGCTGTACGAAATGGAGAAGTCGAAACGCGGGAAAAATAGCGCCCAACGAGCTTGACGTGCATTCAGTCTCTTAGCGGAGCGGATATATTCCAAATTACGATGGTCAGTCCAGACGATAAAAGGGACGGAGGAGCCCTCTAACCACTGTCGCCATTCACCCAGGGCCAGGCGGATGGCGAGCAGTTCGTGATTACCGACATCGTAATTACGTTCCGCGGGAGAAAGTCGGTGAGAAAAGAAAGCGCACGGGTGTATCTTGCAGAGGTGTCAAAAGTATTCACATTCATTACTCGAAGAGAAGTATAGATACTAGGGTTTAAAAAGACTTCTGTAGAAGTTGAAGTATCAACTCCAGTTTTTTACTCAAGTAAAAGTGTACAAGTAATGGTTTCAAAAACTACTTAAAGTATAAAAGTAAAAGTAATGCAAGGAAAAAATGCCATTAATGACCAAAGCTTAGGCCGCGCCACAGGGTCTATAGTGCACTACACCTCCTCAAAAAAACATTTTTCTAAAGGCCATAATGACTATAATGTTATATTAAAATGTTAATGTTGAAAAATTTGGGATGCACTAGGCTCCCTGTTTCAGCTGCATATATGCCCCAAGAAAATTAATTTCAGTTTTATTTCAATTTTAGTACAATGCAAACCATACTACTGAGCATTAACGTGTTTCATGAAGCGGAAGATAGAATCACCTATCACAGAAAACTTTCTGGATTTTTACTTAGTCTGTTTATAAGCTGTTTTCCCCCAAAAAAAATTACCCACAAGGACAATGATTTCGGATATTGCCATCTTTTTGGGGATATTTTGACCCTGTATTGTAGGGTTGCACACACACACACACACACACACACACACGATTCTCCAAATCCTCGATTTGATTACATTTTCGATTCTAAGGTCACGGTTCAGTTCGATTCTCGATTTTTACATTTATTTTATTAAAGCACAGTTTGCTATGCCATTTTTAGACTAGACTTTTATGCAATATAATATATGACCTTTGTTCGCAATGTACACTACATTGTCAAATTTAAAACATTTATTAACAAAATAATGTCACAATAACTTATATCTTCAGTCAATTGGAAACTTAAGCAAAATAACCTGCCATGTAGTTTCTATTTTGTAACTGCAGTCTTATTCACAGAAGATGACATTCAAGTTCACAACAAAACACACTGCAAAAAAAGCTTTTCTTATTTAGTATTTGTGTCTCGTTTCCAGTCCAAATATCTAAAAAGTCTTAAATCAAGATGCATTTACTAGATGAGTAAAAGCCATAAGATATTATGTCTTGTTTTCAAGGGAAATAAATAAAAAATAATTGAGTTTTTGCTTTTAAAAAAAAGCAAAATTATCTGCCAATGGAATAAGAAAAATAATTTTAATTCAAACAAAAACAAGATTATTTTTCTTATTCCATTGGCAGATAATTTCAATAATTTTTTATTTATTTCCCCAGAAAACAAATAATATCTTATGGCTTTTACTCATCTAGTAAATGCGTCTTGATTTAAGACTTTTAAGATATTTGGACCGAAAACAAGACACAAATACTAAATAGGAAAAGCTTTTTTTGCAGTGCAAACACGGTTTAACAGATACATCTATGTTTATCTTGCTTTACCTCGGTCTTAAAGTAAAAACATGACTGTGAAAAATATTAGTATTTAATGTAGTATTTAATTAAATGCCTTTATGATGAAATTACAACATTTTCATGTCAATTTGTGTTCATTGTGACCAACTATGCGCTGTCACTTTAACTCAGCGCGTGCACAGCAAAAATAGACTCGGTGGTGCGGAAATGAACAACACTCATTCGGAAAATCAAGTTATTTGTGACATGCAAGATTTGTTGTATAAAGATTTATACTGTTCTGAGTCCGAGTCTGCAGTTTTTGTCAATTTAAAGTTTTAAATTAAAAAGTGGAAGAATATGGTACACGCACATACATTACAAACTGTGGCTTTTTTTAAGTGCTTTGAACGCGAATGTGAGAGGACTCGCAGCACTTCAACACGAGTGTTTTTTTCCGCTTTGCAAACCGACTGGACGTGACATGGGGGCGTGACAGCATCGACGATTCCATTTTTGAATTCAAAGTTCGAGATTCTGACTTAATTTCGATTTAAAATCTCTCTCCTCTTCTTTCTCTTTCTCTCTCTCTCTCTCTCTCTCTCTCTCTCTCTCTGACACACACACTCACTAACGATTATCTTTGCCACTTATCCCGCGATTGTCATACAGTATATTGTAAAAACGACTGTCCCCCAAATCAATATTTGACGCGATTTGCCCCGTATTGTTGAGCAGAAAACTGTTGATTTCTCCGTCGGTTACCGCATCTATAGGTTTCCTTCGGAGGAGTTTTGCAGCTTCGCACAACCTAATGTACAGTCTCTCACAAGTTAGAAAGAAAACACAAAGCCAATCAGTTTAGCGATGTGTGTTCAGGAGGCGGGACTCAGATCTATTAACCGTGTGTTATTGGTAATTTTTTTTTGTTGAATCATTTATTCAATATTGATGACAAACGGAATGAAATAGGAGTAACGAGGCTATTTTTTAAATGTAAGGAGTAGAAAGTACAGATAATTGCGTGAAAATGTAAGGAGTAGAAGTAAAAAGTCGGCTGAAAAATAATTACTCAAGTAAAGTATAGATACCCAAAATTTCTACATAAGTAATGTAACAAAGTATTTGTACTTCGTTACTTGACACCTCTGGTATCTTGTTATCAGAGGCTGACCGTTGAGAAAGAACGGCACCTACCCCCACCTCAGAAGCGTCGACGTCGACAACGAACTGTCTTGTAATATCCGGCATGAGAAGAATGGGCGCAGAGGTAAAAAGGACCTGTAGATGGTCAAAAGCCTCTTGAGCGGATTCTGACCATTTAAAACTGGACTTAGCTGAGGTTAAGGCGGTAAGCGGCGCGGCCACTTGGCTAAAATTGCGTACAAAGCGACGATAAAAATGAGCAAAACCGAGGAAGCGTTGCAACGAGACACGAGAATCAGGAACGGGCCAGTCGATAACAGCCTGGACCTTGGTCGTATCCATACTGATCCCCTCAGCAGAGATGACTGAGCCCAGGAACGTTACCAAAGAGTATAGAAGCACAAGAGGCGAAACTCTGATGTTTTTTTGGTAACAGCCACTAGGTGGCGCCTCGGTAGCGCGGCCGCCATTTTGGAGTGAAGATTCCAACTGAAGTTAATGGACAACAGCTGCAGATAACAGTTTTTTTAGGTAGTTTTTTCTTGCATTATTGAGTGTTTCCATTTTATGCAACTTTACACATTTACTACTATTATTAGTTACCAACTCCACTAGGCCTGAAATATATTTTGTACGTTTTAATCCCCTGGATCATGCTACAAACACGATGATCTTATAGAACATGATGCATTACATGTGTCCGTTTTCCGATAATTGCCACTTTTGTACAGTGTTTTTGTTTACATAGTCTTGCTTTAACGGTCATTAATATACGATATAAGAAGTTTACTGCAAAGCTATTCTATTGCTGTTATATATTTGTTGTCCAACATTTACATTTTAGTAGGCTACAGTTATATTTATTTGCTGAATTCATGTATTTCATTGATAACTTATTTTTGAACATATCTCGTTATTTCAACATATGCTGGGACATTCTAATCTGCATTAAGCCAAGTGTTCTTATAATGGTTTTCTATGGGAGGAAAATGCTTAATGTGTAAGCTAATTAAACACGTTGCGTTTATATTCTGCTCATCTGATTTTTTTAACCTACTTTATTTTGATTTTAGTATCATAATGATTAATAAATGCATGCACAATTATCCGTGAACTTTATAAATGTTGCAGATATGTTTTACTGTGCACAAAAAATGCCTTTCAACGTGCAAAATTCAGAATTAAATGAATGCGCAGCAATTTTGTACAAATAGAGAGTCTTTAGGCCTACTGTATACGTGTTGTAGCCATTAAATAAGCGCATTTAGTTTCATATTTGTTTTTTCCCCATGTTGATTATGAAAAGTGAACGGCACGCACGTGGTGGAGTAATAACTTCTTTTAATTAAACTGTTTAAGGTCGAAATAACGCTAGATTTTTAATATAAATTACAGACATGTCATCTGAGGACTATTTCAAAATTTTCTCAGTTATTTTGCTTTATTACCAGACTCAATATTTGGCTCGTTCTTACATAGTAGAGCATGTTTGCACATGCGCAGTCTTCAAACACGGTACTTTAAATCTTTTGACAAACTAAAATACGTAAATTACATTTGTATGTATTCTAAATAAAAGGCACAGGTTGTACTGAATGTCAGCTTGCTTATTTTGCTCAAGATAAGGATTTATTACGTCCAAATGTCATGCAATATAGAAACTATGCTTCTAACCACAGGTCGAGAGCTGTCGTTCAAACCACACAACTTTGCGATGCTGTTTGCGACTGTTCGTTGGAACGATGGTTTCGGGTAACACCGACTCGTTGAACTATGCAGATAACGACGGAACTTGCGACCATAGTTGGCTAACGATGCTTTCGGGAAACGCACCCCTGGTTAGCAACTTCTTTTTCTTTTTACCTAATTATTTCAACCTAAAAATGACCTCTGCACTGGACTAAATATATGTATAATATATGACTGCCGAGTCGCTTTCACCCCAAAATGGCGGAAGCACAGCGCTGCTGCTGGGCGCTGGTGTTGCAATGGAACGTTCTATTGGCTTTCACTTCTTGTAAATATACGTTCTTTGACGTTACAGAGGACGCGTGAAAAGAGCATTTTTCAGCCTTGACAAAGAGTCGATTCTCAAGTAAGCGTTGGAGAACGCGGCGAACGTGTTGCACATGGACTTGGAGAGAGGGTGAGAAAATGTATATGTCATCGAGATAGACAAACACGAATATGTTGAGCATATCCCGAAGGACATCATTGACAAGAGCCTGAAAGACAGCGGGGGCGTTGACCAATCCGAATGGAAGAACCCTATATTCAAAGTGCCCAAGGGGTGTGTTGAAGGCGGTCTTCCACTCGTCCCCCTCTCTAATACGTACGAGATGATATAGTCCAGTTGGGTAGTGCACATATTAAATAATACCGTTACCGAGGTGATAAAAGCACCAAATTTTACATTAAGCTTCTTTAGGACCTCCTAAATTATTTCAGCCTAGGAGCCCAGCTGAAATATTGAAATTTAGTGTCAAATCACTTAAACAATATTTATGAAAAGCATAAAACTTAGTAAAACTTTCAGGGTAATGGCCTTTTAAGACCACTGAATAAGCTTCCTTTTGTTAATTTGTGCTCAGGTCAGTAGATCTTCCAAATTATAAGTGTAAAACGCAGTGCCAAGACACCTTATACCTAAAAAAAAAACTCAAAAAGCCCTGTATAATATAGGCGGAATTATTAAAAAAAGCAGCAAAAATGCTTAAATGGTTTTCTCTTTTATTTTTCAATTCAACTAGGTCATTCATAGCTATCTACTAAGTTCATTGTTTGGTCATTAGTTTTATGTTAGGCTCACATTAAATCCTATTTCTGTGTGACAGTACATAGCTAGATGTTCTTTCAGTTATTTTGGTTGCCTATTGTAGACGTGTTGCATGTCAGAATGTCTTGATTTGTTCGTTCTTTTATGCTTACATAACATTAGTTTCTGAAACTTCAACATGGAGCTGAACTGGGCTCTATGTATTATTTGCCAGAAAGACACCTCTGAACCCCTGAGATGTCCCTTGCAGACACCTGGGACAAGTGGTGATAAATCTCATGCCTATAGATCATTTCTTGCTAATGTCGAGCAATTCAGGGCGATTGACAATCTTCCAACTAAACTCTATTTTGGGAATGATGAAACTGCTACCAATTTTGTTTCACATTCTGCTGCTTGGCACAAATCTTGCCACCTAAAGTTGAACAATTCAAAGCTTATGAAAGCGACAAAGAAGAACGTGCGGAATGCTGTTGAATCTGAAGGGGGAAAGCCAATGAAACGCCAACGACTGGATGTTCGAAAGTGCTTCTTCTGTGATGGTGGCATAGATCAAGGGGCTCTCCATGAAGTATCAACATTTGATACTGACAGGAATATCCAAACCATGATCACTGAACTTAAGGACACAAGGCTTATGACAAGGATAATTGGAGGAGATTTAATTGCAATTGAGGCAAAATACTAGGGCTGTAACGATACGCAATATAAAATCGAAATCGCGATCCTCAGGTCCACGATCCGGTGTCGCGATGTGAGAAGGGAGAATCGCGATTCGCGACACACCCCTTCCAACTCCCAGAGTTATCCTTCCCGTCCAGATCCAATGCTACCACATCTTTAAATTACTATTAGTATTATTTGAAGTTAACATTATAAAATACGTAGACCTACATCTCAAAACTAGTTGAGGATATACATTCTCAGAAAATGCATTTAATACCACTATATTGACACTTCTGTTTATATATCCATAGCCTACTCCCTTAATAAAGTCCTGTACAGAGTCCAGACATTAGAAAAATATAAGTCTACACATGCATTTTATATTTAACATGAGGGAAATACACATGCGTATACGGACGTGACACAAAACATCATAATTTTTAGGTGGCAAAATATATATATATTTTTTATAATTCTGTGAGTTACGCTGTACAAACCAAAAGTAATACTACCCACCGAATGAAGAAGGGTTGGCTCTCCCCAAAACATAATTCATTTTGTTTTATTTTTCGTGTTCTCATTTATGAGGAAAAAACAATGTTACGGACGTGTAGTTCACTGGAAGCGGCACTAAAACTTTCAGAGACCTCAAACAGAAAGCACAAAGCCTTTCTTTAAAGTGAATTTCGTTTTGTATTAATTTTTATCTCAATTTTAATCAATGTTTCATCAACCAATTGCCTGGATTTATTTAATAAGAAGTAAATATAGCAGACAATAACACGGAGGCGCCGGCGTGCGTGAACTGGAGCTTGTCTTATTTTAATCGAAACTCAGCGTAGCCTATAAGGTAGCCTAGCCTACTTGCCTCACAGGCCTGAGACATATATCTATATTGAAATGTCAACTTTTAAACCGAATAATTCAAAACGAAAGAAAACAGACTGCTCTCTGCTTAATCCGTATGAAAAGGGCCTTTCTCTCTGGCACGTTCACTAGGCTGCGAAGATCGCGAGTCAGCATCGTCAACTTCATCTTTCCAGCCGACACTGACAGAAAACACTTGTTTATTAAAATTAAAATGTCTCCTTGCTATATTTGACATATTCATAATCATTTGCCGGTTCTTTGTGACAGCTTTTAGGTGCTTTATTGGCAGTGCCATCCTTACATGAATGCGTCACAACCGCATCAGCACCGAAAACATGGAGATTGTTTTACACAATAAACGCACAACCTATTTGGTATTCTATGAAATACATCCCAACCAACTATTAAAAAAATGTTAACTTGTAAGCGTCTTTTTACGTTACATATCATGTGACTACCTTTCCAAGTGACGCGAGCTCCCCTCCCAACCAACACATTTACTGTAAGTCAGCATATGGCAACATTTCGGCTACACGGTGGAGAACAAGGATGGCAATCGTGTAGTCTACAAGACAGACACAATTTGCCGTAAGTGTTTTAATAAGCTTCCTCTATTGACCAGCAACACGTCAACATGCAGATGCAGATCCTACGGCACCATCCCAAAATCAATTTAGTTGGAGCACAGAAAACAACCCAAAAGCAGCAGCCTACACTGCCTAATTTAGTTTAATAATATCATGCATAGTTAATATTGTTATTTGGTGTTCAGATTATACAGGTTTTTCAAATGTTATTTAATAAAAATACCGGTATATTTTTTTTCTCTCAAAATCAAATTTTTTTCACCCCCAAGCCCCGCCCCCATGATAGAATCGCGATACGAATCGAATCGTGGCTCAAAAATCGTGATACGAACCGAATCGTGGGTTTGGTGTATCACCCACACTGCTCACCCAGCACCGGCTGGAGACGAGGACGGAACAATAGTGCCAGCGTTAAGAGATTCAGACAGATAGTCTTCTAACGCCTCCCGTTCAGGAGCCGAAAGGGAGTAGAGTCTTCCCTGAGGGGGCGTGGCTACCGGGAGAAGATCAATACTGCAGTCGTACGGGCGGTGAGGGGGGAGAGAAGTGGCTCGGGAACGGCTGAATACCCCCCGCAAATCATGATACTCCTCCGGTACTCCAGACAAATCCCCTGCCTCCTCCTGAAAAAAAGAAACAGAAGAAACAGGGGGAACAGCAGACAATAAACATTGACATGACAACTTCCAAGACAAAATAGAACACTGGGACCAATCGATGTGAGGATTGTGGAGCCTTAGCCAGGGATGGCCTAACACCACAGGAGTAAATGGAAATCGAAAAATTTAAAAAGAAATAGTCTCTCTGTGATTACCAGAAATGGTAAGAGTCAATGGAACAGTCTGTCTCTGAACCCTAGGTAGGGAACTACCGTCTAGGGCAAAAAGGGGGGTGGAATTCTTTAAGTAGGTGAGAGGAATACCTTGCTGAAGTGCCCACTCCTCATCAACATAATTTCCCTCTGCTCCAGTGTCGACCATGGCGGAGCAGGCGACTGATGAACTGGACCACTGAAGATGCACTGGTAGAGCTGTGCAAGAGCTTGAAGGGGTAACCTTGGTGATGGCGCTCGCCAGTAACCCTCCGCCTACTGACGAGCGCTAGCTTTTACTGGGCACGAAGAGACGAAATGATTGGCGGCTGCGCAATACATACAAAGGCGATTAGCAATCCTCCTCTCGCGCTCTTTGGGAGAGCTCCGAAGACCTCCAAGCTGCATTGGTTCGGGATCCGTACTTGTGGTTGAAGGAACGGAACTGACAGGAGGCGTGGAAAAGAGAGCGACCTCCATGCGGCGAGATCTACGTCGTAGATCGAACCGTTTCTCGACCCGAATCGCCAGGTCGATGAGATCGTCGAGCCGGGTGGGGACCTCCCGGACGAGGATTTCGTCTTTCAACTTAGGGTTGAGACCCTCCATAAAACGAGCGACCAACGCAGGTTGGTTCCAGCCGCAGGTGGTAGCGAGAGTCCGGAATTCAATAGAAAAATCAGGCACGGAGCGCCTTCCCTGCCGGAGAGAAGAAAGCAGTCGAGAAGCTTCCTCACCGTGGGCTGATCGGTCGAAGACCCGGATCATTTCATCCTTGAATAGTGAGAAGCTGAAGATGCAATCCTTCTCAGCCTCCCAATTAGCCGCTCCCCATTCCCGAGCCCGGCCAGCGAGAAGGGAGATAACGTAAGCGACCTTAGTCCGCTCCTTCGCATACGTCATGGGCTGTAGGGAAAATACCACCTCGCACTGGGTAAGAAAAGAGCGGCATTGTGTCGGCTCACCAGAATAGATGGGAGGATTGTTGATCCGGGGCTCCGGCGAATCGTGAGAAACCAGCGAGGTGGAAGGCTGGTGGCGCATATTGTGGACCTGACAGGAAAGATCTGACATCTGAGCGGCCAGCGTCTCGACAACGTGTCTGGCGGCGGAGATGTCCTCCTCATGTCTGCCCAGGAGGGCGCCCTGGTGTTCAACAGCAGACTGGAATGCGCTGCCACTCGCTGAGTCCATATTCTGGTCAGATTGGTCTGTGATGGGGTTAGAGAGGACTCAAGAGCGAGAGTGACAATCAAGGTTCTTTAATAGAGTCAACCGCAGGTAACTCAAACTGAAAAGTCAATAATAAACAGCAACTGAGGACACCAGTAGAACTGGCAATATATCACATGAACATAAATCTCCTCTGTGGTACTGGTAGGGACGAACAGCAGGCTGGCGAAACAGCGGCTCGGTGACTCACGTAACTGGATACAGGTGACGAGCTCAGAGGAGGTAATCAGCCTCAGCTTTAAGCATGAACGGTTTCTGTGGACGTATAGATGAGCACAGGATAATTCCAGTAGAAATATTCCATAGAACACACAAGGCAGGACAGGACAAGACTGAGATAAACTCTGGTTAGTGAGCATCTGAGACATCGAACAATCTGACAACAAGACAGGGCAAGAGAGGGTTAGAAGAAGCCAAGATAATGAGAGGAGATGAGGAACAGGTGGAGAGGAATGAGCGTAATGAAAAGTGATAACAGCTGTCAGTAATGAGAGTGAAAGCGAGGTGTGTGTGTGTGTGTGTGTGTGTGTGTGTCCAGCAGAGGGAGACAGAGAAGGAGACAGGATCATGACACAATGTCGATAAAGTAATAATTGTTGGAGATTTTAACATACACGTAGATAACACAAAGGATGCGTTAGGGGCTGCGTTTACAGATTTATTAAACTCCTTCGGGGTCACGCAAAACGTCAGTGGTCCAACTCATCGTCTAAATCATACACTAGATTTAATTATATCATATGGGACCAATCCAACCGATATAGATATTATACCGCAAAGCGATGATGTAACTGATCATTACATGGTAACCTAAATATTACGTACTGCTGAAATTTGTCATGTTGTGCCACGTTATCGACCAGTCAGAACAATCCTTCCAAACACTATAGATAGATTCTCAAATAGCTTACCTGATCTATCTCAGCTGCTCAGTGAACCCAAACAATCAGATGAACTAGAGGAAATGACTAGCAGTTTGAGCACCATTTTCTCTGGTACATTAGAAATTGTTGCACCAATTAGATTAAAAAAGGTTAGGGAGAAACCTAGAACACCATGGTACAACAATGCTACGCATGCTATCAAGTAGGGTTGGGCGATGGCTACCAATTTGGCATCAGACGATGTGTAGAGTGACACATCGGGGGGAGGGGCGTGGCTAAAATTAGCATTTTTCACTTAAGCAATAAGCCCCGCAAAGCCTTTACAGTGGTGTTGTTAGGCACGACGCGGAGATATTTTTCTCTACATCTCATCAGCAATTTGATTTCATCACACTCTGCAGCCGCTGACCACTAAAGAGTGAATGTACAGTGACGTGACATCACTGCCAGATTCAAACTGTGCTTTCGCGCTGTGGCTGGCTGAGCCAAAGACGGACGGACGCTTGTCATATCACAACTATTCAGTGTTTTTAACCACATAATTGTGGCCACAGGAAAATGACACAGGACCAACAAATAAAAATGGGGTTCTTATTTTATTCCTTATAAATTTAGTTAGGAGTTTCTGTTGCTTTTCTGGCAGTTACAGGCAGAAAACTCACAATAAAACAAAATACAGTGTCAGTGTATTCGCAAATCACACAGCCAGTTGTTCCCCAAAATAAAGGAAAATATTAAAAAAAAATACAATGTGTCATCTCTTTTTGTGTGCAGTAATCAAAACAATGCAAATACTGAAGCACCAATGACAATAATACGGTAGTGGTACTTTCTATAAAGAAAACACATAACATCTTAGAACTTCATAACAATTAAGCTGAAATAACACTCACAACATACACCTGAAATGACATTGTATGTATATTACTCACTTTTCCCTTGTGTTTCTCGCGTTACACACTGTGAAATCACTCCGTCAATGCAAACAGGCCTCGTCTGTACACGCGGTGCGTTAGCTCAGCCACTCACACATTCACGCAATCCTGCGTAAACAACTCCCTATGGACACAAATCGACATTCAAAGCCATCTTCCAGAAAACAACAAATATACATCATAACAGCGTTATACAAAGATCTGTACCTGAATGACGACAAATTTAACTCGAACAGCAATCTCACACACACACATGTGCAGCACAACTCTGTGACTTCCTCGTTGCGTGTTCACGCTCATTTTTCCATACGTATATGCAATGACGTCACCCGATGCCTCTTAAAGGACCCTTCAATACATATAATACACTTTCTAGAAAGATACCTCTTCTTCAGAATAAAAGCATAAAGGACCCTAACCAGCACCTGGTTACATTCTCCCCTGCATATGAGTACACAACCTCGATTACTCATTAAGGGTTAAAGTATTCTTAACTTCTTTAACTGCTTCTCGGAACAGAACAGAACTTAAGCCAGCTAATATCTGTGAAACTGCTGCCAGACTTATAGACTGACAATCTAAGACAGACCTTGGCTCATGGTGCACATTCGAATGCCGTCCAGCATTTGGCCTTCTACTACATCTGCGTGGTGCCGCAACAGGAAGAGTCAACACCCTGGTAGCTGCATCCAGCCTTTCCTCAGTTTCCAGGGCCTCAGCAGGGTCTTGTTGAACATTGGCATTGTCAGAACCAACTGATTCTCTGCTGTGTACCACACTGGGCACATGAACTAGATTTTGTTGGTCAACTGATGAAGTGCTAAGACCTTTTACTGCAGGCGCATGAGGTCTCTCTTCCCTCACAACTACACCTTCCTCTGAATCCTCAGATTCCGCTTCACTAAGGGACTCAGACTTCTCCTCGCGTTCCTTTGGCAGTCTCCTAGGGGCAGGAGTAAGCGGACTCACACAGGGTCTGATGTCTACTCTGTTGACTCTCTTTGTAGGTCCTCCTTCCAACGGTTCCACTGTGTAGGTGTTGTCCATGATTCCTACTACTCGATATACGATTGGGCCCCAGGCATCCTGGATCTTGTGACGGCCTACTGGTCTACTCCTCAGGTACACAAGTGCTCCAACATCGATCTTTGAACAAAAGACTCTATCCTTGTGCAAGGAAATGCGCTCAGCAGCCTTCTGTTCAGAATATTCCCTTGCCCTGGCGTGAGCATCATTCAGACGTCTCTGATGAATCAACAACCAGTCATGTTTCTGATCAAAAACTTGCTCCTGGCCTAGGAGGGCATCCACGGGTAGGTAAGGATCAACCCCAAACAATAAATAGTATGGAGAATATCCAGTAGTCGCGTGAGGCGTTGCATTGTATGCAAAAACCAACTCTGGTAGGTATTCTGGCCAACGTCGTTTCTTTTCAGGTGGCAGTGTTCTCAACAGGTCATGTAGCGTCCTGTTGAACCGCTCACACTGAGCGTTGCCAGTGGGATGATACGGGGTGGTGCGGCTCTTTTTCACCCCATAGAGCTTACAAAGTTCAGCCACAACCTCACTCTCAAAATTACGCCCCTGATCGGAATGCAGACGTACAGGAATACCATACTTCATAAACCATTCCCGAAGCAGCACTTTGGCTGTGGTGTCTGCTTTTTGATCTCGGGTAGGGAAGGCCTGAGTGAACTTTGTAAAGATGTCAGTGACTACAAGAACATTCTCCTGACCATTTGTTGCGGGTTCCAACACTGTGAAGTCCACAGCAATTACCTCAAGCGGTCTAGAAGCCAAGAACGATTTCATGGGCGGGTGGACCCTTGGATGTGGCATTTTGGTCAGCACACAACGTTGACAATCTTTAACCCACTTGTCCACATCGTGGTGCATTCCTACCCAAAAACACAGTCTCCTCAGCAAGTGAAGGGTACGCTCGATACCTTGGTGTCCCATAGAATCGTGCACATACTCCAGAACAGGCTTCTTCAAATTGAGGGGTAACAAGAGCTGATAACAGTCCCCGTGCCGCACATCCTCAAAGACACGGTACAGTAGACCCTGGCGCTCCTTCATGCTGTTCCAGTGCTTCAGCATGGACCGAACAGGTTTTGGTAGAGCTTTTAGTTCTTTACCATAGGGTCTTTTCTTTTGATCCCAGAACTTCCTAAATCCACCAATCACAGGGTCTTGCTGTTGAAAGCGGATCAATTCCTCATGTGAATAACCTGGAAAGGTAGGTGTGTTTCCTTGACCCAATCCATTACCATCATTCAGGGAGTTTGACACTACAGCTCGCATTTGCCTCACTTGACAGCTGTGCATCCCAGAAGCCACAAGTGCTGGATCCAGGTCAGAACCTCTGTGAATCCATCCACAGATGGCCACACATCCATCATACTCCGCATCCTCTGGGGCTGGCTCAGGCTCCCCTGCAAATGGCAGCCTAGATAGTGCGTCAGCCACTGTGTTCCGATACCCTGGACGATACTGAACATCGAAATCAAAGACAGATAGTTGTGAAATCCATCTTTGTTCAATCGCTCCGAACTTTGCGGTTTTCAAGTGACACAGAGGATTATTGTCAGTAATCACAGTAAATTTGGACCCCAACAAATACCCTCGAAACTTCTCAGCGACCGCCCACTTGAGAGCGAGGAGCTCAAGCTTCATGCTGCTGTAATTTCTATCATTTTTCTCTGCGTCTCTCAGCCGTCGACTGGCAAAGGCAATCACACGTTTTAAATCTCCTTGTTTCTGGTATAAAATGGCACCTAGCCCCTGATTACTGGCATCCGTCTCCACAATGAAAGGTTTAGAATAATCAGCCACTCCTAAGACAGGCGCACTCGTAAGCCGATCTTTGAGAGTTTCAAACGTGGCTTGACATTGTTCAGTCCATAGACTCCCCAACGAGACATTAGTTCTTTTTGAGCCTTCAGTGGGCAAACATGAATTCACCACATCATGAAGTGGGCCAGCTATCTTAGAGAACCCCTGAATAAACCGTCTGTAGTAACTACAGAGGCCAAGGAATGATCTCAATTCCTTCAGTGTAGACGGAACTGGCCACTGCTTTATGGCTGCCACATTCTGAGGGTCTGTGCCAATACCATCGGCAGATATCTTATGCCCCAGAAACACAACCTCCGCTTGAAGGAAGTGACATTTCTCTAACTTGACCTTGAGACCAGTGTCCTTCAGCCTGCTCAATACAGCTTCCAGCCGTACCAAGTGCTCCTGAAATGTTGACGAATACACCAGGATATCATCTAGGTAAACTAACAGAATCTGGAATACAAGATCATTCATGGTAGCCTGCATCAGTCTTTGGAAGGTTGCAGGTCCATTGCAGACCCCGAACGGCATACGCAAGAATTCAAAGAGGCCAAAAGGGGTTGAGAAAGCCGTCTTGTGCCTGTCTTCTTCCGCCATGGCCACCTGATGGTAGCCGCTTGCTAAATCAATTGTCGAGAAGAAACACGCCCCCTGCAGAGCATCAAAGCTCTCATCGATTCGAGGTAAGGGAAAGGCGTCTTTTTTTGTTTTCTGATTTAGTTTTCGGTAATCTACACACAGCCTGATACTGCTGTCTGCTTTACGTACCAGCACAATTGGCGATGCATAGGCACTATCACTCTCTTGTATGACTCCTTTCCTTACCAGTTGTGAGATGTGATCCTTCACTTCTTTATACTGATTAGGAGGAATTCGACGATAGGGCTGTGTGACGGGCTCATCATCAGTGAGGTGGATTTCATGTCTGATCTTGTCTGTATAACCGAGGTCTTCATCCTCCAAGGCAAAGATATCGATGTATTTCGTCAACAACGACTTGAGCTGAGCTTGCTCCGACTCACTTCCTCCTACATCAATCTTATCCAAGATATCCTGCACACGGTCTCGGCCCTGCTCATTCCTCATGTTTAAAGTCACTTGTTCCAGGTCTGCCGAAATCCGTTGAAATTTTACTTCACACCGCTGCGAGCTGTCCACACACTCCACTTTTGACAGGATACCCAGACGAGTCCTTGGTGACAACCACACATCCCCCCGAGACAAATTCAGAATTTTTACAGGTATGCAGGGACAATGTGAGTCAACGAGGGCGGGGATGACTATCAGGCCTCCTGGCAACGGAGTACTGAGCGGTTCTAACAGCATAGGACTTCCTTGCCCATCACCCCTATTGAAACCCGTCGTGGTTATTGTCACCACCGATTCTGCAGATATGCGCTCTGTCCATTTTCCAGCAACACGCACAACGGATTTTCTGTTCACAGTACATGTCTGGACTTTCTGGAAAACATGTCTCCACTCAGAATCTAATTTTCCCCCTAAGGTGGTATCAAATTCTGCTTGGACCAGCTGTCCACATCGGCTGATTATATTCATTCCTGTGATACATGGTACTGTGTTGCCAGAGCTAGAGATGTCTTTGACCACTAGGAAACCACAATTCGGCATCTTAATTCCCTCTGCCTCCACCTCAAGCTCTAAATAACCCAGGTAAGGTATATCAAGACCATTGGCCGCTGTGAGCTTTAGCCAGCCAGCCATGGAGAGAATATCATCATCTTTACCACTCAAATGGTCTCTGAAAAACTGCTCATTTACGGTGCTAACCTGACTTCCTGTGTCCAATAGGCCTTTAGTGGTGACGCCACAAATTGAAAGGTCTACTACAGGACATGTGCCAACAGCCCGTTGCAATAACTGGTCACAGGTTGGAGTTGTGTCTTTTGAGTCGGTATGTCTCCCCCGAATTGCCTGACTCACAACAACCGAGGGCTCCCGTTTCCCTGGGAGTCAGAGGATACAGGCCTAACTGCTCTAGCGCTCTGCTTCTGAGGGCAATTCTTTGCCACATGTCCAGCGACTTGACACTTGAAGCATATTGGTTGTCCATCCTCAGTGAATTTTGGCTGTGTTTTTGGCCTAAAGGTTTCTACTCTTGTACTACCACCCCTTACAGTCAGATTTTTTACGGCTTGAGTGAGTTCACTAATTGCTTTGCCTTGTTCGGCTACCACTTCGAGAACATCCTCTAATGTGACACTTTTTCTCTCTTGCACCCTGAGAACTGAACATTGTGTCATATTAGTACTACACCGAGACTTAGTAGTTTTCGCTGTGGGCTCTTCTACGAACCAAAGCTGCGCTTCATCTCGCACCTCTATCATAGTACACTTGGGGTGGTCTCTTACAAATTTAAGAAGCTCTCTTCGAAGCGATGGGTCGCGGACACCTTCAACAAATTGATCTCTCAATGCCACCCCTTCGTTTGCAATAGCATTAGGAGAACATTTAGAAACTAAGCCGAGGGCTTGTGACAGAGCATGAGAAAAGTCTCTCATGTTTTCCCCCTCTAGTTGTTTCCGGCTGTAAAAACAGTGGAGGAGCTGAGGTGCGCTGCGTCTATCTCTAAACGCCGCCCTGAGGTACTCAAACAAATCGTCAACCTCATCATCAGTAGCACTGCGAAGACGTACCTCTTCCAAGGCTGTACCCCTTAACAGAGACATAACAAAATCATACTGATCTTGGTCAGACTGGTGCCTAACACGCAGCACCCGTTCGACTTCCTCTATAAAATCATCAACTGACCTACCATCTTTCTCCATATCACCACAATACGGTGGTATGTGCCTTTCTCTCGGGACATACACATAAGACTTCTGATTCAGTGAGGAAATCGCAGCCATTGCTTGATCATGTTTACTTTGCAACTCTCTAATTTGCTCTGTTAAATTAGCTCCACTATTACTCCTTTTCCACCAAGGCAGAGCTGGTGCTGGTTCGGAGCCAGAGCCTAGTTTCAATTCGGTTCTTTGTTTTTCCACACGCAAAGCACCAGCTCCGAACCAGGAAAAGTGGTTCTTAAGTAGCACCACATCATTGCTGGTCTAGAACAGAGCCAAGTAAGAACCGCTTGCGTCAGGGGCTGGGGGCGGGGTTACCGTGACCAACAAGACGAATAGAAACTTGTGACCGCCATTTTTAAATAGCAGCTAGTCGAGCTAATAGCAGCTTGATTATAATATTCGTCTATGTAAGTTACGGCGAGCTGCACAAACGTGTTGGATTCCGATGTATTTTTGCAAACCCATGAGCATCCATAGTAACGCAACGTCCGTTATTGTTGATGGCTTGTTCGAGATGCATCGGAGCGGCGCGGACCGATCGGATCTGCGGGAGTGTTTGGAGATCATACGACTCCTTGTGCTTTTGGATCGCTTTCGCAGTGCTTTGATGTCATGCGGCGATCGATCTGCGAGAAGCCGATGCATCTCGAACAAGCCTGGCGTGTTTGTGTTTGGCGCTACCGCACTAGCGTTGCTGGGCAACATGAGACGTATGCAGTGACGTAAGATCTGGCTCTCTAGCCGGTGGAAAGGCAAACCGGTTCTAAGTAAGCTCGTCAGTCGAACCAACTCCGAACCAGCTCTGGCTCTGGTTCTGAACCAGCACCCGGTTCTTGTTGGTGGAAAAGGGGTATATGATCATCATCTCCGAATTGTTCTGTTAAATCAGCTCCACTATGGTCATCATCTGGGTCTGACATTGTAAAATCTCACGTCCTTACAAGTCTCTATGCAAAGCTCTGAAAAGGATAAGTGCTAGTTGAAGTCCTTCCAATCTGATGCAACACTGGTCGAACAGTCTCTTTTAGCCCCTGGCGTTGAGATCCAGCTGGGCCCTGGCGATCCTCTACGACGATCCGTCTCTTTCCTCGCCACAGCCGTTCCTCCTCGCCTGCAGAAATCTTCAGTCTCCTCTTCACCACTACCGTATTATTGCACTGCACTTTTTCTTAATTGCACACACCAATAAAAAAACTAGATTTTCCTAACTCTCTTGGAATACCCCACTCCTGGTACCAAAATTGTGGCCACAGGAAAATGACACAGGACCAACAAATAAAAATGGGGTTCTTATTTTATTCCTTATAAATTTAGTTAGGAGTTTCTGTTGCTTTTCTGGCAGTTACAGGCAGAAAACTCACAAGAAAACAAAATACAGTGTCAGTGTATTCGCAAATCACACAGCCAGTTGTTCCCCAAAATAAAGAAAAATATTAAAAAAAAAATACAATGTGTCATCACTTTTTGTGTGCAGTAATCAAAACAATGCAAATACTGAAGCACCAATGACAATAATACGGTAGTGGTACTTTCTATAAAGAAAACACATAACATCTTAGAACTTCATAACAATTAAGCTGAAATAACACTCACAACATACACCTGAAATGACATTGTATGTATATTACTCACTTTTCCCTTGTGTTTCTCGCGTTACACACTGTGAAATCACTCCATCAATGCAAACAGGCCTCGTCTGTACACACGGTGCGTTAGCTCAGCCACACTCACACATTCACGCAATCCTGCGTAAACAACTCCCTATGGACACAAATCGACATTCAAAGCCATCTTCCAGAAAACAACAAATATACACTATCATAACAGCGTTATACAAAGATCTGTACCTGAATGACGACAAATTTAACTCGAACAGCAATCTCACACACACACATGTGCAGCACAACTCTGTGACTTCCTCGTTGCGTGTTCACGCTCATTTTTCCATACGTATACGCAATGACGTCACCCGATGCCTCTTAAAGGACCCTTCGATACATATAATACACTTTCTAGAAAGATACCTCTTCTTCAGAATAAAAGCATAAAGGACCCTAACCAGCACCTGGTTACATAATGTTTATTTTAGGTTTCAGACATTTCAATGCATATAATTTATAGCAAAAGTATACATGTATAGTTTGTAAAATACACAATGGTGTCTATGGAAGCAGCAATAACAACCCATTCAAATATATTTGCCGACGGGTTTTATTCATATCAGACACACAGATTAAGTAACTATAAAGTTAACTCTATTCTTCTCCCAGTTCACTGGCCACTTACTTTCATGTATTTCGGGAGAAACTGATGAATTCACGAGCTGTAATAAATCCAACAGACAGGAATTTCTGAACTGAGCCCCAAACAAACATGACGGTGCCCATCTCACGTTACTCAAGATCATTTATAAAGGTTTTTTAAACGACAAAACAAAACTCACTTACACGTATTTGAGAATCAGAATAGAAGATAGTTGATGACATGGTAAGCAAGTTTGTTAATATTTACAAATAAAAGCGCTACTTTTTATGGGGGGGTTGCAATGTCAGCTTAACATCGTAATGTCTGTCAGCCATCACGATGGACGATGATATCGTCTATCGGCCCAACCCTAATATCAAGAGAGAAACTCGTAACTTATAGCGTAAATGGAAACAAACAAATTTAGAGGTTTTTAGAATCGCGTGGAAAGACAGTAGGTCACGTTACAAAAAGGCTCTTAAATCAGCCAGGGCTGAGCATCTCCGCAGACTAATAGAAAATAACCAAAATAATCCAAGGTTCTTATTTAACACAGTGGCTAGGCTAACAAATAAACAGGCATCACCTGAGCAAAATATTCCGTTACAATGTAGTAGTAATGATTTTATGAATTTGTTCACTGAGAAAATAGAAAACATCAGAAACAAAATTGTAAATGTACAATCTTTTATGGTGTCTTATGATTCAGCCTCAATTATCGCCCCTCAAGAACAACTACACCGCTTTACAACTATAGGACAGGAAGAGCTAAATAAACTTATTATTGGATCTAAACCAACAACTTGTTTATTAGATCCAATACCCACTAAACTACTTAAAGAAGTGTTACCTGTAGTGGAAGAGCCTCTTCTCAATATTATTAATTCATCTTTATTTTTAGGTCACGTTCCAAGAATATTCAAGCTGGCAGTAATAAAACCTCTTATTAAGAAACCACAATTAGATCCAAATAACCTAGCAAATTACAGACCCATTTCAAATCTTCCATTTATGTCTAAAATACTAGAAAAAGTTGTGTCCACTCAATTGTGCTCTTTCTTGCAAGAAAATGATATCTATGAAAAATTTCAGTCAGGATTCACACCGCATCGTAGCACAGAAACTGTGTTGGTTAAAATTACAAATGATTTACTTTTAGCTTCTGACCAAGGCATCTGCATCTTAATACTAGTTCTACTCGATCTTAGCGCTGCATTTGATACTATAGATCATAAAATACTCCTGGATCGACTACAAAACTACACTGGTGTTCAGGGACAGGCATTAAGCTGGTTTAGATCGTACTCATCAGACCATTACCACTTTGTCTGTTTAAATGGGGAAAAATCGAAGATAACGTCAGTAGACTATGGAGTGCCGCAAGGATCTGTGTTAGGCCCTCTACTATTCTCAATATATATGCTGCCACTTGGTAATATTATAAGAAAACATGGAATTAATTTCCACTGTTATGCTGATGACACTCAATTATATATCTCATCACGGCCAGATGAAAACACTAACTTATCTAACTTGACAGAATGTCTTAAAGATATAAAATGCTGGATGACGTGTAATTTCCTGCTATTAAATTCAGATAAAACAGAGGTATTACTTATTGGTCCAAAAAACTACCCACAAAATCCCTTACAATACAACTTTAATTTAGAAGGATGTCCTGTTACTTTATCCACTACAGTAAAAGACCTGGGTGTCATACTTGACCGCAACATGACTTTCGAAAATCATATTTCATATGTTACAAGAACAGCCTTTTTCCACCTTAGAAACATTGCTAAGCTACATAACATGCTATCCGTTTCTGATGCAGAAAAGTTAGTTCATGCATTCATGACCTCGAGACTAGATTACTGTAATGCTTTATTAGCTGGTTGTCCTGCATCCTCAATAAACAAGCTACAGTTAGTGCAAAATGCAGCCGCTAGAGTTCTTACTAGGTCAAGAAAATATGATCATATAACACCAATTTTATCATCTCTACATTGGTTACCTATTAAGTTCCGTATCAATTACAAGGTATTGCTACTAACCTATAAAGCCCTAAATGGTTTAGCTCCAGTCTATTTAACGGATCTTCTATCGCCCTACAATCCGTCGCGCTCTTTAAGATCACTAAATTCGAGGCTTCTGGTCATTCCTAGGATATCTAAGTCCACTAAAGAAGGGAGGGCATTCTCACATTTAGCTCCTAAACTCTGGAATCGCCTTCCTGATATTGTTTGAGGCTCAGACTCGCTGTCCCAGTTTAAAACTAGATTAAAGACGCATCTCTTTAACCAAGCATTCACATAATGCTTACCTTTTATACTACTGCCGAATCAGATCGAATGCATTAATATTATGAACATCAGCTATGCTAATTATTTCTCATCTGCCTTTCTGCTGTTATCTCGGGACGCAAGTCCTGAGGTAAATAGCATTCGTCAGCTCCAGTTTGTATCCAGCCTCTCACGGAGACTTCAGATGCCCCAACACCTGTGATGAGACGACAAAACGCCTGTGATGAGACGACTAAACGCCTGTGGAGAGACGACTCGACGCCTGTGAAGAGACGACTCAACGCCGGCGATATGTTATGCCCTAAATTAATACATGATTAACTAACTGTATTTTTCTATGTACATTTCTAAAGCACTTTCTGTAAAGCTGCTTTGAAACAATCTGTATTGTAAAAAGCGCTATACAAATAAATTTGAATTGAATTGAATTGAATAATTGTTGTGGTGTCAGTGGAAAGCGAACCAGTTCTGAACGAGGGCCACCCTTGGCCGAGCACTGGCACCAGCTCCGGCACCAGCCCCAGTGGAAAAGCGGTATTTGAGACCTCCGCTCCCTAGAGCTCCTTTAGGATAGCGATTGAGAGTTGTAGGCTCTCTTGAGCCACCTTGCAAGATGTCCTGAGCGTGGCCTGTTGATAGGTCTCCTCTAAGTTTAGATTGTCGTCATACTGAGGCCTCTGCTCCAAGAGCTCAGCCAGGCAGTTTGCTATGTTCAGGGTTCTTGCAGGATTCAGTAAGTCAAATTTAAGACCTTTTTAAGACCATAAAGATTGAAATTTAAGACCTACCTTTGGTAAGCATTACCAAAAAAATATTCAAATCAAAGAAATTCTGAAAAAATAATTTTAATTCAATGAATTCAGTCATTGAAAAATCATTAATTTAATTTAAAGATAAAGCAATCACATTACTAACCTTCCACATCCAACAACGTGCCAAATGCCCAAAACCTTAGGCCCAAAATGAAAATAGGCTAAAACAAACTTGCCCATCTTCATCTCATCTCATATTTATTAACATTACAAAACAGCATATTAATAGCCTAATAAAGATTGAACAGGCTACTCCAACCCATGTAACAACCCTTGCAGCACACACACACACACACTCAGTCACTCTCACTCACACAGACACACACATCAGATAATCTATGTTAGATAAATAGATACTTACCTCTGGATAATTAGGGTATCTATCTATCTATCTAACATGGATGATCTGATGTGTGTGAGAGTGAGTGAGAGAGAGATATTATATGCCTAAATTCCTCCACTTTAGCACCAATCTCAGCCTCAGTGTTTTTGAGTTCAGGCTTTTTGTCTTTGTACGCCCTTCTAAGGGCATTTGACTTGGATAGAAGCTGGGCCATCTTTGAGCCAGCCTTTCCCTCTTCTCGGCATGCATGTCTGCCTCCCTGGCAAGACAGTTGGACACCTCTTTTAAACTGGTCTAAACCATCCGCTGCCAGCTTCCTCCTCTGGCTTTGCAGGTCCAATTCTTTCCTGGTGTGCTGCTAATCAAGAAAGATGCGGTACCTTGACCGGGCTCTCTGATGAGGGGAACCTTTGTCACACCCCCATGCATCTCTACATAGTCGCAAATCAGCCTATTTGTGATGATGGTCTCCTCATGCATATTTTCAATCTCCACCTCCTTGTTAACCGAAAATCCCCTTTCAATGGAGAACAGGACGCTGAACAGGTGCAGGACCATTAGAAGAGGGAATAACAAAAGCAAGATGTCCATGCTAAACCAATACCCTGATAGGAAAAGAGAAAAGGACCAAATGGGGGACCAAATGTCTGCAACATAGAGAGAACGCTCGAAACACAGTCTTATAAAAATTAAGAGTATAGTTGAGCATGGTACTCAAACATAACCCCTCCCAAATCGAAATGACTATGACGCTTGCTTCCTGCATATTAATCATTATTTCCAAAACCATACCAACCTTTTCCAATACCTTGAGAGCTGCCTCAGCCCCCAAGCCGATGTCAACCCTCTGTGGGAGGAGGAGCAAGTTCTTGTCAGACAGGTCCAGTGTGGTAAGCTGAAGGGCAGTGATGTCTTGCAGGACCTCTCTATTAACAAAGCACCTCAGTAGACTCTGTTAGAAGATCAGAAGACAATTGACAAAGTAATTAACATTCTCTTGCTCTAGAGGAGACTAGCCCTAAAATACTTCACATGTAGGCCTAACAATGTGACAAATACTTTGATTAACTTGGATAAAAACAATCGCCAGATATATATATATATATAAACAAATAGAATGTATGCTGAGAGGTTTATGCCAACAAGTGATACAACCCATAAACTGTAAATAATTACCTTAATCAACTCAGCCAAGTCTTTGACAAAGGAAGGCATCACAGGTTCGTCTGTTTGGTACTTCCTCATGAATGGATCAAAGGTCCTGGCTACTTCAATGGTGTCAAATGATGCCCTTTTGGGGTTTGGCAGCTCTTTCCTGTGCACAGCGTCCAGGTATAGCTTGAGAGATGGCCAGACCGTCAGAGCCCTCTCAGTAACCGGAAGATTTATAGCAAAAATACTTAAGATGTCGTTCAGAACCCGTAAGACTTCCGTTCCTCTTCGGAACGCTGTAACAATCTGATATATATTTTCTTTTTTAGATAATTAACAAGAAATCACGGGATTCATGGACTGAGTTACACATGAATGAAATTGCTTCATAGATATTTTCACGAAGACACCGGAAATGCAATGGATTGAATGTGACATATTTCCTAGACAAACGATATCACATACAACAATGACAGTCTCATTCACATAATATCCCATAGGCCGTATGTCAGGCTGAATGTCTATGCGCACAAGCCACGCACGTTCGTCAGCACGAAACAGTTTCCCCAAAGCAAGTCTTTCAAAACCCCGTGGTAAAGTATAAAGCAGAAACGAAAACATCCATGGAACAGTCTTGTTAATCCAACGGAAAAGGTCCCAAAAAGTAGAGAAGAGAGGAATGAAGAGAGGACAAAAAAAACCCTCAGACTATTTTAAATGAACGAACAAAAAACTGCTCCAGCGTTAGAGACCATAAAACCGATCATTCTCACCGGTTTTGGTAGATCGTTACCAACGAAGGATGTTGATATTCTGCATACCAGCCCAGCCCATTTTTTGCAGTTATTTTAATTCTAATAGTGTTTTTGTGGTATAAAGAGAATCAGATTACGCTGGAGACCTTCAAGAAACTTTAGGATGACACCTTCCTCTTCAGGTTGTATAAGCAAGTCACCACTGCACTGAACACAACCAGGTCAGCAAAACCTAATCTCGAACACATAATACTATTGGCATTTTATCCCATTATGTAAATATGTAATATTGTGCTGTATTTTTCTATTTTGTGTGTGTGTGTGTGTGTGTCCTTAATAAAGCTTTGATTGATTGATTGATATGCCTTATATGATTGCCTACCCAGCCCTGCACACAGCCCCTGTACCTGTCACTGTTTTTGTACTGGTTCCATTCTCCTCATCCTCCTTCTTTCTCTTGCTCCTTTCCTTCCTCCTCCACCACCTCCTCCTCCTCCTCCTCCTCCTCCTCCACCACCTCCTCCATATGACTGCAGGGGTCATCATCAACCTGTCCCTCTCCAACACTGACCTTAACAGTCAGCTAATATACAGACATACAGAGATTCCTTGCTTATAGAAGGATTTTGTCTGTGTGATGACAAACTGCAAACTGCTGTTTATAATATATAATATATCTATAAATAAATAATATATGCCTATATTTAAATGCAAATATAAATAATTTCAGTGTATAATAAATGGATCACTAATCGTGCACCTGTCCTGTCCATGCTGCTGGGTCCTTCCTCATCTGCACCTCCTGCCACAGCACCCCACTACGGAAAAGGGCTGTTAATTTGGCACATTTAGCTGCCTCTTGTGCCAAAAAAAAATGTCTTTTTAATTCTTATTTTTTCGGCCCCACACATTTCATTCTCTTCTTTCCTTTGCGACATTTTTACCGTCCGTCTCTGTTGCATTCACACAAACCTGCCAAACGTAAACTCTTTTGATCGGGGCCTAGTTTGAGGCAATCGGATGTCAGGAAAAACGAGGATCAGTCCAAGTTGGGAGGGGCCGCTCGTATCCCCCCTCATATTGAAAGTATTGGTTTGGCCCGGTCTGAAACACACACACAGACACAGCGTTCCGCTGCAGCAGAGCGGCCGGTCGCGTATCATAAAAAAAATGAAAAACTATTTCAGGCCGAAGAACCGGCCGTTCGGGATTGTTCCCGGTATTACCGATGGCCAATCCGCCCCTGAATATTGTCCAAAGTGTGTTGACACAATATCTGTTCTCGCGTCAACATGCATGTTTTTTTGTTGTTGTGCAAACAAAGCACTCGTTGCTTCATAAAATAAAGGTTAAACCACTAAACCAGTCACATCGATTAATAATAATAAATAATAATTTGTTACATTTATATAGCGCTTTTCTGGGACCTCAAAGCGCTTTACATGGAAGGGGGGAATCTCCTCACCCACCACCAGTGTGCAGCATCACCTGGATGATGCGACAGCAGCCATATTGCACCAGTACACTCACCACACACCAGCATACTGGTGGAGAGGAGACAGAGTGATGAAGACAATCAGTATATGGGGATGATTAGAAGGCCATGATGGACAGAGGCCAAGGGGCTAATTTGGCCAGGATGCCGGGGTTACACCCCTACTCTTTTTCGAAGGACATCCTGGTTTTTTTAATGATCTCGGTTTAATGTCTATTCTGAAGGATGGTGCTTTTTGACAGTATAGTGTCCCCGTCACTACACTGGAGCATTAGGACCCACACAGACCACAGGGTGAGCGCCCCCTGCTGGCCTCACTAACACCTCTTCCAGCAGCAACCAGGTTTTCTTCCAGCAGCAAGCTTCCAGCTTTTCTCAGGAGGTCTCCCATCCAGGTACTAACCAGGTACTAAAAACAATAACTGTAACCATCTGAAATGAACGGCAGTAACTGCGCATTGAGCACATTCAATATAGATACTGACATTTAGCATCAGCATTTAGCTTTTGTTTTTAATTTGGGTTAAACTTGATAAGTACATAAAACTAGCCTTAAATTCAAACATTAACTGTAACCATGTGAAATGCAGCAACTGCATAGTTCTACCAGAAAGACTCGGGAGAATTAATACTGTGACAATGACATTTATTTACGAGCTCAGCAAGCAATCAAATTCTTTGGCGTAGGCCCCGTCCGTAACTCGCATTCCGAGGGTACGGAATCTGCATATCCCGCCTGAAGACGAAGGCAGGGGCGCAGCTCACCCCCCGAGTAAGGAAGGGTGCCATCTGGTGGTGGTGGGGTGGGAGGAGGAGAGGACGTCCTGGCATCTTCGGGGTAGAGGGGGGAGCCCGTCTGGAGGTGATGGGAAGTATGGAGGGGAGGACCCGGCATGAAGTGTTAGGGAGGTGAAGGGCGAGACCCGTCTGGTGGTGGATGGGGAGGATGGAGGTGGTTGAAGCGACAGCATCTGCGAACTCAGACGTGAGTAAGTACCACCCTTTTATACCGGCTATAAGGATATGATTGGATAAATGAGAAGGTAATGCGTGACGTGAACGATTGAGTCTTCCTGGCAGAACTTGCGCTAGGCTTCATTTCTACCAGAAAGACTCGGGAGAATTAATACTGTGACAATGACATTTATTTACGAGCTCAACAAGCAATCAAATTCTTTGGCGTAGGCCCCGTCCGTAACTCCCGCCTGAAGACGAAGGCAGGGGCACAGCTCACCCCCAAAAATAGGTGGAATAATAATCCACCGGGACGGGGCCCACCCCCAAAGAACGGTAGAGGAAGTATACCCACCGGCCGTGAATCCTGGAGATCCTAAAATAGAAAAGAAATTAGAATTAGTGTGTTTTTTTTTTAGTTTTTTTTTTTATATAATACAGCCATCTTTGATGAGACACGTGGCCACGGGCTATCTTTTGGTAGAACGTGTGGGCCGCGGGCCGTGTTTTAATAGGACTCATGGGCCACAGGCCATCTTTTGATAGGACACATGGGCCACAGGCCATCTTTTGATAGGACACATGGGCCACAGGCCATCTTTTGATAGGACACATGGGCCACAGGCCATCTTTTGATAGGACACATGGGCCACAGGCCATCTTTTGATAGGACACATGGGCCACAGGCCATATTTTGATAGGGCGCATGCCGCAGGCTGTCTTTTGATGGTATGCGTAGCCGAGCCATCTTTGATAGGATACATGGGCCACGGGCCATCTTTTGATAGAACACGCCACTGCCGTCTTTTGGTAAAGCATGTAGCCGCAGACATTATTGTTTTGGCACTTGGCCGCAGTCGCTTGAAACTATAGAGTGAACGCCGTTTAAGCAGACACTTAGCCCGCGGGCCATCTGGTTTAGTAGCTGAACCATACTATCATGAAGAGTGCCGAGCCGCTTTAGCAAAAACACCACCACCAGTAGATAAATAGAAATTTACCTAGATCATGACTGGAGAGCTTGCTGAGCTTCGAGGATCGATTTTGAATCTGGTCTTATGTAGGATTCGAATGCCGAGGAAGACCACCTGCCCAGGATTTTGATAGCAGCTGGAGAGATACCACGCTCGGCTGCTGTAGTAGCGGCTCCAATCCTGAAGGAATGTCCAGTGAACTGAGAGGGAGATAAGCTGCAGCTTTTGAGAACGGAATTGAAATGGGACCTGAACCAGTTTTGAGAGAGAGGTGCTCCGTTGGGTAGAATGAAGAGGGGAGAAATACCAGAATGGCTGGGGCGGATTTTAAGGAATTTAACCATAGAAAAGAAGGGGCAAAATTCGCTACTGATTTTAGAGATCGTTAGAGTAGTGCCAGAACCTTTGGAGTCGTTCTTAGAATGTTTAAGAAAGAGTGTGAAAAAATTGGGAAAAAAATGTAAATCTGAAAAGGAAAGACCGCGGGCTGGATCAAATGTATTGGTAGGTGAAGTAAATTCTCCTGGGCGCATGAAACCGTAAAAGGCTGTAAGAAAAACCGCTTCTAGCAGAGTGTTAATATATGAGGAAAAGAGGCCGTTGCGAACTGAAATGGTTAACCTATGAATTAAAGGTAACGTCAAAGGCAGCCTTTTGTTGGGGGACACGTTAGACGATTTAGCTATGCCTTTGAGCATTAAGCGGATAGGAGTAGCGGTGAAAAGGCTAGGAGAATCGGGATTAAAATATGGCGTAGAATTGAACGCCTGCGAGTAATTTACGAATGGAAGAGATTTTTAAATTACGTTTGTCGAAATTGAACACTAGAAAGGAGCAAACAGTCGAAATCAAAATAGGAAATAGAGGCAGTTGAAAGGCAAAACAAAACATTGAAAACGAATACCAGGCGGAAGTATAAGCTTTGAGAGTGGATGGAGCAACGCCTTTAGATATGTAGAGTCTAGCTGAGCAGAGAAAATCTTCTAATATAGCGTTGTGGCAGGCATGGGAGGGCATGGTGTTGGGTCCTTGTTGGCTGCAGGGCAAAGCCGTCTGAAGGTCTGAAAACGAAAGCGAGATAGAGCGTCAGCGACAACCTTGAAGTGGCCGGGGATGTGAGCAGCTTTAATGATGAAGTTGTAAATGACGGATTGCCAGATTAAGCGATGCAGAAAAGGCATGATCGTCGGGCAAGAAGATCTGCCTTTATTAATGATGGCTACGGTAGCTTCATTATCGCAGAACATGAGAATTCGTTTCCTAGACCACTCAGGACCCCAGATAACGCTGGCTACGACTAGAGGATATAGTTCGTATAGCGCTGAAGAGAGTGGATTGGATATTGATTTAGGAAATCCGTCCGGCCATCTCTCTGCGAACCAGTGCCCTTGAAAATATCCCCCGAACCCGACGGACGGAGCCGCATCGGTGAATAAATGTAGATCTGCGGACGATTCGAAAGCCTCGTTATAGAAAAAAGAAATGCCGTTCCAATCGTTTAGTAAGCGAGACCAGAATGAAATGTCAGACCGGCAGCCCTCGTCTAACTGGACCGGATTACTGAGTTCTTGCACGGAGTGTGCCGCCGTTAGGAGACGCGATATGAAAGCCCTGCCTTGCGGGATGATGCTCATAGCAAAATTTAGATGGCCCAGCAAGGACAATAAATCGCGCTTCGAAACGACATGGAGAGAAGAAAATTTTTCCAAAAATGATCGGATTCTGGTAAGCTTTTCTAGGGGAAGAGAGGCTTGCATTTTAACCGTATCGAGGGAGATACCTAGGAATTCGAGGTTAGTGGAGGGGCCCAGAGTTTTCTCTGAAGAGAGGGGAACACCGACGTCACTGAAAACCTGCTTTAAGATATCGAGAATAGAAGAGCTTGGAGAGGGGAAATCGATTAGCAAAAAATCATCGAGTAGATGCAGAACGAACGGAAGTTTACAGACGTTCAGCAGGATCCAGCACAAAGCTTCTGAGAGACTGTTGAAGATATGAGGGCTGCTTCTACACCCAAAGGTAAGCCTAACTGCAAAATAGAATTTTGAGTCCCATTTAACTCCGAAGAGTGGCCAATCAGCGGGGTGTATGGGCATGGTTTTGAAAGCGTCTGTTATGTCTGCTTTGGCCAGCCAGGCACCATGGCCAGCTAACTTGATTAACTGTATGGCGTTATCCACCGAGGCGTAGTGAAGGGAAAATGGTTCTAGTGGAATGCATTCGTTAACGCTTGGTATTTTGCTGGAATGAGGAGAAGACATGTCGAAAATGAGACGTTTTTTGCCAGAGTATTTACGGGTAGCGACGCCGATGGAGTTAATTCTGAAAGGGGAAAAAGGAGGAGAGGCGAAAGGGCCGATAACGTATCCTTTATTGACTTCTTTCTCGAGCAGAGTAAAAACGACGCCAGGCTCGTTCATGGCTGATTGCAAGTTTTTTGCTGAGAAAGATGCAGTGAGATGTGAGAGTATCCCCACCCTAAACCCTTGGGACAAGCCAGTGATGAGATAGTCAACAAATGATGGATCGGGGTGAGAAGAAAGTTAGCTAGAGAGGTTTAGAATGTTGATGGGTGTGGATGGATGTTTGCTCAGAATTTCTTCTGAAAAGGGGCTTTCCTTTTGGTTTGAGGTTTGTATCGCCGTGGGCAGACTGATTTCGGGTGCGGGTCCTTGCACAGGCTACAGATATGAGCAAAACGACAATTATTCAATGAACACACAGATTCGTTAAACATATTGCAAATGGGATTGTCATTAAATGTTTCAGCAGGGCGACCTCTGCTGTAGAAGCTGCGTCTTACATTTACCGAGCCACGGGCAGCATCCGAATCGAGGTTAGTAAAAGCTTTCGGGCAGAAAGCAGCTGAATGTCCGTGAGCGCTGCAGATAGAACACGACAAGCTTCTTTGACCGCCGAAGTGTCGAACTAGTAGTTCAGTATCAGTGATAGACCAATCGAGTCTTGAATTGTAGAGTGAAATGCAAGACGCGGATTTAGCAGAAAAAGATTTATGATACTCATAGAATAATGTGCCCCCATACCTTTGATTAAAGTCTGCCATCATTGAAAGATAAAGGTCTAACTCTTCCCTCCTATCTGGAAAAACTTGGCATAGGGTGTCCCTGTAAATGCTAAATGCGATTACAAACTCTCCGAACTATAGATAGAGTTGCAAGCGTGGATCTGAAGTTTTGAGGAGCACTGCCACGTCACCGCAGTCCACCATTTTCCTGTCGGCGGCTGGCGAAGGGAGAAGTAAAGAAGCCAGGTTGATATCCTTACCTTGGACGATATTTGACCTGAGATGAGGAGATACTGTAGCGGCAGCGGGAGGAACGAAACGCCTACCGAAAGCTTGAGCTGGTATTGATGAGGAGAGATTGAAGCTGGGAGAAGCCGGTGGAGCTGCGACGCTTTGGAATGGCGACTGAATCCTGGGAAGAGGAGCGGGCAGAGAGGCCGACGTAGAAGGTAAGTTTGCTGAGATGTTACCAGAAGTTGAAGGCCGGGTTGGAATGGAATCTGGCCTGTGGTCAGGGATGCCAAAGGAGTTTTCGAAATCCGACATTTTAGACTGTAGCCCTTTAACCGTATGGGATAAGTTTTGAACAGCAGAAAGAAGCAGCTGATTAGTATCGGGAGGGACAGCGAGATGCGGAGGAGATATCTCTTGTGCCGGTAGAGCTGTTCTTTTAGCTGAGCGAGATATGGATTTTGCGGACCTTTTCCCGCTGGCTTTGTTCAGCTGGGCAGTGGTCGCGGCGGCATCTGGAAGTGGAGAAGTAGATGCAGGTGGATTGCCCAGAGCATTCTGGGCCAAGAGCAGAAGATCTTCTCTTGAAATGCCTTCGCTAACGGGAATGCCGGCGTCCTCGAGAGCGTTTAGTATGAGTTCGGAAGACCAGCTCACCCATGGAGAGGTGCGGCATTGAATACGGGTACTGCGGCGTGTAGCAGAAGGGGATGGCTGAACGAAATCGTCTGAATCAGAATAATCACAAATGGATTGCGTGTCCTGAGACATGGCTTGGTTACTACTGTGCTATCAACTGAATATTGGTTGAAGCGGCAGCATCTGCTAACTCAGACGTGAGTAAGTACCACCCTTTTATACCGGCTATAAGGATATGATTGGATAAATGAGAAGGTAATGCGTGACGTGAACGATTGAGTCTTCCTGGCAGAACTTGCGCTAGGCTTCATTTCTGTAACCCAAACAAGACAATCAACACACATTCAACAATCCAAACAAAGATGTTAGGCTACTTAATCAGCATTCATTCCTCATTTGTTTTTGTTTTTAAATTTGGTGTAAAGAAAAAATGGTTTTACCAGTGAAACTAAATAAAAACAAAATAAATAAATTATTCCAAAATGTTGTCAAATAATGTGTAGTGAAACGAGTAAAACAAAGATGCTACTGTCACGATGACTGCTGCGTGAGGAAACTTCAGGAGACGAAAAGCAGGTTAACAGTCTTTAATAGAAACAAGGCAGAGCCGAAACGGCCGGTCAACAGAAACAATATCCAAATATTCTTGAAGGAACATAGAAGCGCACGCAGCAGGTCTCGTGGGCTGGTGATGAGTGAGCAAAGGAGAACTGGTGAAGCACAGATCCCTCACACCTTTTCTGGACTCAACACAGGTGACCGCTCAGATCTGGTAAAGTTGCAGGTAGATATCAGACAACAGGACTAGACGAGACAAAACATATTATGAGAGAGAACAACAGCGGTTATGAACTTGACGGTCAACAATAATCCGACAAACAAGAGTGAAACACGAGAGACTAGAAATAGTGAGTAGCTAATGATAGAGGATAGGGAACAGGTGCGATAATGAGAGGATGAGAATCAGCTGGGGAAGATAAGTGGTAAATGAAGAGTGAGAGCAAACAAGAGGGAACAGAGACAGAGAATGACCAGCAGAGGGAGACAGAGACCAATAAAACACGAGATGGGAACCAGGATCATGACAGTATCCCCCCCCCCCCTCCAAGTGCGCCCCCTGGCGCACTCAAATGGGAAGACTGACGGAGGCGATAGAAATCGTCGATACAACCAAATCGAACAACCGGCTTGAGAGAAGAGACATGAAACATGGGGTGAACACGGCGGAGATTGGATGGCAATTTGAGCCTCACCGAGACAGGGCTAAGGACCTGAATTATGCGATAGGGCCCAATAAATTTGGGGGCCAGCTTATGAGACGGATACTGGAGAGGAAGATTGGCGGTGGAAAGCCATACCCTTTGACCGATGACATAACGGGGACTCTTGATACAGCGTTTGTTAGCGGACCGACAAGTGATGGAGCGAGACTTTAAAAGAGCGGATCTCACCATCCTCCAGGTTCGTTTGCAGCGTTGGATAAACGCATTAACAGATGGAACGTTAGATTCCGGACTCGAGGACGGAAAGAGAGAGGGTTGGTACCCTAAACAGCTCTGAAAAGGAGATCATCCGGTGGCGGACGAGGGAGCGGAATTGAACGCGTACTCAGCCCCTGGGAGTTGCTCAGACCAGGAGGCAGGGTTGCGGTAAGCGAGGCTTCGCAGAATACGACCGATGGTCTGATTAGCGCGTTCAGCTTGTCCATTAGTCTGGGGGTGAAAACCCGAGGAGAGGCTGACCGTGGCTCCGATGAGGCGACAGAACTCTTTCCAAAACAGGGAAGCGAACTGTGGACCTCTATCGGATACGATATTCTCAGGAAGACCGTGGATCTTAAAAATGTGATCGACAACTATTTGGGCGGTCTCCTTGGCGGAGGGAAGCTTTGGAAGAGGAATAAAGCGAGCCGCTTTCGAAAATCGATCGACGACAGCAAGAATTACAGTCCTTCCACCCGAAGGAGGAAGTCCTGTAATAAAATCAAGTCCAATCTGAGTCCACGGACGTGATGGAACGGGCAACGGTCTAAGGAGACCAGCGGGAGGTCTATTACTAACCTTGGTCTGAGCACAGACAGGACACGCCGCAATGAAACGACGGATATCAAGTTCCCAAGTGGGCCACCAAAATTTCTGAGACACAGACGCAATGGTACCCCTAACCCCAGGGTGAGCGAAAAGCTTGGAGGAGTGGCCCCACTAAAGAACGGCACGACGAGCGGAGGGAGGAACAAATAATGAACCTTTAGGACAGCCACGGGGAGTTATGGCGTGAGAAAGCGCGCGCTTAACGATTCGTTCTATTCCCCAAGTAACAGCCCCTACCACTCGTTCCTGAGGAAGGATAGACTCGATGGGTAACGTCTCGGGGGAGGAGAATTGACGAGACCGCATCAGGCTTTAAGTTCTTTGAACCAGGGCGGTAGCGGAGGGTGAAATCGAAACGAGCAAAAAATAGAGACCAACGAGCCTGACGAGCGTTGAGTCTCTTAGCGGATCGGATGTACTCCAGATTTCGGTGGTCTGTCCAGACCACGAACGGAAAGGAAGAACCCTCCAGCCAGTGACGCCACTCTCCCAGGGCTAAACGGACGGCAAGGAGTTCGCAATTACCCACGTCATAGTTTCGTTCAGACGGAGAGAGACGATGAGAAAAGAAAGCGCAAGGATGGATCCTCTCGTCAGCGGAAGACTGCTGCGAGAGGATGGCTCCAACTCCTACCTCTGAGGCATCAACCTCGACAATGAAAGGTTTAGAAGTGTCAGGGGTGACGAGAACCGGCACGGTGGAAAACAATGTCTTTAGACGATCAAAGGCGGTCTGAGCCACGTTACTCCAGACAAAACAAGATTTGACAGAAGTTAAAGCGGTGAGTGGGGCAGCCACCTGACTAAAGTTCCTTATAAACTTTCGGTAGAAGTTAGCGAATCCTAAAAAACGTTGGAGCGCAATACGAGAGTCAGGTGTGGGCCAATCGGTGACAGCGCGAACCTTAGCAGGGTCCATACTGATGCCCTGTGCCGAGATGACGGAGCCGAGAAAAGAAACAGATTGAGCATGAAACGTGCATTTCTCGGCTTTGACGAACAATTTGTTCTCTAAAAGTCGTTGGAGGACTCGACGTACATGCTGCACATGTAAAGACTGAGAGAAAATTAAAATGTCATCAAGGTAGACGAAGACAAAAATGTTTAGCATATCTCATAGAACGTCATTGACCAAAGCTTGAAATACGGCGGGAGCGTTGACCAGGCCGAACGGTAAAACCCGGTTTTCAAAGTGCCCCAGCGGAGTATTAAAAGCGGTCTTCCATTCATCACCTTCCTTGATGCGGACTAAGTGATACGCGTTGCGAAGATCCAGTTTTGTGAAGAAGTTAGCTACGTGCAAGATTTCAAATGGCTAATGACATAAGTGGCAAGGGGTAGCGGTTCTTGACAGTTATGTCATTCAAGCCTCTGTAATCGATGCAGGGACGTAACGAGCCGTCTTCTTCACAAAAAAGAATCCCGCACCGGCCGGAGAGGAAGAGGGAACAATGGTACCAGCGTCTAAGGATTCAGAGAGATACTTCTCTAACGCCTGACGCTCCGGGACGGAGAGAGAATAAAGCCTTCCCCGAGGAGGAGTGGTTCCAGGAAGCAGCTCAATGCTGCAGTCATACGGGCGATGAGGAGGAAGGGATGCCGCCCGGGATCGACTGAAAACCGCCCGCAAATCATGATAATCCTCAGGAACTCCTGACAAATCACCTGGCTCCTCTTGAAAAACAGAGACAGAAGACACAGGAAAAACAGCAGACACCAAACATTTAGCATGACACGAGAGATTCCATGACAAGATAGTGTTCTTGGACCAGTTAATCTGAGGGTTATGTTCCACCAGCCACGGATGACCCAGCACCACAGGTATATTAGGGGAATGAAATACCAGAAAAGAAATGGTCTCGCGGTGGTTACCGGACACGGTGAGACTCAAGGGGGCAGAAGCGCGGTGAACTCTGGCGAGAACCCGTTTATCCAAGGCGAAAATAGTGGTGGTATCCTGAAGATCAATAAGGGGAACGCCATGCTTAAGAGCCCAGGCCTCATCAACAAAATTTCCCTCGGAACCAGAGTCAATAAGAGCCTGACAGTCAATAGAAGAGTTGGTCCAGCGGAGATGAACAGAAAAAATAGTCCGTGAAGGCGGTGGAGGGCTTAGAGAAGATGCGCTCACCAGTAACCCTCGCTTTACTGGGGAGCTTTGCCTTTTAAAGGACAGGAAGTGGCGCAATGGTTGTTAGCGCCGCAATAAAGACACAGACGGTTTATAATTCGACGCTGGCGTTCTGAAGCAGAGATCCGGATGCCACCCAGCTGCATAGGTTCCTGGTCCGCCGCCGGTGCAGTCGAAGAGGAGCTGATAGATGATGAGAGAGAAGACGGGGCCGCTGGACGTGCTCGTCGACGCAGCTCAAAACGTTCCTCCACACGTAGAGCCAAATCAATGAGAGGGTTGAGGGAAGATGGAATTTCACGAGCCAGAACCTCATCCCTGATCTCGGCGTTTAACCCTTCGACAAAGCGCGCTACCAGCGCGGGCTCGTTCCAGCCAAAAGAGGTAGAGAGCGTGCGGAATTCCACCGAGAAGTCGGCGAAAGAGCGTCTTCCCTGGCGCAGAGAGGATAACTGACGAGAAGCCTCTGATCCCCGCACCGAACGGTCGAACACTCGTAACATCTCGTCCTTAAAAAGGGAATAACTGTTGAGGCAGATGGCATCGGAATTCCAGACCGCTGTTCCCCATTCACGAGCCCGTCCCTTAAGAAGTGAGATGATGTAGGCTATGCGAGTCCGTTGTTCAGAATAAGTGTGTGGCTGAAGCGAAAACACAACTTCACATTGGGTTAAAAAAGACATGCACTCGGTAGGCTCACCCGCATAGCAGGGGGGATTATTCACACGTGGCTCAGAAGCGGAGGGACCAGAGGACCGGACCGGGTCTGTTCGAAGATGATGGAACTGCTCAGATAAGTCAGACATCTGAGAAGCCAGCGTCTCAACAGCCTGACGAGCGGCGGCGAGTTCCTCTTCGTGTCTGCCCAGCATGGCTCCCTGGATCTCAAGCGCGTTCTGAATGGGTCGCTCATCAGCTGGATTCATGTTGGTCGGATTATTCTGTCACGATGACTGCTGCGTGAGGAAACTTCAGGAGACGAAAAGCAGGTTAACAGTCTTTAATAGAAACAAGGCAGAGCCGAAACGGCCGGTCAACAGAAACAATATCCAAATATTCTTGAAGGAACAGAGAAGCGCACGCAGCAGGTCTCGTGGGCTGGTGATGAGTGAGCAAAGGAGAACTGGTGAAGCGCAGATCCCTCACACCTCTTCTGGACTCAACACAGGTGACCGCTCAGATCTGGTAAAGTTGCAGGTAGATATCAGACAACAGGACTAGACGAGACAAAACATATTATGAGAGAGAACAACAGCGGTTACGAACATGACGGTCAACAATAATCCGACAAACAAGAGTGAAACACGAGAGACTAGAAATAGTGAGTAGCTAATGATAGAGGATAGGGAACAGGTGTGATAATGAGAGGATGAGAATCAGCTGGGGAAGATAAGTGGTAAATGAAGAGTGAGAGCGAACAAGAGGGAACAGAGACAGAGAATGACCAGCAGAGGGAGACAGAGACCAATAAAACACGAGAAGGGAACCAGGATCATGACAGCTACACCAGGTTATTTTTAAATAAAATTAACTCAATGTAAATCTAAGGTCAAATAAAAATGTTCATCTTATACAGAACTGAGGTTTAGCCTACTTCTAGCTTTTCAAAACTGCATCAAAGTTCTTCCTTACAAAAAGAAGTATTTCAGCTTTCATTGTCACAAGTTAGTCTGTTTCGTTTCTCATCCAACACGTGAGAAGCTGAGGTGAACAAACGTTCACTGTCTGCGCTAGTGCAGGGCGCGGACGGGTATGTTTGCGCAACTTCAGCGAGCGCAGGAAAGTGGCTCTTATTTGTGCGTCAGTTCAGTAACGGCTGTGCCTCAGACAGGTAGCTCTGCATGACATGTTCGCGAATGATAATGTAGCCTGTGTAGTCACTTCCGGAAAAATCGGCCGAAAAAAATACAACAAATCACGCATTAGAAGCAAAAAACGTCCGGTTCCGATTTATGACCGGTCAACCTGTGCATCCCTAATAAAATCTGTTGTAATTTCTACTTGTTAAAACTAAAATGTCTACAAATACTCTTTAATAAAACTTTATAATGTGCAATTGAACCACTTGTGAATTATTTGGTTATAAATCTGCATAGATTACAGGGGCTTAAATGACATAACTGTTAAGAATCTGTATCCTTACCACTTATGTCATCCGCCTTTGAAATCCTGCAGGGAGCGCAATTCTTCACAAAACTGGACCTTCGCAATGCCTATCACCTTGTTCGCATTATGGAAGGAGACGAGTGGAAGACCGCCTTCAATACTCCCCTCGGTCACTTTGAATACCGGGTTTTACCGTTCGGCCTGGTCAACGCATCCACCGTTTTTCAAGCCCTGGTTAACGACGTTCTCCATGACATGCTTAACATTTTTGTCTTCGTCTATCTCGATGATATTTTAATTTTTTCCCCCTCTCTCCAGGTTCATGTTCAGCACGTTCGTCGGGTCCTTCAACGACTTTTGGAGAACAAATTGTTCGTCAAGGCCGAGAAATGTACGTTCCACGCTCAGTCTGTAACTTTGCTCGGTTCCGTTATCTCCGCTCAGGGGATCAGTATGGACCCCGCCAAGGTCCGCGCTATCACTGACTGGCCCACACCTGACACGTGTCTCGCTTCAGCGCTTCCTAGGTTTCGCCAATTTTTATCGACGTTTTATTCTAAACTTCAGTCAGGTGGTAGCTCCTCTCACCAAGCTAACTTCTATCAAGACCCGTTTCATTTGGAGTGATGCTGCGCAGGTGGCTTTTGACCGCCTTAAGACTCTGTTCTCTTCCGCACCCATTCTCATCTCTCCTGACGTTTCTAGACAGTTTATTGTGGAAGTCGACGCCTCTGAGGTGGGAGTGGGGGCCATCCTCTCCCAGCAGTCACCCGCTGACGAGAGGATCCACCCTTGTGCTTTTTTTTCACACCGCCTGTCTCCATCCGAGCGTAATTACGACGTGGGTAACCGCGAGCTTTTGGCCATTCGTCTTGCGTTAGGGGAGTGGCGTCACTGGCTGGAGGGATCTTCTGTTCTGTTCATTGTCTGGGCCGACCATCGCAATCTCGAATATATTCGTTCGGCTAAGAGACTCAATGCTCGTCAGGCTCGTTGGTCCCTTTGCGCGTTTTGATTTCACCATTTCCTACCGCCCCGGCTCCAAGAATCAAAAGCCTGACGCCCTTTCTCGCCAGTTCGCCGCTCCCGATTCCAAACCCACCGATGAGGGGATTCTTCCTCAAGGATTGGTGGTGGGTGCGGCCGTTTGGGGAATTGAACGTATCATTAAATGCGCGCTTTCTCATTCTATCATGCCTCATCTCTGCCCCAGGGGATTACTGTTTGTACCCCCCTCTGCTCGTCGCGCCGTTCTTCAGTGGGGACACTCCTCTAAGTTGTTTGCACATCCGGGGGTAAGAGTCCTGCGTCCTGCTCTGTCTGCACTCAAACCAAGGTCACCAACAGACCGCCCACTAGTCTCCTTAGACCCCTACCCGTTCCGTCGCGCCCTTGGGCACAGATAGCACTTGATTTTATTACTGGGCTTCCTCCTTCTGGAGGGAATACAGTAATCCTCACTGTTATCGATCGCTTCTCAAAGTCTGCTCGTTTTGTCCCGCTTCCTAAACTCCCCTCTGCCAGAGAGACCGCTCAGATTGTTGTCGATAACATTTTTAAGATCCACGGTCTTCTCGAAAATGTCGTGTCGGATAGGGGTCCACAATTCTCCTCCCTTTTCTGGAAGGAGTTTTGTCGCCTCATCGGAGCCTCTGTCAGCCTCTCCTCCGGTTTCCACCCTCAAACCAATGTCAGGTTTACATTTACATTTATTCATTTTAGCAGACGCTTTTATCCAAAGCGACTTACAATTGCTATATATGTCAGAGGTCGCACACCTCTGGAGCAACTAGGGGTTAAGTGTCTTGCTCAGGGACACATTGGTGTCTCACAGTGGATTCGAACCCGGGTCTCTCACACCAAAGTTTGAGTTTATCTAATCTGCATTTCTGTATCTATGGTTCTCAATTGAAGCACTGTTTTACTATAAATAGCTTATCACTGATGACGGAGGCTTTAAGCTGACAACAGCTTTTAACTGAAAATAGGTCAAATCTTCACTATCAGATGGGTTGCCAGCAGCTTTAAAACCGTAAAAGCAGTATGGAAAGATTTCCCCGCACTAGCACTCCATTTCAAAACAGCCAGTGAGGACACATCACGCAATGAGCTTGAGAGGCAAAAATACAAGGGACTTCTGAAGCACCTTGCCAACTCAGGATTTGTGGAAGATTTGGCTGTCATGAAAGACATCCTGCGTGAACTCCAGAGCCTGTCTCTCAAGCTGCAAAAAAGAGAAATGTCACTCGTGGATTCAAGTCTCGCCATCCAACAAACTATCAATGTTTGACGGCCATGAAGACGACTGGTGGGGGGAAATCAACTAAGAAGGCTGAACAGTCCGTCTCATCTGGCCTTTTTAAGGGTGAAGAGCTGAAGGAAGGCAGGGCGAAAATAAACAGGTCTCGGTTTCATGAATCAGTGATTGCGTCTCTAACTAAATGATTACCGGAGTCAAATTTGGTCCTGATGCTCAAAGCTCTTGACAAGCGTTTTTGGCCAGGAAAGCAGGAGGACCTGATTTTGCATGGCGAATCAGAAGTACACAGCCTTGCAAAAGCGCATGGAGAACCAACCAGGGAGGCCGTGGAGCAGTTTCGAGACTGGAAACTACAGGGCACTGCACCAGGGAAAACATTGGAAAGACTGTGCATAGCAAGTCACACATATCTCCCCACGTCAGCTGAGTGCAAACGAGGCTTTTCCGCAGTTAATAATACGAGCAACCAGACGCCAGGTTGCGTGAAGACAGCCTATCTTCACTCCTGTTTGTTGACCTCAATGGACCTCCGCTGGACAAATTTGACCCAGTTCCATTCGTCAGAAGCTAGATTAAAGCAGGACATCGCCTCTCTTCTTCCTGGAAACCAGGACCGCAACCACAAGAAGTCAAGCCAAGGCATCTTTGGTCTATTTTAACTTAACCCTTGAGCGTTCTCAATATGTAATATAACTGTTCATATCTGTTCTGTTACAGTTAGTAACTGAAGTGTAGATTATATTTGTACAATTATATGAAAAAAGAAGACTGAAATAAATGATAAACTCTAAAAACTCAACTTTTCATTGTAAATCTTTTTCAGGTTTGATTGACAAAAAATGCTAAACTTTGACAGTCATTTTAATTGTTATTGTGATTTCATAATACTTAGATATGATTATAAATCTAACTAAAACTTGTGAAAATATATATTTCAGTTAGTCAAATAGCAAATAGCATAGTGAAGCTCTACAGCTATCTATTAAAACTGCATTTTCCAAAAGATGGGCAAATATTTGACACCAAACCATGTCAAATTATCCATGGTATCCCCATAAATAAAATTTAGAAATTTGGGTTACATTTTTACATAAAAAAGCTGTTTTTGAATTGCTGTTTATATAAATTTTAAATATATCATAAATCCTCCAAAAACTGCACAAATGTAGAGTAAAAACATTAATAAACAGAGTAACATTACATGTTTAAATAAAAACTTATTTTGTTACACAATTACATTTGTTATCAAAAATTGTTAAGTGTGTGCATGTGTGTGTTGTCATGTAGGCTATAAACTGACTGTCTTATATACTGTGAAATATTGTCATGTTACAGGTACTGCATAGAGAAAATTTAGATCGGTATTGCGCAACAATTGTTGACGGTCGGGGAGGGGGACGGGGGTTGACTGGATTGTTGACGGGGAGACTAGCTTTCATGATGCACACACGCAAGGTCTCTCGCTCTCTCCCTCTCTCTCACCTAGAAGCACTATAATTACAATGGCCTATAATTATAATTACAATGGGGGGGGGGGGGGGGGGTAGGGGGGGTTGACTGGATTGTTGACGGTCGGGGAGGGGGGGGGTTGACTGGATTGTTGACGGGGAGACTAGCTTTCATGATGCACACACGCAAGGTCTCTCGCTCTCTCCCTCTCTCTCACCTAGAAGCACTATAATTACAATGGCCTCCGATTGAAGTGTCACAAAATTCTGAAATTATCGTACATTATGGGATTTTTTTCATTATTGATCGTACATCGTACAGAGGTCAAAATTATCGTACAAATACGATAATTATCGTACGTCTGGCAACACTGGCTTTGGCGGAAGGATGTTAGATAGATGAAAATGTGGAGCGTGTCAATATAAAGGTAGGCCTACCTTACATTATATCAATATTTTACGTGTGGAATCGATGTATCGTTACACCCTTAGATCTCTTTAAAGCTGCTTTGAAACAATCTGACTTGTAAAAGCGCTATATAAATAAAGGTGACTTGACTTGACATTCTGTACCATTTTTAAATTCAGATATGCATTAGTACCTACATAATTCCAAATATGTCATTTTTTAACTTATATTTTAACTTGCATTTATAATGCACCTTGCAGCCATGCATTACAAAAAAAATGCAGGATATGCAGACCGTGAGTAGGCAACAACATCAGCAGGACAAGCTATGCACAAGGTCAAAGTCAAAGAAGGGTGAATGCACTGCAAAGCCACTTAAAACAGCCCCTTTAGATGGTATGTTATAAAATGAATTTTATTTAAATACATCTACAAATACACTTTACACATAGTGACACATTTGAGATGTTCTAAAGGCCAAGGTTGTGTATAAAAAAATGAGTATAATAGAATTTCCTTCTGTATGCCATGTTTTACAGAAAAAGTGAATGACCTGATGAAGCTCATCTTTGAAGAGGTGTTTGCAGACCCCACACCATCTGTAGAAGAGCTAAAAATAAATCCCCATTCCCACGTTTCGGTCTACTCAGTTTGAAAAACCTTCAAAAGAGGAAGACATTGTCCGCCACGTCTCAAGCTTTAGTCAAGGGGAGGTCGAAATCCAACAAACTGTCCATCCGGATCAGGAAACTCCTGCTGAATCCGGAGCACAACACAGGATGGAAGAACAACCCTGATTTTCCGCCCTAAATAGCCCCAGCACCAGCTGACGAAGCTTCGATGGGCGAGACAACGGTAACGCCTGTGAAGAGTGGTGAACATTATTAACATTGAAGATAAAACTGTAAAAAGTACATATTTACTATTTATCTTTTCTTTTTTACAAATATTTTTAAGAAAAACATTTGTGTCTTAATGTTTTTTTTGCAGTTGTGTCATGAAATTACAATTATATTGGTTTACAAAATAATGTAATAAAATGCAATAAAAAAAAAACTTACTCCTCTTCTGTTCTACGCCTCAAAGTTCCATAATCAGCTTTGTAAATGTTTAAAATGTTCTGCAGGGTGTAAGGATTCAAACAGTTCGGTTCGAAGCCTGGGTGGTGTGTCATGCATTTTAGAGGCCCTGAAACTTGATTCATTCGTCTTAAAACCTAAGGAAGACAAGCCACCAACTATTTATAATACTGTCAAAATTACAAAGTAAAAGCAACTCATTTAAAAGCATCATATGACCTCTTTCATTAACCCTTGTGCATCCTTATGGACATTTGTGACTTTTTTAGTTTTGTTTTTTGATCATTTTGCCTTTGCACACCTTTTGGCACAGGTGTGCATTGTTATTGGAATTTTTGTATTTCACTCCCATTTCCTTTAATAAATATATTTCACACTCAGGACCTTAAGGACAAAAATTTCCCCATTAAAACGGCAATATTTAATCCTAGGGTCATTTAATTATAAAATGATGCAGTCTTTGTTAATAGGCGTTCATTTTGTATATGTGTATAAAATAAAATTTTTGCCAGGTGGTGTAATTTTCTCAGGTTTGGCCTAAAAAGCAAATACTCGATTTATTCCTGTTTCTGCTTCTGCATATTATAGAGACAATTGGATAAATTATGCAGCTATATTTGTGTAGGTGTGATGTCAAGACTGTGGTTTGTATGTGTAATTAAAAGTGTGTGTGTGCTGTAATATTTAAGAGAGAGAAACGCTACTGCACTGCAAATTACATGTCTAACCACTGTGTGTACCAGTGGACTTTTGCTGGCATCTAATGGGGAAATTTTGGTACTGTGTCCAAACAAAATATTAGCGAAAGCTCATTGTTTTTTGAGATATCAACCTCAAATTTGGAACCATGGGCAGCGCTAGGGAGGGGCTAGCAGGGCTTCAGCACCCCCAAGAAAGACCAACGCACCCCGATAGCACCCCCAAAAATAATCTCTGGAAGCAATTATATTCAGGCTGTATTCTATGGAAGCCCTGAACTGCATGGTGAAGAAAGAAAAAAAAAAGAAAAGAAAACCTATCTTGTTATTTCAAGATATTAAAGGTTGTATCAGTGATTTCAGGCCCAAAAAAGGCCGAAACATAAATGATCACATTCATCTAATCTTTCCTAAGATGGCATGCTTATGGGGCGGGCAGCTAGAGGATCGTTAGGAAACATTAGATGAATGTGATCATTCATGTTTCTGCCTTTTTTGGGCCTGAAATGACTGTTACAACCTTTAAGTCGTTATGTAAGGAATAATTGACGACAGGCCACTCCGCTTCGCATCGTGACCGCATTACCACCTCGGGTGTGCATCATTTTTCTAATAATTCAACGGCCTGAAGTCAATTATTCCGCTTATACTACAGTTACCACACCTCGAAACATTGTTCAAATAATGTATTTCAAGACGTTTGTAAAGTTTTTGTCATTAAAACGCTCTTGTATGTAGGACTAATTTCCTGCGCATCTAATCCCATGCCTCCGTTGCTAATTCCAAAACGTAATTTTAGAGTTAGTAACAGAGGTTTGATAGCAGAGAAGCAGACTAATGCTGGGACACACTCAACGACTGGCTGAAACACTCTCTGACTGTTTCCATCGACTGCAGCAGATTTTAAACCCAGACTGTGAACACAGACTGAACAAACACACACTGAACGCGCTGAACACGCGTTTGGGCATGATCAATCATAATAAATTACATTCATAACCGGCCTTACAGTATAAGTGTGTCCCCGGCTTTATGCAGTTATTAATGCAGTTATTAGAGAGAGAGAGAGAGAGAGAGAGAGAGAGAGAGAGAGAGAGAGAGAGAGAAAGAGAAAGAGAGAGCGCGAGAGAGAAGCATATGTGCGTCAATATTATTATTTATTTATTAATTAAATTCATTTTAATTAGTTTGTTCATGTTTTTTTTTCTTCTAATATTGACAGTAGACTAGCCTAATAAATGAAACACGACATCCTTTTAACAACTATAGGTCTATCAATAATTATTTATTTGTTATAGCCTATTATCTGCAATAATTACGAAAACCCGTGCAGCAGGACTATCAATTTATTTATATAGGGCTATTCAGTTTAATTTTCTATTGATTATAGATAGGACTATACTTTATTTATTAAAATTAAACTGCATGTTTCCAATGATTGTGAAGTTAGACATCGAAAATGGCAGATCAAGCGCATGTGGCTACATGTTTTTCTTGTTATGAATTGTATCCTATTTTCCGTTATTACAGTTGACTACGCGAAGTGATATAGAACTGTAATGCGGTCAAGACCTGCTGGAACTACTTTAGCCGTGCGTTTCCCTGAAAATAATTGCACACCTTAGAACGTTCTCAACCAATCAGAATCAAGCAATCAACAGCCCTGTAGTATAATTCGATATAATAAGGGGATATTTTAACCTGCATTAAGCCACATTGGATTTCTATGGGAGGACAATGCTTAATGACGTGTAACTAAACTTGTTGCGTTTATATTCAGGGCTCATATGATTTTTTGTACATAGTATAGCCTACTTTATTATGATTTTAGTATCATAATGATTAATAAATGCACACACAATTATCCATGAACTTGATAAATGTTGCAGATATGTTTTACTATGCACAAACAAATGCCTTTCAACTTATGTGTGCAACATTAAAAATTAAATGATTGTGCAGCAATTTGCACAAATAGAGAGTATGTAGGCCTACTATACGTGTTGTAGCCATTAAATAAGCGCATTGTTTCATTTTTGTTAAAATATTATGTTATTTTTTTCCATCTATGTTGATTATGAAAAGTGAACAGCATGAGTAAGATAGGATGCGCAATATATCGGGAGACATGGAGTGGGTCAGACATGATTTTGACCACTTCATTAAAGGTGGGGTATGTGATTCTCTTTTTTGTACATTTTTTCAAAATCACTTGAAATCCTATTCATAACCCACTTACAGCCACTGAGTTAGAAGCACTGAAATGAAAATTAAGCAATTTAATCATCTGTGGAACGGGCAGGACTCGAAAAACTCCAGCCAATCATTTCCAAGACCACCTAGGACAGGATCATTGGACAGTAAGTTCGTCAATCAAACGGTCGTACCATACCCCCCTCCCCTCACGCGAATCAGGGCCAGTGTTTGAGGAAAGGTAGGACCATATGAGATTTAGCAAATCACATACCCCACCTTTAATTTTTATTTTGTAGAAGGCCTTTCTTTAAAGTGAATTTCATTTTGTATAATTTGTATCTTAATTTTAATAACATTTTCATCAACCAAATGCCTGGATTTAATTAAGAAGCAAATATAGCAGATAATATAATCATGATGACACGGAGGCGCATACGTGGTCACTTGATGATTTGCACGTGAACTGGACGCATCTCATAAATGAACCCAAACTCAGTGTATGCCTCACAGACATGAGAAATATATCTAGAAAGCTTGAAATGTCTTTAAATGAAACAATTCAAAACAAAAATAGGCTACTCTCTGATTATGTAATCAATTATGTGCATTTCTCTCTCTATCTTCTTCACTACAGAGATGGCGATCGTCAACTTAATCTTTGCAGCCGACATTGACACAGAAAACAGTTTATTAATAAAAATCAATGCACGCGTGTCACCGGATTTACAAATCTTGCTTGTTGCACACACACATATCTCGGAATAAAGAGATATGTTTTTTTTTTTTTTTTCACCATGCGCTTTCGTAGTATTGTAATTAATAAATATTAAAATAATTTAAGACAACGAATGAAATAAAAACATTTTACTCATTATTCGTGCGTAACTTATATGCCACGTCTGACGTGGCATGTTACGTGAATTGGTGTTCTCCAAACTCATCAGACATTATAGGAGAAGACTCAGAGCTGTTATCTTGGAAAAAGGAGGTTGCAAAAAGTATTTAATAAAAGGGGGCAAATAATTGTTCCCAATCTGTTTTGGAGAAAACCATTTATTTCATAATGTGATTTCCCCCCACTTTCAATTCTTTTACTTCAATAAAAGGTTAGATTTTTGCTTTTTTATTTTTATTTTTTTATTTATAAAATATCAAGAGGATAAACAATGCAGATAAATTTTTTACAGCCATCTTTAATCATATTTACCAAGGGGCAAATAATTCTGACCAGCACCATAAAATATAAATAAATACATAAAATATAAATAAATACATAAAACATATATAAACTTCATAGAATATTTATTGAGGAAAAAAATTATCTTTCTTCTTTTTTATGCATCAAAGTCACTTTTAGATATAATACTTTTAGACGGACTAGGGAAATTTGTATAAAGCCGCGTTTCCACCGCAGGAACTTTCCCCAGGAACTAGGAACTTTGGGGTGGTACTCGGTGTGTTTACACCGCAGGAACCAGGGTCTAAATGAAGTACCGGGTAAAAATTTCCCCCCCAGAAAGTCCCTGCTGGCGAGGTAGTACCTTTTCAGAGTTCAGGAACTTTCGGGGTGGGACTTCTGCGCTGAAGATGCTGATTGGTTGAGCGCACGTCACATTTGATGTAATCGATAATAAGATTATTCACAACTCTTGTTAATTTTGGTGGATTAATTTCTTACCAATTTTGTTCTTTCTGCCCGATGGCGCACGTTCGTCCCATCCATTTCACGGTCATGTCCGCTATAGCCTATGGCTATAGCTGATAACAAACGTTGTCTACTTTTATATCTAGCATTACGAGCTTTCTGAATACGCTTTAGTATTAGTGCTCGTCGTCTCTTTTCTGCCGTTTTGTTAATTACCTCGTTAGTAAACCAATAGAGCAGCACAGCTTGAATCTCCTCCATACTTAAAACTCAAAACAAACGCGCAGACTGGGAGGAGCAGTCGCACGCAGTTCAACGTCACCATAATCTTCCTGGTAGCCTACTTTAGACCGCGGTGTAAACGCAGTAAGCAACCGGTCTGGGGCAAAAAAAGTTCCTATGAAAAAAGTTCCTGGGACAAATAGTTCCTGGTAATTGCGGTGGAAACGCGGCTTAAGACATGTATAAAATATTAAAACAAAATATTAAAACTTAAGAAAATATTTATTTAGGATTTTTTTTTTTTTTTTCAGTTGTCACAATATCAGTCGAATCACTTAGGCAACTGCTTCATGGTACTAGACAAAGCAGTTGCGATCAGCATTGAGGCACAGATGGACCTTACAGACCCTGCAGACCACATTTGACCTCAATATGTTCCCCTTCTTGCTGTAGTACTTTCAGGTCTGGTGGTTGGAGTAGACAGGGGCATGGAACAGGGACATGTCAAACCGCTCAGAAGCATCTAGGGTGTAGCTGCGGTGTCCCCGCACAGGCTTGGGGACATCAGCAGAGGCTCTGGGGGCACATGGAAATGATGAGCTCCTTCGGGGTGAGACATGACTGTCCTCTGGCTGCTGCAACTCCTGAACACCTGGATCCGGAAGTTCTTTAACGACAGGCCATCCACTACAAGGTAGAGGTGGATCAGCATGTCACTCTTGTCAATGTCCCCCATGTTGGCATTGTAGCTCTTGATGACAGCAGGGCAGCTTACCTGTTCCTTTCTCTTTATGTCACTGCAGTACAAACTGAGGATGTCTGTTGACAGCAGAGTGACGACCCTGTTGTCCTTTCATCTGACGGCCAGGATCCCATCATCACTGGTGACATAGTCATGCATACCACGAGGGACAGCCTTTGTCTCCATATCCTTGATGGACTTAAATGGAGGCTTGCCTATTCTGTTGTCCCTGGCTGTCACCGTGTACCTGCAGTTCTTGACTTTGAGGTACCACACCATCCTCAGGCTGGTGAAGAATTTGTCCGCAAAGATGGCTGAGGTGGTGGAGGAGGACATGCTGCTGGCCAGGAGGGAGACTATCTGGCTGGTGACACCCATGGCTTGTTGTTCAGACATCATGGGGACACTGTGGGCCTGCAGTGTAGTGTTGCCCTGGTATAACATCAGGTCATGAATAAAGCCATCCTCAGAAGCCCTGGCAAACAACTTAAATACCTATTTTTCAGGCTTGTTCTTGATGTATTACTTCAGGTTTCCAGCTGTATTGCCTTTGTAGGCGACCATAACCTCATCCACAGACTGCTTGGGGGTCTGTGGCTCACTCCTGAAGGTAGTAACTAGGAAGCTGAACAGTGAATGGACTTTGAAGAATCTGTCGATGTTGCCAAGGGATCTGGGTGTTGTCATTAAAGTGGACAAGCCTCCTCAACTTGAGGGACTCTGGTCTCCATTGCCCAGTAGTCATCAATGGAGGGGAGCTCAGAAATCCCCATGTAGAGCAGGATAGCCAAAGACAAAGAATAGACAAAGGTCGTCATCTCATCTTCAGTGGTGGTGAAGGTGGTGTTGACATCCTTCTGGGTTGCATACAAGTTGGTTTGGTATGTCATATGCTTGATGACATGGGGGCTGAAATACCTGCAGAAGTAACTATATGGAGTCTCAGTGAGGTCAGGGGGGAAGTGCTGGTACTCAGGCAGGGGATGGTTGTCCAGGTTAACCTTCTTCCAGGTGGTTAGCCTGGCTGCTTGCTTCCTCTTCTTGGTGGGCCCCTTGGCTTGTGGTGCTGGCTGGTCTTCGTCCTCATCATTGTCGTCCTCAAGCTCCTCCACCACAGGCCACACACACTTCCTCTTGGCAGAGGGGCCCATGTCACTCGGGCATGGAGTGTCCAGGTTGTGGGTAAGTGGGATGAAGTAGGGGTCTGCCACGTCGTCGTCGTCTTCCTCGTCAGAGCCCTCATCGCCACTGATGGCGGGGTCAGCTGGCACAACAACAGTCGGCCTCTTTCCATAGAAGAGCAGAGTAGACAGCTGTAAAAGAAAAGTGAGTACGTTTTTGAGTCAATATCAAGCCCACTTTTGAGTTATTTGTGAAAGAAAACAGCAACACTGAAGTGCAGATCTACTGAAAACAAATAATATTGACATTTAAATTGTAAATATATCATAAGTAGTACTGGTGGTATCACTTATTTTATTAGTAATAAGGCTCACAGTAAAAGTAAACACCAATATATCCCATAATAATATAAACTGGGTTAGCAGTAATAATTACAATAAAAACTGTTAAAGTTAAACATATTTTAATAAATAGTTTAAGTTTCCCACTGGATCATTGTATAATGTTATACAAAACTGTGGCAACATTCAATGCACTATTAAGTACTATTGTCCTACATTATAATGCATTAAGTAAAAATAGCACTATAAGTGCTAGTTGTACCACATATTTTAGCAGTAATGAGGCTCACAATAAAAATAAACACCAATATATTCAATTTAAGTATAAGAAAACTTGGCTTGATAATTTCAATAAATGCTTTAAGTTTACCACAGGATCACTATAATGTTATACAAACCAGTGGCAACATTCAACGCACTATTAAAGCAACACTAAGTATTTCCAAAAGTATTTTCAGTGGTTCATCAAGTCGTGACATGGAGAAATGCACTTATGCCACCGTTTTGCGGTCCTTTATCTGGTATATCCCCGCTATGTAAGATTGCAAGATCGGGTCGCGTTTCTAGTTCTAATGAGACATACAATGGGACAATTCTGCTTTCAACCTGTAGGGCGACCGCAGAGGAAAAGTTACTTGGTGTTGCTTTAAATATTATTGTCCTACGTTATAATGCATTATTTGTAAAAACAAATAAAAATAAGTAAAAATATGTATGGCTTACTACGCATTGGGCGTATGTCTAAAAATGGACATACTGTCACTTGCGCTAGTCTTACCAGAACGGGGCGTGTGATCAAATAAGATCACATCATTTTTCAAGCCACAACGTTCAATAATTTCTAGAAATCCTACGCAAACATCTATCTCAACATTTAACACAACTATTCCACCATATAATGTGTGAGTTTCATTAACTTACCATTGTTCGGTTTGATGCTATTTCCGTATTTGTGGGAGAAGGAAGGAACGTAGATGCGTACTTCACAAATCCCGGAATGGCGCTGAAGTTTGAAATGAACTCCTGATTGGTCAGATGCCATGGTGTTACTATCTGTGACGTAGACTGATATCCGTTGATAGGCTGGGAGAAATCCATGTGCTTATACAAGCTCACCGAAAGGGGAATATAAACGATTAATGTTCGATTAAGTTACCAAATATTGTTCTGCGCCCGATAAAGGATTAAACCTTTTTTTTTGTCTCTTTTAAAATGAGACCGTACTTAAGTCTGTGCTCCCAAGCTTCACTTTTTTTAATGATAGTTTGTTGACACGGATATTTTTGTTCTTTAAAGGTCCCATGACATGGGGTTATTTTATTATTTTATAATGTTTCCTGGGTTGCCCTTATAATGTTAGTATGTTTTTTAGATCAAAAATAGTCATAATTTAGAAATAAAAGGCATTTTTCCTAGCCTGATTTTAGCTTATTAGCTGATTTGAACGCTCTGTTTGAAGGGGCGTGTCTGCTGTGGGATTCAGTGTAACCGCCCGCTGCTGTGATTGACTGACATGCTTGCATATAAAATAGCTACGTATTACATGTGGAACTCTCTCGAATACTTTTACTACAGCTATTATACGTTTTTACTATTACAGCTATCGAGATTAACGAATCGTGAGATGTTTTTGAAGTATTTAGATCTATTCCCATCACATAAAATGTTGCCGTGATGAGCACTGAGCAAACAGATGGTCTGTTGACCATCGAGAATAAAGATCTAAAAATGGAGAATAAAGATCTTATCATTGCAACGCAGTTTCTGCACTCTCTCTAATGCTTTCACCAATGCAAACACAATGATGTAAATACATTAAGAGCTTTGTTGTGCAGTGTAACGTGCGTCATTGATTTCATAACGAGTTTGGCAAGTGTCCAGATAAACTTGCGCTGTGTGGAAAGATTGTTCTTTGATCGCTTTCTGTATATAATTTATTCACAATTTAAATTCATCCTACTAAAATAACGTTAAACGATGTGAAGTTGATATTTTAGTCACTGGCTTGACTTACTGATGCATAAACAGTATTGAACGATTTTGAGAGAAAGATTAGCCTAATGTTACCCGTCTGAACTTGAACAATTACAACATCAGAAATTGTTGCTTTGTAGCTCGATCATTAGTTGACTGACTTGCCAGAGGTTTGTAGCTGGGCCAAAGAGAGTTGGGTATGAATCAAAACATAAATAATATAGCCTCTCGACGACATGGCGACAAACACACTCTACAAACGAAACTCTTCCTCTTCTCCGTGGGAGCGCAACAAGACCACACCCCCTTTTTTATGTATTCCTGTGGGCGGAGATTAGTCAAAAAACTGTTCTAGTTACGTCATTAAAAAAGGAAGTAGAGAGATGTAGTCCAAACCAGACGTTCGCTGTAGGCTTTGAAAGGGGACTTCTGTTAAAAGGTGCCCTAAAATGTTTTTTTTTATAATTTTTTATAATGTTTTCTGGGTTGCCCTTATAATGTTAGTATTTTTTTTAGATCAAAAATAGTCATAATTTAGAAATAAAAGGCATTTTTCCTAGCCTGATTTTAGCCTCTGATTTGAAAGCTCTGTTTCAAGGGGCGTGTCTGCTGTGTGTAACCGGCCTCTGCTGTGATTGGCTGACATGCTTGCATATGAAATAGCTACGTATTACATGTGAAACTCTCGAATCCTTTTACTACAGTTATTAGCTATACGTTTTTACTATTACAGCTATCGAGATTAACTGAGATGTTTTTAAAGTATTTAGATATATTCCCATCACATAAAATGTTGCCGTGATGAGCACTGAGCAGATGAGCTTTGAGCAGATGACTGTGTGTTGATCGCGAGAATAAAGATCTTATCAGTGCAACGCAGTTTCTGCACTCTCTAAAGGTAATGCTTTCACCAATGCAAACACGGTGATGTAAATACAGTAAGAGCTTCGTTGTGCAGTGTAACGTGCGTCATTGATTTCATAAAGAGTTTGGCAAGTGTCCAGAAAGATTGTTCTTTGATCGCTTTCTGTAACGTTATATAATTTACTCACTGAGAGAAGCCTGCTTGATATTGTCCCAGGTTAGAAAATAAGTCCGTGGTGAAATGGGCAGAGCAAACTAACAATCCTTGCTTGTTTCTTCACCTGCAAAACTTCTGATGATTCGGCTGCGCAGTTCCGCCTGTCATTGAACATGGGCTGGCATATGCAGGTTTTTGGAGTCGTACATATTAATGATCCCGACTGTTGCGTCACAGTCGGTGTAATGTGGAGATTCGCCTATTTTTCAGGGGGGGGGGGGGGTTTCAAAAACGAGATTTAAGTAAGAAGGAGAAAACAATGGTGTTTGAGACTCACTGTATGTCATGTGCATGTACTGAACTCTTGTTATTTAACTATGACAAAATAAATTCAATTTCACATTCTAGGGCACCTTTAAATAAAATATCGCGCTAGGCATTGAACTTTGAGCTTTATAATTTTACAGGTATTATTTATGCTCTAACAGCAACATTACACACTAACTAAAGTTTGAAAAATGGAATTGCGAAGAACGGGACCTTTAACCCTCTGGGGACTAAGCCCTTTTTGGTCCGTTTTCTCTATTTTTACATTTGGGCTTATAAACCATATGTAATGGAGATGGGACACCATGTGTTTGGTATCTATGGATTCAGAAGACCCTAAGCTAACTTAAGAATGCATGTAATGTGTTTATAATGGAAGTATTTCTAAACTAAAGAATATGAAACTAAAGAATTTCAAAACCGAAAATTTTATTTTTGTCATTTACTACTGAAAATCACACCTCACACAAAAACAGTGAACAGTTTTTTTAACCAAAATGTATATTTCAAACCCTTTGCTTGACAGACATTTGTAATTGTTCAATAACAATATTGTTCAAAAGTAAAATATTTCATAATCTGTGAAAACACTGTCAGCATCGGATTTCTCCACGTCACTTTCTAGTAATTGTTCCAGAGCCTGTTCTGAGGTAAATATTTTACTGCTTGCCATCATAAAAGTGCTAAAACAATAAAATAATAATGCTATAATTGCTAATATACGTATGTATATATATATATACACACTCACCGGCCACTTTATTAGGTACACCTGTCCAACTGCTCGTTAACACTTAATTTCTAAGCAGCCAATCACATGGCGGCAACTCAGTGCATTTAGGCATGTAGACATGGTCAAGACAATCTCCTGCAGTTCAAACCGAGCATCAGTATGGGGAAGAAAGGTGATTTGAGTGACTTTGAACGTGGCATGATTGTTGGTGCCAGAAGGGCTGGTCTGAGTATTTCAGAAACTGCTAATCTACTGGGATTTTCACGCACAACCATTTCTAGGGTTTACAGAGAATGGTCCGAAAAAGAAAAAACATCCAGTGAGCGGCAGTTCTGTGGGCGGAAATGCCTTGTTGATGCCAGAGGTCAGAGGAGAATGGCCAGACTGGTTCGAGCTGATAGAAGGGCAACAGTGACTCAAATAACCACCCGTTACAACCAAGGTGGGCAGAAGAGCATCTCTGAACGCACAGTACGTCGAACTTTGAGGCAGATGGGCTACAGCAGCAGAAGACCACACCGGGTGCCACTCCTTTCAGCTAAGAACAGGAAACTGAGGCTACAATTTGCACAAGCTCATCGAAATTGGACAATAGAAGATTGGAAAAACGTTGCCTGGTCTGATGAGTCTCGATTTCTGCTGCGACATTCGGATGGTAGGGTCAGAATTTGGCGTCTACAACATGAAAGCATGGATCCATCCTGCCTTGTATCAACGGTTCAGGCTGGTGGTGGTGGTGTCATGGTGTGGGGAATATTTTCTTGGCACTCTTTGGGCCCCTTGGTACCAATTGAGCATCGTTGCAACGCCACAGCCTACCTGAGTATTGTTGCTGACCATGTCCATCCCTTTATGACCACAATGTACCCAACTTCTGATGGCTACTTTCAGCAGGATAATGCGCCATGTCATAAAGCTGGAATCATCTCAGACTGGTTTCTTGAACATGACAATGAGTTCGCTGTACTCAAATGGCCTCCACAGTCACCAGATCTCAATCCAATAGAGCATCTTTGGGATGTGGTGGAACGGGAGATTCGCATCATGGATGTGCAGCCGACAAATCTGCGGCAACTGTGTGATGCCATCATGTCAATATGGACCAAACTCCCTGAGGAATGCTTCCAGCACCTTGTTGAATCTATGCCACGAAGAATTGAGGCAGTTCTGAAGGCAAAAGGGGGTCCAACCCGTTACTAGCATGGGGTACCTAATAAAGTGGCCGGTGAGTGTATATATATATGTATATATATATATATATATATATATATATATATTTATTATAATCGTCTCTCTCATATAAATCTCTGTGCGCTTTGTAATGCTCCGTTTTTTTTTTTCCTTCTCCGTTCGCTCTCTGTCTCCTTCTCCACTCGACGCTGTTTGCGTTATATCCCACCCCTTGCAAGGCTAAAGAGTCCTCTGATTAGCTAGAATACGTCATGGTAACCTTACTCTGATTGGGTAAGAAAAATATTCCTCCGACCGGCAATTTTTCCATTGGTCTTTGCGTGCGGAATATTCCTAACAACATCGATTTCATTGGCCTTACACGCAGTGGTATTACGCAACAAGGAAGTGTCTATACTATATACCACTGTTTTCAGCGGAATCGGAGGAAGACGGCAAAAAAGACCGCAACTCTCTATCATTAATAGTTTTTAAGATAATTACACATTTGTAAAAGTATGCCATTTTGGGCGGTACCGCCCAATCTGTCCCCAGAGGGTTAAGGACCTCAGAGTAACTTTTTTAAATTGACACACAAGGGTTAAATTAATTAAATTAAATGATTTTTTTTTTTTATAATTAAAAACGTATAAAATTTTTATAATTTAATAATAAACTTATAATTATAATTTATAATAAATAATATTATAATTTATAATATAAATTATTATAAATGTGACCCACAAATATGACATTTGTGGGTCACAAATGTGACAACTGCTAGTGTGGGAATTTTTCCCAAAAAGAGATGGGGAAATCCCAATTTTTCCCAAAAAGAGAATTGGTTTAATACAAATATACATATTTTTATGGTGTAATTCATTGCAGTACCTTTGGTATTTCCATGCAGCAGACATTTTCAACTTCGCTGGGCATTCTATTGCAGTTTTCACATCTGCACCTAAATAAACCACAAAAATACACCAGTTTGTTTTTAAACTGTATTTTATGTTATCACTTCAGGTAGGGAAGCACAGACTTCCTCAGGGGCAGGGGCGGAAGGACCAAAAAGGGCACTAAAAAAAGTTCATTTTTTTTATCCTTTCTTTCCTTGGCATTCTATGAAAAGACGTTGATACAATAAGAATGCATAACACATCAAACGAAAATAGGGAAATTGTGATAATATTACTAAATAATATTTACTTTATGAAACAAAGCAGTGAGAATCAAGTTTTCATTTTCAAGAATCATTTTGTTGTTGTAAATTGTATGTATTATATGCATGAAAGTGTTCGCTATCATGAAATCAGTAACGCTTTACAATAAGGTTTCATTAGTTAAATTTGTTAACGAACTAATAATGAACTGCACTTCTACAGCATTTATTCATCTTAGTTAATATTAATTTCAGCATTTACTAAAACATAATTAAAATCAAAAGTTGTATTTGTTAACATTAGTTATTGCACTGACTGTGACAAAATATGAACAATTAACAGTTGTTTTATTATTAACTAAGATTAACAAATACAGTAACAAATGTGTTGCTCATGGTTAGTTCATGTTAGTTAATACATGAATAATAAACAAATGAACCTTATTGTAAAGTTTTACTCCAAAATCAAAGATATAAATTCCTTACAATTTAGAGTTGGACATGGACTTAAGATTTCATTTCACTAGATGTATTTCTCCAAGCTAATAACACTTGCCTTGGATAAAAACGAATGACATTATCAGACCCAGAATGTGGCTGAAATCGAGTTATACTTTTATTATAGTTAAGCATAGCTTGCATGCTGCCGGAACTTTTACAGTAGCATGGTAGGATAAATGTAACTTTTCCGTATTAGCTTAACGTTAAAAAAATTATATCATTTTTTTTATTTTTTTATTGTTAGTGGCAATGGTGTGTAAGTCTATTGTTATTTATTATAATATTTCTAATAATAATTATTATTATTTAAAATTATCAGAGAGGGGCACAATACATTTTGAGACAAAATGGGCAGGGGCCCCCATTTTGAGTCCAATGAAGTCATTGCAGTAAAGAAGATAAATTAAATCGTTATAACAATATATCTAAAAAAGGTAAGTGGTAACTTACCACTGTGAAACGTTCTGCTGAAGTCGTGCTTGCAAAGTTGGTTCCGATTCATCGACTGGGTCATCTGCATTTTCAGGATCCGACTCAGGCTCGAACTGATATGGTAAAACTGATGACACAATCATTAATGTATAAGTATAACTGTCATTATAATTGCTTTGTAAGCTGAAGCTCGCAATCATGGAAAGGAGGCATTACAAACTGAATTAACTGGCCAATCAGAGCACACTGCTTCTTTTTGGAACAAGGGGCTTTGTAGAAATCAGTGCATTTTAGAAAGACTTTTAGAAAGAGGAGCAATAATGTACAGTATAGAGTCTTTCACACCGGATAGTTCTAGGAAACTTAGTTCTAGTAACTAGCCACCAGGGTGGTTCCCCGAGAACTAATGGTTCCCATAGGAACGTTTTCCTGGTAGGAACTCTGAAGTGACGTAAGCCGCGCTTGTTGTCGTGACTTATTTTGACGGAGTGGCGGAGCTTTATTTTGACTGCGCTGAGAACACACAGTGCTTGCATTCTCTTTGTTCATTAGTTTACGATCTGTCTAACAGTCCTATCTAACACGTTATTAGATAGCCTAGAACTGTTGTACATAGAAAGTATACGATAAGGTATTAGCGTATGCCGTGTGGTTGATATACAGTGTCGCTGGCTAAGCAAAAATACATCATAATGTTTGGCTTGGTTCCCTCAAACATTATTTTTCACGTGCTCGTTACTGAGCATTTAAACCTAACCACACTGTTTAACCTTATAGCTTCCTATGTTTTTATCTTTTATTTTATTTTTTTATTCTTTTGTATCTTGTATTATATGGTGTTTTCATTTGTTGTGATGTTTATAAATATATATTTTTTATTTGTAAAGCACATTGAATCGCTTCGATGTATGAATTGTGCTATATAAATAAATTTGCTTGCTTGCTCAAAGTTGCGTTGGATTTTCTCCTCAGCATAAAGGTTGAGAGGTCCATCTCTCACTGTTTTCCATGTTCGTAAAGTTAGTTTCTGGAGTAAATATATAGGCTAATATACAGTGTTATTACAGCTTTTTTTTTTAAACGGCGGGAGCTGTTGTTTCGCGAGCGTTCGGCCAATCAGCGAACACCAACGTCACTTGTAGTTCCTATAATGCTGGTTTAGACCTGACTCTGAAGTAGGAGCTAAATCCAAAAGGAGTTCCTAGAACTAAAATCATTCCTAGTTCCTGCAGGGCGAACACGGCAAAATCAGAGTACTACCGCCAATAGTTCTAGAAACTGTGAAAAGGTTCCTCCGGTGCGATAGCCCCTAATGTGAATTATTATTAATTTTTTTACATTAAAGCATGTTATTTTTTATTACAACCAATACACAAAATAATGATCTTTGAAAAAAGCATTGTATGACCCCGTTACTCAAAATAATTGTTTTGTTTAAGCTTCTTCTGTATTATTTTTCCTAATTTAATGTGTGACTTCATGTCATAAAACGATCGTCCAAGGTTGAAGTAGGATCTTCTCATGTTCATTTGAAGACAGCGTTAGTCTGATCATAAGATCTCAACATGTCTGTCCACATGAGGGACCCGCACCATGCCAAATAAAAATACTTTAATTAGGACACTCATATGACATTCTTCAAAAGTATAATTTATTTCTGTAGAGCTGGACATTTTAATGAGGATCAAATGACTGAGTTCAGCTTTGAGAATGAAACCAACCTTTTTGTTCCTCAGTGAATGCTTCTTCAATCATCATGTCTTCACTCTCTTTAACAAACGCCATCTTTGTTTGTTCTTCAGTATCTTCTTGTTTCACAATGATTGATTCTATATTCATTTCTTCACTTTCCTCTTTAATAAACTCCATCTTTGTTTGTTCCTCAGTATCTTCTTGTTTCACAATGAATGCTTCTATATTCATTTCTTCACTCTCCACTTTAATAAACGGCATCTTGATTTGTTCCTCAGTTTCTTCTTGCTTCGCACAGAATGTTTCTTCAATCTTGATTTCTTCACTCTCCACTTTAATAAATGCCATCTTTATAATAATGTGTCTTGTGGATCTCTTGTGGAATTTGTCCTGTTTAAGATGAGAATAATTAACAGCAAGAAAAATTCATCCAAGCTAAATCTCTGGGTGCGTCTCAGAGTGATTACCACCATAGACATAATAAATACATAGACGCCCTATTAGCCGCTGGAGTGTACGTTAACGGCGCCGCCATATTGCGGAGAGCAACTTTCCCATACTTCTCATATCTGGAATTGAGAAAAAGGCCTGTTTCGTGTGCTCGATTTGTGGGGCTGTACAAATCGCCACACAATTGAAACATGATATTTAATAATAGTAACGTTCAGAGGAGAAAGGCCGCAAAATTTAAAAATACTACTGTTATTGTGTCACGAAATGTAGTTTTAATAAGTTTTTCAGTCAACAATGTAGTTATTTAAAGCTCAAATCTATGGTTAATTTATAAAGATAGCGCCTATTTAAAAATTTGATCTGACGGTTTGAGAGTTGTGAGATTCAGGCGATCACCGCAAGATCACATGGTGCTCAGCACTCATGAACCCCGCCTGGAACAGCCTTATCTCAGCTAGTGCTTCTGACGTGTGCCGCTGGCTCTGATGGCTCTAGACTACTGGTTAAACATGAGATATAATTCGTCTTGTGTATATCTAACGGGCGATCTTTGGTCTCATTAATCTATCATTTGTTCCCTGGCAAATCATTTTGGCTGAGGGCAAAGTGAAGTTTCATAACTTTATATTTAGGCTATTTTAATCTTTATTTCTTGTCTTGTACAGCTTCTTATACCTTTTAGGCTACTTATACTGTTATAATGGCTATTACTGATCAATAAAACAGAAATTTAACAAAAAGAGACATGGTTGTGACATTTTATTTTATATAGCATATGTAAGAATATTTTAACTCTTTCCCTGCCAAACACGTAATTTTCAGTTTTTTTATGAAAAAACGGTTCCCCGCCAAACTCGGAATTTTCCGGTTATCCATGTTTTAGGTGGTATACGGTAAGGAAGACCCGTGCGCATGTTTTGAAAGAGTACAGAACTATTTGATCAAAGAAACAGACTGTGATCGTCTCAAACTTGACGGAGTGGAGTTAGTGAGAATGTAGGTCAAAATATCAGATAGACAAATGCAGAGAGGTATACGGCTGATCAAGTACTGGAGGTGTTGATGGACTCAGAGCCCGATCACTCATTATTTGATCATTCTGAATCTGATCGCGACGAAGTAACGTTAGTCAGTGAGAGAGATGCACATCATCATGTTGTCACAGAAAGTTCTAGCCATGCCGCAGAGAGAACGTTCACCCATCGATCTGAACGAAGACAAAGTTCACCTGTGTGTCAAAGATTGGACAGTGACAATTCAGACTGTGATACTTCGGACAGGTTTTACATATGAAGGAGACTGCATCTGACTGTATTCTGCTTGAAAATGCACTTGTTTGAGAAAAATGCCTTTTTCTCAGCTTTTTGTCCAAAATGTTGTATTTTTGACAGAACCTACCTCTGTTCAAGTGGCTCAGATCGTTATTTTGATATATAGCATGTTCATATATTAATAGAAGAAAATATTCTGCGGGCCATTAAAGTTTAGTGAAAAACGTCAAAAACCCTGGCGGTGGCTGGCAACTTTTAAAAAAACTACTGGCGGGGAAAGAGTTCAAATATAGGCAATAAATTATTTTATATATACACATTCTCTTCACTGTATGTACGCCTACATAAAATAAAATGACACAAATCTCTTTTTGTTAAATGTCAGTTTAATGGTCAATATTATAATGTTTCATATTTTTTCATATTGTCTATATTATTCTGCAATTGATATTACATTGTATTTGCTGTTCTTATTATTATTGTTATTATAATATTATACCACTTGCAATTATCAATCTATTATAGTTATGCTGTTAAATTATTGTACTATTCATAGTCACTATTTAACTTGTTTTTTATTGTCTATATTTTGTAATTGATATTTCTTATTCTATTGCAATTATTATACTATTATAAACTATATGCTATTATCAATATTTCTATGATTGTATTATTGTAAATTATATAATTATACTAGTCATTACTATTTTATTTGCTGTATACTGTTTGTTTATTTTATTGACTAAACTATTTACTATTACTTCTCACTTTATCTTATATTTACTATTTGCATTGCACTGTAGAACCATAACATATGTATTACCATAAAGGATCCATCAGTTATCTTTGTTATTGCTAAAATCGGGTCAATCACAGAAAATGCTTTTTCCACAATAAGAAAACTTAATTTCATTTAATGTGAAAATTAAATTATATCTCAGAATGTGGGTCTTCACAATTCTTATCCAAGAATAAAAAGCCAGATACATGACAAGCCTGAGCTGACAATTCTTATATATTTTTTTTATATATGTCTAGGGCCCTATTAAATCCGTTTTATTTTTTCCCAAATTCCGTTTTAATTTTTGGGAAATTCTGTTTATTTTTACCCTTTACTGTTATTTTAGTCGTAAAAAGACTGCTTTTAATGTTAATGATTAAAAATGTACACAAATAAAATAGGAATGACCTTAAAGGTGCTCTAAGCGATGTCACGTGTTTTTTAGGCCAAAACATTTGTCACATACAGCAAACATCTCCTCACTATCCGCTAGCTGCCTGTCCCCTGAACACACTGTAAAAAAACGTGGTCTCTGTAGACACCACAGGCTCCACAAACGGCAACAAAAACAAACTGAGGCGACCCGCTCCACGAAACATAACAAACAGTGTTCCAGCCAATCACTGGCAAGAAGTATTTGAGGGTCGGTCTGGGGGGTTAGTGCGTGTGCACATGAAGGAGGTGTGTGAAGGAGAGAGAAGCATCAAGAGGGAAGTTTGAATAATGGCCGACACACACGACCAAAGAGACGACGTTCCGATGATCAACTTACAAAGAAGACGGAAAAGGATAAAAATTTGAGGCTTCGCCTTCTGTGAATATAGTTCCCAGTATGAGTTAAAAGATGGTTCATATAACCTTGTTATTTGTACACGCTGTGACTATACAAATCACAACATATAAATAGGAAAATGTTGGCGTTATTTCATCACTTATTGGGAATAGTATGCCAGTCTTTTGTGCTAAGCTAGGCTAGCGGTGGGTGCATCAGACAGAGGGTGTTTCTCAAAACCAAGAATGCAAAGAACGGACTTGTGTTCTTGGGGAGAACGCTCTTGCTAGTTGTTCTTGGAAGAATGAACTTACAAGGTGAACAGCACACAGTACGCTGCTGACAGTTTGAGACAATGTGTTGTTGCGGGTATAGCGCAATACCCCCACACAGTACTGCCGTCTGCAGTACCCAAACATTTACGATTCGCCATACATTTTCACAAAAGATGACGTTTCACAAGAACACAAGTACAGACAAGAAGACAGATTGAGCAAGGCCCAGAGTTACAGCACGCACGGAGATGAAAAGGGTATGTATGGACTTATCTAACTCTGGGGGAAACGATGATTAAGCTAAAGTCCCAAAAAGTTGGCGTGTTATAGCAGGGTTGCCAACTCTCACGCATCTGGCGTGACAGTCACGCATTCAGCCTCAATCTCACGCTCTCACGCTCGACAAAGAAATCTCACGCTAAATGAGACATTCTTCTGTGCTGTATTTATTTATTTTTCCTCATGTGCACTAATTTCCAAATTACTAAACAAGTTCAGGCTCTTAACTACTGATTGGACCACCGCTGTGTCTAATGCCTTTCTCTGATTGTCGATTCGCTGGAAACATTTGTCGTCGTTACGTCAGTGACGTCCGTGACCGTAATTTACCCTTTTCACACGCGCTCACGGCACATCTTTCTCAAGCAGAGACAAATCGCGAGTCAAAGAGGACACTGACACCAACAGACAAGACAGAGAAAGTTATAGGCTACTTTTGATATGGAACAAATTCTCTGCTCTCATATTCTGTCAATATTTTTACGAGATTCAAACAATAAATACAGTTTTTGGTGCTTTTAACCCCTTAACTGTCACCCCCATTTTTTTCGCATAGACATGAAAATCACTATGCAAACTTAAATGGTTGTAATTCAAGAATGCTTTGGAATATAGACCTATGGTTGGTCTTGTTTTAAAGAAGACATTTGCCAGATTGTTGTAGAAGTGAAATAAATGATGAAAATGAAATAGAAAAAAAGTTATTTAAGTTTGAGTTTATGAAAATGAACAATGTAAAAAAATTATTATTTAAATTTTATATAAAATATATATATTACAAAATATATTTTACTCTAAAACTGCAAGAAAATTAAAGCCAAAAATCTTAAGAAGTTGTGTTCCAAATTTTAGGCTAATATCTCAAAAAATAATCTTTCAATAATATTTTATTTGGGCGCAGTACCAATTTCTTTCACTAGGACAGCCAAGCTTCCTTACTGACCATATAAGGGCGCCTCCATGTTTTGAGTGATCTGAACCATGTATTTCCATAATTTTCATACAATTTATGAAGTAGACATCCTATTTAGAAGTAGTATGGGTGGTTTGACAATATTTGATTTGAATTCAACCTCTAATAAACTCATAAAGAGAGCACACATGTGCGTTATAGCTCGCAGCCGCATCACACATCGAGAATCCATAATATTTTTCTTTATATTTGAAACATATTCAGACCTTTTTTTCTAATACAATTGAATTGGTGTTATCTTTTGAACTCTTGGCATGAAAACAAACTGAGGTTTCTACCAATCTTTCATGATTTTTCATATTTATTGCCATTTCAAAATAAAGGTCATAACACGCCTAATGCATATGAAATATTCTTGTTGCAAATTGATAAATAACCGCTCCTATGTAATTTATTTAAAAAAAACAGCCGCCACATATGAAAACTAGAGATTGTCAGCTTTCAAATGATTTTTGAAAATCATTTGAATTGATTACAATTTCAAGAAAATATTTGCAGTTGGTTTGTAAAAGTTAAAATTAATTACACTTGAGTTTGTTTACTTGTGTAGGCCGACTAGTAACGTTACTTTACACAGTTTCGACCAGCATGTCTCGTCAGCATGCGGTGATTCGAGCTATTCGAATCAATGAATCATTACGTGAAGCATTTGATTGAATTGACTCGGTGTGTCAAAAATCTCCGTTATGCCATCATAACTTTCTACATTGACCCAATTTGTTTTTACGATAAACTGCTTCACGATATACGACGCGAAATGAGACGCAGCTTTTTATTACTCATGTGTGGATGCACTTAATTCACAAAATTAACGTTCCTTAATTATAGATAAAGCAATACAATTGTACATTTAATGCAGAATAATTCATTTAAGATCGATTCTAATTATTATAAAAATCGACTGAACGATTTTGATCGATTCAAACACGTGAAATGCTTAAAAACACAAACCTTTCTTCAGCCGAATCACAACTAACAGGGGCTCGCGGCGCCGACTTATGACGTCACACAGTCAGACCAAAATAAAAGTCCCGTTCACACCTTGCTGTCTAAAATAAGACAGTGCAAAGAAAATTACATGCTAGTAAGTAAAAAATAATAAGAAATAAATAAGGTATTCATATTATTCAATCCTTGGAAAAATGCAAATAATTTTGTCTAATGATGGGCTGAAAGAGTTTGTAGCACATCTATGTAAGACGCAAAACAAGTCATGTTTGGGTGCAGAAACCATTTATACCAGGGGTTGGTAAATACTTTTTCAGTAACAAGACATATTTAAATTGATGTTTGGATGCATTTTTCTAAAGTGCAAAAAACTATAATTATTATACAATAAACAATGTTTTTAAATAAATTCAAACCTTTATTAGGGCCACAGACAAGCACAGAAAAAAAAATATATACAGTAGGTAACATGTTCCAATATATTTTATAAATTGTGTAATATTTAATTGTGACGGTGAGTTTATCCTCATTGATTGATTTTCTTGGCTTTGTAAATTAGTCGTCCCATACAGAAATGCAATATATTCACATACAACACTGTTAAATATATTGAAATATATTTTGAAAATATATTTTCAACATGCATAAAAATTCAAGCTTTACAGTTGATCTACATGTTGCATTTATAAATATGTGTACATATATGTGACAATATATTTCATGCCTCATGTCATATAAAAAATATACATGAAGCATGAATAGTGTCACATTGTAACAGATGGTGTTGGGTTTTGTTTCAGGTCATTGTCATGTTTCAGTTTCTTGTCGTGCTTTTTCTTGTCAGTGTTTGTCATGTTCTAAGCTGTTTCTCAATGTCAAGGAAGGATCCACAGAAGCCGGAATTTCGAGAATGCTACGTCATTGACATCCGTCGAAGGACTGTTCCAATGTTGAGGATCCTCAGAATTTCCACCAAGGACTGAGTCCTTTGTTTCGGAAATATCCCATATACAGGAGATTCCTGTATAGAGGAGGAAATTCCCCCTTCCTTGTAAAGCGCTTTGAGGTCCCAGATAAAGCGCTATATAAATGTAACAAATTATTATTACAGGAAAGGACGCATATGTGTAGCCTTCGCGCTCTCAAATCACCCACAATCCTATGCGCGCAGCTTTGCTATCTTGTTAAAAAAATAAAACATGTTGGACGTTAGCGGAGTCGGAGCGATAACGAGGCTATATGCTTTCAAATGTAAGTATATTTACGTTACCATACATTTGTTATAACCGTAGTACATATAAGTAAAGTTTAACGTTTAAATGCCAGTACAAATTACTACCATATTGATATTACAAATTATACAAATATATACAAATTACATTATTGATGGCAAACTGAAACGGACCTGTCATTTAACAATTGTTAGCTTGGTTGCCGTCACCAGCATTTCTTTTATAAATAACTAGTTAAGTTGTACACATAATTGATCCCACTGCGCATGCGTTAACCCTAACACAAGCTTACTGAGACAACTCCGTCGAATTGATTCCTAATCCTTGATTTTCTTCTTTCACATTTAGTTATAAACCTAAATTTTCCAATTTTCCAAACGTGTGAACATATCGCGGATACTATTCCTTATAAAAAACAATCAGATTGCTTTGATATCGCTACTTATAACCAACTTTCCGAACTTCTACTACTACTAGCCTTAGCCCGCTAGCACTGCACGCGTGGTCTCTCGTCTGTCGATCGTCTTATTTACACCCGTATAACTGAAAGCTATAATTCGCCACTATAGCACATCTGCTATAATGGCGAATATATCGGATGTGTGTCTAACGTTACCTCTGAGTGCAGGTGAAGACACCTTCGAGCTGCATTCGGTGCAGTTGGAGCTCGAATCGGTCGAGAGACGGATCCGCGGGCTGTTGGAGAGACAGGCTGAGCTGCGAGATCGACGGTCCGCGCTTGAAACATCACGCGCAGATGCTCACAGGTCAGTGGTTAATAATTTTTTGACTCCGACCTCGTCTACTTGTGTTTCTCTGCACTGGTCCCGAGCAACCAGGACGCGATCATCCCTGGCTTCATTCACTCCGGCACCGACACAGCACCACGGACCCTGGGTGATTCCACGGCGGAAGATGCGAGCCAGGACCAGACCAAGGACCTCCCCACCCCTCCCGGCCTTCGAGATCTCCACCCGGAACCGCTTCTCCCCTCTTCGCAAGTCGGAACGCGACGACGCCGTAATCATCGGCAGTTCCATCGTCCGTCATGTCCGCGCTACCTCGGGTAAAGGTAAGGTGCGCACTCACTGCTTTCCTGGTGCTCGTGTTCTCGATGTCGCTGCGCAGGTTCCCGAGATCCTGAACGGTGACGAGCGCGTCGGAGCTGTCGTGCTGCATGTGGGGACGAACGACATCAGGCTGCGGCAGACGGAGGTTCTGAAGGAGGACTACAGGAGCCTGATCGCGACGGTACGCAGCACATCGCCTGAAGCAACGATCGTCGTGTCTGGACCGCTTCCCACGTACCGACTAGGACAAGAAAGGTTCAGTAGATTATTTGCTCTAAATGAATGGTTAATGTCATGGTGTAATGAACAGAGACTGCTCTTTGTAAATAATTGGAATCTGTTCTGGGAGCGACCTAGGCTCTACCGTGCTGATGGCCTGCACCCCAGCAGAGTCGGAGCGGCTGTGCTGTCGGACAACATCTCCAAGACGCTACACACCATATGACTAGTAAGTCAAAGTCCAAATCACAGTCTTTGCTGTCCCAACTTAATTGATATAAGCACCAATGTAGAACATTATATAGAAACTGTGTCTATTCCTCGTTTAGTAAGGCCAAATAATATATATAATGTAGGATCTAGGAAAAATTTAATTGTAATTAAACCAGAAAATCTCAATATCAGTGATAAACAATTTCTAAAGCTAGGTCTTCTAAACATTAGATCGCTCACACCTAAGGCGGTTATTGTAAATGAAATGGTCACAGATAATAGTTTCGATGTACTGTGCCTTACTGAAACCTGGCTTAAACCAAATGATTATTTCGGTCTAAATGAGTCTACTCCGCCAGGATACTGTTATAAGCATGAGCCCCGTCTGGTTGGTCGTGGCGGCGGTGTTGCAACAATCTATAGAGATATCCTTAATGTTACTCAGAAAACAGGTCACAGGTTTAATTCGTTTGAGGTACTTGTGCTAAATGTTACACTATTAGATTTAAGAAAGAAATCCCTATTATCTCTAGCCTTGGCTACTGTATATAGACCTCCAGGGCCTTACGCCGATTTCCTAAAAGAGTTTGCAGACTTTCTATCAAATCTATTGGTCAATGTCGATAAAGCAATAATTGTTGGAGATTTTAACATACACGTAGATAACACAAATGATGCGTTAGGGACTGCGTTTACAGATTTATTAAACTCCTTCGGGGTCACGCAAAACGTCAGTGGTCCCACTCATCGCCTAAATCATACACTAGATTTAATTATATCATATGGAACCAATCCAACCGATATAGATATTGTACCGCAAAGCGATGATGTAACTGATCATTACATGGTAACTTGCATGTTACGTACTGCTGAAATTTGTCATGTTGCGCCACGTTATCGACCAGGCAGAACAATCCTTCCAAACACTATAGATAGATTCTCAAATAGCTTACCTGATCTATCTCAGCTGCTCAGTGAACCCAAACAAACAGATGAACTAGAGGAAATGACTAGCAGTTTGAGCACCATTTTCTCTGGTACATTAGAAATTGTTGCACCAATTAGATTAAAAAAGGTTAGAGAGAAAACTAGAGCACCATGGTACAACAATGCTACGCATGCTATCAAGAGAGAAACTCGTAACTTAGAGCGTAAATGGAAACAAACAAATTTAGAGGTCTTTAGAATCGCGTGGAAAGACAGTATGTCACGTTACAAAAAGGCTCTTAAATCAGCCAGGGCTGAGCATCTCCGCAGACTAATAGAAAATAACCAAAATAATCCAAGGTTCTTATTTAACACCGTGGCCAGACTAACAAATAAACAGGCATCACCTGAGCAAAATATTCCGTTACAATGTAGTAGTAATGACTTTATGAATTTCTTCACTGAGAAAATAGAAAACATCAGAAACACAATTGTAAATATACAATCTATTATGGTGTCTTATGATTCAGCCTCAATTATCGCCCCTCAAGAACAACTACACCGCTTTACAACTATAGGACAGGAAGAGCTAAATAAACTTATTATTGCATCTAAACCAACAACTTGTTTATTAGATCCAATACCCACTAAATTACTTAAAGAAGTGTTACCTGTAGTGGAAGAGCCTCTTCTCAATATTATTAATTCATCTTTATTTTTAGGTCACGTTCCAAGAATATTCAAGCTGGCAGTAATAAAACCTCTTATTAAGAAACCACAATTAGATCCAAATAACCTAGCAAATTACAGACCCATTTCAAATCTTCCATTTATGTCTAAAATACTAGAAAAAGTTGTGTCCGCTCAATTGTGCTCTTTCTTGCAAGAAAATGATATCTATGAAAAATTTCAGTCAGGATTCAGACCGTATCATAGCACAGAAACTGCGCTAGTTAAAATTACAAATGATTTACTTTTAGCTTCTGACCAAGGCTGCATCTCAATACTTGTTCTACTGGATCTAAGCGCTGCATTTGATACTATAGATCATAAAATACTCCTGGATCGACTACAAAACTACACTGGTGTTCAGGGACAGGCATTAAGCTGGTTTAGATCGTACTTATCAGACCGTTACCACTTTGTCTGCTTAAATGGGGAAAAATCAAAGATAACGTCAGTAAACTATGGAGTACCGCAAGGATCTGTGTTAGGCCCTCTACTATTCTCAATATATATGCTTCCACTTGGTAATATTATAAGAAAACATGGAATTAATTTTCACTGTTATGCTGATGACACTCAATTATATATTTCATCACGGCCAGATGAAACCACTAACTTATCTAACTTGACAGAATGTCTTAAAGATATAAAATACTGGATGACGTGTAATTTCCTGCTATTAAATTCAGATAAAACAGAGGTATTACTTATTGGTCCGAAAAACTACCCACAAAATCCCTTACAATACAACTTTAATTTAGAAGGATGCCCTGTTACTTTATCCCTTACAGTAAAAGACCTGGGTGTCATACTTGACCGCAACTTGACTTTCGAAAATCATATTTCATATGTTACAAGAACAGCCTTTTTCCACCTTAGAAACATTGCTAAGCTACGTAACATGCTATCCGTTTCTGATGCAGAAAAGTTAGTTCATGCATTCATGACCTCGAGACTAGATTACTGTAATGCTTTATTAGCTGGCTGTCCTGTATCCTCAATAAACAAGCTACAGTTAGTCCAAAATGCAGCCGCTAGAGTTCTTACTAGATCACGAAAATATGATCATATAACACCAATTTTATCATCTCTACATTGGTTACCTATTAAGTTCCGTATCAATTACAAGGTATTGCTACTGACCTATAAAGCCCTAAATGGTTTAGCTCCAGTCTATTTAACGGACCTTCTATCGCCCTACAATCCGCCGCGCTCTTTAAGATCACTAAATTCGAGGCTTCTGGTCATTCCTAGGATATCTAAGTCCACTAAAGGAGGGAGGGCGTTCTCACATTTAGCTCCTAAACTCTGGAATAGCCTTCCTGATATTGTTCGAGGCTCAGACTCGCTGTCCCAGTTTAAAACCAGATTAAAGACGCATCTCTTTAACCAAGCATTCACATAATGCTTACCTTTAATACTACTGCCGAATCAGATCGAATGCATTAATATTATGAACATCAGCTACGCTAATTATTTCTCATCTGCCTTTCTGCTGTTATCTCGGGACGCAAGTCCCGAGGTAAATAGCGTTCGTCAGCTCCAGTTTGTATCCAGCCTCTCACGGAGACTTCGGATGATCCAACACCTGTGATGAGACGACTAAACGCCTGTGGAGAGACGACTCGACGCCTGTGAAGAGACGACTCAACGCCGGCGATATGTTATGCCCTAAATTAATACATGATGAACTAACTGTATTTTCTATGTACATTTTTAATGCACTTTCTGTAAAGCTGCTTTGAAACAATGTGTATTGTGAAAAGCGCTATACAAATAAATTTGAATTGAATTGAATTGAATTGTACAAAGTAATTTAACGTTAATATTATACCATTCACAGCGTTATTCATAGCTTTCTCGTCTTTTTAAACAGGGACCAAGGAACAAACGGAAGCGTTCATACGTCTCCATGTAGAAAACAAGCAGCTGTTTACAGGGGGGAGAGACACCGCGGTGAACGGATATCGGTGAGAAGCAAATTATTTAATCTCAGAAGTGATAGCTGTGTAATCTTTTTATTTCTCCCCCCGTCATTCACACAGGCTTATTTTGGACAAGATGGGGCTCAAAGGGAGGGTTTCCCACACCCAGGCAAAAACAAAGTGGGACAATTTAAAAACCAAGTACAAGGTGGGAGACAAGTATGGAAATAATTGTTTATGCACATTTTAATGTAACTTGTGATTTTTGAAGTAAGCCTTGAATGTAAACCTGACAAACTTGGGCCTGCTTCCAGTAAGTATATGCAGTGTAGTGTACAATAGTACTAATACACTACCGTTCAAAAGTTTGGGGTCAGTGAGAATTTTATTAAAATTTTTTGGAGAAAAGAAATCAATACTTTTATTGATAAAAAATCTATACTTTTACTTATACTATTTATCAAGGAATAATTAATCAACAGGGTTCTCAAGTTTTTCTCAAAAGCTTGGAGTGAGATCATCACATCATGAAGTGACGTCACGGTACGAAGTGACGTACCAGTCGTTTGCATATGACCGCCTCAAGCGCAGGACAACTACGCCTCATTTCGCATCATCGCATCGTTGCGCATCAGTGTTCAGTCGACGTGCAGCGAGTGGGTCTGATTACAAGAAGATTGCGATGCCACGCAGATGCAGTAGCACCTCATTGCAGTACACGAGATCCAGTGGGCGGAGTCGGATCCAGATTAAGGGGTGGGGTTGGGTAGGTTTAGGGGTGGGTTTAGGGATCAGGGGGTGGAGCTGGGTAGGTTTAGGGGTGGGTTTAGGGATCAGGGGGTGGAGCTGGGTAGGTTTAGGTATATGTAAGGTGGGAGGAGTTGGATCTGGATCCGACTCCTCCCCGTGGATTTCATGTTCTGCAGTGAGGACCATCTCCGCAAATGTGCTGTTCCTGGCTGTGGACAAACAATATGTTTGAATATGCTGCCAAACGATCCAGACGTCAGGGAAAAATGGAGCACAGTTTATTTTTTGTGGACATCCCAGTCCCGGCAGTGTTAATATACGCGTGTGTTCTCTACATTTCAAGGATGACTATTTCACTAGGTCACACTTACATATAATTAGAGGGAGAAAGTTTAATGCGTATTTGGCGTGCTGTCCGGGGGAAGGGCTTCGAGCTCGGAATTCGGCCCGAACTAGAGTTGTGACGTTCGCGAACGAACCGATTCTTTTGAACGGCTCATAAACATGAACGATGGGAGCCGAGTCGCGGCTGGAGGGGAGCCGTTCTTTCTGTCGTTCTTTTTTTCCTATGCGTGTTTCACACAGATGCACACACAAATTAGCTCCTCAGTTATTATAGGGGAAGGGGCGCACCCAGCGAAAGGGTGCTACTGCCTAACAGCATAATTGATAGTTGTGCACGCGCGCGCATCCTTTACGTGAGTACTCCAGTGGAAAAAAAACCCTACGTGCCTGTGTCATTGGGTAGGAGCGGGGCCAATGACTTGTGCACGCTGCCGTCACATGGTTACTCATGTTAAAAAATAAATAAATAAATAAAACACACGACACGTGCGAGTGCCTCTCTGTCTCAGTGCCAACGTCATAGCGGATAGCGGGCTGTTCGAAGGAAGAAGACAGAAACGTGACACGTCTGAAAATGAGCCAGAGGAAAAGGAGCAGCATTTGGGTGCACTTTTCTCACGAAGAAAACAGTAAGGCTAAATGCAGCATTTGTCAAAAAGTAATTTCATTTACCGTATTTTCCGCACTATAAGGCGCACCGGATTATAAGGCGCACCTTCAATGAATGACCTATTTTAGAAAATTTTTCATATATAGGGCGCACCGGATTATAAGGCGCATAAGATACTGCCGTCAAACGTTTGACTGGGTTTGAGTTATGCATCCACTAGATGGGCTAACAGTTAAAAAGAATGTCAACAAAACAGTCAGATAAAGTCAAACGTTCTGACAACTCCGTTCACTCCCATGGTAACGTTGTTCAAACGTTAAAGGAGAACTCCGGTCAATTTTAACATTGAGCTAATTTTTTTGTAAATTTGGAGTGCTGTCAGTACAGAGAACAACGACAAAATCCAGTGTTGCCTACACCGTGTTATCTGCTTTTTAAAATTTGCACCCTGTTGACTTAAACGGGACAAGTTTTAAACCTGCTTTTAGCCTCTTAACAACCTTAATGTGTAATTACAAGTGCACAGCCATGTGAGTGAACACGGTGAATCTGAATGCAGTAAATGTTAAAGATATGAATAAAAATGATGTTTATTCAGCCAGCTCACATACCCGTATTTTCTTCCTGTTTTCGGCATAGGTTTTCGTTTAAGTCCACAGTAGGCGATTGTCAAGTGCGCGCGTGCGCGCGCGATCATTGGTAACTAAGAAACAGATAGTTCATCCGAATCAGATGTTGAACACACGGAGGAGGTTTGATCGCGCGCGCGCGCACTCGACAATCATCTACTGTGGACTTCGACCGAAAACAGGAAGTAAATACGTGTATGTGAGCTGGCTGAATAAAGAGATTATTCCTGCCTTCGTGAAAGCTCGGATCACAGTTGAGACTGATATAGCAGCCCAGGCATCCACGATCCATTGGCAGATAGTGGCGTAAGTCGCCCTGCGCTGTCTCCCCGTCTTGGTGAACGTGTGTTCATCATCCATATATAAGGCGCTCCGGATTATAAGGCGCACTGTCGTTTTTTGAGAAAATACGTTTTTTGTGCGGAAAATACGGTAAGTCTGGGTCAACAAATAATTTACACAGGCATTTGAAGACTCAACACCCAACACTGCAGCTCACAGGTTTGAGAGCAGAGCCAGACTCAGACAACAACAGTGACACCGATGTGTCCATTGCCTCCTCTGCCTCCACATCAAGTGCAACTGCAGCCACAGCAGCCTCTGACCCCACTGGGCCCACCACATCGCCTGGCCAGGCATGACCAAAAAGAAAGCAGACATCCATCAGTCAATATTTACCTCCTGTCTTGACCCCATTAAGACAGGAGAAGATAGACGAAGAGCTGGCAAAGATGATAGCCACTGACTTCCAGCCTTTCTCAATAGTGGAGGACACAGGATTCAAAAAATATTCACAGGCGCTCAAACCCTCCTACATTCCTCCAAGTAGGAAGGCACTAGCCCAGAAGGTCACGGATATGTATGACACAGAGACAGCATCTTTGAAGAGAAGGGTGTCAAAAGAACCAGCTGTCTGTTTAACCACAGACTGTTGGACTTCAAGAACGACAGTATCATATATGTCTGTAACCTGCCATTTTATCAAGGATTTTCGTGTGGCCTCCTGCCTCCTGGACTGTTTTGAATTCAGTGAGCGGCACACAGCAGACAACATTGCACAACAGCTGCTTAGTGTTGCAGCAGAGTGGGGGGTGGACAAGAAAGTAGTGTGCTGCCTAACCGATAATGCGGCAAATGTTACTAAGGCTATAAAAATCATTGGATGGATGCACCTACCATGCCTGGTCCATACTATTAACCTGGTGGTAAGAGATGCCCTGCAAGCTTCAAAGCCCATCATTGATAAGGTGAAAGAGGCAGTGGAATACTTTCACAGAAGCCCCGTGGGGGCACAAAAACTGAAGGAGTCTCAACAACAAATGAAGATGGAGGAGCTCCGACCGAAACAGGATTGTCCTACAAGGTGGAATTCCACCTACTACATGTTGAAAAGCTTTATTGCCAGTAAAAATGCCATAATCTCCACCCTGGCCGTCACCAATGCACCTGTCCGCCACCTGTCCCAGGAGGAATGGACCACAGTGCAAGAAATGTGCACAATCTTGCAACCATTTGAGGAAGTCACTGTGGAACTCAGTGCAGAAAGGTATGTAGCTTAGTTGCACAGCAGTATATTTCTTTAGCATGCATGCATAGTACCTGATAGTAAATTATGAATATTTTATACCATACTAGAATTATATCTATTATATCTGTGTAATACACTGGAGTATATGTCATTGTCAGCAGATTTCTGTAGCCTGCATGCCAATTTCCTGATAAAAAAAAAGGATATTTGATACCACAATAGATATCTGTTTAATACATTGTAATATTTATCATTGTTTCAGCTTTAAAATTGTAACATTAAAGTTTTTTTTTTTTTCACCAGCTACTTGACAGCCTCGAAGGTAATAGTGCTGGCCAGGGGACTTCAAAGAGCCACCGCTGATTTCCGGCGAAACACTACAACAGCGGCAGCGCAAGGTGTGATCGACAGTCTGTGTGCGAGTATGTCATCACGATTCCACAAGATTCATGCCAACCACATACTAGCAGAGACTGCTGCACTTGACCCGCGTTTTAAGAGGATGGCCTTCCCTGATGGCAGAACAGCAGATGAGACGTTTCAAAGGCTGTCAACTGCAGCAGCAAGAATTAGCAGTGGCACACCCATCCAACAGCAACCAGCTGTGGAAGGACTGGAAGGAGCAGGCAGTGGTGCTGGAGCTATTTCCATGAGGAAGTAAGGGTGGCAACAATAATTCACATTTTTTTCTCTAAAAATCTCTAGAATGAAATCAGTTTGATATCTCAGTCTAAAACTTCCACTAGCTGTAAATCTCTGCATTTAATCTGTACATACTGCACATATGCAAATCTACTATTGTCACTTCTAATTAAATGCTAAACTGCATTTCATTACTCTGTTCTCTTACACTGTGTAATGACAAAAGTTGAATCTAATTTATTCTAATCTAATCACATAAAAATTGTATCTACCATTGTTATATCTCCCACCCCTATGAACAGGTAGCTGGAACAGTGGAAGCCAGGAATCCAACCGCCGATGCTGTCATGGAGGTGCGAGCCGACCTGGAGGAGCCTCTCCTTCCAACACATGAGGATCCCCTCAAGTGGTGGGAGAGTCGAGCCCCTGTTTACCCCAGGCTTAGCAAGCTGATGACCAAGAAGCTTTGTGTTGTGGCGACATCAGTTCCCTCTGAGAGAATATTCTCGAAAACTGGACAGATAATCTCAGAGAGGAGAAGTCGCCTTAAGCCCAAAAAGGTCAGAGCTCTTGTCTTCCTTAATGCAAATTTGCCCAAGGACAAGAAAGAGAGGCAGAAAAAGCCATAAAGTAAGGAACTGCTTTGTATTTATTTACATTGCATTTTGTGTTCATGTTCATGTTATTGTACAGTATATATTTACAACTTTAAATATTTTTTGTTTTTTTATTAAAATGCTTGTGTGATAACAATGTTCTTGTGTGGAAGTGTTTGTAGTAAAAGCTGTTTTGCACAGAAATTCATTGCAGCCGGCTTTGTTTTTGATGTTTATTTGTGAGTAGGTATTGTATGAATAACATAAGTCAACATAGCTTTACACATACACACACTTTGTACTAAAGGTAAATCCAAAATAGTGATGTCACTTTCTAAGCAGAGGGATGTTGTGCAACCCTATGGAATATAGTCCACACATGACAAATGAGGTAATAATCAATATTTCAGAATACTTCAAACTCAGATATTGGTGTGTGATATCTGAGTTTTAATTATTTGACTACAAATCTCACCTCATCATTCCTCCCAGTGATTATTTCCAGGATAAACTGAGATGCCCCCAAGCTGACTTCTTAAAACTGACTAAATATTTTTTTAAAGTTCTTTTGAACGGCTCTTTGAAAGGAACGGATCGCCAAGATCCGGATCCCCTCAAAGAGCCATAAATCTCATCACTAGCCCGAACCCATAATACTCCCCCGGTATGTAAGTGCTTATGACAAAAAGTGAGGAGAAAGGGGCGGTGGAGGGATGCTGCAAAAACTGCCAATGCAACGAGGTGAGACCGCTGGTATATATATAGCTCTCATCGTTGATTGCTGAGTGCTCTCCACCTGTGTTAATTATCTGCGCGTGCTCCTCCCGAACCTTGTTAAATAAAACATAATTTTGAGAACAAATCGCAGTATGATGCTGGCTTTGCCAGAAAACCTTTGCTTAAAGGTGCCATATGTAAAAATTTAGGTAAAAATATCCAAAAAATGAGCTACACGTGTCAAAAGAATGAGAAGAAATAAGTGCAATGATGTAATTAAAAAAATTACAAGTTATAGTGCTGCCGAGATATAAACCTGAATTAGCATGCTAAATGACTAGCCCCGGCCCGGCCGGTGTCATAATACCAGTTTCGGCCATGGGAGGCGGTATGCGGGCAACATACATAACCACCAGCCAAACTGCAACACACGAATAACTCGCACGGCTTGTGGGCGTACTTGAACCTGATGTCAATCGTGTAAAGGACAAAAAAGGACTTTGGTACCAGCCCACTACTACATTTCAGTTCAGGGAAGAGTTAAAAAAAAAAGATTGGTCGATATTATGTATGAGGAATACATTTTGGTAAGTTGCAGCATACTGTATCTTTCAACAGTGTTCGTGTTTTTTTACTATTAGCTAGTAGAGATGATCGGTTCACGTGCGCTAGGCGTGCGTTACATCTCTAATCTCTAAAAATCTCCAAATGCTCCACGTGAAACTGCGGTCTTACCATCGTGTCAATTGATTTGATTAATATGCGCGAGAGAGAGTGCAGGACCGCTCTCGTGTTGTTTGAAGACGTGAGAGTGCGCGCGCGCGGCCGGGGCTCTCTCTCTCTCTCTCTCTCTCTCTCTGCTCGTAACGCGCCCTGTCAGGCGCAGCGGCAGCAGTCATTCTATTCTACATCCCTCACCGTTCAAAATAGGCTTTGGCGGGACAAAGCGGACTATTTGACGGTTTTAGAAGATTAACAACCTGAAACTAAAAAACAGACTAGAGTAGGCCAACTTTCTGGAGGTATACTGCCCCCATCTGGTATGGAATATGTGGAGTATGAATTTATTTTTTGACATAAGGCACCTTTAAAGATCAGGCCGTGCCCACTATTCTGGGCCCAACAACGATGCCGCAAGAAAGTAATGTATTTCATCTTAAAACTACTTTTTATGCATAAGCACTGACGTTAGCCAATCATAACAGTAGGCTGTCATGATCCTGGTTCTTCTTTCTCTGCCTCCCTCTTGTGGTCATTCACATACACTCACACGCTCTCTCACACACACACACATTTACGCTCATACAATCATGCTCATTATCTCATCTCCTTCAGCTGATCTCACTCTCCTCATTCTCCGCGCTGGCTTTCACCAGCTGTTTCCTAATTCTCTCCTGATTGTTTCCCCTTTTTCTAGCTCTTCTTGTCCCTGGTTCATTGTCAGATTATTTCGATGTTAAGCTCATGCTATACGCACTCTCTATTTCATCCGTGTCTTGTCTTGTCCTGTCTTGGTGTGTATTGATGCTCAATTTACCTGCAAGTGCTACTGTGTTACCTGCTTTCTGCATTCTGTTCAGTTCCGGACGCTGAGATCCTCCACCTCGCCATAGATCGCCAGCCGGCCTCTACTCTCTCCACGAATGGCCTCTAATCTCTCCATAGGCGTTAACACTGAACTCTTAAAGGGGAAACACCCCCAAAACAGACTGTTTGAAGCAGAGGATGAGAAAGAGGGTGGGAAAAGGTCATAAATCACAAAATTTTAAAAGGTTTTTTGTCTAAAAAACTATAGTAATACTATAATTGCACCTAAGGGAACATAATAAAACAAAAAACAAAAACCATGTCATGACCCCTTTAATGTTATATTTTAAAATGACAAATATACAAAAATACAAATGCAATGGCAATGATTAATGTATGTTTTCATGATACACGTGTGCTGGCGGCAGGAAACTTCACTTTGTGTGCCTGCGCCTCGTATACAACGTTATATATAAAGCTTGCAGGACAACTTGGTTGGCATTGCCTTTTCAGCGTGAGAAATACACAGTGTGGCGTGTGAGCATGTGAACTGGTTGAATTACGTGTGTCTCACGCCCAATGCTTGAGACTTTAGAACCCTGAATCAATTTATCAAGGAGTGCAGACACCTCGTTGGTCAGTGCAGCCCGCCAAGCAGCTCCACTCCGGCTCTCCCCTCCATCAAGCTCCACAGGTGGATGGTTGTCCTCCTCCTCCACAACCTCTTCCAGCTCATCCCCAACACCAAAACAAATGTTGTGCAAAATTATACATGCCGTCACCACCTGTGCACAAGGCAGAGCAAAAGGATACAAGACTGTTGAGATATGAAAAAACATGAACACAGAAGATAGTGTGACTTTAGCAGTTGTTAAAGGGTAACTAAACTCTAAAACAAACTTTTTTAGTTAATGATCTGTAAGAATGGAGCTTCATAAATGCTGTTCATTGATTTGAGTATATTTTTTGACATTTGGGTATAAAGTGTTTTAATTTTCAAATATATGGTGTAAAAAAATCTGAGTGCTGCCTTCTTCAGGTTAAACGGAAAGCTCCAAGTAGGGGTACTCTGTGACGTAGGGTACTCTGTGACGGCACTCTGTCACGCCCTTGGTGTGAGCTCGCCACGCCCTTGGCAGCCCCTGGTATAAAGGCATCTGGTTCCATCCAAACTACTGTAGTTAGTCAGGAGTTGGAATTACAAGTATTGAAAACTATCAGGATAGCGTATATTAGCATCTAGTTAGCATTGCATTTATATAGTTATTTATAGGGATGGAACGAGATGAAAGTGTTAAAAAAGAACTGATGCTCACACTGAAAACATTTCAACATGTTTTATATTTGAAAAACAACAAACAACAAATAAAACAAGCATCTCTATGCACTTTTTAAGGCAAGATTCTATTCTGTGGGATTTCCTTCTGACCGTCGTCAATAGCAACGCATTATAACATAGCGCAAATCCATGTATCCAGATGAAATATTTCAACTCAAAACAACATTTTGTGCCCAATTATTTCACAGACGTAGTTTTGGTATTGAGGTCAAAGTTAACTTGCCTTGGGTTCGTGAACAGTGGGTGATGGTCATACAAGACGACTCGGCAGATTTTAAGTGTATTGCAGCGAATTTTTTGTGCATGTTCTGCAGACAGGGTGACCATCCTCGATTAAGTTTCCCTCAGGACTTTTGTAAAAGCCCAAATATGACCACACCTCAGATTTGGTCCTCTTAAAAGGCTGAAAAATCTGGTGAAGGTGGGGGAGAAAAGTACTTGACTTCAAATGACCGCTCTGTTGCAAAGCGACACTCTTGCATCACTCCTGTCGCTCTCAATTTTAGCGAGTCTGCACAAATGCACGCTCAATGTTTGTGCGACCTCTGGAATGATGGTAGTTGAACCTTTGCTCTGCCATGCCTCTCACTGGCCTCTTATATGGTGTGATAAGGGCCAGGGGTTCCTGTAGACATGGGTAGCCACCGTCAGCTTGGAGAAGATGTCCATAAAGAGACCCTGATGGTCACAGACTGCCTGGAGCACCACTGAAGGGAAAAGCTTTCTGCTGTTGTAAGCGTGACCATCAGGGCCGCCGGGACATTTTATTCGTATGTGGCAGCCGTCTATTGCCCCTGCTACTGCCCCTGATGCTTGGTGATTAGCCAAGCGGGTAAAACCATCCCCAACCACTTGGAGCTCCTCCTGTGTGTGGGGAAGTGCACAAATTGGGGGAGCACAGCCACCACCTCATCCACCATCCTGTGGACAACTCTGTGCACTGTGGGAAGAGGCATGCTAAAGACCCTGGAAACAACTCTGTAGGCTGAACCAGTTGCCAGCCAGAACAGGAACACGAGTGTCTCCAGGGTCAGGCCCCATCCGTGCTGCCTGTCAGTCTTCAGGGCCACCATCAGTTGCTGCATGGCCTCTCTGCCCATACTGTGCATTGATGGCACAGTAGTGCCGAGTCTGTACAACATGAAGAAGAGAGGAAGGTTTAAGTATAATTTCAGTTTTGCCATTTATTTAATGTGTGTCAAACTATTAAACATATCGGCTCAACTGATTTGCAGAGGGGGATTTAAAGCTGTTCCCTTTTACTGGCGATTCACCTTGTAATTTTTACTTCATATAGCCTTTTTTGTTGATCACATATTTTATCTTTGCATGTGTTTTAACAGCTAGAATGTTGCTATGGACGCAGTTATGTTCACGCAGGCAATATAATCGTGTTTAAATCAATAAACTCCTTTTTAAATCAATATTTTGTGTAAAATTATTAATTTATTTGGTAGGTAGCCATGTCATAAGCGGGATAAGGTATGCGGTTGTTACAAGCGGCAACATTCTAATCTGAAAGATGAAGCCTACCCGGAAGTGCGAAAAACTGCAATACATTGAAAATCCGCTAGGGGCAGGTCCCAAAAGGGAGGAAATGTCCATAGACCCCATGTTAAAATGTCCGTTTTCACAGCATAAATTCATGTTTTTATAGGTTGGTCCCATGGACTTTTATTGTATTTTTCGATAGGTTCCGAGTGCCTGACTGTGAGGGGGGTGAATTTTTTTCTAACTCGTTAGTTTAGATCGTATTTAGATAAAAAATTTATGACAAATAAGGGCGTGGTAAACTTTGATTGACAGCTGATAACGGGCTGCGCCGAGTGGAATTCCTGAAATTTGACGTCTTGGCCATGATCTGACACAACACATCAGACCACCTCTGTATCCTTTCTGAACATTTGTATTGAAATATCGTACATAAAATGGGTTGCTCTGCTATAAATTGCACTAACCGACACTGTAGGAGTAAGTTACTTCGCTCCATTTTTTCCGATAAGTGACATTCCACTACTATTTCATGTAGTTAGCACTATTTACCATCAATGTTTGTGGGCAGTGGCACTGCAACAGTTAGCATTAAATCGCCTCAGATAAGTTAGCGTCCGAGGTACTTTACCTATGGTTATAACTGACGTTTGAAACACTGTAAATGCGTCTGCCTATGTATATCGCAACGGCTTGCAATAACGGATCCATGAACAAAAGACAGAGAAAATCACTCACTGCTCTTGGCTGAATAACTTTTGTAACTTTAATAAGAATCAGTATATATTTAACTCATACAGTGAAAACTAAACAGTGTTTTATTTTTATATTTGATTATTCAGTTTTTGTTGTTAAATAAACCTAATATAGGATAACCTGAAACCCTTAATGCTGTGCTTTACACTGATGTTAAAATAACACTTCTTATGCTACAGTAAAACACTGTTCACTTTCAGAAGTTGTAGAGATGTTTTCTCTGTGTCACAAAAAGAATGTGAACGCATGTAATTTAAAATGGGTTGTACTGCTTTGCAGTGAATGTAATAGCTAGCCTAGTCTGCCAGTCGATCTTATAGCGTTACAGAAATACAGAGAGCTGCCGCTACTTGGCTGAAGAGGCGCGTCCACCGGCCGGCTCAGTCTCACACAAAAGCCCGCCCTTTTACCAATATATAGATTGGCCAGAAGGTGGGCGGGGTTAGGATTTCCCAAGATTTTCAAACATGGCGCCACCCATACCCCCCATAAACGGCTTCAAAGCCGTTATTCAGAAAGTCTATGGGTGACGTCACAGGCGCTTTGTCCATTTTTTTTTACAGTCTATTGGTTGTTACAGCGAATACAACCCCTTCAGACTGATTCAAGACCCCTCCGCTTTGCGTTAGAGTTTGCGGTGTAAGGATGAAAAACTGGTTATAGAATGACCACTGGTCTATGAGACAAAAGGACGTTGCTGCAAATTAACATTTGACCTCCCCCCTTGAGACAAAAGTCTCACCTCATCTACATTTTCTCTCTCTCTCTCTCTCTCTCTCTCTCTCTCTCAGAGACAACTAAAACTCACACAATAATCAAATCAAATCAAAGTTTATTTATAAAGCAATTTTAAAACAGCAAGTGTTTGACAAAGTGCTGTACACTTACATCCTATATCACTGCTACAAACAATCAATGACACAAAGATTAAAAACAATAACACAAAAGCAATAAAACAACTCTCACATAGCATCAAATGCCAAACTGTAATAATAGGTTTTAAGACTAGATTTAAAAGCAACAAGTGTCTGAGCCTGTCTGATGTACAAGGGCAGATTGTTCCAAAGCTTTGGTCCAGCTACAGCAAATTCTCTTTCGCCCCTGCTCTTCAGCTTAACCTGAGGGATAACCAAAAGCAAATGGTCAGCAGACCTAAGCGCTCTTGGCGGCGCATAATGCTTGATCAGTTCAGACAGATACTTCGGTGCAAGACCATTAAGAGATTTGAAAACAAACATAAAAATCTTAAAATTAATCCTAAAATGGACAGGCAACCAGTGAAGAGAGGAGAGAATAGGGGTAATATGTTCCCGCTTTTGTGTACCTGTCAACAGGCGAGCTGCTGCATTCTGGACCCTCTGCAGTCTGGAAAGAGAGGCCTGGCTAATGCCTACATAGAGGCCATTACAATAGTCCAGACGCGATGAGATAAAAATATGAAGCAGTCTTTGAAAGTCTATAAAAGACAGGAAAGATTTTACCTTGGTGAGTTGTCTCAATTGGAAAAAACTAGACTTAACTACTAGGTTAATCTGTTTATCCAATTTAAAATCACAGTCCATAATCACACCTAAATTCTTAATACATGGTTTCACTAGTGGATTCAATTCCCCAAGATCCACCTGTAAGGATTCATAAGTGCCACCCGGCGTGAACAGCATGACTTCAGTTTTACTTTCATTAAAACTTAGGAAATTCAGTGCCATCCAGGCCTTAATTTCCTCAAGACACTGTAATAGAGGCGCTAACATAGGAGTGTCTCTCCTTTTCAAAGGCAGATAGATTTGCGTGTCATCTGCATAACAATGGAAAGAGATACCAAACTTCCTGAAAATATTTCCCAGAGGGAGCAAATACAAGGCGAACAAAATAGGCCCCAAAATGGAGCCCTGGGGGACCCCACACGTAAAAGAAGCCGTTGAGGAGGCAAATTCTCCAAGGCGAACTGAGATAGTTCTTTCAGACAAATATGATTTAAACCATGCCAACGCAGTACCCTCAATACCAACACATTTTTCCAAGCGTGTAACCAAGATCTTATGGTCTATGGTATCGAATGCAGCGGACAGATCCAGTAAAATTAGAATCGCACAGTTCCCCGAGTCAGTAGTAAGTAACAAATCGTTAGAAACCTTCAACAGTGCAGTTTCCGTACTATGCTGGGACTTAAAACCAGACTGAAACACTTCATGGATACCATATAGATCTAGGAATGCATTCAATTGTCCAAATACAACCTTCTCCAGTAATTTAGACAGAAACGAAAGTTTCGAGATAGGTCTAAAATTAGCAAAGACTGTGGGATCCAAGTTAGATTTCTTGATTACTGGTTCCACTGATGCATGTTTAAAAGACTTAGGTACAACTCCCGAAGCCAGGCTGCTATTAATAATCGCAAGTACAGTAGGACCAATAGCATCAAGTGTGTCTTTTAGAAGACGTGGAGGAACAATATCCATGCAACATGAGGATAATTTCATTTCAACAAAAAACTCCCTCAGAGAGGCAAGAGACACCGGCACAAACTGATCAAAAACAGCAGGGCGCTCAGAGGAAACGGATAAAAAAGTCAAAGGGAGGAATATATTAGATCTAATAGCCTCAATCTTATCAATAAAAAAGTGTAAAAATGTTCACACAACTCGGCAGAAGGCTCTAAACAAGTAGCTTGGGGAGTGTTCAGGATAGCATTAATAGTACTGAACAGCACAGCTGGCTTATGGGAATTGTTACAGATAACATTAGAGAGATACTTTGATTTCTCTAGTCTAACAGTTTTTTTTATATTTAGACAAATTGTACCGTAAAATATCAAATGAGATATGTAATTTATCCTTCTTCCAGCGGCGTTCCGCCCTTCTGCATTCCAGCCTTATAGCTCGAGTAGTAGCATTCAGCCACGGTTGAACTCTAATTTTTTCACGAATCGTCCTAAAAGGGGCAATTGTATCCAGAATATTTTGACAAGTTAAAAAGAACGATGCAGTTAGTTCTTCGGTATTAAGCCCACCTTTGGGCATTAAATAATCCACTTCATTTGCATTAAAAGCTTCAGAAAATAATTGAGCAGTTGAAGGGTTAATCGCCCGACAGCGGCGTTGTGGAACAGTCACTTTGGAATCACGAGAAATACATATCTCAAATAAAACAGGCAAATGATCAGAAAAAGTGGCATCACAGACTTCGATATTACTAATAGGCAAGCCATATGTCAAAACCAAATCTAGTGTGTGACCACATGTATGTGTGGGGCTAACGACAAACTGGGTTAAGTTAAAGGACTCAACAAGATTTTAAAAAAGCTTTGGCCAAAGGCCTGGCGGGACAGCACACATGGATATTAAAGTCCCCCACAATTAAAACCCGGTCATATTTAGTCATGATTCCGGCTAAAAAATCCGAAAAATCATCAATAAAGTCCTTGTTATATTTGGGTGGACGATAAACAACAGTGCATAACACAGGATAACTCAGGCTACGTTTACACATAGCCGGGTATTTAGAGAAACGAATATTTTCCCCCCCTCCGTTTTCAATAATAACATTGTGCACACGACCCGCATAAATACGCCGCGAGCGCCATCATAACTATGCCAAACCTATGGGCGGCAGTGTAGGGAGAAGGATAAAGCCTATCAGAATCCTCAGAATCGACACGAGAGAACCTAAAACCCTGTTTCTCCCAGTTGACACGGCAACACATAACCGGCGTTTTCAGAAATCTCCACTTTGGCCGGAGTTTTTAGAAATAATCGTTTTCTGTGATAAAAACGGGGTTTTCGTGTAAACGAGAGGCCAAACCGCAGGTCAATATATCTGCGTTTTCCCTCCGTGTAAACGGGGCCTCAGACTTAATTCAAAAACACTCCGTTCGAAACTGGAGTGTTGAGCAAAAGGTTAGCAGCTATCTACGCAGATATGGGAACACCAACAAGCTCAGGCTCCCTTTTTGCTCAGTCAGGGAGGAGTTCATCGTTGCACAGTTACGGGAACACCTGCAGTACTCTGGATCCAGAGATGCCAAAGTGTCTGGCGCAGGGATTGTTGTTTGGACAAAACTGGGAAAACTGGAAAAACTGCTCTGTAGGTCTGCTTTCCATGGCCCGAGACTGGGTGATGACAGTCGACCTGGAAAGGCAGCTGAAAATCCCAACACATCACCCAGTCCAAATTGAGACCTAACATCTTCTTGGTCTCTGAGGCTACAAAACATCTGGGTCCGTATTCATAAAGATTCTAAGAATCCTCTCAGAAAACTCTTAATTTAGCTCAAAAACTTTTACGTAGGAGTCTTAGCTTAAGAGCGATTCGGGACCGATCTGAGAGCAACTCTGAGTAAGGAAAAGACAAAAACTTTCATCTTAGTGAGGAGGCGGGGCTGACCCCGTTGCTATGTATGACACAATCTTTTGAAGACTGCGATTGGTTGGTTGCCCAAGAAGGAAAAAAATAGTGATTTAAGTATACAGGTGAAACTCGACAAATTTTAATATCGTGCAAAACTTCATGTATTTCAGTAATTCAAATTAAAAGATGAAACTAATATATTTAGTATATATAACTATAAACATATGCATGATTATACTTTTCAGAGGGCTGACATTTCTGTGTTTAAAATTATTTTTTATTTCATGTAATATTCAAATTTTCTGAGATTTTGAATGTTGGGGTTTTCATAAACTGTAGTTAATCGTCAAAATAATAACTTTTGCACGATATTCACATTTTTTTGAGGTTCACCTGTAGGGTCTATTTTAAGCCTTCACTTTGAAATTACATGCGTAATTTTTCCTATTTGACCGTTCTCACATACAGACAGTATATATGTGTATAAATCATTTTTTTATTTACCATGCTGTTTATTTCCTATAAGGTATTTGGTTGGCTTATAATGATAAAAATTGTTCAACTCTTTCCAATTACACTGATTGCTGGCATGTCTATTTAAGTGGTGGTTTGAATGTTGGTTTTAATGTATCAAACTCACTGTCATCCATTGTCTGCAACACATTTCTTCTCCCTCTTCGTCTTTCTGCCATTTTCTCCTCTGCTAAAGAAACTCTTAAGCCTCTTAAAAGTCCGTGTCCGTGCTCCTAACAATTTTGACCTTAAGACCTCTTTTAAGGGTGAAGATGCTTTCTGAATTACTTTTTGTACCAGATGGCTCTGGTTAAAGAGGGGAGAGCAGTAGGGTCAGTCGAATGCCACTTGGACACAGGCCGGGGTCTGATCAGCCTCGGTCAGGTCACCCGGACGAGGGTGTCTGTTGTAAGACCCGAAACACCCAGTGATTGCAGGAAACAACACTGATGATGTGCATCAGAATATGTTTCTGTAAACTATTATATTATATATTATATTGAATACATTCAAACATTGGATTATACTGTGATATTTATTGTCGATATATATGCTTTTCTCATTCTATTTACAGTGAACACTTTACATTACATTACAATTCACTCAATGCACTCAATATCACAATCAAGTTTCAGATTTTTTTTTTTTATCTGATATTCTTTTTTTTATTTACTGCATCAGACCAGGCCTAATGACCTTATAAGCAGATTGGGTATTGACCCCCTGTATCTATACTTCAATGAAATGCAGCGAGAGGTTCGGGACGAGTTGTAACTCAAATTAGCCCGTGATGCGGAGTGCATGCAAAACACTTCGCATCATGTATTTCTAATGTCAAGGTATTGCACCTCTCTTTATTCCAGAGCATTTGATGTTTGTTTGTATTATCCTTGAACTGATTATGCAATTGGCGTGATACATTTACCTGACATAAATAATTGTAAACATTAGATTTTATTCGAATTGACTTTGACATTATTTTCAGTAAAGAGTTAAAAAGAATAGTCAAACATTCGCTCACATTTAATGATGCACAGATATCATTAAAACCTTTTTCATTTATGGAGTCAGATGAATTAACGAGGCAATTACATATGAAAAAATGTATTTAATTTAATCAAATTTCTTTGCCACGCGGAAAGACACTAACGCGCAGATCAAATGCCTCCATTGGGTCGATTGAGCCAGGTTTACAGGATGAACGAAAGACTCAGATCGGGAGGTGAGGTAAACTAACAGACTGCATAGCCTGAAGACTCAGATAAATTAATTAATGTGGCCTTTTCCTTGCATTGCAATTTTTTTTCTCATTCTAAATGTGATCAACGTTTGATGTGTTTGCGGAATTTGGCTATTAAGATGTAACATTTTAATTATTCTGCTGAAATGAAAGAAATTACTTGGAAAAAAGATTTGTTCATTTTGATGAATGAGATTAAAAGATAAATGAGTCAGTAAAATGATCAGAACTTCCCACTACTATTCTGTAAAGTCTGTATAAAAGTTGTTTATTGCATTTGAACTTGTTTTGAGGACGGCACTCTTGGTAGTAAGTGCTCTCAGGCGGGAACGTGTCTTTAGAAAGATGTTTGCTGAGAGTGACAAAAGAAAAAGGTGTGCGGAATGCCCTTCTATGGACATGGCTTGTGCATGCAGTGGTGGAAAGAGCACTAACAAATTGTACTAAGTAAAACTATTGCTACTTAAGTAAAACTATTGCTACTTAAGTAATAATTTACTTGAGTACAAGTAGAAGTACTGAAAAATAATATGACTCAAGTAAGAGTAAATAAGTAGTTGTAGTGCTTAAAAACTACTCAAGTAACTATGTTACAAAGTACTTTAGTATCATTGTTCTATTTTTACCCAAAATGGGCAGATGATAGCGATTGGAGCGCTAAACACTCTCATGTCATCTGTTTCATTCATACTGGAAGCCCAGTACATACTGATGCATCCCTCGCGCAGAAAGTCTACAAGTGAGATTCATAGAAGTATTAAACTTATGATATTTCAGGAAATGCCTTTTATGGATATATGTTTTGACTGAAATGAAACATGTAGACAAACACATGATAGCGATAATATATCTGTGTTCATCAAGCTATCTCAGGTATTTTCATAAGAATGATGTGTCTTTAAAGGGATAGTTCACCCAAAAAGGGAAATTAGCCCATGATTTACTCACCCTCAAGTCATCCTAGGTGTATGACATTCTTCTTTCAGTGAATTTCAGAGTTATATTAAGAAATGTTCAGGCTCTTCCAAGCTTTATAATGGTAGTGAATGGCTGGAGAAAAATTGAAGCCCAAAAAAGTGCATCCATCCATGATAAAAGTGCTCCACTTTTACTCCAGGGGGTTAATAAAAGCCTTCTGAAGTGAAGCCATGTGTTTGTGTAAGGAAAATACCCATATTTATATGGGATAAATAGGGATGAGTCGCGATCTTCGAATAGTCAAACTGCGTGCGAAATTCGATCATAAAATAGCTTTTTCGAATATCGTTATATTTTCGCGCAATTCCAATGTGTTGTAAGGACTGGGCGGAATGATGGATCATCTGAATAATTAAATGTATTTCTTCCTATAAACCCCGGGACTTGAACACAGACATACACAAACTGGCACGAATTTCCCTATTAAAGACATTTTAATGAGATATATTTCATATGTTGTTATGTGGGTCCGAGTGCCCAGGGCCTATGAAGATACCTGTGAGTGTATTGTAGTTCTAAACAAACGATAAATGCCTGTATTATGCATTTTAATGAATAATCCAGCAAACTCACTATCCTAACAAAGTCTGTGAAACTTCCCCCCAAATCCAGCTAACACTGGCCGAATTCAGTGTCCTGTTACGAGTTTACGACCCAAAAGAATGTGCATGGACTTAATTCTTTCTGAGAAGGAGAAATGAAACCTTTTCAGTCCTATATATTCATATATATATATATATTCTATTATATATCCCCTTGAGAATTGTACGAACAATGTATCTAATCTCATTTTACGATTTGTCTTTTATGTGTTTGATCTATGTTGTTTGAAAACTCTAATGGGATAAGGTTTCAAACTTTGCAAACTCTGATTAACCAACTCCATGTGAGGCAAGTTTGGATTCTCTGAGCTCGAATCTTTGTTCCCCATTTAGCAATTTACATCACATCTTGCTAAAACTTTGTGACACATAGGACTGAAGTGAAGATAATTGTGAAGATTCTGCTTTTAAACACCCAACGAAATTAGAGATTCAAATGCCTTGCTACAACACAAAGGGTCATATAGCCCCCTCCGAAGGGACAACTCCCCATTGGCTCATACACCCCCAGAGGGTGTGAACATCTTGATGCCTAAAAGTCACTGATCAGGAAATATTAACGCTCTTCTCTTCGTCCTCCGTCGCGTCTGCACCATGTAATCCTATCACGTGGTCTCCTCCGGAGACCGGATCAGATCCTTTGGTAATGTTACCTCAAAGACGTCAACCTCTGTTCAACACGCGCGCCGAACGCCACGTGACACCTCACGGAACAAAGAACATCCGCTCATGCACGCGGCCGGGACAGGCCGTTCCAGGAACGCAACAGGCCGTTCCAGGAATGCAACAATACATGAGAGACCAAGAAACTTTGCAAGTATATTTCTTTATAGAGCTTCTAGGAAGCATTAAGATGATATTTTTCGTGTTGTTTCAGAAAGGTTAACTATCTGGGTGAATTTTGCCAATGCTCTCTCTCTCTCTCTCTCTCTCTCTCTCACTCTCACTCACTTTTACACGTGTTTCCATTGTCTAGACTCTGACCGCGTGTCTTTGTCATTAATGTTTGTAAATACATGTAATCTTTGTAATGCTTAATAACCGGTATAACTTATAGTTTCAATTATAAATATTTCATATTCATAAACTGATTCATCTTTTTTGCTCATATCCGAGTCACTAAAGTGTAAGATCAAAGCTACGAGCTTTACAAATTAAAGATACTTCAAAGAGTATTTGTTTATAGGGCGGGAAAGCTAATTCTTGTGGCCACAGAATTAATTTTCCTAAACTCTATAAATTAATTGAGCTAATTAATTTTACCTGTTTCGTGAAACGTGGTCCGTGTAATTAATTGCAATCAACTTGTGGTTAATTGCAAGGATTCACATGTATGCATGCAGGAAAAAGGACATATCATCCCTTACCGGGAGATTTAATAAAATGTAAAGTTGATCTGGTCCAAACCTGTATGAATAATTATGAATTAAGAATTATTGTATACAAATTCCCCAAAATCGACCGGTTCATACTTTACAGTATTCTAAATTGACGCCGCGCCTACTTTCAATGTGTAAGGGAGGCAGCCCTTGTGTTAAAAACTGGTAGAAAGTCGTCAGCAAAGAAATCTGTAGTAGAGGCAAAGGCTGACCTTCAAATTGGGGATATCGTGGGACAGGTACAGCATGGAAGAGGGGGTTTTGGGCTCAGTTTAGCTCCTCCTAAATGGCACAAGGCAGGCCCAGCTCAAAGGAGGAAGCTGGTAGTCAACGAGATGCGAAAGCAGGAGGAGAGGATGAGGTGTATAAAGGCCATTTCCCAGGCCAAGCAGGAAGAGTGGATGAGATGGGAGAGTGTGGAACAACGCAAGATGGGCTGGCAAGACCTTTGGTCAATGGAAGAGAGTAGGATCCAGCAATTAGGTCAAGATTAGGTAAGATTAGGTCAACATATGATGTTCTCCCATCACCGCAGAACCTAAACCTCTGGGTAGGAGAGGATCCCTCTTGTCCTTTGTGTTCATCACCTGCCACATTAAGGCACATTTTGACAGGATGTAAGATGGCTCTTAGCCAAGGTCGGTTTACTTGGCGCCATGACCAAGTACTGCGATGTTTGGCTTTAGCATTGGAAGGCAAGCGTAGTATGACCAATAAGTTGCCGCCTGTTCTAGCAAAACATTACACGCAGAAGACAATGTTCCTCCGCCCAGGCGAGCAACCACCAAGAAAAGGTATTAACACCAATTCTCACCCAGGACAACTGGAAGCTGCTAGGGACTGGAAGATGCTGGCTGATCTTGATCAACGGCTTATTTTTCCACCTGAGATTGCCACCACTAACCTACGACCAGACATTGTTTTGTGGTCTGGATCAGCACGCATTGTTCAACTGATAGAGTTAACAGTGCCATGGGAGGATGCTGTAGATGAGGCATATGAGAGGAAGAAACTGCGGTATGCTCATCTGGCCACTGAAGCAGAACAGCGAGGATGGAGAGTCCAGGTTTATCCAGTGGAAGTGGGTTGTCGAGGTTTTGTGGCACACTCTACAACCCGGTTCCTCAGAGACGTCGGATTCAGCGGCCAAGAGTTGCGTCGCACAGTAAAGAACTTATCTGAAGCAGCAGAAAGGAGCAGCAACTGGCTGTGGTTGAGACGGAAAGATTCTAGCTGGCTGTGTACAGGCTGCCACGCTACGGTTTCGTAGAATTCTTGAAAAACTTGAAGAGTCTGTTGATTTATTTTTATAGGTTGTATAGTATTTACAGTCATTACGTTCCTGTGTATATTGCGTGAATGACGGGTGGTTGGGCAGATATTGTGTTTTGCGGTAGGTGGTATGCCATACGGAACCGTTGCCACTGAAATTGCTTTAACGCACCAGTGGGGCTCGACAGCCTTAGTCAAACGGGTTGGCGCGTATGGTTGGGTTGCGGAGAGATTGTGGTTAGGTCTCAGCAGCAGGAGGGAAGTAGAGGTCAGTAAGCTGGGCTGAGTTGAGTGGGGGACGGAGGGGGGTGACTCTGGGACGCCAGAGTCACTGTCGAGCCCTCTTGAGGTGTCGTGGGCTAGTTGACGAAACACTGAGGACGGAAGGTGCCCACTTGAAGACCCTAGAGATGTCCCCTACTCGGGCTCAATCCAGACGGTTGTCGTGCTGGTCCACTAGGGAGACCACACTGTAGTTGCAGCCGTCGTGTGTGCTGACGCGCCAAGTACACTGCAGCCGTTAACACCGGACAGAAGGGGAGTCACACCCTCATATGGAAAGAAGCGTAAATGGATGGAGAAGCATAGTTTACTGTAAAGCTAAGTCTTAGTGTTGCTTATCTTGGCGAAAGCCGAGTACAAATCAGCATGAAGTTTTAACATCTACTCTCGTGTAATGTAAATTACAGATCACGCAGCAGGATATTTTGCTGTCGGAGACACAAGGTGTCGGCTAACACTAAACCCCCTACTGCGTGATCTATGCTACCTGTGTTTTGTAGCCTACATAGTGTAAACAAACAACAGAAGAAGAGCATTGTCGTGACCGTTAACTCTGCGACCAACCATTTTAAATTATGCCAAGCAAAGCTGGCATACCACCACTCGGGGGCTGTTTACACTAGGGCTGGGACGGTTACCGCATTACCGCGGTCACGTGACCCCTACCGCAGGTCTGAGCTCGTCACCGTCATAACCGCAAAAAAAAAAAAAAAAAAAAAAAGTGCCTGCACATGTGCACGTTTTGTCTAGACATCATTCCATTTCTGTTCTAAATGTTCCTGTTCTAAATGTGAAATAATAAATGTTAAATAAACATGTTCCTTATTAAGTTCAATTGCCTAAAGCCTTGTTTATACTCGACGCGTCCACACGAGCGCGAAGGTGCGCGCGGCAAAAATGACGTCATTGCGGTGTGGGCGGTCGTGCGCGTTGGGTGCGCAATACTCTTTGTAACATCGCGCACGGCCCCGCATCCAAAGATGAACAACTTCGAGACGAATCTGGCTGAGCAAGCATGTATGTCTCACTGCACCGGCACCCAGTTTGTGCGTCTTAAATTAGTTTCTTACATTTACAAAATGACCCTATAGCAGACATAAGCCATTTTAATAAAAATAAAGTTCCATGTTTTATAAAATGTCCATGAAACTTAATTGTTTAGTGAAATAAGAAATATTTAAGAGATCGTTAATTGAGTTGTATGAAATACATAGGCCTACATGTTTTTATATCCACATATTTGCTTCTAATATCACTGAGGTAATAATCTCAGGGTTTACTGGATTTTACTTGATTCTTTTTGTAGTGTTATTGGTGGTGATGTACTAAAATAAACATTGTCACGTGTGGACCTTTCTTCTTCTCACGTTGATGATGGTTAAGAGGACAATTACTTCAGTCGCCGCTGTCGTTTCACAGAATAGCACAACTGCGAGCGCGTCAAGTATAAACGCCTGGTCCTTCTGGGGAGCTACGCGCGCAGTCAACGGAGACTCGCGCTCATGCGGACGCGAGTATAAACAAGGCTAGCCTTTTGTGTGTGCGCTTGTGTGCACGCGGGATGTATTGCACGCGCGCGCGGGGCTCAGTTTTTCACGGGATGGTGCTAATAGCGGTTTACCGCAATACCGTGGGAATTTCTTGCTTTTCAACCGCGGTAAGAAAAAATCCATACCGCCCCAGTCCTAGTTTACACCTGGTCATTTCATGCGTTTTCTGTGATCGGACAAGTGTAAATGCATCTGGTTGTTGAAACTTGCAAACTATCGCAAATCAAAGTGAAAGTAAGTCGCAGACGCTTAACACACAATCATCTTCATTAAAAGTAAAGAAATTAGATGATCTTACCAGGGCTGTTGCCACTCTCTCTTTGATTTTGACATTTTAGCTGACGATCAATAAAATGCAGCATATATCTGTTGCTTTCGGTGACGTGTACTCCATTAAATCAGTATATAGCGCAGGTTTATATCCGATTTGCAAAATCACAAATGTGACCAAGTGTAAATGGAGCAATGTGTAAACAGCCCCGTACAACAACGATGCATATCCACCTGAGATTCAAAGCTCCCGGCAGCAGCTTCATCCTCCTCAGGCAGCACCCAGCAGTCAATGGCTAGTTCGTTGGGTAGGCTAAGTTGGATGCTAGGCGAATGGCAATATAATTTCCCCGCCTGACAAAGTTAGTAATCTCCTGCTTGAGTGTGCCAGCTGTGCCATCCGAGCGAGTGTTCTCCGCGGCTGGACTTTGTCATCACCATGCGCGTTTTTTTTTTTTTTTTTGATTTTCAAACGATATTCGACTTTTGCTCCTCGATTATCGAATGGCATTTTTGGAAGAAATTCACATCCCTACTTATAAACTATAAGCTAAGATGGTGATACGCATCGATTTATGGTGAAAGACTAACCTCTGACCCGACGCACAACGTAATGATGAACGTGGAAGCTCAGAGGAAAGAGCTAAACAAAACACTGGTCGCGAGTTAGCAATTTTGTCAGATTTCGGATTTCTATATAATAGATGAGGAGCTTCAGTATGTTACACAGCCCTATTTGTTTAATCCGCGAGAGGCGTCTAAGCTAACGATACTCCTACATCCTATGTCATACATGTGTCACGGGTCGAATTGCTTAGTATACGTACGGTGTTCTGGCAGAAGCTAGTTATTTTAGATTATAAAGTTATAAATATGGATATTTTTCTTACAAAAATACATGGCTTCGCTACTGAAGGGTTTATTAACCCACTGGAGCTGTGTGGAGTCATTTTATTTTCTTACATTTTTTACAGCCGTTCAATCCCATTATAAAGCTTGGAAGAGCCAGGATATTTTTAATATGACGGATTGTATTTGTCTGAAAGAAGAATGTCATGTACACCTAGAAGGACTTGAGGGTGAGTAAATCATGGGTTAATTTTCATTTTTGGGTATATTTACTCTTTAATACAATGCTAATCAACATAGCTTGCATCATAGAATTTAATAAAAATATTCTCACTCTGTGTTGAATATAGCAACATGAGACCTCAGAAGTAATTTCAAACATGACTGACATGTATTGTGATTATGGAGCAAAACATGATATTAAACTCATTGTAGTGTTTGATGGTATGCTAAGCAAATGTGGCATGATTTCCCGAGTTAGATGGTAGGGGGGCGGGCATCTTAATGATATTAAGTTTGCGGGTTATAAAAGCCATCGTCATATGCACCGAGGCAGCTCGTCATTTCCTGGATGCCGTGTGGCTTCCGCTTTTGTTATTGAACGCGGCTGTGTTTGGGGTCCGGTCACTTTTCTGTTCGGCTTGTTGTCCCAGCTATGTTAATCGGCTAATGGATATGGGTGTGCATCTATCCTCTCCCAGGTATGCGTTTTATTATATCCGTTTATTAGCCATAGAAGTGGTGCGAGCTGTATGCTGTGGTTTATTTCAGTTAATGCGTTGTGTGCGGGTGACGGCTGCTGCCAATAGGATGGGCAATTAAACTTTCTCTGGCTAAAACCCGGTTCCCGCAACTCCATTTGGTAAGTGGTAGTTTGTTTGTTTCTTTCTCTGATTATTCAATGTTTATTTTATTGTTCTCGCACAGATTGCAAGGTGGATACCATCCTCGCAGTGGCGGCACCGCTGTCTCGTCCGTGGTCGACTTCCATTGAGTTGTGCGTGGTTTTTGGTCACGGTGGAGTAGGACCCGGGCCAGCGAACTTGTATTTGTTTGTACATGTTTTGTCTCTCAACTAGTGTTGTGTTGTATTTATATTCGTTAAATGTGTTTGGACTTCACTAGTCCCTTCTTTTTTTCCTTTAATTTAAATTGGTTGGTGTTGAGTTAGTTTGACTTATTTTTTGGTTGATTGTGGTTTGTAAACCTTTGTATTGTTTTGGTGCATTGTATTTGAGCTTCCTTGTTAAAAGGACATTTTGTGTATTATTTGAATGTTATTTAATTGATTTAGTTTTTCTTTCATTAGAAGTTTTTCTTTCATTCATTAACCTTCATTACCACAATACCGCGGTCACGTGACCCCTACCGCGGGTCTGAGCTCGTCACCGTCATAACCGCAAAAAAAAAAAAAAAAAAAAAGTGCCTGCACATGTGCACGTTTTGTCTAGACATCATTCCATTTCTGTTCTAAATGTTCCTGTTCTAAATGTGAAATAATAAATGTTAAATAAACATGTTCCTTATTAAGTTCAATTGCCTAAAGCCTTGTTTATATACTCGACGCGTCCACACGAGCGCAAAGGTGCGCGCGGCAAAAATGACGTCATTGCGGTGTGGGCGGTCGTGCGCGTTGGGTGCGCAATACTCTTTGTAACATCGCGCACGGCCCCGCATCCAAAGATGAACAACTTCGAGACGAATCTGGCTGAGCAAGCATGTATGTCTCACTGCACCGGCACCCAGTTTGTGCGTCTTAAATTAGTTTCTTACATTTACAAAATGACCCTATAGCAGACATAAGCCATTTTAATAAAAATAAAGTTCCATGTTTTATAAAATGTCCATGAAACTTAATTGTTTAGTGAAATAAGAAATATTTAAGAGATCGTTAATTGAGTTGTATGAAATACATAGGCCTAGATGTTTTTATATCCACATATTTGCTTCTAATATCACTGAGGTAATAATCTCAGGGTTTACTGGATTTTACTAGATTCTTTTTGTAGTGTTATTGGTGGTGATGTACTAAAATAAACATTGTCACGTGTGGACCTTTCTTCTTCTCACGTTGATGATGGTTAAGAGGACAATTACTTCAGTCGCCGCTGTCGTTTCACAGAATAGCACAACTGCGAGCGCGTCAAGTATAAACGCCTGGTCCTTCTGGGGAGCTACGCGCGCAGTCAACGGAGACTCGCGCTCATGCGGACGCGAGTATAAACAAGGCTAGCCTTTTGTGTGTGCGCTTGTGTGCACGCGGGATGTATTGCACGCGCGCGCGGGGCTCAGTTTTTCACGGGATGGTGCTAATAGCGGTTTACCGCAATACCGTGGGAATTTCTTGCTTTTCAACCGCGGTAAGAAAAAATCCATACCGCCCCAGTCCTAGTTTACACCTGGTCATTTCATGCGTTTTCTGTGATCGGACAAGTGTAAATGCATCTGGTTGTTGAAACTTGCAAACTATCGCAAATCAAAGTGAAAGTAAGTCGCAGACGCTTAACACACAATCATCTTCATTAAAAGTAAAGAAATTAGATGATCTTACCAGGGCTGTTGCCACTCTCTCTTTGATTTTGACATTTTAGCTGACGATCAATAAAATGCAGCATATATCTGTTGCTTTCGGTGACGTGTACTCCATTAAATCAGTATATAGCGCGGGTTTATATCCGATTTGCAAAATCACAAATGTGACCAAGTGTAAATGGAGCAATGTGTAAACAGCCCCGTACAACAACGATGCATATCCACCTGAGATTCAAAGCTCCCGGCAGCAGCTTCATCCTCCTCAGGCAGCACCCAGCAGTCAATGGCTAGTTCGTTGGGTAGGCTAAGTTGGATGCTAGGCGAATGGCAATATAATTTCCCCGCCTGACAAAGTTAGTAATCTCCTGCTTGAGTGTGCCAGCTGTGCCATCCGAGCGAGTGTTCTCCGCGGCTGGACTTTGTCATCACCATGCGCGTTTTTTATTTTTTATTTTATTTTTTTAACGATATTCGACTTTTGCTCCTCGATTATCGAATGGCATTTTTGGAAGAAATTCACATCCCTACTTATAAACTATAAGCTAAGATGGTGATACGCATCGATTTATGGTGAAAGACTAACCTCTGACCCGACGCACAACGTAATGATGAACGTGGAAGCTCAGAGGAAAGAGCTAAACAAAACACTGGTCGCGAATTAGCAATTTTGTCAGATTTCGGATTTCTATATAATAGATGAGGAGATTCAGTATGTTACACAGCCCTATTTGTTTAATCCGCGAGAGGCGTCTAAGCTAACGATACTCCTACATCCTATGTCATACATGTGTCACGGGTCGAATTGCTTAGTATACGTATGGTGTTCTGGCAGAAGCTAGTTATTTTAGATTATAAAGTTATAAATATGGATATTTTTCTTACAAAAATACATGGCTTCGCTACTGAAGGGTTTATTAACCCACTGGAGCTGTGTGGAGTCATTTTATTTTCTTACATTTTTTACAGCCGTTCAATCCCATTATAAAGCTTGGAAGAGCCAGGATATTTTTAATATGACGGATTGTATTTGTCTGAAAGAAGAATGTCATGTACACCTAGAAGGACTTGAGGGTGAGTAAATCATGGGTTAATTTTCATTTTTGGGTATATTTACTCTTTAATACAATGCTAATCAACATAGCTTGCATCATAGAATTTAAAGGTGCCCTATAATGTGAAATTGAATTTATGTTGGCATAGTTAAATAACAAGAGTTCAGTACATGGACATGACATACAGTGAGTTTCAAACACCATTGTTTTCTCCTTCTTATTTAAATCTCGTTTTTAAAAAACACCCCTGAAAAACAGGCGAATCTCCACATAATACCGACTGTGACGCAACAGTCGGGGATCACGCCTCCAAAGATTTGCATATCCCAGCCCTCAATGACAAGCACTGCACAGCCGAGTCATCATCGGAACAAGCGAGGATCAGAGAGAAAATGGCAGATCATGGAATAAATGCTATGTTCCAGGCTGTGCAGGGGATGTGAGGTATTTTCATACCCTTCCCACAGAAAAGAAATGTCAACAGGCGTGGACGCGTGGTTGATGTTTATATTAATCGGATACCGCAACAGTTTAATTCGAAGTTGTTAGTTTGCTCTGCCCATTTCACCACGGACTTATTTTCGAACCTGGGACAATATCAAGCTTCTCTCAGCGTCTCAAACTGAAGAAGGGGGTAATTCCAACTATATTCCCGCAACCGGTAAGTAGTGATTTTATTAAAGATAATTTACACTGTGTTAGATCCAGCGCAAGATCCTAGTACAGTAATAGCAAACTCCAAGTAACGAGCATACATAACTAACGTTAAATAGGCTAATTCTCAGTGAAAAAAGTATACAGAAAGCGGTCAAAGAACAATCCACACAGCGCGAGTTTATCTCTCTTGCCAAACTCGTTATGAAATCAATGACGCTGTTACACTGCACAACGAAGCTCTCATAGAAGTAGGCTATGTCATCGTTTGCATTGGTGAAAGCATTAGAGAGAGAAACTGCGTTGTCTCGCGATCAACAGACTGTCATCTGCTTGCTCAATGCTCATCACAGCAACATTTTATGTGATGGAAATAGATTTAAATACTTTAAAAACATCTCACGATTCGTTAATCTCGATAGCTGTAATAGTTAAAACGTATATAACAGCTGTAATAAAAGTATTCGAGAGAGTTTCACATGTCATATTTCATATGCAAGCATGTCAGCCAATCACAGCAGTGGCCGGTTCTCACAGCAGACACGCCCCTTCAAACAGAGTGTTCAAATCAGAGACTAAAATCAGGCTAGGAAAAATGCCTTTTATTTCTAAATTATGACTATTTTTGATCTAAAAAACATACTAACATTATAAGGGCAACCCAGGAAACATTATAAAATAATAAAAAAAAACATTCTAGGGCACCTTTAATAAAAATATTCTCACTCTGTGTTGAATATAGCAACATGAGACCACAGAAGTAATTTCAAACATGACTGACATGTATTGTGATTATGGAGCAAAACATGATATTAAACTCATTGTAGTGTTTGATGGTATGCTAAGCAAATGTGGCATGATTTCCCGAGTTAGATGGTAGGGGGGCGGGCATCTTAATGATATTAAGTTTGCGGGTTATAAAAGCCATCGTCATATGCACCGAGGCAGCTCGTCATTTCCTGGATGCCGTGTGGCTTCCGCTTTTGTTATTGAACGCGGCTGTGTTTGGGGTCCGGTCACTTTTCTGTTCGGCTTGTTGTCCCAGCTATGTTAATCGGCTAATGGATATGGGTGTGCATCTATCCTCTCCCAGGTATGCGTTTTATTATATCCGTTTATTAGCCGTGGAAGTGGTGCGAGCTGTACGCTGTGGTTTATTTCAGTTAATGCGTTGTGTGCGGGTGACGGCTGCTGCCAATAGGATGGGCAATTAAACTTTCTCTGGCTAAAACCCGGTTCCCGCAACTCCATTTGGTAAGTGGTAGTTTGTTTGTTTCTTTCTCTGATTATTCAATGTTTATTTTATTGTTCTCGCACGGATTGCAAGGTGGATACCATCCTCGCAGTGGCGGCACCGCTGTCTCGTCCGTGGTCGACTTCCATTGAGTTGTGCGTGGTTTTTGGTCACGGTGGAGTAGGACCCGGGCCAGCGAACTTGTATTTGTTTGTACATGTTTTGTCTCTCAACTAGTGTTGTGTTGTATTTATATTCGTTAAATGTGTTTGGACTTCACTAGTCCCTTCTTTTTTTCCTTTAATTTAAATTGGTTGGTGTTGAGTTAGTTTGACTTATTTTTTGGTTGATTGTGGTTTGTAAACCTTTGTATTGTTTTGGTGCATTGTATTTGAGCTTCCTTGTTAAAAGGACATTTTGTGTATTATTTGAATGTTATTTAATTGATTTAGTTTTTCTTTTCTTGTTTCGTTTTCTTTTCATTTGTGTTTGAATTGACTGTTTAATTTTGTGAAATATTTGGTGGAACACACGTGGTGATGGAGAAGGTAAGTTGGAAGAAAGCTCTTCTAACATTTTTAGGCTAGAACATTTAATATATAACCCATCGTATACATTATTATTGATGCAGTCAAAAACTCTACAACTACTTTGCAACCAGGTCAGAAGCTTTGGCTCAGTTTGGCTAGCTTACGTTATCTGAAACTAAGGGAAATGTGGGTAGTGGGTAACGTTATGGGAAGAAATGGAGATGTATTTCTTCATTTTATTTTAAATTATATATTATACTGTATCAGTAGTCTTTCTAGTTACATTAAGGCTACATGTATTAAAGCAGAGTGCTCTGGGTAATATTTTATATCCTGTCAAAACATACATTAATCATTGCCATTGAATTTGTAATTTTGAAATATAACATTAAAGAATATATTTGATGTGATGAATTGCTCTGTAATTTATCAGATTTACCAATTGTTATAATTTCAATTTGTGCTGGTTAGTTATGAACAATGGGTCAAATTGGGGGGCGGGGCTCCATTAGGGCTCCTTCCCTAACCGCATGTGATCTCACTCCAAGCTTTTGATAAAACTTGAGAACCCTATATATATATTATATATACACTCACCGGCCACTTTATTAGGTACACCTGTCCAACTGCTCCTTAACACTTAATTTCTAAGCAGCCAATCACATGGCGGCAACTCAGTGCATTTAGGCATGTAGACATGGTCAAGACAATCTCCTGCAGTTCAAACCGAGCATCAGTATGGGGAAGAAAGGTGATTTGAGTGACTTTGAACGTGGCATGATTGTTGGTGCCAGAAGGGCTGGTCTGAGTATTTCAGAAACTGCTAATCTACTGGGATTTTCACGCACAACCATCTCTAGGGTTTACAGAGAATGGTCCGAAAAAGAAAAAACATCCAGTGAGCGGCAGTTCTGTGGGCGGAAATGCCTTGTTGATGCCAGAGGTCAGAGGAGAATGGCCAGACTGGTTCGAGCTGATAGAAGGGTGTAAGGCTGAAATAAATGGTTGAAGCTGGAAATTAACATTTGACCTTCCCCCTCTTCCTTGAGACAAATGTCTCACCTTATCCACAACATTCTTTCTCTCAGAGAGTGTATATATATGTTTTTTAATGTGAATGATGATCATTACGGAATGTGTTTAGTATAATTTTAAAGGTCTCAGTGCGACTGGTACAATGGTCTCATTCCCAAAGAGTAAAACACAAGGTACTAAGGTTTTAAGAGTTTAGAGATAACTGACACACAAAGAAAGGCAAATGGTCTTTTTCCCCCACCCCAAGAGGTGTAACTTCTTAATGCAAATTAGCAGGTTTTCCATGTGAAAACATTCTGGCTATTTAATGGACTGCTTTCTGTAATTCTGAGAGCCCGTGAGGTTGAGTATCAAAAACTCAGCCTCATGTATTTCTTAAAATGTTGGGTTTGCATTTCTCTTATCCTAGAGCATTCGATGTTATTGTATTGATTATCTTTGAAATGATTGTGAAATTGGCATGATACTTTACCCGACATAATAAATTGTTACATTTGATTATTCTAATTGACTTTGACATTGTTCATTTAGCTAATGGTTACAAGGAATAGTGTTGAAGATTTTATTATTTAGAAAACAAGTAATTTAGCTATATAAGAATACACAATTATTTCCTCTGTGTGTGATTTTGGATTTCCTCTCTGTGTGTGCTGTAACAAGGCCTAGAATGCTGAGACAACAGAGAGTGCTATTTCAGTATGTCACATGGTACAAAAGTATTTCTCAAAATATCTATATGTATGTATGACCTTTTTTGGAAAGGATCACTGGCATATATGTGAGAAGCTGAACACAGCTCGGGAGTGGTCTCTGGCAAGAGGCCCTCGGCTTTGTTCAATTAAATAAAGTCTAATTATTTTCTGTTATCATGGATCCCTGAGAAATCATTGACCCGAAAAGATTGAAACCACAACATTTTGGCGACCCAGATGGGACATGGAAGGGGCTGAAGAAACCATGATGGGCGTCACCGTTGACTGGCACAAACAGCAGTGTCCACTGTACTTAGAGGTGAGCAGTTTTTTGCTTTTTCTTCAAGTTTGTGCGAGTCACCGGTTGCCCGGAAATGGTAAGAAAAGCTTCTCCAAATTAAAATGAAAAAGGGGTCTATGATTAACAGGAAATAATTGTATGCACTGTCTTTGTAAATGTCTAATAGCGCGGGGGAGCTCCCAATAGTCTTTGCCAGTGCTTAAATAATCCTGTGTGGATTGTTTGAATTACTGGTACTGCTGATTTAGCGCAAAGGTTTTGTCGTACGAACGCAAGGATTTGTATTTACTGATAAGGATATCAGTGTATCTGTGTTTTCTTGTCAAGGTGGCCTAGATGGATGACAGGTGTACTGATTAAGGATAATCGGTTTTATGTTTACTTGTTAAGGTTAACAAGGCCAATGATAAGGATATCATTGTTGATCTGTGTTCTTATTAAGGATAATAGGATAGCATGCGCACAGATGTTTGGCTTAACAGTTACCGCCTCGGCTAGCGAGGGACTGCTCGGGTTAAGCTAAATCCTATGGAATAGGAGAGTTAGAAGTGTATCAGTGATGTATTGTTATAAAGACAGTGAGTAACACTGTAAGTAGAATATAGTTTTTGTGTGTGTGTCTGTGGGATCCTGTGTCTGCTTGACTGTGACTGTGGGTAAAAATAGGTGACAAGGAATGTGTGTATGAGCTTGAGAGACAAGTAATGAATAAATGAGTATTAAAAGTAAAGGAAAAGTAAAGGAAAACAATTGTTTCAAGATATTAACTATGAGATTATTATAGTATGAAATAAGTTATAAAATATATATTTAATTAAGAAATATAATGGAAGATATTAATAGATAAAGATAAATAAAAATGCACGTGCTTAATATGTTATATCTTATATCTGGAGATGTCTAAAATTTGTATCTCATTATCCCTGAAAACAGAATGGGAAAAGAGTATCCCATTGCAGATAATTAAGTGGGTGTTAAGAAGAAATGACCTGTGCAATGTGTTGAAGTTTAGCGAGATTGGGTGACCACGGTTAAACAATCTATTTTAGAATCGTAGTAAAAAGGAATTATTGATTCAATATGAAAGAGTAATTCCTTGATGTTGGCTGAGGAACATTTCATTCACCATACATGATTATTTTGAACACAGCATGCAAATAAGAAAGAATGAAGTCTGATTTTATGATAGGAGAAATTATTTAATTGGATTATACTAAGATAATCAAAGATAGATTATTGCTGATATTGCAAAGAAGAAATAGATTGCTTTTTCCTGCAACGAAGAACTTGCTTTACTAAAAATACAATGGAGGAACTGCTGTTGTCAACCAGTGAGATTTTTATATTAAAGAACTAGTAAAAAGATGGTTAAATCTTTGGATAATTTTTGGGAATATAGATAAAGGGCTAATAGCTCAAGGCCAGTTTGAATTAGTATTTGTAAAAGTCCAATTTGATCTATGCAGTTCTCTGAGTGTTCAAATTTCAGATGGCTTCAGTGTCGAATGGAAGAGGTGAAAGGTCAGAGACACGACTGCAGAAAGAAGAAGACTGCAGAGAGAACAGGAGTGGGTGAGGGGATTTCATCTCCCTCCTGAAGTTGACCACTTTCTGAAAGCTCAGCATGGAGAAAGACTGATTTAATGCTGAAAAAGGTGAAATGTTCATTTGAGACTTTCCTGAGGACAAAGAGAAACTTCTGAGATGCAAAACTGTGGCAGAAACAACTTCAATGCCTAAACTGAGAAGAGGCAGAACAACAACGGAGCCTGAACACCAGGCCTTGAATGACATTATAGGCTGTCGACACATGCAGAGCGACAGCCAAGAAGGTTATCTAAAAACAGAAGGACTGACATCCCTCCTCGAACGGGCACCACAGGTCTGAAAACCTTATATGATCACTCTAAAGACTGCTTCAAATTTGGTTAATAATTATGTTAACTTTATTCATCTTGAGTATTCACTGGTCTCAAAGCAATTCTTTTATATTCTCTGCTAAACTAACCCTCTCTGCTCTTTCAGTAGGTACAAGTCCAGCCATTTAAGAAAGAAAATACACTGAAAGAGACAAGCAAATGCTCAACTCAAACAGAGGCTGGATTTGGTATAGTGAGGGCTATTAGATTAAACAAATATAGGGCTAAAAGTATGATATAATTATTATATGACAAAGATAAAGAAAGATACACAATATCAAAGAATGATAATATTGTTGATAAAACAGATACACTGGTCACTCCATCTTGTTTTGGTAATTTTCTAGAGATAGATTGAAGAAAAATTACTGGGGGATAATGAAATGGAAATGTTATTGGCCATGGATCCAAGATTATGCAGAGATCTCCAAGTTTATTTTTAAAACAGCTCATGAGCAAAAACCAAAAAGAATAGGTAAAATGAGAAAAGGAAAAATGCATTTGAAAAGTTACAATTGACAGGCCTATTACTCTAAATTACTTATTAGAATTGGTAAAAAGAAAAAAGGGTTTATAACAGCTGACTTAAACTAAACCACGACCATTGACACTTCTCAAAAGTGTTTGACATAGTTGTGTTGACCTGATCAGACCTTGTGGCTAAAATGATCAGTGCCGCATTTAGAGCACAACCTGCAAGAATGTATGTGCTGGCCAGTGTGTGTGAGAGTGATTGAGTATGAATGGATTGAGAAATGGTGTTTGAAGAAACACTAAGGCAAATCAATTATCTTGCCAATACAGCTGTATCCTAAATTTACTGTGGGCCCACAGGGCAAATTATGCCCAATAAAATAATGATCATGGATAAATTTGGTTAATTTCCTGGTCAAAACTGTAAAAGAAAATGGTAAAAAACAGTGCCACATTTGCGTTGCGTCTAACACATCTGACTTTACTTTCAGAATGGAGGAGTATAACACATTTGATTTCTTTTCAGCATATGGTGATGGAGCTGATTCTGTGTCAAAAGTATGAAATAATGTAACTTTTGTTTTGTTGCAAAGTGGGTTGAGTGTTATCCAAGATGCCTAATAAATAGTGCTGATAGTGGAACTCAAGACAGAGAGATAATTGAGTTCAATTGACTAATTGTAAAAGTACATAGGAAAGTTATTATGAGAAAAATGTAAAGAAATTGCAATTATGATGATAAAAAGCCAAACCGTATGGAAAATGAATAGGAATATAATTAAAGTCCTGCTGTTAATGAAAGCAGAAAGGACACCACTCAGCCCACAAAACCTTTCTACAGGGAACACCAAGAAGGACAATGGGAGAGATGAGCATATGATTGAAATTACATGTTGTTGTCACTAACAGAACTAACAGAACTTATGAAGCTTTAATTCACAGATAGCAGCAGCTCAATTCCAGGAAGGTTTCTGGGACGAGTCTAACAAAATGAACCATTGACTGTGCTTTGTAATTTCAGAAGAGTGACATTTGAGTCCATTCCTCTCAACTTAAAATACACCAACAGTCTTCAGCAACCCCCCCCCCAGCCCCACAACAGGGAGTGAGGGATCACCAGCATCACCTGGTAAAAGATGTAAAGATGACAAGAGAGCCAACAGTATGATCAAATCATGAATGGAAAAAGAAAACAAACTTGACCAGAAAAGCAGAAATGAGAAGAGCTGTGCAAAGAAGAGACTCAACAGAGATGAGTAAAAGATCAAAGAAGTCAACATCAACCAAACCTTTGCTAAAATTGAATGTTTAGCCCTTGAATAGATTTGGTAGCAACTTAATAATAACCCCAACAGAACAAAATTGATTGAAGAAAAATAAATCAAAGCAATGTAGAAATGATGATAACGAGGATAATAATAATAATACTAATAAATGATAACGATTAATTTAAGAAATTGGTATAGCATAGTGGGAATTAAGACAATTCATGAGGGAAAAATTAGAATTAAAAAGAACATTTAAAATAGATCCTAAAGAATACTTGGATGCTATTTGTCAATACAGGGATTGATACCTAATATATTTAAAGATACAGTTGAAATTGAAGCAAGTATTAAACACTGGGTATTAACATATATTCGATTTCAATTTTAATTCATAAGATTATGATTTGATTCAATATGCTATTGACTAATTAAATATATATCAAATAGTGTTAAAAGAATGACAACTTCAGTTGGAAGTTATTACTTTAATAACAAACAGGCCCTTATGAACAGTTTATATGATACCAGAGGAGGGTCCAAACAGGTATTTGGTGTTCACATTAAGGACAAATTGTTGCACCAACACTATTGAATATTTTCATTCCAAATGCGCATAGTTTCACAATGCGCAAGGAGGGAATGAATAAGAATGAAAATTAAAATTAAAATTAATTGTAGAAGCATTTAAGCATTTATTCCAGAGATATTGAGGATTAAAATTAATTATATAAAAGCAATGAAATCAACAGAGGAGGGTCAGGAAAAGAAATTAAATCTCTAACTTAGATTTGAAGTCTATCAAAAAAAAAAAAAGGTCAGATAATGGGTCAGCTAAACAGAAGCATTGAAGACTAAGTATAAATTGTATACGAATACAAGGAAGTTTCAATAATAATAAGTTATAAAGCTTTATGTTTGAAATAGGTGAGATAAAACGTTGAGATTGTTAGATTTATTTAGGTATGCAGGAAAATAAATGTACAATGAATATGTAAAATAGTGCAAAAAGTTATAAGAAAAGTTAAAGAGTTCTCTTTTCTAAGTGTCTGATGAGGTTATTGAATGACTTTTATGAAGTAAATGTAACATTGCTCTGAAGCTTTCTTAGTTTGAGTGATTACATGAGACATAATTAGTTTATTCATGATTGTTCATTTAGAAATGAGTAGAAGAAAAGGTATTCAGTTAGGGTTGAACTGAGGAGCTATGAGGAGCTGCAACATGTGAGATTAAACATTTTAAAAATGGTAATTGTTTAAATTTGGTAATAAAGTAGACAGAATTTGGAATGTAAAACTTTATAACGAAGCATATTGAGATTTAATGGATAGAAGGTGCACTAAAATGTAATGTTTATTCATCAACTAAAAAAGACTGACTAATAGATTGATTTTTGAATTTAAGAATTTATCCAGTCCTATTTTGAATAAAAATTCATAGGGATCACGTAAAACAAAAACGCAAAAAGAATCAATTACTACTGTAATCAGCAGAGATTTACTGTAATGCTTTGCCTGCATTATGAAGAAAACAATTACATGAAAAAGTAGAAAGACTTATATTTAGAGATTGGTGTTGCACTTTTACCAAATAAATAATACTGTGCAAAGAGGAAAAATTGAGCAAATACGATTGAGATAAAAAAAAAAAAGCTTAAAGAAAAAGTTAAAGAAAACTTGATTTAAGTTTGAAGGATTATGAGTCATGGTTTTGAGTTGCAATATTAAGAGTGGGTTATTATTCTGTTGTGTACTTTGCATATTGAGATTGCTAATTGTCAAAACCCTGGTTAAGCAAATAGGAAGTGCTAAACAATTTTAGAATAATGAAAACTAATTTGAGAGGGCAACCAAATTGATATTTCAAGTACCTCAAGAAGGAGGACGAAGACGATGATGATGAGCCAGACCCTGGGTGTATGTACTAGCCTGCCCTCTCCCCAGTGGTGACCCTCTACGACACGTAAAGAGTCTGGGTCGAAGGAAGTGAAAAAGACTACACTGCAAGAACACTTTTAATTGTATAATGGAAATTTATGTTTGACATATTCTACATAACTGTGATAATAACCGACAATACTGAATCAATTTCATCTTCGCACTTGTAACAATGTTTAAATTGTTGTTTGATTAGGGAGCAGAGAATCTTTTACTTTTTCCATTGAAAGAGAAGCAAAACAACTGAAAGAAAGAAAAATGTATGGAGAAAGATGTTTGGTTCTCTTGCTCCTCCGGAGTATGGTGGCATAATCCAGTCATTGTAAAGGATGGGTGACTTGTTTGAGTCACTAGATAGCATAACTGAGGGGGCTGGAATTTGAAACTACACTCTGGAAAAGGATAGTGATTGTGGAGCTTAGATAAGCCCCAGAGGAGGGAATGTTGAAGATTTTATTATTTAGAAAACAAGTAATTTAGCTATATAAGAATACACAATTATTTCCTCTGTGTGTGATTTTGGATTTCCTCTCTGTGTGTGCTGTAACAAGGCCTAGAATGCTGAGACAACAGAGAGTGCGATTTCAGTATGTCACATGGTACAAAAGTATTTCTCAAAATATCTATATGTATGTATGACCTTTTTTGGAAAGGATCACTGGCATATATGTGAGAAGCTGAACACAGCTCGGGAGTGGTCTCTGGCAAGAGGCCCTCGGCTTTGTTCAATTAAATAAAGTCTAATTATTTTCTGTTATCATGGATCCCTGAGAAATCATTGACCCGAAAAGATTGAAACCACAACAATAGTCAAACACTTGCTCACATTTAATGATGCACAGATATCATTAAAACCCTTTTATATATGGAGTCAGATGAAATAACGAGTTAATACATATGAGAAAGTGTATTGCATTTAATCCAAAATCCCTTTAGCCTGGAAAGGACGGAACACGCGCGAGACCTTCGCAGCTGATCGTATGCCGCCATTGGATCGATTTAGCGGGGACTTACAAGGGCAACAGTGACTCAAATAACCACCCGTTACAACCAAGGTGGGCAGAAGAGCATCTCTGAACGCACAGTACGTCGAACTTTGAGGCAGATGGGCTACAGCAGCAGAAGACCACACCGGGTGCCACTCCTTTCAGCTAAGAACAGGAAACTGAGGCTACAATTTGCACAAGCTCATCGAAATTGGACAATAGAAGATTGGAAAAACGTTGCCTGGTCTGATGAGTCTCGATTTCTGCTGCGACATTCGGATGGTAGGGTCAGAATTTGGCGTCTACAACATGAAAGCATGGATCCATCCTGCCTTGTATCAACGGTTCAGGCTGGTGGTGGTGGTGTCATGGTGTGGGGAATATTTTCTTGGCACTCTTTGGGCCCCTTGGTACCAATTGAGCATCGTTGCAACGCCACAGCCTACCTGAGTATTGTTGCTGACCATGTCCATCCCTTTATGACCACAATGTACCCAACTTCTGATGGCTACTTTCAGCAGGATAATGCGCCATGTCATAAAGCTGGAATCATCTCAGACTGGTTTCTTGAACATGACAATGAGTTCGCTGTACTCAAATGGCCTCCACAGTCACCAGATCTCAATCCAATAGAGCATCTTTGGGATGTGGTGGAACGGGAGATTCGCATCATGGATGTGCAGCCGACAAATCTGCGGCAACTGTGTGATGCCATCATGTCAATATGGACCAAACTCCCTGAGGAATGCTTCCAGCACCTTGTTGAATCTATGCCACGAAGAATTGAGGCAGTTCTGAAGGCAAAAGGGGGTCCAACCCGTTACTAGCATGGGGTACCTAATAAAGTGGCCGGTGAGTGTATATATATATATATATATTATACAGGGTTCATCAATAAAGGACTTGCCCAGCCCATCAGGATTGTTAATGAACAGTTTTTGTTAGCCCACTGGAATGTTAATTGGTGGACGCTGTCAAATTGTGAACTCAGGAGACTGCAACTTCAATCTTTAGACCCTGACTTCATTTCTCTTAATGAAACTCACTTATGTAATGACACACTGGACTTTGATGGATTCGCTTGGTTCGGACATAATCGTATTGCCCATAAGAGGGCTGTTAAAGCCTCGGGTGGAGTTGGATTCTTGGTTAAAAATACTGGAGCGGTATTCAGTTAGTATTGTTGATAAAACATTTGATGGAATATTTTGTTTATGCTTTGAGAATAGAGAATCGCAATATTCTTTCATTTTAATTTCATGTTACCTGTCCCCAGAATCATCTGTCTGGGGCAGGAATGCAGATCTCTACTTCAGCCATCTATTGGCGTTGCTATATACTGTTACCGACAAGGTGGATTCAATCTATATATGAGGTGATGTTAACAGCCGAACCGGGGCGCTTAAAGGTTGTATCAGTGATTTCAGGCCCAAAAATAAATGTCTAATCTTTCCTAACGATCTGCTTGCTGCCCGCCCCATAAGCAGGCTGTCAAAAAAACACGTCTCTGTAGGCAGCCTAGGGTCTGAAATCTGCACACAAAAACAAATGGGTACAACCACCACTCAAAATAAAGTGTTCCAACCAATCACCGACAGGGGCGGGTGTTGTGAGGTTTTGAGCTCGTGCACGGCTGGACGAGAAGTCGGAGCAACACCCGCCCCAGTCGGTGACCAGTGTTATACTAATCTCTGTAATCTTTTACATGCTGAGATGGAGAAATACTGATCTGTAAAAAATATGGGTTCTACAAAGAAATATTACAGAGCGAAACAACCTTATTGGAATAATGAATTAAATGAATTATGGTTGAAGTTGCGATCTGCAGAATGAATATTTCTTAAGTGTGGTCCTGGGAAACCTTGGAAGAGGAGGGCCTTGCATAGTGAATTTGTGCAATGCCAGACTAACTTTGATAGAAAAAACTTAAGTTCTAAAAGAAGCCAAACCCTCAAATTAGAACAGCTACAAACTGGTAACCCTCAGCAATTCTGGAGGGAAATACGTAAGTTAGGCCCAAAAAAGAAACCATTAATACCCATGGAGGTTTTATTGGAAAGTGGTGGATCTTCTTAAAAAAGTGGGAAAAAGATTATAGTGAATTATATGCTTATAGTAGTTCCACTTTATTTGATGATCATTGCATATCTCTTTTACACAATTCTTTTTGTTTTGAAATAAAAGTTATCACTGGTATCATATGAGTTTGGTTTTTTGAGTTGGCATGCATAATATGGGATACAGAGATTGACAATGTACTATGTAGTTAGTTTAACTTCAACCTATTGGCATAAATGTTTTATAATAATCTATATAATGCACAAAAATAAACAAGAACTATTACAGAGGAATGATTAAAATAAGTGAAGTGAAGTGCAACAGAATGTGAAAAACTTTTAAAATACTTCACAGATATTACACAATATACTCTGTAATTCCTTAAGTTTACCTTAGATCAGGTATAGTTAAAACTATGGATATGCGCTCTAATCCTTTTTGCTGGTTTCATTATTACTTTAGAGTTGTTTTAATACTTTATCATTTTATTTAAGTATTATTTCAAATTTGCGCATGCGTTTTTAAGACGCGTGACGTCAAAACACGTGACGTTACCACTTAACGCAAATACGACGCATGCGCTGTCAGCGCGGTATGGCGCATGCGTTTTAAAGACCGCATTGGTTTCAACCGCATTTCCTGTTTACCGTGGCGTCGACGTCATTACTGTGCCACTAACCAATGAGAAGCCCCAGGTGCGGCCCCGCCTGGATCGACATCACCTACATCCAAGCCCCAGGTGCAGCCCCGCCCCGATCTGCAGGCTGCAGCCAGGTGTACTTGCTTTCAGCAGGATAATGATCCAAAACATGTGGCAAAATCTACACAAAAATGGTTCAGCAGTCACAAACTCAAGGTCCTCCCTTGGCCATCTCAGTCCTCAGACCTCAACCCAATCGAAAACCTGTGGGGCGAGCTAAAGAGGAGAGTGCATAAGAGAGGACCCAGGACACTGGATGATCTAGAAAGATTGTGCAAAGAAGAATGGTCAAAGATCCCTCTCTCTGTGTCCTCCAATCTTGTGAAATGTTATAGGAGGAGATTAAGTGCTGTCTTGTTGGCAAAAGGGGGTTGTACAAAGTATTAACATCAGGGGTGCCAATAATTGTGGGACACATGATTTCAAGGTGTTGCGTGCTTAGTTAGTATGATAATCTGATGTTTAGATAAAGTAATATGTTTGTTACATTTATAAGATAGAACGAATGCTTGTTACTTTTAAGAGTTGGGAGCGGAAGTGACATGAAGTTGTTGAATGTTGACACACACAGTTCGGTGATGTGAAGAAGAGAAGTGAATAAAGAAATCAAGTAAGCTCAAGTACGAGTCGTATTTGCAGACATAACACAAGGTTTTTTTTTCTAAATGTGTGATTTATTTTTTTTACCACCAAAGTAATGTACTTAAATAAAAGGTTGGATTTTTCTCTTTTTTTTAGAAGTCCTCGACCACATCTTAAACAGGGGTGCCAATAATTGTGGAGGGCACTGTATATATAGGTATCTTTATCAAAGTGATTTTCCTCATCATAGATACATTTTAAAGCATTACCAACTCTTTAGTACCATATTCATATGGAAAATAACAAACATGACAGAAATTTAAAAAAAATTATAAATTGCAAGAAACAAAAAAGCTATTTCATGCATAGTGAGTTTTTTACACTGTTAAAGAGTTGGATTCCCATGCTAAACATGGACAAAGTTTAAAAAATTAAGTTGTACGTTTGATGTGCAGAAAATACTCCTTCCGGTTTGTCAAAAGTTTCGGACAGTTTTTTTCGAGTATGGGCGTGTGTGACATAAAATGCGCAGGAAGGGCGTGCGCGCATCTGTAGCCTAGAGCGAGAGAGCGAAAGCAGTATGCCCATCAAAACGCTGTGCTCGGCTTTATGGAAGTCATCGGCTGCGCTGCAATAAAGAATTTCACCAAAAAAGTGTGTTTTTGGTTGCCAGGGCAAGACAACCCTGCACAGATTTCCAAAGAACCCAGCGTTAAGGGACCAGTGGATGGAGTTTGTTTTTCCAGAGCATCAACGGAGTTGTGCAAGTGTTTTTGTTTGTTCCACGCATTTCGACGATGATTGTTTTATAAACAAGGCCCAGTTCAGCGCCGGATTTGCAGATCGTCTAATGTTTTGGGATGTCACAGCTTCCAGGCACTCTCAACGCAAAAGCTTTGCGCGCTCGTGATTATTTAGCTCCGCCCATACGCCATGCCTCCACCCGCTTGTTTTTTTTTCCGGAAAGACTCGGTACAGCCTATCTTTCTTTAATAAATATAATAAAACAATACTGCATCCTAGTATTGAAGGATGCAATACTACTCTATAGGTACTCAAGATTAACATGAGATTGACTGAAACTGAGTGTTTCACCCCCCCTTTAAGACCAAAAATGCAGCATGTACCCGTTAAAATAACTGCCTACGCGCTTGTTTATAAGAAAGTTTGGGAATAATTAACTAATTTCTTTGTCCAGCGCTGTCACATCACGTCATGTGACAAAAGAACAAAAAACTCAGAAGAAACAGACCCAAAGACTCGAGAGATGAACTAATCATATCTGTTTCCAGTACAGAACCTACAGGATGATGCGCATGCGCTGTCAACACAAAATAAACAAATCACTATCTCCCGAGTCATATTAAACTCTGCAGTTTCTTTCCATGATGACTTTGTAAATGACGTTTCAGGTCTCTGTGGATATGTGGAACTCTTCTCACACTGAAGACATGTGGAGCCTCATGTGATTGTTGAGGTTTCCTTTAAATCTAAAACTCTTTTCACACTGAAGACACTTGTAAGGCCTCTCTCCAGAGTGAACTCTCATGTGAGTCTGAAGGTTTCCTTTCAGTGTGAAACTCTTTCCACACTGATGGCAGGTGAAAGGCTTCTCTCCAGAGTGAATTCTTATGTGAACCTCAAGGTTTGATTTGTTTATGCAAGTCTTTCCACAGTGATGGCACATGAAAGGCTTTTCACCAGTGTGAGTTATTACATGTCTCTTAAGGTGACTGCTGTCTGTGAAACTCTTTCCACACTGATGACATATAAAACTGTTTTCTTTTGAGTGAATCTTCATGTGGTAATTAAGTGTTTCTTTACGTCCGAAACTCTTTCCACACTGATCACATTTGAACGGCTTTTCTCCAGAGTGACTTCTCATGTGAGTCTTCAGATTTCCTTTTCTTGAGAAGCTCTTCCCACACAGTTTGCAGATATAAGAGCTCTCTCCAGTGTGAATTCTCATGTGGGTATAAAGGGTTTCTTTACGTCTAAAACTAATTCCACACTGAACACATATGAATGGCTTCTCTCCAGTGTGAATTCTCATGTGAGTCTTCAAATTTCCATTTAGTGAGAAGCTCTTTCCACACAGTTTGCAGGTGAAAGGATTCTCTCCAGTGTGGCCTCTCAAGTGGGCATTAAGGGTTGCTCTGTATGCGAAACATTTTCCACACTGGTCACATGTGAATGGCTTCTCTCCAGTGTGAATGTTCATGTGATTTTTGAGGCTAACTTTATGACAAAAACTCTTTCCGCAGTGATGGCACGTGAAAGGCCTCTCTCCAGTGTGAATTCTCATGTGAGTTTTAAGGTTTTTACTGAATTTAAAACTGTTTCCACACTGGTGGCACATGAAAGGATTTTCTCTGGTGTGAGTCTTTACATGATTCTTAAGGTGTTTCCTGTCTGTGAAACACTTTCCACATTGATGACATATAAAACAGTTTTCTTTTGAGTGAATCCTCAAGTGGTAATTAAGCTTTTCTTTACATCTGAAACTCTTTCCACACTGATCACATACAAACAGCTTTTCTCCAGTGTGAATTCTCATGTGATTCTTGAGAGTTTCTTTTCGTGTAAAGCTCTTCCCACACAGTTTGCAGGTGAAATGCTTCTCTCTGGTGTGTACTCTCTTGAGGACTTCAAGGTTTAGTTTTTTTGTTGGTTTAGATTTGATCTTCAGAGCTCTTTTTCGTGAGGTAATTTTTTCAGCCATTGTGGATTTTTCTCCAGTCATGAAATCATGATTTTTCTCAGATTTATTTTTCTCTTCTACTTCATTGAGTTCTTGACTTTCCTCTTTCAGCGGCATGAAGTCTAAGGTGAAAAGACAAATACAAGTTACCACCAGTGTCACAAGTTCACCTGCCCATTAACTGAGTGATAATTTACCATTATTGAAGACACTTGATGTTTACAAGCAGAATCACCAAAGGAGACCAAAAATCTCAATCTAAATCTACCATTATGTTGATCAGTGTTTGCTTTAGTTTGTGGTAAGTTTGAGTTTGGCTGCTGAAACTAAATTATAACAGCCAGATGAACAAAGAGAAATGCAATAATTTTTGAAGGTACAATTGTAGTGGATGACCTGGAGAATCTTCCCCAAGCCATGTACCACGCCATATCATCCAGTACTGAAGAACACCTTTGATTTCATTTATATGGTAATTTTGACACTCAGGCACAAGTCTCTCAAACAAAAATACAATCCCTGAAAAATCGTCAGATGCAGTAACCATTACTGAGTGATGAAAATAGTAAATCACTACTGAAGAATATATTTAGCTTCCTGTTGGAAAAAAGTGATTGGTTGGTAAATTTTCAAGAGAACTAGGTATGAAGGTAAAAGAGTAGCAAAACTCGAGAGCACGTAGATGTGAATTTGAGAACTTGTACAATAAATATTCATACTAATAAGCTAAAATGTACACCCATCTCCAATGAGAAAACTTGTAAAATAAAAATCTGAAGTTGAATGTTGAAATTTGAACTCGCAGACAATAGTCACAAACTTGTAGTCACAAATGTGTAAAATGCCATTTACAGAAATACAATGACAGACACTATAGCTCCCCCTATCTCCCCCGTAGTTCGCACCCTGATTTTATTGTTATTTTCTTGAAGTCTACTAGCGGTGGGGTGGGGTCGGTTCTAGATTTGTATACTTGCTTTTTGCTTTGTATTCTCTTGTTTCTTGACTTTAAAAAAGAAAACTCAATAAACAGTTGTTAACAAAAAAAAAAACATACATTAGATAATCAAGATATCATTAACAGGTTAAAGGGACACTTAACCCATTTGCACTAAGCTTTATATTGTTAGAAACCCAGTCAAATGTTTTAATGGTCATGCATTATTCCCTCATTTTCCTCTGAAAAGGGAGAAACAAGGATTTCAGTGTTGCAGTTCCTGCTTATAATTATGTAAAAATCGTCATTTTGCGTCATTCTAAGCAGGAAGTCCCATATCTTTGTAGAGTGGTTGAGACTACAAACACTCGTTCCTTATTTTCCCAGGGTGTGGGACCCACTCACACTACAGACCTATTACAGATCAGTGGGTGGGACTTAACTTGCAGAAACAAAGCAATATCCTCAATCTTGTTTGGAAGCTAAGCTAACTGGCGCTGTAGAGCCAGATGTGAAATTACGACAATGGCGGAAGGTACTCAATATGATATGGAAGAAGAGGATTTCGAAAGTCTGATGCTCGAATCAGATGTTTGTGGTACAGTGATCTGTCACACAACATCAAAGAGTGATGTTGATAAATTTCGTGATCAAATAGACAGAATTTGAAAGATTACACCTAGCTAATTATTGAAAGTATGGAGGAACAGGAGGCGGCTGCCTGTCGTGGACGAGCAGCTCGACTGGCTTGAGCTGGGGCGGACTGGTGGTGCCTGTGCTCTCACTGTGTGCCTAAGGACACAGATAGAGTCCGTCTGCTGCAAAGAATTTCAACAATGCCAATTTCTCCTCGTGAGAGAACGGCGCGAGACCGGTGGTGCGAGTGTTAATGAGCGACACCTGTGAGCACAACGGCCTCACATCTCTCACGGAGGAGCGGAGGCATAAAGGAGGAGAGACGAACAAATTTACAAAAAAAACAAACAAATTATTTGTGTTTTACTTTGGAAGCCAGCAGTGGGGCTGCTGGCAGATACTTTTGTTTAATTATTTTATTAAAAGTTGTTAAATGTTCGCCGGTTCCCGTCTCCTTCTTCCCCAAACTACATACCTCGTTACAGCTACCATTTAATTTTTTTTGTTTACATCAAGATTTTCTATAGAAGGGCAGGTCTTCAGTCTATTTAAAGGGTAACTAAACCCCTGGTCAGAGCCTGACACCACCCACTGGCAATATTTGAAAAATGCTGGAAAAGTGGGCAGAGCCCACTTAGGAAATAAATACTCTAACCTGATCATTTTCAATACTCACAATTCCAACTGCGAGTATTGACTCTCTACAGTGGTTTTGAGGAAACAAGATGGTTTTTATACTACCAAGGGCATGGTAGCTCGTACCAAGGGAATGGTTAGCTGGAACCTGCTTACATCACCATCAACCGCTTGCATCACGAAGCACCGCAAACATCCAATAGGAAAACTCAATTGCAGTGGCCACCGTTCAACTTGAAGAGGGCAGCACTCAGACGTTTTTACACCATATATTGTAGAATTAAAACACTTTATACCCAAATGTCATAAAAGTTACTCGAATCAATGAACAGCATTAATAAAGCCCCATTTTTACAGATCATTTACTAAAAAAGTTGGTTTAGGGTTTAGTTACCCTTTAAAGCAAAAACCATAGTGGCAGCCATCAAAGGTGTCCTTTTATAAAAAAAGGAATTTCCACCACAAAATTGTATGGGTTGGGAACAGATGGAGCTGTTGTCATGACTGGTATGCACACATGTTCAAAGGCTGTTTCAGTGTGAGTTAACAGATATTGTGGTGTATAACTAATGGTGTCTCCAAACAGGGAGAGTGAATGGTGTAGCTAAGAAACTTGGGGATGCCTTCCCCTGGCTGGTGTCTGTTGCCTGTGCTGCCCATCGTTTTGCCCTGTCCTGCAAGGATGCGTCAACATCGATACCCTACATGGGAACATTTAGAAGCTCCACCTGTATTTCCGCAACAGAGCCAATAAGACTGCTGCTCTGAAGATGGCAGGGCAGACCTTGGGCATCGATGATTTGAAAGTCAAGGCAAGTTTTTCTGAAAGTAAAGCAGTACTTACATCACCAATTGTAGGTTGATTTAGAATTAAAACCAATCTACTAAATTAAATTGTAACACAACTTATGACTTGCACCTTCTGGGCACCTTCTGTTTTTATATTTTTACTCATTAAATATTGTTTAAGAGATGAAGGACACACGCTAGTTGTCGCAAGATGCAGCTATTAAAACCCTCCAGCGCAACCTCTGTGCAGTCCTGGTAGCCTTGGCTGAAGAGTCAGAGGTCAACAGCAGAGTTGCCAACTCTCGCGAGACAAATAAGCAACTGGAGCTTCACAAACAAGGCCAAAACAAGCGCAATATTATTAGATAACTTAGTTTCAGCCTTATCTTTTATTATTTATTACCAATAAATGAGCCTGCAACAAATTCAACCGAAACCAAACAAAAGGATAAACGAATTGGGAAAAAAAGCATTTAAAAAAAATTTGGTTTACTCTGATAAAGTAAACCAACCGACTTTAAGTTGCTTATCCTTTTCCCAGTCTTTGTTGTACTTTTTGCCATACTTGGACCACATCGTTGGAGGCATTGTTTGTAGAAATTGAAATGTGTATTTACGTCAATCATAGGATTACAGCGCCGCACGCGCCTGCAGGTTGAACGGGATTTTTCTCCAATAAGGGGGCGGATCCGGCAGAATGTTTTGACGAATTACACCACAGCACTTATATGATTGGCTATAGCTGTGACCAGACAATGTCAATCAATGTATTGGAGTTTGAGAAAACGGCAACCGTGACCATAGATGTAAAGAAAACAAAGTTGCTTGTCAGATTTTCCTAAGCAACCACATTTTTTTAATAAGCCCAAAAAAACTCAACCCGTGCTGTTTTAACGCGACATACTAAAAAAAAAAAGCCCAAAGTTGCGTATTATAAGCAAACTTGGCAACTATGGTCAACAGGTGCCCATCAGCCAAGAGGCTGTATTTCTTCCTGGCAACATACAGGTTTGTGGCAGTAGTCTACCTGCAAGCAGGTGTGCTGCCACACCTAAGCTGCCGGTCCAAATTGTTCCATAAGGAAAAAGTAAATTTTCTGGCACTGAAATACCAGGTAAGACTTTATTTTAATAGCATATTTCAGAAGCTCTCTGCAGCATTTTCCACATTTACTCCCAGTCTTTTTATTAGGTTCCTGTGACAGTGGCTGCTCAGAGGAAGATTAATGATGATGGAGACATTCAACCTCTTGGGTTATTCCTGTCCCAGCTAAATCAAGACCTGGATGATCCAGCAAGACTGTCTGCCTTCAGCATTGTCCACAAGGAGGAGAGGGACCGGAGAGGGAGAGGACTCAAATAAATGTCCAGCAGAGAACAGCTCTGGTCCAGATTCAGGAGCCAGGTAAGTGTTTGAAATGCTGCAGAGTTGTTGCACAGTTGTTGTTGAGTTTGGAGAAAAGGGAGATGGGAGTAAGGGAACAATGGCGAGGACTTGAGCTGTCAAAGTACTTAAGGGAGGAGTCAGTTTGCTTTGCCCATACTTTGCCATTTAGTCAAAATATAAGCAATCTTTCACCATGATCACTGATTGCCTCTCTAAGACAAACAAATTAGCTTACTTTGTTTGTCATCTTTAGGTAATGGCACCTTATCTGGATGCCTTGATTGACAGCCTGGACCGGCGCTTTTCTAATCTGGACCTATTCAACCATCAGGTGCTGCAAGAATGGGCTTCTTTCAGGCAACACATCCTGTGTGGAGCATTCCAAGTATGTACATAAAAGTGACCTTTCTGACAGGTAGTGCAAGTTGTGAAGGTTAATAATAGGGGCGTGCAAAAAAATCGATTCACATTTGTATCGCTATTCAAGCTTTACCGATTCAAAATCGATTCATAGAGTTCCAAAAATATATATATATATATATATATATATATTTTTTTTTTAATGCCGTGCAGGGGCGGAGTGGCAATCGGGAGAGTCTGGACTTTTCCCGGTGGTCCGGTAGTGTTTCAAGGCCGTGAGGGCCGGTCTGATAATAGTTATGCATTGCAAGTTCTTAGCAACACCATCCGGCGGCCTGGTGTGCGGCCGCTGCCCGCTGGTCAAATTGTGCAGCCTCTGCTCAAACCGTAAATAAATGTATCAATCCACAAATTTTGTTTGAGTTCTTAAATGGTCAGGAGCTAGTGGTAGATCTTTTGCCAAGTTTGTCAAGGGTTACGGGTTCTAATCCGCACTCGTATAGTTTTTTTTTCTCTCTCATCAAAACCGAATATGTTCATCAGTGGTTACAGTCTATATCAAGCAGGGACACATTTGTGTGCATTTTATTTTGTGATTTTACCTGAACGAATAGAGAGCAGGGCTCGAGACTAATGGCGTCCTATCGTCCTGGGGACGATAGAAAATGTGTTTAGGACGAACAGAAATATTCTCCAGGACGCCTACAGGACGAAAGACATTTTTGTATGTGTGTTCATTTATTATTAGCCTATTAGGCTAACTTACTTAGACAATGCCAAAATTAACCGACCAAGCGCAGACTACAACGGAGCGCGTCTTCTCATGATATTACTTTAGTTATTATCACTGGCCGGCTACTCACCCGCAGACTTGTTCCGCGGTACCGGGTGCATCTATTAAATGGCTTAATGACATCGCAAATATGTTGCTGGTTAAACAACGGTAACGTTATACAGACTGAGCACCAAGACGGCCCAGCATCTCATCCTTCGCTTTTTAGAGAAGGCAAAGTTTTTTTTTTTACCATCGCGTCAATTGATGTTGATTATATGCGCGAGGGAGAGAGAGGAAGACAGCGCTCGTGTTGTTTGAAGACGGTGAGAGCGCGCGCGCGGCCGGGGCTCGCTCTCTGCTCGTTCTTATGCGCCCTGTCAAGCGCAGCAGTCATTCTATTCTACAAATAGACAAAAACTCGATTTAGAGGCCGTCAAAAAATTTTTTTTTAAATAACCGACTGTGTTTATGGGGATATTCACCGAGACGGGCATTCCGACTTAATTTAGAATCATCGTGTCCGTCAAGCTCAGTGAGAAAGAGCACTGAACTCTGTCTGCCCGGCTCTGTGCGCATACACTTCTTGCGCTTGATGTTTAAATTGACAGGGCTTAAAAACTCATGTAAAATGTAAATTTGTAAACCTGTTTACAGATAAATGGAAGCTTTAGCGTTAAGTTCTGCCAGGAAGACTCAATTGCTACGTCACTTATTACCTTCTCATCTATCCAATCATGTCTAATACTTGCGGTATAAAAGGCCGGTACTTACACATGTTTGAGTTCGCAGATGCTGACGCTTTCATTTACCTCCATCCTCCCCACCACCTCCAAGATGGTTCCTTCCCCTCCATCCTCCCCACCACCACGAGGATGGTCCCTTCCTATACCTCCCAGGGGGTCGGCTGCGCCCCTGCCTTCGTCTTCAGGCAGGAAATGCAGAGTCCGGACCCCCGGATTGCGAGCTATGGACGGGGCCTACGCCAAAGAACTTTATTGCTTGCTGGGCTATCAATAAATGTATTTATTGTTACAGTATTTATTCTCCCGAGTCTTTCTGGTAGAACTACTTTGAATGGAGCTAAATAAATATAATAATATGTATCATAAACATTGTAATTGTGTTTTTATTATGTGAATAACAACTATAGATAATAACAAAGTACAGAAACAACATTTTGGTTTTGGGACGGTTGACATTAACTTTAGGACGGTTCAAATTGCTTTTCAGGACGGTTCCAGGACGGATGTGAAAAAAGTTAGTCTGGAGCCCTGAGAGAGTCTCTGCAACGGCGATAGATTGAAGAGCCGAGTGAAGACTGTGCGCGAGCCACAAGAGAACAACTGTATCCATGCAACTGATCGCAGTGGCAACGAGCGCTCAGCTTGATTTTAAAAACAACAGATTTAAGCGCTAGATCTCTTATTTAATAGCAAACTAAATGAATGCTCTGCTTGTTAACTGGAGATGTTTTATTTATTTGTATTGGGTACATCTATGCCTCAACGCTTCAAAAAATGGTGGGGGAAATCTTGAGAAAAAGGGGTGGGGACATGTCCCATCCATCCCACCCGCAAATCACGCCTATGACACGACTTCACTGGATCTAAACAAATCAATATAACCATATATGTTACCAGTAGCGGTGGCACTTTTAATCTATTTAAAATAATTTTGCAAGGGTTCTATAACATTCGTATATCTTTTAGGAATTTTAGGAAGTTCAATGTGCCCAGTCGAGTTCACATTTCAACAGTCAACCTGGTAGCTGAAGTACTCCTTAAACCACATTTAGCATGATTGTTTGTTTGATCTGACTACAGCACTTTAAAGCTAAATGTAAAAGCTTTTTATTTCAAGTAAAACATATAAAGTAATATCAAACTAAATTTAATTTGTTGTGTTCTTTTCTTTTAAATTATATTTCTACTGCAATCAATCACATAGGAAAAAGTAAACTACATTTACATACTGTGAATTGTTTTTTTGAATCGAGAATCGTTTTTGAATCGAATCTTGAGCCTAAAACTCTATATCAAATCGTGACATTTTCTGAATCATGCACCCTTAGTTAATAAGTGTGTTATGTAATTTGTATGCAATATTCTTACAGGACATGGACCAACAAAAAATGATGGAGAAGTTTGCGGCACAAATTGATGAGTGGGGACAGCTCTACCCTGGATTAAGTAAGATGGCTGTCATCACCCTCAGCATACCAATCTCCAGTGTGAACTGTGAGTGTGACTTTTCCCAGAGACAATTTATATGAGACATGCCACTTCCTCAATCCTCAATACAACTATATAGAGAAAACCCGTAACGCCAAATATGGCGGTCGTATACAAATGTCCCGCCCCTCCTGCTGGAAAGCCAATCGTCTGCTTTTAACAGTCAAGCCGGGAAACATTTAAGCCTATCGTCTGGTTCCACTGACGCATGCGCACAGTTGATGTTTGCGACAGCGGTGACGAGAACCCTTGCGCATGCGTAGTAAAGTATAACCTGTGGGGAAAAAGGCATTTTAAACCTTATTTTGGGGCAAAGTCATCAAACTTTTTCAGCGATTTTTATCATATTTTACTGCTGTTTCTATACATGCAGTTCTCAAAAATGAAGTTTATTACAGCATAGCAGTGGCGAGGCAGACACGAAGCACCTTGGGTTCACCGGCGTCAGAATGAACCCAGAACATCCAAATCTCAAACATTTTATACTGTATTACATTCGTCTTCCCCCTCAGCATGTAAATGAAGTACAGGAGTCAGTCCATCTCCCCAGTCCTGATCTCATCAATATAACAGTCTCATTCACATCTTGATGATAATCCAATCAGCCCACCTGATTCATTTAACTTATAATAGAGAAACCAGGACTGGCAAAACTCTCATGTTTAACAGGTGACTTCATCATCATCACAACTCCAAAGTGCAAAACACAAGGTACATCACTTCAATGTAGAACGGTCAAATGTTAAGGTGATAACATTTATTTGAAGTCCCTGTAATCACGATGGTTCTTGATTGCCTACCGTCGCTCCCAGACTATAGGTGATAACCGGGACTCTGTGCATATTACTTGCATATTACTGAGATTGGAAAGAATTGTCTCTATGATAAATAAGCTCTTTTTAGTGAAGGAACATTGACAATATATATTGGAGTGGAAGTTGGATCAGAGCAGACTATAATTTCTTACAGACGTGATATCTGTATACCTACAGCTCCAGCCACACTGAAATCTCTTCATGCAGTGTTTGAATTTGCTTTATTTCTAGGTGAAGGCAGACCTGAGGAATAGGCTACAAGGACAGCATCTGGCCCAAGTGTCAGCATTAATGCCCCACAATAGCATTCAATTACCAAAGAGCCTTAGAAATCTTCTATGAAAAGCCCAGAAAAATTAAGTGCTCACAGATTGGGTGTGGCCTTTGCCATTAAGATAACATTTTCAATAAATTGTAAAAAAAAAAAAATTCTGGGTTGTCCCATTTCATTTTCCCCCTATCAATTTCTACCTTATAGCTGAAAAATAACACAAGAAAACCATGCATAATCCTGTCTAAAATTATAAAATGAAGGTTTCTGTTTGTGACCAGTTCAAGGTACGTACTGTAATAATCATGCCTTAAATCTGTTGATGGTTTGTCATATTTGTATGTCTCCAAATGTCAATTTCTAATGTCAATTTCTAATGTCTCCAAATGTCAATTTCTATCCACCAAACTTGCCAGAAGTCATAATTTAAGGGGTTATTTCAGAGACTGTAGAGATATCTTATTTTTTGTATTATTGTCATTTTTGCGTTGCTTTTACTATTGGTATACATTATAGTTATAGCTATTCTGATTTATATTCTTCCATTCCCACACCTAGATACATTCACACACTCGCTCAAAAATACACATACAGGAGTTAGGCAATCAGAATTTATTTATGTTGATTTATGTTTGTATGTAGCCTAGTCCTGTTTATTTTGTATTTATCATATGTATATACTGTCACAATTTGTGTTAGCATAATTATAATTGAAAAAAAAAATGCATTTCTGTAGAGGTTGACATTTTAATTAGGATCAAATGACAGAGCTCAGCTTTGAGAATAAAACCAACCTGTTTGTTCCTCGGTATCTTCTTGTTTCACTCTGAATGTTTCTTCAATCTTCATGTCTTCACTCTCCTCTTTAATAAACGCCATCTTTATAATAGTAGATCTCGTAGATCTCAGTCGCTTCATTAGGAGTTTTTCTGTGTGTTTGGACACTCTGTCATGATAAAGATGAGAATAATGCAGAAAGAAACATTAAATCCAAAATAAATCTCTGTGAGCGTGTCAATCAGCTCTAGTTAGTCTGCGCACTAGGAGTCAGATTGATAGCTAATGGACTTAAATGACCTGATTATATAAAAAAAATAGCTCTGCAAATTAATGAAAGAACTTTTTTTATAGGAAGAAAGAATTTTTTTTATAGTAGGTTCGTATTTAGGCATTTATGCTTTACATTCGGTATTTAATGATAGAGAGATTACACTTTAATGAAAACGTTTGCAGTAGGTTTGTAAAAGTTGTCAAGACATGTTTGTGTTTCTGTTGCATTTACACTGTTTTGACCAGCATGTGTCGTCAGCGAGCTCATTTACTCCATCACTTGTCAGTGCTGAATTCGTGTTTATGATAAACTGATTCACGATAGCCTATAGGCAGAGAAACGAAACGCACCTTTTCTGTTAAGTTACTCACTTTCCTGACAGAAATAAACATTATAATATTGCATTAAATAAATACACAGTTTGAATCACTTGTAAAAACTATAATCTTGATTAACCCGTTTGCGTTGATTTAAACAATCTAAATGCTTAAAACCACAAACCTTTCTTCAGCCTAATCACAACAGATGAAGACGCGCGGCGCCGCCTTATGACGTCTAACCGTCAGACAAAACAAAAGTCCTGTTCACATGCTACTGTGAATAAAATCACAAAAGAGCACAGAAATGTACATACAAATTATATAATAAAAATAGATTTCAATGGAATTGTAAGTTTAATTTTTGTGAAGTAAAAATATATAAACAAAAGGTGTCCAATGATGTGCTGAAAATATTAACTAATGAAAGTGATATTCTGTCTAAAAGGCAAAACTGCATGTTTGGTTGCAGAAAACATTTATTCCAGATATAAAAGTATTAAAATGCAAATAGTGATAAAAAAAAAGAGTGTATGTGTTTATAAAGCAGAGATTTCACCCGTGTTTTTTTTCTAATATAAAGAAATCAGGATAAATAGAGGATAAATTAAAGAGGCTATCAAAATACCATGTATAAATGTAATTCAGTCGATACCAAAACGTATTGACAAAAAAAGGTTTATTCAAATTAATATTGAGTATTTCATATATTTTTTATCAAGGGTCAATTGTGTAAGTTGCTGCCTGTGTAGGGTGATTCAATCACTGTGAACACAGACAAAATTTTCACCTGCTGAACCACAGAAACCTTTTTGAATTTTCTCAACAAAAACAATTAATCACATTTTAATTGACCTCCTACAGGACTCTTAAGGGAGTCTTCTGTAGAAATTCTAGGCTGAAAACTATCCCAAAATAAATGACCATATCATAAATAAACTAGGGCTGTCAAATGATTAATCGCGATTAATCGCATCCAAAATAAAAGTTTGTGTTTACATAATAAATGTGTGTGTACAGTGTATAATTATTTTGTATATATAAATACATACACATGCTTGTATATATTTAAGAAATATTTGCATGTATATACTATATATAGATTTATGTATAATTTATATTATATATAAATATAAATATTTTATATATAAATAACACATTTTTCTTAGATATATAAATGCACGTGTGTGTACTTATATATACAAAATAATTTTACACAGTACAAACACATTTATTATGTAAACACAAACTTTTATTTTGGATGCGATTAATCATGATTAATCATTTGACAGCCCTAAAATAAACATATCTGAAATTGTGAATATTATTTATTTATGTATAATAAAGAGGCAAACACTCTGGACCGAACTTTTCACAAACACTTTCTGTAGAAAACAGAGCCAAATGACCGAGAACAAAAAAACTGCTGACAGTACTCCACAAACACTACTTCACAAACTTTGTATTATATAATACAGATTGATTTAGTGATGGTTTATTTGTCTATGCTCAGTTTTATTCACGTTGCAGTGTGTGTATCTTCCATAATGTGGCTCTTCTGTTCCCTAAGAGCAATATATAAATCATACTCAGTATAAATCATACATGAAATCAAATGAAAACTTATCTCTGTGGTGAAAAAAATCTATCTGCATCCATGCAGTAGGCTATTATCAGTTGTATGATGTGTTTTTACCCTGAAATGTTACATTTCGAGAGAGACCCGGCACGCAGCGAGGACTATTTTCGTTTTGTATTGTTTTAATTGTTTAATTTAGAGTTTATTTCCTTTTCGGTGCAAAATAAGAAACACAGAATCTTATTCTTGCGTCATTTTAAATTTCCATTGGCAAATAAATTGCTGCAAGAATAAGATTCTGTGTTTCTTATTTTGCATCGCAAAGGAAATAAACTCTAAACTCGATGCAACCCTGTTTTAAATAAATAAACTGTCCCGACACTTTATTTAAACCTTGAAATGTGCAATGGGGTTTCAAACTTAATTCATTTTAGTGTTATTTTACATTTTCATTGTTTTTTTATATATATTTAAAGCAATACTATTTAGTTTATTCTGTTATTTTTTGTCGCCAAGTCAACAAAATCAGTCTTTTTCTGATTTTTTCAAAGTATGGATCTGATTTGAAAAAAAATATTCTGTTGCTATGGCTGGGTAATCTCAATTTCGTGAATGATTCACAAATTTCGGTATTGCGATTATTAATTAATTTAACTACATTGTTTCATTTTGAATTTATCTGCTACCAGCTTCAATTGCTCTCAATGAGCCGCGGTGCGGCAGCAGATTACGCAATAGAGAGAATAAACTGACACTTTTCAAAGTCTGTGATTGTAGCGTCTCTCAGCGGTAAAATGCAGCATATACACACATATAAACTATTATTCTGGTTGAGTACCAACTGTATATGGGTGATTCTTCAACTATGGTACTCTTTGAGCTAGACAATTTCAGAAAATAAAAACATTTCTACAAACAATTTTTTAGGATCAGTTGATTTCTCAATCTGTCTATAAACCTTTCCTTTAGTTGGCTGTGATGATTTGTATTGAATAATATATATATATATTGCCATTTTTATCTGACAGTCCAAGAAAACAGTCATTTCCATCACATAGCAATAAAGAGGTCCCCCTTTCACCCAGCCATGTGTTCCACTGTGGAGTTTCTGTTGCTATGGTTACTAAGTATACAAACCTAAAGCAATGATCCCAGGATTCTATTTTGTATGGTGTGGTGGAAATGACAGTGAACCCAAGGGACAAGGGTTATATTTATGAAAAATATAGGAAAATGTGAATAAAAATTGCAATATATAATATGTATAATTGAAATAGACATTATTTTATCATTTGCACTTGAAATCTACATTATTTAAATATTTAATTTAGAATTAAGCGAGGTTGAAGGTACAGAGTCTGGCTTAGGGACAGAGGGAAAACAGTAAAAACTATGCATAAAAGGCCTCATATTATATAATAAAAAGAATGATTGAGCCATGATACATTTTTTATAAGTTCCCCTTAGGGTGAAGTAAAAGTAACAAAAACAAAAAAGAAGAAATGTTTTTTAGATTGTATTATTTCATCCAGGGACAAGAAAAGTACCATAGTTAAAGAATCATCCATATATACATGCCTGATAAATGTCAACTATAGCAGATCGGTAGTGAATTATATAAAATAAAAAACAACAACAGGTCTAACATTGCATAAAACTTGTTAAAAGAGTTGCTATACCCAAACTGAACATGAATAGATTTTTAATAGCTTATTAATAAAAAATAAATCGAATCATCCTTTCAGAGACAGCAGTAGTGCCAAGGCGGGCCAGTATAAAAAAAAAAACAGAGTTACCTGAGCTCTAAACCAGGCGGACTCTCCTGGGCTTTGAGTTGAAAACATTGATTATGTCATAATCTGAAATGTCACTTCTGTCTTTTGAAAGAGAACTTATTGACAAGTTTTCAGGTGTCCAGTTATCATGGATGATCTCAGGCGCGTTTGGATCCTGTTTGCTGCGGAGAAAAGTCTCTCTGTTGCAGGATGTTAAAGGCAGTGTTATGATGGCCCTCAACAAAGCATTGATGTTGGGGAAAATCTCGGCAGGGCAGCTATCCGGTACTTCCATTAATGTGGGGAAGTTCTCCTTATCCATTTTCCATCTGATGTGCTGGATGAATACATCATGTTCAGCATCAGAAATGTCAATGCCATACAAAGCACACGGATCATTTAAAATGTTTTTCACTCCAAAAGTGGCAGATCCAGGTGCGAAAGAGGCCGAGGCTCTCATTACACCGTAGGTGTCGTCTTTAAACCTGCAGTTTAACTCTGTTATCTGTCAGTCAATAATGCAGTTCCATAGGGCCTTTAAATCCTCATTGCTTAGGACAGCCGAGGTCTTTCCCAGTGTTGTGGTGACAACAGAGTCATGAAACTTTGAAGGCAGCTTGCGTTCACGAGGAGCAACCAAGTTCCTGTTAGCTATCTCATGCTTTTCCATCAGCTCTTCTGTCAGTCTGAGCACTTCAACAAAGTGGCCATTCGAATCCTCTCGGAAAGTTGCATATGTAGCTTTAAGTGTTACAATGAGTGAAATACAGTCCGTCACACATAGCGTTGACCTCTGCAGCCCCTTGGTGGCAAAATAGCTGTTTTCAAACAGTTTGCAAACCGTTAAAAGCACGAAAACAAACTTTTTTGTTTGCACCTGTTGCAACAGCTGGTCTGCTTCAATTTTACTTTGTCCACTAGTTTCGGAGAATCCAGCCAGAGTCTCCAGCAGTACATCAAGCAACTGCAAAATCTTATGCACTGACCCTGATTTTGAGCTCCATCTGGTATCACACGAACGCTCCAGCTCCATAACCTGGCGGTTAGGATGCATCTCCTTTTGTACCTCTATCATACGAGAGTGCTGATGGGCTCCGAGAAAGAAGCTGTGTATTTGATCACAGTGTCAAAAAAAGTACCCAGTGCAAAGCACTAGGTTTAGCCGATGAAAGTTGCAATGCACATAGATGGCTTTAGGAAATGTTCCTTTCAAAATAAACTGTACCCCTCCCTTGTGCCCCAACATGACCGATGCTCCATTGAAACAGAACCCGACGCAGAGAGCAGGATCCAATTCGAGTGGTTGAAGGACCTCCAAGATTTTCTGATATCCCTTGCGCTGACAGATCTGTGGCCTCAACAAACCTTATACTCATCCGCAAGTATGGCAAAATATTGCCCATGCAGTTCAGTCTTTATTTTACGGAGTAGGATTGATGCTGCAGCTTCAAGCAGCTTATCCTGGATGTGGTGGCTCATGAATGTGGCATTTCGGGGCAGCTCGTTCAGTCTATTTTCAATTTCTGGAGCATATTTTGACAGGAACTTGAAGAGCTCTAAGAAATTACCTTTATTAAGTGCATCCTCAGTTTCTCTGTGGCCCTTCTGAGTGGTATTTCCAGCTTGGCACATAACATGGCAATGTCCAACACAACTTTAACATGCTCCCTGTATAGCTCCACAAATGACAGGGTGTCACAGCGTAGCTGGTTCACAACTGTCCCGCGGCTTTGCGGTGCATGACTGACCATGTACGATTTTTGCTTAGTTAGCGCCATAGCATGGGGCTTGCTTGCTTCATGTTTGTCGCAGGCTTCTCTGAGACGTGTCCAGTTCTTGTAGCCATCTTTAATAAAAGTTAACTCTGTGTGCATCTCCAGAAAATGTTTACACGCCTTACGTAACACTGCGTCCCGTTCTTTGCTGTATTCAATCCATTTGAATTTCTCACACCAGTTGCTGTTAAATGAGCGTTGTTTTCCAATTATGACAATAGCCGGAAATGTTGACAGCTTTGGCTGAGTGGGAGGTTCCTCCAATGATATATCCGATGGCGTCACGGTTGTCTCTTTGGATGCTGGTGGTGGTCTGTGGTACATTCTTATCAGTTCTTGCTTTCCCTGGGAATCGAACCTATGACCTTGGCGTTGCAAGAGTCAACTCTCTATTTGAGCTACAGGAAAGCTGTTCACCATTGTGCCAGCAACTGAATCGGTTTCGCTTTAGCAGAAAGGCGCTTCTCACACACACAGCAGATCATGGGTGTTTTCTGGTGGCACATTCGGCTTCTTCTTCCAAAAGTACTGGAGGATGTGATGTACTTTGCTGTGTGTCCTTCATGTCCTGACTGTTAAGCAGCAGCAGCGGGAGGAAGAAATCAATCTGCAAGCTCCCTGCAGGTACTAGAGCTTCCCTGAATTTCTTTGGTTCCTGGTTGTCCCGTACCCATCTGGTGCACCCCGAGGTGCATTACTGGACAGCTCATTTTTATTTTCCTTCATAAATGAAAAAATCCCAAGTATATGCATTGTGAGAGTCTGCAAGGACAAAAAGCTTGTACCATTTTGTTGGGTTTTTCCTTGTGGTATTGTTTCAGCTTTAGCAACTGTCACAAATCTGATCATATAATGGCTTCAGTTTTCAGAGACGGTCGAAGGCATGTGTTCCTTTTTTCTTTGCGCTTTCAACATCCACCTTAGGATTGCTAAGCTCAAGTGGTGAGGAGATGGCCTTAAACCTCCAGCAGGACATGATACTTGCTGGAAAGCCAATGCCATAGATTCTGAACCCATTCCAATAGTCGGCCACTGCTGGTAATTTAAGTATAGATAATAATTGATAGGAAGGAGAAAATGTTCTTCTGGCACCTTTTCCTGCCTCAGCCTTCTTGTGATCTCCAGGGGCCTCATTTATAAAACTGTGCGTAGGATTCTGACTAAAAGTGTACGTGTGCCCGATCTGATCTGATCAGAACGCCTGATCTGTCCCCCCTGGAGACGCGGCTGGCTTCTATCATAGGAGAAACCAGTGTGTGCTGCGTTCTGTCTGACAGGGAGGGAGACACAGACATGGTGGAGACAGTGGAAACAGGTAAATCATTTTATTTCTTGAGCACAATTAAATAAAATAGAAATAGCACAATAGGTTATTTTGGCCTTTTTTTTCCAGAGGGTATGGGAGCACAGGGTGGTGATGAGACTCCCAGCGCTGAGTCTGCAACAGCTGTAGAGTGTGCGGAGGTCCCCAGCAGGAGCGCGTCCAAACCCCATGGCACGGTTGGAAATGGCCGGGTGTTGACTGAGGCTGTCCTTCAGACACAGAGGGACACAATTGAGGCAGTTACAGTTATGAGCTTAAACAAATAAAGGTTGTATTGGGCGACATTGCTTCTACATTAAAAGATCTTGTTAAAAAATTAACCTTTGTATTGTTGTCCCTTCACAACTGCCGCATTACTTCCTCGCGGAGCCTTGCTCCCTGATGATGCCGTTCATGTTGGGGAGGGGGGTGTGGGTCAGGCTCCTCATGCTGGAGGCAAGGGAGGTCAGGGGGGAGAGGGACACCATTCCTCTGTGCCATGTTGTGTAGAATGGCGCATGCCATGATGATCTGGCAGACTTTTTTTGGTTGATATAAAAGTCTACCACCCGAAACATCAAGGCAACGCCATCTACCCTTGAGGAGGCCAATGGCTCGCTCAACTACCGAGCACACACGAGCGTGGGCATCATTGTAACGCATTTACTCTGCACTCTGAGGGTTTGGAAATGGGGTGAGGAGCCAACGTCTCAGGGGGTAACCACTGTCACCTGCCAGTATAACAAATTAATTTTACAGTAGGCTTGAGCTGTTAGAAAATAGACCAGTATGTCATTTTCACTTACCAAGAAGCCACCCATCGAGCACGGCACCTGCCTCAAGTCTATTCCCTACACTGCTGTGCACTACAATAAAAGAGTCATGTGTTGAACCAGGCCATCGCGCCACGACATTTGTAAGAATCATGTTGGCCTCACAGATAACTTGCACATTTATGGAATAGACATGTTTTCGATTCACAAAAATGAACTCGTTCTCATGTGGAGCCCTTATAGCAATATGAGTGTAGTCAATTGCGCCGATTACATTTGGGAATCCGGACATTGCTGCAAATTGCCTTTTGATACTGGCCTGTTCCCAAATAGTGTAAGGAAACTGTATGTCTCGATTTGTCATTGAAATAATCCCTTTCAAAACAGCAGGCATTAAGGAGCTCAGGGATGGCTGTGAAATCCCAGACCTATGTCAAATGAACAAAATTATATGTTTCCACAAGAAGCTTTAAACTGAAAAAAAATCACATCATCATATTTGTAAACTTGCCTATCGGCTAACTTCCACTGGTAACTCCCGGTTGCCAAAAATCCTAAAACTGAAAGGACTTGGGTTGGTACCGGGATGCCGTGGTTTCGTGTAGTTGGCCTTTGTAATGTTGGCCCCAATTCAGCACACAGGTCCAAGAGCATGGCTCTAGGGAACCTAAATCGGCTTATTAGCCAGTCATCATCGTGGGCCAGGAAATCTTCATAGTCTCTAAACACTCTTTCTCTCCTAAGTCAGCAATGCCGGTGCATCCATCATGTAATACTACATGTAAAAGTGTCACCGTAGTATTTATGTCAAACAGTGATCACATTCAATCATTTACACCTTGTCATACCAATCAGACAATGAGTGGTAAACCCATACGCCCACGCTTAGATTATTACAAAATGAAAGTTAAGGAAATTCAATTGATGCAATTTTATTCGATAATTTATTGCCATTTATTTATTTAAATTGGTATTGTGAACATGCATGCATTTATGAATAGAACGCATAATGAGGATTGAAAGTTGTTTATGAATAAATATGTTTATGGTAATATGGATAGGCTATATGTGCAACTTTTCAAGTTCAATATATTTAATTTCATTGATCTGCCATCAATCCCTCAGCTCACCATCGGTGTCGCCAAATTGCTCCATCTCCAAAATGTTCATATGCATGGGTCAGAGTTTGCGTTAATGTGCGCAAATTTTCCCGTCAAGTTTGTTTTTATAAATCACAACTTATGCGTCGAAAGTAGCGTACGCATCTTTCAGGGCCTGTTTTGTGCGTACGCAACGGTTATAAATGAGGCCCCAGGTGCTCAGCAGAGTAGGCATTCGTATATGGATGATGGTCTGACAAACTGACTGTGAAAAGAACAGTTGGGACTCCCGAGGGCTATAGGACCCAATTAGAATAATCATAAGTCCAGGTGTTCACGCTGGTCTGATTGTTGGCTCGGGTGTTGAAAAATCAGGCTCATTTGAGGTGTGCCATCTAACTTCAGTGCCAGTGGAAACTTAAAGTGAAGATACTCAGTCTTCCTTTGCCTCGCCCTCTGGATCTCCCTCTCCCACTGCTTTTCCTTCTCTCTTTCTTACTCTCCCTCAGCCTCTGCTTCTCCCTCTGGCTCTATCTGTTAGCCCTTTTCCACTGCCACAGTTCTCCCAGATAGCATGTAACCATTGAAACAATGTTGAGTCAGTGTTGATGTGTCAACGCTGATTACATTGAAATGACGTTAGAAAGTGATGTTGATTTAGCATCACTCTTGCACCCTCAGTTAATATTGAAATAATGTTCAGATTTCAACCACAAATCAATGGAGTTAATATTGCCTCAACATTACAAAGCGATGTTGTTTCAACGTCACTTTTGCACCCTCGGTTAATGGTGAAGCAATGTTGAGATTTCAACCAAAAATCAACAGTAAAAGTATTGAATCAACATTACAAAGTGATATTTTATCAACATCACTTTTGCACCCTCAGTTAATGTTGAAATAATGTTGAGATTTCAACCAAAAATCAACAGTAATAGTATTGAATCAACATTACAAAGTGATATTTTATCAACATCACTTTTGCACCCTCAGTTAATGTTAAAATAATGATGAGATTTCAACCAAAAATCAACGGTAATAGTATTGAATCAACATTACAAAGTGATATTTTATCAACATCACTTTTGCACCCTCAGTTCATGTTGAAACTATGTTGAACAAAAAAATCTATGGTAATGCTATTCAATCAACATTACACTACGATTGATTCTACATCACTGATGCTGAATCAATATTGAAATTAACAAAAATAATCAATGGTAATATTGTTGAATCAAGGTTACACTATGATGTTGAATCTACATCACTGCTGTTGAATCAGCTCTGATATTAACAAAAATAATCAATGGTAATATGGTTTGATCAATGTTACAATGTGATGTTGATTCTAAATGCATTTTGTTGAAACACTGAAAATACAACTGAAAAGGAATGTCAAACAATGTTGCCATCTGATGTACGTTAATGTTGAAACATTAACATTTCAAAAACACTTCAATGGTGCGTCAACAAATTCCTGACCATTTCAAAATTTGGCCAAAACCTCTTAAAATATAAATGACACATTTCCAGCAGTTGTGTCAATTTATTTTATTCAATCAATGACAAAAATACATTAAAAGATTATTCTTTAAAAAAGAAAGGGGGAGAAATAGGACAAAAGCACTTCAACCTTTAAAAATAAAATTGGCTTCAGAAGTCTGATGTCATAACTACAGCTGGTCCAACGGTTCAGGTTTCTAAAAATCTGTCTTGCATCAGACTACACTTCTGCCTCTTTTCCTCTGGGTTCTCTGAAATCTGAAAAATAAAGCATGATGTTACTCAAGAACGAGTCAATTCAGTTGTCATACATACAGTCACATTCAAGAATGTTAATATACTAAACACAATTTGATTCACTTTTTAAAGTCGCTGAGCACAACATATTCTAACTACGATTATAGTATCATTAAATTCTGTTTATTTCATTTATTTGTCTAAAATCTATTAATGCTTCAATATCAAAAGAAACCACTATGGTAGGGGTGTCCGATTTTATCTCCAGCCCTAATTAAACACACCTGAGTCAGATAATCAAGGTCATTAGGATCAATGAACACTTACAGGCAGGTGTGTTGGAGCTAAACTCTTCATGAAGAGGAACAAACACCTCTGAGCTTTAGCCATTAACTACATCTCAGTTCATTTTCTGTCAAACTACTTAGTATTCAAGTAACAAGTTTATCTTGGAGAATAAAAGAGCTTAGGTTTTTTCATCATTTACTCACCCTCAAGTTGTTCCAACCCTGTATGAGTTTCTTTCTTCTTTTGAACACAAAATAAGATATTTTAAAGAATGTTGGTAACCAGAAAGTTGACGGAAAGCTCCATTGATTTCCATAGTAGGAAAAAAAATAACATGGAAGTCAATGGCTACCATCAACCATCACGTCTGGTTACCAACATCCTTCACTCTATCTTCTTTTGTGTGCAGCAGAAGAAAGACATTCATACAGGTTTGGAACAACTTGAGGGTTAATAAATTATTACATAATTTGGTAACACTTTATTTGAAGGGGTGTGCATAAGACTGACATGACACTGTCATAAACATGACATAACACCTGTCATGACCATGAAGGAGTCTTTATGAATGTTTATGACTGTTGTCATTAAGTGTCATTCGGTAAATTATGACACTTTTAATGCAAAGTTGACATTGTTTAAAATGTCTTGATTATGACAACTTGACATTAACAAAGACAGAAATGTCTTTGTTATGACAACTTGACATTAACCAAGAAATCATAACCTGTCAACCTGTCACAACTTTGGCCGTCATGACACCATTATAACTGTGTCATGAATATTTTACTTGTCCTCAAGTAAAGTGGAACACATTGTACTAGTTATAAAGATGTCATTAAGGGTTATTACACTGTCAAATGCTTTAAGTTTGATAATTAGACCTATTGTGACATATTTGTGACAGGTTATGATTTCTTGGTTAATGTCAAGTTGTCATAACAAAGACATTTCTGTCTTTGTTAATGTGAAGTTGTCATAATCAAGACATTTTTGTCTTGGGTAATGTCAAGTTGTCATAACAAAGACATTTTTTGTCTTTGTTAATGTCAAGTTGTCATAACAAAGACATTTTTGTCTTTGTTAATGTCAAGTTGTCATAACAAAGACATTTTAAACAATTTCAACTTTGCATTAAAAGTGTCATAATTTACCGAATGACACTTAATGACAACAGTCATAAACATTCATAAAGACTCCTTCATGTTCATGACAGGTGTTATGTCATGTTTATGACAGTGTCATGTCAGTCTTATGCACACCCCTTCAAATAAAGTGTTACACATAATTTTCATTTCAGGCTGAACTATCCCTTTAAAGCTGCAGATTCACCTTATGTAGACCTTAATCTCTTTAAATATGACAAAATAGCCATGTCAGTCACTTTCTTAATAAACACAATATGTTTTTTGTTATTGTGTTTGTGGAAACCAGCTAAACTGAATGGAAATCAGTTACATTTCTCAAATTTAATACAGATTGAGGAATATGAATGATTACCTGATTAAGCAGTGATAAGATGCAGGATATCATCAAGACCCAGGTCAGGTGAATATGTTGTCGACAACAACTCAGTGTATAATCAATGTCAGCATTATCAAGAGGGTGCTTCTCTTTTTTTTTTCTTTTTTTTATCTTTATCTGCCTTCACTCCTCCTAAAGGAGCAATGCAATGCTCTGCATGCACTGACGGATGAAGACATGAGCTGTGTTTGTAGTGTAACATTCTTGCTCATGTTCATGTGTCCTACACTTGAAGAAATCTGTTAAATGACGTTAGAACTTTATTCAGGAAGTTCTTAATAAACTTTAAGCAAGATGCATGTTTTAAGAATGTAGAAAAATATATGCTTTATTTAAACAAAATAACTTTTTAATGTATCTAATTACAGTAACAACACAAATAAAACACAAATAAGCACGCAAACCAGAGAAATAAGGTAGATGCACCATTGTTTGAAACTGTCCTAGAGAAGTCATGTATATCAGGTGATTCAACAAACAAGACTTCTGTATTGGGTGCACCCGTTTTCTCTCTAATGAGGGAGCTTTAGACTACTGAGAAGTGCACATGCAAAACAAAATGGGCGTTTACCAATCAGTGGCCAATTTCAAAATACAATAAATGTTTTTCAACCATTTTTCAACAGACTTGCTAAAATCATGAAGGCCCACCCCTACACCAAGCCCCCAGTGGATTAGAGCAAATCGGGTAAAGCGGTTGAAAATGCCCATTGTGGTTTGAAAACGCCCCGCTGACTGAGAAACACCCACTAGTGTTCTGCAGAGATGCACGCCTGCATGATCTTGTGCTCATCAACTACAAATCACTGTTAGTTCAATGTCACTGTCTCCACCCATGTGTGCTGTTGGCTTTCATCAAAATGTCAATGCTGATCCAACACATTTTAAACATTGAAATGTCAATCTCAACCAAAATGATGATTTGGATCAAAACTCAACATTGAATTAATGTTACCATGCTATCTGGGCTGGAACGGGTTCTCAGCTTTTGTCTGTTCTCGAACCATTCCGCGCATTTCCATTGCAGGTTCCAGGCCGGAAAGATCGGTTCAAGTCCAGCCCTAAAAACGTCCTGGTCTCGAACGGAGAAATACTGGCACTATCTTACACATTTAACCCTATGATTATTAAGGTAGGGTAAGGATGGTCAAATCTAGTGTTGTCATGATACTGAAATTTCGATACGACATCGCCCACCTTGCTGGCGACTCTGCTACCACTGTGTGTGAACGTCCGTGTTTTATGACTCATTTGAAGTCTTTTAATTCTGGATTATTAGCGTGATTGATCCCTGATGACACAATTATGATTTTATTCAACAATCGCACCGTTGTTTGCCTTCTATGGCTATGGACATTGATTGTTTGGAAAGCCGCACAAACAACATTCCAGGTGATGAGAGAGCCTGGCCCGCCTCTCATAATGTACAGCCGGCATGAGCTTCTTCAGCTGCGGGTTTCTGTACCAGGATTACTGGATCATGATGCCGATCCGACGGATTTAAAGTTTAAGGCCAAAGGAAGAGAGGGAGCAGAGGAGGTGTTCGGGTAGGAAACCGTCGGCGGGGATATAAACCTGTCCTACCTTCGGTTATTATGGGGAATGTCCGCTCACTTGTCAACAAGGCGGACGAGTTGACAGCTTGTATGAAGTTCGATCGCATGTTTCGGCAGACCAGTTTACTCTGTTTTTCTGAGACGTGGCTGTCCGACAGGATACCTGACTCTCACGTGGAGATGGATGGTTTTGCACTACATAGGATGGACAGAGATCAAGCAAACACACGTAAGAAGCAAGGTGGAGGTGTTTGTTTGTATGTGAACGACCGGTGGTGTCATAACCAACATGTTACGGTAAAAGAGAAAGTTTGTGATCCGAACATTGAGCTCATTGCAGTAAGTTGTCGACCTTACTACCTACCCAGGGAATTTTCCCATGTCATTGTTATGGTGGTGTATATTCCCCCATCGGGTAATGGGAAACGTGCCACTGAGACTATTTTGAGAATCGCGAATGACTTACAGCGCTCCTCTCCAGATGCGCTGGTTATCTTAAACGGGGATTTTAATCACAGCTCTCTCTCCACTACTATGCCATCCCTTAAACAAATGGTGACGTGCCCAGCGAGGGGTGACAAAACTATTGACTTGTTTTATACGAACGTTAAGGATGGCTATGTAGCTAAATTGCTTCCTCCACTGGGTAAATCGGATCATAATCTGATTATCTTGATGTCTAAATATACTCCGGTGATACGGAAGCAGCCGATAATGTCAAAGACTGTGCGCATCTGGTCGGAGGATGCCTGTGAAACATTAAGGGGGTGCTTTGATTGCACAGACTGGACCGTGTTCTTTGATGGAGACGGTGATCTGGACAGTATTTCTGACAAAGTGACTTGTTATATTAACTATTGTGTTGAGACTATAATTCCTTGTAAACTAATGAAAATCTTCCCCAATAATAAACCATGGGTCACCGGAGAAGTAAAGGCTGCTATAAATAAAAAGAAAGCTGCTTTTTATAGTGGTGACAAAGAAAGAATTAAAAATGCTCAAAGAGAGTTGAAAGTCATTATCAGACGGGGCAAATTAAAGTATAAGCAAAAGGTTGAAGGTAATATGTCCTTTAGCAACGCAAGAGGACTATGGAATGGTATGAAGTCTATTACTGGATATGGGACCAGTAAACCCAGTTTATGTAATTTGGGTTTACAGGCTAATGATGCCAATACTTTTTTGCAAGGTTTGATGAATTAAGATTTTTCTTCACTTCATGAGAATGTTCTTTCTAACCTTAGGAAGAGCAGCTCTGAGGACTGTAGTCCGGCCATTATTCTTAACACTGAAGAGGTTCGTCAGCAGTTAAGGCGTATTAAACCAAATAAGGCAGCAGGCCCTGATTGTGTTCATCCACGTACCCTAAAAGTGTGTGCTGACCAGCTGTGCTCCGTCCTTCATTCATTGTTTTCTTTGTCTCTGTCGTCTGCCATAATCCTGGTCATGTGGAAAACATCTTGTCTTGTCCCTATTCCTAAAAAAGCTAAGGTGTCTAACAAGCTTTCTAATCTGAGGCCTATAGCTCTGACTTTGCAGATCATAAAGTGTTTCGAGAGGGTTGTACTGGATCATCTGACTAAGCATGTGTCTGCTTTTCAGGATCCTTTGCAATTTGCTTATAGGAAGGGTGTGGGGGTAGATGATGCACTACTATTTATGGTTCACAATATTTATAGTCATCTTGAAACTACTGCCAGTTCCATTAGGGTCATGTTTTTTTTTATTTTTCGAGTGCTTTTAATACTATACATTCACATATTTTAGCTAATAAATTAAGTGATTTTAAATATCATAATACAACCATTGCCTGGATTCTAGAGTACCTCTTAGCACGACCTCAGTTTGTTAGGATTGGTAACAAACATTCTGATACCATTTTAACTAATACTGGAGCACCGCAGGGTACAGTTTTATCCCCCTTTTTATTTTCACTTTATACTGCTGACTATAGGCATAGTCAGCCATCTTGCTGGGTACAAAGATTCTCTGATGACACTGCTTTAGTGGGTCTGCTTAATCAGGGCGATGATCTTGCTTACAGAAGGGAGGTGCAATCTTTTTATAGCTGGTGTGAGTCTGTCACGGTTGATCAATTCACTGTCTCTCTCTCGTCCTGCGTGCTGTTGCGTGTGTGTGTGGGTGTGGCCGCTGATTATCTCTGATTAGCGGCGCCAGCTGGTTCCACTTGTTTGTCCCTTTATATGTCAGTAACTGCTGTCTCATGTTGTCAGATCGTTGTATGGTTTCCCTGGCGTGTTCCTGTTTCCGTGTCTGTCTTCCTGGATTGTGGATTACCCTGTGTCTCTCGTCGTGTCGGTTGTCGTTGGATCCCTGCACCTTCACTGGACCACAGAGCACAGTTTTGGGACTACCACTGGATCACAGAGCACCATCACCTGCTGCCCACCGAGGTCCCTGCGTCACCTGACATCCTGCGCTGGTGTCCGTCCGACCACTCCTCTGTGTTGCTTCCTGTGTGTGTGTGTGTGTATACCTTACTGACCTGAGTAATAAATAGCGTCTTTGCAATTGCATCCTGCCTTTGTCGTTCCGTAACAGAACGATCTGACCAACGATGGATACAGCAAGCGCTATAAGCTGGGACGATTTTGCCGCCATGAGCGTCTCGAGAATGGATCAACAGCAAGAGTCGATCGCCAACACAGGTCGGGCGGTCCAAGCGCTTGTGACGCAGGTGTCCGAGCTCACCCAACAGCTTCAACAACTAAGAGTTCCCACTGCGCCGCCCACACCGCCCGTTCAACCCATTCCTCCTCAACCCATTCCACCACAGCCGCACGATCAACGAGAACCACGTCTTCCCACACCTGAAGGATACGCAGGTGAACCGGAATATTGCAGAGCATTCCTGACTCGTTGTTCCATGCACTTTGCCTTTCAGCCCCAGACGTTCAGTCAAGAACAATCGAAGGTGGCGTTTGTTATCACTCTGCTCTCTGGCAAAGCGGCTCTTTGGGGAACGGCGGTGTGGGAGAATCAAGACCCATGCTGCGCCTCGTTCCAGGCACTCTCCGAGGAGATGAAGAGGGTTTTCGATCGCGCGGTTGCGGGTAGGGAGGCAGCCAGACTACTCGCTGATCTCCGCCAAGGTAACGGCTCGGTGTCGGAGTATTCTATCCAGTTCCGCACCCTGGCTGCAGAGTGCCGTTGGAACGAGGAGGCGCAGTGGGACCGTTTCCTGCATGGGCTGGCGGACCGTGTCCAACGGGAGATTTATATGCTGGACCTCCCACCTACACTAAATGGACTCATCGAACTGGCATTGAGAGTGGATGCTCGCCTGAGTAGGATGGGTCGCTTTCAACAGAACCCGCCATTTCGTGGCGCGGAGGGTTCGCACGCTGAGTACTTGGACACGGTCAGCCCCGTCTCCGATCCCGAGCCCATGCAGGTGGGTAGAGCTCGGCTTTCCCGGGAGGAGAGAGAGCGGCGGAGATCCCATGGACTGTGTTTATACTGCGGGAAGATGGGGCACTTTATTCACTCGTGTCCAGTAAAAGATCAAGCCCGGTAGTAACAATGAGGCTACTATCGGGTGGGATCTCCGCCAGGAAGACCTCATCACCATCATCCTCTACCCTCCTCCCGGTAAGACTTAGGTGGGCAACCCACACGCACGACACCAAGGCTTTACTGGACTCGGGGGCAGAAGGTAATTTTATGGACTCTGGACTGGCACTACGTCTTCACATTCCTGTTTCTACTCTCACGCACAAGATCGCCGTCAATGCCCTGAATGGACAGCAACTTCCTAACATTTCACATGCCACTGAACCCATCACTCTCACTACATCTGGCAATCACACTGAGACAATAACATTCCTCCTCATGGACTCTCCACTCACACCCATTGTACTTGGTCACCCGTGGCTTACACAACACAATCCCAGAGTCGATTGGGGTCACAACTCTGTGTCCATGTGGAGTAATATGTGTCATGAGTCATGTTTAGTGTCTGCGTGTTCGTCTGTACCAGTCTCTGTGTTTCAGGAGGAGGTGGTGAATTTGTCAAACGTGCCCGAGGAGTATCAGGACCTGAGGGAAGTGTTCAGTAAGTCTCGTGCTGCTTCTCTTCCTCCGCATCGTCCCTATGACTGTGCTATAGACTTAGTGTCAGGTAAGTCTCCGCCTAAAGGCAAGTTATATTCACTTTCTGTTCCAGAGAGGGAGGCTATGGAGAAATATATTTCTGATTCTCTGGCATCCAGGTTCATTCGCCCTTCCTCATCTCCTGCGGGGGCGGGGTTCTTTTTTGTGGGGAAGAAGGATGGATCTCTGCGACCGTGTATTGATTACCGGGGGTTGAACAACATCACGGTAAAGAATACTTATCCTTTGCCGTTGATGTCTTCAGCCTTCGAGCGGTTACAGGGAGCATCCATCTTCACAAAACTGGATTTACGTAACGCTTATCATTTGGTTCGCATAAGGAAGGGCGATGAATGGAAGACCGCGTTCAATACCCCTAGGGGGCACTTTGAATACTTGGTCATGCCGTTCGGGCTGTCCAACGCCCCAGCGGTCTTCCAGGCACTCGTCAATGACGTGTTGAGAGACATGGTCGATCAGTTCATATATGTTTACCTGGATGACATATTGATTTTTTCATCTTCTCTCCAGGAACACGTTCAGCACGTCAGACGAGTGCTTCAGAGGTTGTTAGAGAATGGGCTTTTTGTCAAGGCGGAGAAATGCGTTTTTCATGCACAGTCTGTTCCTTTTCTAGGGTACATCGTCTCGTCTGAGGGAATGCGTATGGATCCTGACAAGGTTAAGGCTGTGATTGATTGGCCAAGTCCAGATTCCCGTAAGGCCCTACAGAGGTTCCTGGGATTCGCCAATTTTTATCGGCGTTTTATTCGCAACTTCAGCCAACTAGCCGCGCCTCTGACTGCCTTGACCTCCCCCAGAACGACGTTCAGGTGGTCCGATACAGCCGAGGCTGTATTCGCTAAACTTAAGAGCCGCTTTGTTTCGGCACCCATCCTCGTTGCCCCTGATCCTTCACGTCAGTTCGTGGTGGAGGTCGACGCGTCAGAGGTGGGGGTAGGAGCAGTTCTTTCCCAACGTTCTCCCACAGACGACAAGATGCATCCCTGCGCGTTTTTGTCCCATCGTTTATCACCTGCCGAGAGTAACTATGACATTGGTAACAGAGAGTTGTTGGCAGTCAAGCTAGCGCTGGAGGAATGGCGTCACTGGTTAGAAGGGTCAGGGGTACCTTTTATCGTATGGACCGATCACAAGAATCTAGAGTATATTAGAACCGCCAAAAGACTCAACTCTAGGCAAGCTCGGTGGGCACTTTTTTTCGGTCGTTTTGACTTTTCTCTTTCGTACCGCCCGGGTTCCAAAAACATCAAACCCGATTCTTTATCTCGTATTTTTGACCAATCCGAACGCCCGTCTACTCCCGAGTGTATTTTACCCGAGACGTTAGTCGTCTCCACTCTTAGGTGGGAGGTCGAATCGAAGGTCATGAAGGCCTTAGAAGGGGTAACGCCTCCGCCCGATTGCCCACCGAATCGCTTATTTGTGCCAGAGGAATGTCGGTCCGACGTTATTCAGTGGGGGCATTGTTCCAGCGTGGCCTGTCATCCAGGGGCTAATCGCACCAGTTTTTTGGTAAGGCAACGATTCTGGTGGCCACTTATGGCTCGTGACATCCGCAGTTTTGTCTTGGCTTGCTCGGTTTGTGCCACTGGTAAATCCTCCAATCGACCCCCAGATGGGTTACTCCAACCGCTGCCGGTCCCTTCGAGACCCTGGTCCCACATTGCGCTAGATTTTATCACCGCCCTCCCGCCCTCCCAGGGCAAGACAGTCGTTTTGACCGTCGTGGACCGGTTCTCGAAGGCGGCTCACTTTATTCCCTTGCCCAAATTACCCTCCGCCAAGGAGACAGCGGTAACTGTCATTGATCACGTCTTTCGCTTACATGGCCTCCCGATGGACGTGGTTTCTGACAGGGGTCCCCAATTTGTGTCCAAATTTTGGCAAGAGTTTTGTAAATTACTGGGGGCGACTGTCAGTCTTTCTTCGGGGTTCCATCCCCAAAGCAATGGTCAAACCGAGAGAGCCAACCAGGATTTGGAGAGAGTGTTGCGATGTTTGGTTTCCAAGAATCCTTCCTCCTGGAGCCAACAACTTTCTATGGTGGAGTACGCACACAACTCGTTACCAGTGTCATCCACGGGCCTTACGCCATTTGAGTGTAGTTTAGGTTACCAGCCACCAGTTTTTGCCAGTACGGAATCCGAGATCGCGGTCCCCTCTGCTCACGCCTTCGTCCAGAGGTGCCGCCACACTTGGACTAGAGCCCGTGAGACTCTTCTCCAAGTGGGGGCGCGCACCAAGGCTAAGGCCGATCGCCACCGGTCGAAGCCTCCGATATACGTCGTTGGTCAAAGAGTGTGGCTTTCTACTAAGAACATTCCTCTCCGATCCGTATCTAACAAGCTTGCTCCTAAATTTATTGGCCCATTCCCTGTCACCAAAATCATTAGTCCGGTGACAGTCCGACTCAAACTTCCTCCTGCGTACAGGAGAATTCATCCCGCCTTCCATGTGTCCAAAATTAAACCTGTGTTTCATGCACCTATTAATCCGCCGGTCCCGGTTCCCCCCCCGCCGCGACTCGTAGATGGGGAACCATCTTATTCGGTTAATCGCATTCTGGACTCGAGAAGGAGGGGACGCGGATTCCAGTACCTGGTGGATTGGGAAGGTTACGGTCCGGAGGAGAGAAGTTGGGTTCCTGCTAGAGACATTCTGGATCACTCCCTGATCGATGATTACAATCGACAGGTAAGTCAGTCGAGGAACGCCAGGAGGCGTTCCTAGGGGAGAGGGTACTGTCACGGTTGATCAATTCACTGTCTCTCTCTCGTCCTGCGTGCTGTTGCGTGTGTGTGTGGGTGTGGCCGCTGATTATCTCTGATTAGCGGCGCCAGCTGGTTCCACTTGTTTGTCCCTTTATATGTCAGTAACTGCTGTCTCATGTTGTCAGATCGTTGTATGGTTTCCCTGGCGTGTTCCTGTTTCCGTGTCTGTCTTCCTGGATTGTGGATTACCCTGTGTCTCTCGTCGTGTCGGTTGTCGTTGGATCCCTGCACCTTCACTGGACCACAGAGCACAGTTTTGGGACTACCACTGGATCACAGAGCACCATCACCTGCTGCCCACCGAGGTCCCTGCGTCACCTGACATCCTGCGCTGGTGTCCGTCCGACCACTCCTCTGTGTTGCTTCCTGTGTGTGTGTGTGTGTATACCTTACTGACCTGAGTAATAAATAGCGTCTTTGCAATTGCATCCTGCCTTTGTCGTTCCGTAACAGAGTCAAACTTTTTGAAACTGAATGTAGGGAAGACTAAAGAACTTGTGATTGATTTCAGAAAGAAAAAAGAGAAGGTCCTTCCAGTTAGAATGAATGGTCAGTTGATCGAAATTGTGCAGTCATATACATTTTTAGGTGTCCATCCTGATGAAAAATTAAACTGGAAAGAGAACACTAATGTCACACCGGAATGTGAGGTTCTTAATTATACCAGCATTTAATGTCTCCACTGACAGGAAAAGGACAACAACCCCTTCTAGAATTTATACAATTTATTTAATAACAATTAGCTCACAATAATAAAATTTACAACAGGATAAAAAGTCGAGAAAGGCAACTCACTGCTTAGTTGATGCAACAGCACAATTCATCAATTCATCAGCTTAAATTCAAAATCCAAATCCTGTCCTATATTAGTAAATAAAATCATCAACCAAGCCAAAAAAAATCAACTGTATTGGCAGAAAAGTTTGATAGTCTTTCAGTCAAATCCCCAAACCATATTCCAGGTCAAGGCAAGCGGGCCGCGAAAGATGATGCCGATTTAGATGATGCAGTCTAGTTAGTTCGTCCCTTCGCGCAGCTCCGTGATCCAATATAAACAGCGACAGCACTGAGGAGGAGTAAAATCAACCCTTAGTCTCATGTAAAAATACCATCCCAGCTCTCACGCACATACATAAGTTGATAGGCAGGACAACTTTCCTTTACTTAACTCAAATCAGGCGTTGAATCCACCGCGCGAACATCTGCGTTCCTCTCCCGTGCCGCTTGACTTTTCTCCGTTGATAGATTATCATCAGGTCCGTGCCCACTTGTCCGGCTGTAACTTTGTCATCCAATGCAGCGATCGTTGTTCCTGCCCGTATAGATTCGGCTCGCGGGCTGCATCCGCGCATTCCACTGCTCACCTTTTTTTCTCCCTCACACTCTCGCTTGTCACTTCTTATCAAGCAAACTGCTGCACCTGTCCTTAAACAACAATCCATTAGTTTGAGCAGCGCTGCCAATGTCAGAGAGAGGGTGGGGTCTGTCAATCATAACTGTTCATGAGTATTTAGTCCCACAATTAAAAAACCAGTGCAACAGCAATCAGTGATCAAATACACAAAACCCAAATCAAAACAATAAATTATGTGGGTGAAATAAATAACACACAGGGGGTTCAATACTACAGACATGCAGATGTTCCACATTTGACATTTCCCCCCTTCTTTAATGGAGGTCGTCCCGATCTCCTACTCACTACGGTACCGGGCTGGGGGCATTCCCAAATTAGGGCGCTCGGAACGACGAACAGTAGGTGAGCTAATCTCACCATGCTGGACTGCGAGTTCTACTGGAGGGTCAGGTGGTTGGGCCAAAGCTGGATCTCGCTCTTCCATAGGTAGCTGATGATTATACGTCACCACCAGGTTGGAGGGGGCATTAATTCCGTCGGGCGGCATGTTGGAGATCGTGGTTCCTCTGGTTCCTGGCTCCTGTGTTGCAACATATCCAAGGGGCATGGTTGGAGGTTATTCCTATGTACTGTGCGGGTGAGTGCTTCCTTACCCTCTGGTCGAAGAACATAGACCGGGTGGTTCTCCCGGAGCTGCTTGATCACTACATACGGTTCTGGTGCCCACCTCAGGTTCAGCTTCCCTTTTGCCCTCCTCCGGAAGTTGCGGACAAGCACTCGTTCTCCTGGGAGCAGGGACGCCAGCTTGACTCTTCTGTTGTATCTGGCCTGGTCCCGGTCCTGTCGTTGTTGAGTATACCTTGCTACCGTATGATAGGCATGGTTCAAACTTCCTGGTGCCTCCTTACCCATCCCGTCAGGGTATGGGGCTCGGTTTCAGGTTTTAGGCCAGTTGGGCCACCCACCGCTGTTCCACAGCACCAAGGCGGGCAGTGTCGAGATGAACCAATGGGTTATTATCTGTAAACACAGTAAATTCAGCCCCATAAAGATAATCCTTACATTTCTCGGTTACAGCCCATTTCAGGGCCAACAGTTCTAGCTTAAATGAGCTATAATTCTGATCATTCCTTTCCGTTGGCTGGAGACTACGGCTAGCATAAGCAATCACTCTCTCTTTTACCTCTTGTACTTGAGCTAATACCGCCCCCAGGCCATCCAAGCTGGCATCAGTATACAACCTAAATGTTTGGGAAAAGTCTGCATAAGCCAGTATGGGTGTGATGAGTAAGGCGCCCTTAAGTAAATCAAAGGCCTGCTGGCATTCAGGTGCCCATGTAATCATGGCAGTCTTACCATGTGCAGCAGTGCCACGTGTCAGAGCATTTAATGGAGAGGCTATTGTGGAGAAAGCAGGTATAAACCGTCGATAATACCCTGCAAAACCAAGGAAGGATTTTACCTGCTTCACGGTTTGGGGAATTGGCCAATCCCTTACCGCAGCAGTCTTTACTGGATCAGTTGCCACCCCATGCTCACTGATAACGTGCCCCAGATATGTCACTTTGCGCTGGAACAAGTGGCATTTTGCAGGTTGGAGTTTCAGCCCGTGGTTGTGAAGGCACTGAAATACCTCTTCAAGGTGACGCAGGTGACTACTAAAATCAGGGGAAAACACCACTACATCATCCAAATATATCAGTAATGAATCATTTACCAAGTTGCCCAGGCAACGTTGCATTAGTCTTTGGAATGTAGCAGGGGCATTACATAATCCAAAAGGCATCCTATTGAATTCATACAGCCCAAACGGAGTTGTGAATGCGGTCTTCTCTCTATCTATTGGATGCATTTCCACTTGCCACTATCCACTCGCAAGATCTAATGTAGAATACCATCTAGCAGATTTAAGTCCAGTCAAAGCCTCCTCTATACGAGGCAGTGGATAGGCATCTTTGTGGGTGAGAGCATTACGTTTTCTGTAATCCACGCAGAATCTCCAGTTTCCGTCCTTTTTTTTTACAAGCACTATTGGGGCTGCCCAAGGGCTTGCGCTCTCTCTTACCACACCACTTGTCAGCATATTCTGTAACAAAGATCTCAGTTCTGCATACAAACTTGGGGGGATGGGACGGTACCGCTCGCGAATGGGAGGTGCTGAGCCCGTGGGTATTTGATGTTTCACCACTCCAGTACAGCCAAAATCTTCATCATGGCTGGCAAATGCTTTTGACCACTTGTGCAACAGGTTGGTCATATCCCTCTGTTGGTCTGGAGTCAGACCATCTCCCTGTAGGGCCAGTGCTGGATGTGGTTCGGTTGCGTTCGTATCCCCCACCATGCCAATGTGTCTCACCTCTACCTCCACTATATCCGCTGCCACACTGCTGAGGACAAGCTCTTGTTCCCCTTGAATATCAGCCATAGCCACTTCAGTCACTTGAGCCAATGGCTGTCACTGGGGGACCTCCACAGGGTACGGGTTAGGGTTGCATAGCCGCAATGGGACTCTTCCGTCTTGCAGCACTGCCAGTGTGCGGCCCACACACCACTCTGGGTCACTATCAGGGAGGGGCTCTATGATCACATTACATGCCTGTTTAGGGGCACCTTCAGATACCTGTGTCCACACCAGCATCTATGTCTGGGGTGGAATAACCACTGGTTGCTGGCGTAGTAGTTTGGCCGTGCCTTGGTAAGGGGGGAGCGACCCTCTAGTAGAGATGCGATGACACTCTGTAAACACTCGAACCCAAGCCTGGCCTTGGACCAGCGGTATGGTCGTCTTAAAAGCAGACAATCCTGGGTGGTTCCCTTGAGTGAGAGCAAACCAGACAGAATGAATAATATTCATATCCCCTTTTCTGGCCCCAAGCATTCATCTTTCACAATTATTACACCCTTTGCAGGCACATGAATGCTTCCTACTCTGCAGTCGACCAGAGCATAGCCAACATATGGAATCTTCAAACCATTGGCTGCACGTAGGGTCAACCAGGGGGTCTCCTCAATATTGGTCAAACAGGTACTTCCTAGGTATTTTTTAAACAAACTTTGGCTCAGAAGGGTAACTTGTGACCCTGTATCCAGCACAAATGGCACAGACATTTCATTCATCTTTATAACAACATCAGGACACTCACCAATCAAAGCAGATTTATTTTGCGACCTGGGCCCCTCATCCTGGCCAACAGCCCCCACTACTTGGCCCTCAGCTGTAGGGGGAATCAAAAATCCCGGTGTCTGGATGGTCTATGCGGGCACCGGCGCTTCACATGTCCAGCTTCTCCACAGCCTAAACAAATGGGCCGGCCATCTGCATCCCACTGGTAAGCGGACACGACCGCTTGTCGTTGCCTTGCCTGAGGCACATGTGTTGATGCTGGTGGAGCTTCTCTCGTTGCTAATTGCGCCCTGACCTCTTTCATTAAGCTGGCCGAAAGGGCTTTCATCTGCTCTCGCATCTCTTCCATTAGGCCCTGCTGTTGTTCCGCTCTTAACTGGCTTTTCAGTTGTTCTAGGTGGGATCTATCGTTTCCTGGTGGTGGGGCTATGACCCTCTGGGAGATGGCCACCTCCTCCCCCTCCTGTAGCTCCTGTTCCAGAGCCTGCACTTCTTTGCAGGCTGCGCTGAAAGTCAGGTGTTCATCTCGGCGGAGCTGGCGGCTTAACTCCTGTTTGATGGGCCCTGCACATAGGCCAACCATTAGTTGGTCCAGCAGTAGGTCCTCTCCATCCTCAGTTCCACCTGCATCTCGTTCCTGCCATCTGGAAAAGAATTCTCTCAGCCTTAGTATATACAGTAGGTAGCCAACCAGAATGCCTATTACCACCGCGGCAAAAATAAACTAGCCGCATTTCAAAGTCGTTCGCGAAATGACTGCCAGGTGGCGCAAAGGGGCATTTAGCAAAACAGCCGCAATTGCCGCATTTTGAAACGTAAGTGCGGGGCTATGTCAATTAACAGTAAGGATGAAATACTACAACTATGGCAATTTCCAAATAAGCAACAAACATGAAAAATTAAAACAAGAGCTATTTGCATTTTCTGTAGGCTACAATAATGAAACAAACAAAGATTTGGTGAAGTTGAAACTGCATGTTAAAGTAATAATTTTATTATTAATTAAAGACAGACAATTTTGTTAATGTTATTTAAACAAACGATCATACAATTTATAGTATACATAGTAGTAGCCTATACATATAGACGTTTATTTGTACGAACAAATATTATTAGGCTATATATCTCTGTTTGTATCGGTTTATTAAAAACACAGCACAAGGTCTTGTAAAAAAAACAAGACTGATTGAATATGTAAAAAATAAAATAAAAATAAACAAACAAAACAGAATAGAACAAACTTTTAGAACAAAAAATAATAAAAATAAAAATAATTTAGCCTACAACAGATTCGGTTAAATTTAACGAAAGCAAAACTTAATTAAGTAAAAGTACATTTAAACAGAACATAACAAACTTTTAGAGCAGATCAGCAGAACATTTTATGAATCAAAAGTTAAAATAGGCCTCTCTCGCAGTCAGTAGAAATAAATTAGGTGCAATAACGCTAAACTATTGAGGAATGAGAGGATTGAAGAGCGCTTCTCGTGTGCGCGCACACTGACTGATGAACAACCGAAGTTCTGGGCAATTCTCAGTGAGAAAAGTTGTGGTCGAGTGGTAGAACTTAAGTGCTTCTAGAGCCCTGCACGGGCCTCAAATCTAGGCCCTAGCCCGGCCCTGGCCCGAGACGCTCAGGCCCTAGCCCGGCCCGTGTCCGACAGCTCATCAGAATGATCAGCCCGAGTCCGACCCGAGCCCGTAAAAAAAAAAAAAAAAAAAAAAAAAAAAAAACAGCCTGCGTAACATGTCACAGCCTGACTATGTTGCAGTCATTAAAACAGATCTGTTATGTTCTCAATGGCAAAGTAGTTACCGGTAAGTTTTTCATTTCTTTATTAAGTTTATTTGGACAAATGTTTTTATTTATTTATATATATTAGCCTATAACGACCAAGCAGCCGACAGCGAGTTAAACATGTTTGATCCATTTAGCCTCTCAATTTCAAATCAACACTTTACTTGGCTACAATAAAATCCATAGATATAAAACAATTTAAGCATATCACACAGACAGTTAACGTTAGTTTAAACGTTTATTATCATTTTTGAAAAGCTGAGGCAAACTTCTCTGCTGCTCAGTCGCAACAGCGTTCGCAAACTAAATGAGCTAAATAGAATAAACACATCAAATAAATTACATTAAATTAGATTAAAAACAAACATGCAGGTTATCTTACCTCAAAGTCAAGTCAAATCAAGTCTTCATTAAAGAACATGGCCATTCTTATTTCCAATAGTTTCCAACAGACTAGCCTACAAATAAAGTCCAATCAAACCAACAAGACAGCCTCCTAACATAAGAAGTCTCTTACAGAGCACCGTGAAGAAAAAGCACAGCATCCGCACAGTGGAAGGTTTTAATCCAGTCGCACTTTTTCCAGCTGCGCTGAAGTCACGCTCGCTACTTCTGCTGGCGGACACTAAACACAGAACGAGCCGGTCGCGCGAATCTCGGATCGCGCCGCCGGGAAACCTGTGTGCGTGAGCAGACTGTCATGTGTCAGGTTATAAAACGTCTTTCTATGTTTGCTTTTCAATCGTCATTGTCATTTTTTATTTTAATTAATGTCTAAAATAGGCTATAAAAAAGATAAGCCTAAAACAGGCCAGAGGCCCGGCCCGGCCCGGCCCGCGTGTGAACTATGACGTGAAAATTGGCCCGAAGCCCGGCCCTATGGGCGTAAATAAGTCGGGGCCCGTCGGGCTCGGGCTGAAATGCAGGGCTCTAAGTGCTTCTATAATTTAGATGACACGGGTTCAAATCCCGAATAAACACGGGCTATTTATAAAATACAATTTCAATGCATTTCCATTTTACACAAAGGAACAAATATTAGGCTATCCAACAGAATGACTGAATTTAATTATAGATTTATATATCAATCTGTATAATAATTCCAATCGTAATTTCAAAAGCAGTTCTGTTAAAAAAAATAGAAAAAAAAACTTCATGGGGTTCCATATAGGCTACAGAAAGAGTTTTTAAAAACATGGTTGTGTAACAAGGTGCGATTTGCTGGTGGGGGATTCCCCCCCTCCACAGTAATCAATGCTATAGCCCAGTGGTTCTCAAACCTGTCCTGGCGTACCCCCAACACTACATGTTTTCTTTGTCTCCCTAATCAAACACACCTGATTCAACTCATCAGTTCATTAACCCATGTGATTATGAGCTAATGAGTTGAATCAGGTGTGTTCGATTAGGGAGACAAAGAAAACGTGCAGTGTTGGGGGTACGCCAGGACAGGTTTGAGAACCACTGCTATAGCCTACTTCACCAATAGACCATATCAAATATATTACATATTTTTTAAAATATGCAACACGCACGTTTAAACAACAAACAATAGCCTACAATCTGAACCGGTGCTTCTGCTCCTGTATTGAGAGATAACATGCAGCGCGTTTCAGTTACGATCCTGGTTCCAGTGGCCTTGATATTCGCGGCTTTTCAAAATGTCACAAAGCGTTTTGAGATGTTTTTGAACTAAATATTGATGTTTATAATTAAGTGTTTTGGCACACCGAGTGGCGCTACGCATTGTTCTAAAATTGGGTTTTATTCTGGCATGTTGAACTAGAGTTCGACAAACGCGGCGGCGCTTTCACTTGAATTTATTTTTTCTCATAACAGCTAAAAGAACTTAAAAGGCTAGCCTACGCCGTAATTTTTGGTCACACAGATAATATGTAATCTTTTAAAACTGTAAAAGGTCTACAATATGCTAACGATAAAACGTTTTCTCGCTCATGTGAACAAACACACTGGAGAAACAAACGTTTAGTAAATTCATGGCCGAGTGGTAGAACTTACGGTTCGGTAATTTTAGATGACACGGGTTCAAATCCCGAACAAACTTGGGACTTTAATAATTTTTGTATTAGCCTATTAATGCATTTTATATCCTATTATTAATGAAGAGAGATTTGTCTAGTTCTAAAACTGTGTTACAGCATAGGCTATAGTTTTTGCTTATATTTATAAAATAAACTTGCCAAGCATTTCCATTTTACACTGGAACAAAATGTGGGTGGGTTAAAAATAAAAATTTTTTTTATAAATAGGCCTATAGAACAAAAGATAGAATCAATTTTAGAAATGAAAAATAGAATCAAAAGTTAAAAAGAGAGATAACAATGAGCTTAGCCTATTCCTATGGGGACCAGCGCAATAACAAACAAACAAAAAGTAGGCTACACCAAAAGACCGTCATATCTGCAGTCAGTGAAAATAAAGTAGGCTAGGTGCAATAATGCTGAATATTTGTAGCCTACTATGCTATTGAGGAATGAAACGAATGAAGAGCGCTTCTCTCTCGTGAGCGATATAATTTCAAAGTAGCCTATAAAGGCTTCTTATAGCCCACTTTGTGTTAATTTAATTTGTAGAGGATTTATTAACTCAAACATTAACACTGAAATAAATGAAACAAAATTATTGTAAATTAATTAAAACATTGGCTTGACTTGCTATTAGCTAAGTTAGTCAGCAGCATTTGGGTTTTGCGTTCTTTATGATATAAGAATGAAATACAGTATAGGCTACTACGTTGTTATGATCAGAATAATTTTCTTTAATAAAAGAAATATACAATATAAAAACATTTCAATAGAAAAATTCAAATGATGAATTATGAATTCGGCCTACATTCCTTTGTGTAACATAAGATGCGATATGGCCCTGAATGTGTCTTATGAAATCATGAAAAGTGTTACCGTTGCCGCTCGTCTAAAATCACAACACCAAATGCACGTGTCCCTGTTCGTGATATAGAATTATTGATGAACATCTTTACCTTTGTAGGCTACACACACGTTAAAACAAACACACATTTTTCGCCATTTAATGTAACACTTTAGGAAACAAGACTTTGGAAAAATGTACGTTAATATTAATATGAGCATATGGAGATCCTTCATTCGTGTGCCTCCGCATTAATGCTTGAGGCATGCTTGGGAGCTCAGTTGTGAGCCGGGGAAAAAAACAACATATTGCCAGCCTCATCTCAGGAGCTGGCTTGAGTTAGCTTAAAGTGGGGAAGGGCGCATATTTTGCATTTGAATGGTGTGTGACATTCTAAAACATTTAACGCGTGACACGAACACACACCTAGTCAATGTTTATAAGATAAATGTCTCTCAACCATTAAAGAAAAACGTTAGACAGACTTGACAACTGAGAAACATTTTTATCTGGTCTGAAGGAAAACAAATTTATTAAAGGTTTTATTTAGGTTTTGTGAGAAATGTTTTTCTATATCTCAGCTCTGTCCAGAGTTAATGCATGGTCGACACATTCTTTTGTCTGTATGTAAGTCAAACATCTGTTTCATATTAGAGAAGGAGTGAGAGCTCACCCTCCCTCTTTGGTTTCTGTGTATGCATTGTATTTTGTGTCCTATGTACTGTGTCTATTATAGAATCCTTCTGGAGCCCAAGGAACTAGAGGAAATCTAACCGGATATTGACCAAATATAGGATTATTATATAAATATTATATAACGTATATATGATCTGTATGAAGTCATGTATGTTTCTATTGGTTAGATGTATGTTACTCCTCTTGATATTTCACTATATATTATGGGACCCCGAAAGTGAAGTTAAGCTATCTTTCTGGCTTCACCAACGCGTTGGGTTTATGACTTTATTCATTCACAACTCAATAAAGGGACGGAGAGAAAAAGGCACTTCGTGTTCGGAAATCTTTTCATTTCTAACAATTGGGGGCTCGTCCGGGATACTCCAGGTAAGAAGAGCTTTTTGATAAAGATCTTCCTATCTGCTGAGATATATTGATGCGTGCCGTATAGGTTGCCAGATTTGGTGACAATCCTCGTGTTTTAATTAATGCGGGAAGACCGACAAAGGAGACATGATCAGTCTGTCTTTGTGGTACCTCGTAAGTTTGATAACTGCGGGAAGGGTATCCTCGTGTTTCTAATAGAGATACGGGAAGAACACAAAAGAGATCTAAGCTTCCTCTTTTGCTGTTATGTTGTGGTGTACCTCGTGTATTAATGCGGGACGAACGTAAGAAAAAGTGATCAATTTTCTTCGTTTTTTTGTGATATCCTTACTTTTGTAAGAAGGAAATATTTTCGCGGAATATTTCATAAAACTCCGTCGTTCTTTTGGGTTTGTGAATGAATAGATGCATAGTTTATTTTGATTTTTCCTTTTTTTCTTTTCTTTTTTTTTTTCTCTTCTTCTTGTCTCTTTGTTTCCTTGACTAAAATACTTTACTAACAATTGAAACTGCAGCATTTTTCCACTTTGTTTTCTATTTTGATTATCTGAAATTTGTTTATTCTGAATTAGAGGAGAAATTTTTGTGTGGCTTAAAATGGGAAATAAAATAAGTCCGCCGTTAATTGATGAAACTCCTAAAGATTTTATGATTCGGAATGATCAAGCCTTTTTTACTGAACCGTATCTATCAAATCTAGCTGGCTGGTCCGCTGATAAAACACAGCTGGATCCGTTCCCGCGTGATGGTTCTTTTAAAGACTCTGACATGTCTTCATCTAAAGACATGATTTTTGGAAATTGGGGAGATCCGGCTTGGGATTTTGATTATATGAAACGATCCTATAAAACTTGGGAAACGATGAAAAAATACTGGGATCGCGGACCGGAGATAAATAAAAATGTAGAGGTAAATAAAGATCGGAGACTTTCTCCCTCTCCAGCTGCACAGTCTGTGAGAAGAGAAACGGTGCCTGCTATTTCTGCCTCAGTCTCACAGCCTGAGACAGCAGCACACTCGGATACACAGAGTGAGATGGAAAAAAGTTTCTCTCACACTGCAGTAGTCAGCGTCCCCCACCCTCCTAGATATGAGTCTATTCAGACTGCGGTGTCTAAACCAGTAAAAAATAAATTATATCCTGATTTAAAGACAGCGACAACATTTCCTTTCGTGGAAACGTCAGATGGATTCAAGGTACATCCACTGCCCCTCGCCGACGTTGTAGCTATTTCGAAAGAACTGCCAGACCCGACTAAAACACCTCATCAGTATGTTTCGGTTTTGAAGCGATTGACAGCGTACAGTCAATTAACAGGGCGTGATTACCGTTTCATATTAACTAAAACGCTCCCAGCTGAAATTACGGAGGATGAATTAATTGAGGAAATTGATCTGTTAAACCCAATTTATGATGCGCCGCCGGCTCGTATTTTTATCAAAAGTACTAGCGCAGAGCCCGTTGACTTGTCTAAACATTTCCGTGGCGTCAGGGTTGTCGATGATGACGATGAAGATTCTGATGTTGATTGGGTTTGGGCCAATTCGGGTAAACTTAAACTTTTTTTCAAACAATTGACGGCATTCCTGCTTAAGATATCTTCAGCTAAACAAGACATTTCGCATGCTGCTAATACAAAGCAGAGAGCTGGCGAGAGTCCTGTTGCTTTTTCAACAGATTTAAACGTGCATGGATTGAAGAATCTGCTATTCCGGTTGATGATGATAATTGTCAGTTGTTTGTGAACACGTTTCTGAATAACATGCATGATGAGACTGCACAATTGATTCGTATCACCACGAATAATTTTTTAACGATGTCAATTGATGACCTTGGCAAGCGTTTACGGGAGCTTTCCTCTGCTGGAGCCTTTGCTTCCTCCAAAGGAAAAACTCCGATGATGTTACAGGTGGATGTTGCAGCTCAAAACCGTCCTTCCTTTAATAAGAAAAAGCCTATAACATGCTATTGCTGTGGCCGTTCTGGGCACACAGCCAAGTTTTGCAGACAGAGAACCGAGCAGCAGCAGCCTAATAGGTACCAGATGCGAAGGCGCTCTGATGGCTACGGGCCAAAGCCCCCTCCTTCGTTTTCTCCTAGCCAGAGGCAGAGAGCGACAGGTGCAGAAAGATTCCAGACTGAATGGAGACGCGCCTGACGCTGCCCGCAGAGCCAAGAGCCTGAGTTTTCACTACTTTCGATTCAATATCCAAATAAATCACATGTTTTGCCATTTATTGAATTAAATGTCGACCATAAACCATACACGTTTTTAATCGACAGCGGAGCCTCCATCTCTTCGTTAAGTTCAAATGTGTACTCGGGTTCCGTTACGGGACGGACAATTCGTTCTGTCGGGATTAATAACGTTCCTTTGAAATGCGAATTGACACCAAAGTTACCAATTACTTCTAAGGATGTACCGTCATTGTTTAAAATGCATGATTTTGCAATCATTCCGCAGTCACCTTTCTGCCTGCTCGGAAGAGATCTTATGCATAAGCTTGGTATGAAATTGAATTTTGAATCTGACTCTCTGACACTTCTGTTTCCTGCAGCTTTTTCCATTACAACCGACACAGGAAGTGCTCTTGTTGAAGATTCGTCTGCAACTGTGCCGACACCGGAAATTTCGGGTGTCAACCCTCACTTGTGGGCGGAACACAAGGATGACGTAGGGTTAATAGATGTCCAGCCCTATAGGGCGAATCTGATAACTAATAGGCCTGTGTTTCAAAAACAATATCCGCTTTCAAAGGAAAAAGAGGAGGGAATTAAGCCTCTCATTCATAAATTTCTGGAACAAGGCATTCTGGTTCGAACTCATTCACCCTATAACACACCAATCAATCCAATTAAGAAAGCTAATGGTTCTTGGCGTTTAACGCAAGACCTGAGAAAAATTAATGATTTGATTAAACCACTTGCTCCTATTGTACCGGAAGTTCAGGCGATAATTAATTCAATTCCTTCGGAACATGAATTTTATTCTGTTATTGATTTAAGCTCTGCCTTTTTCAGTATTCCTGTTGATCATGAAACTCAGCCACTGTTTGCATTTTGTTTTCAGAATTGTCAATACATGTGGACAAGACTCCCACAAGGGTTCAGAGATTCTCCGGCTGTCTTCTCCGCTGTAGTGCACGATACACTGAAAGATGTCGAACTCCCGCCAGACACCTGCCTGCTCCAATATGCTGATGACATCCTGGTCACTGGTGCCTCTGAGGACATGTGTGCTGCTGCCTCAAAGATTGTGTGCAACGTTCTGGCTGAGGCTGGTTTCAAGGCATCTAAAGAAAAACTGCAATGGGTGCAGAGAAAAGTCAATTACCTCGGACATGAACTGTCAAAAGGCAAAGTTTGTCTGTCTGCGGACAGAATCAAAGCCATCGCTACATTTAAGCATCCATCCACACGGAAGCAAATGCAAAGCTTCCTGGGACTGGTCAATTATTGCCGCCTGTGGGTGCCTAATTGCTCCATGTATGATAAAATCCTGCGAGAAGCTACGCTGGGTGACAAAGAGGACATTACATGGACAAGTGAGATGAATCAAGCATTCAAACATTTGAAATCATCACTCTTAAGGCCTCCCGCCCTCGGCCTACCTTCATACACACGAGAATTTCATTTGTACGTGTACGAAAGTGGAGGCACAGCCGCGGCAATCCTGGCCCAAGAGCATGGGGGCACTTTCCGTCCAGTAGCTTATTTATCTAAAACCCTTGATTCAGTGGCTAGGGGACTCCCGGCCTGTTTGCGTGCAGTGGCTGCCACAGCGATTATGATACAGGATGCTGAAAAGGTTGTTTTATCACATACACTCATTGTACATGTTTCTCATCAGGTAGGAGCCATTATGCACAATATTTCTACACAACACATGACTGCCCAACGCCGTTCAGGCTATGAAGCTATATTGTTAGCAACCGCTAATGTAACGTTGAAAGTAACTTCTGTTATTCATGGCCCTACTGTACATTTACACAGGTTGCTGACACAGGGTGAATTTGAGAGTGACGACCATGACTGCCTGACCAGGATCCAAACGACAACTGCCTGCAGGCCAGACGTTTCCACGTCTGTCCTGGAGGAGGGAATGCATTGGTATATCGATGGATCCTGCTTTAAGCCAAACGATAGTACATATCTGTGTGGTTACGCTATTGTTGAATTACCTGATAAAGTAATTGAAGCGTATTCGCTGCCACATAAATCAGCACAAGTTGCAGAACTGATTGCTCTAACAAGAGCCTGTCAATTGGCAAAAGGTCAGTGCATCAACATATACACTGACTCCAAATATGCGTACGGTGTAGTTCATGATTTTGCTAAATTGTGGGAGGAAAGAAATTTCAAAACCTCAGACGGAAAACCAATTTCGCATCATAACATTGTGGCCGAGCTGATTAGTGCAGCACAGCAACCATTGAAGCTTGCTGTCATTAAAGTAGCTGGTCATAAAACAGGTGAATCTGACGAGGCCAAAGGAAACAGATTTGCGGATGAAGTAGCGAAATGGGCAGCAAAAGAAGCAATACGTAGTCCGCATGTAAATGAACAAAGCAATGAAGTGCCGATGATGAATTCATCATTGATTAATGATTTAGACATTAAAATTTTACAAGCGAATCCTACTCAAGATGATTTGAATCATTGGGCAGCCAACGAAGTAAAACCAGATCAAGCTGGTATCTTAAGGGATAAACAAGGTAGAATCGCGCTACCAGGATCCACCGTTGTAATGCTGTGCAGGCATTATCATGGTGTATCACATGTGTCAAAAGAGAAAGTGATACAAAGTTTGAATCAATCATACTGCATAGCAAATGTTCGAAGAAATACTTTGTTGATATTGGATGCTTGCCTGGTGTGTGCGCAAACAAACAGGCACAAGGCAATCAGACATGATGCTTTACCGCATCCTGAACTTCCTTTCCAATATTTACAGATCGATTTTACACACATGCCTCCATGTGGAAATCACAAGTATTTGCTCGTGATCATTGATCGATTTACTAAGTGGCCTGAAGCATTTCCGTGTGGCAAAGAAGACGCGAAGACAGTAGTGAAGGTTCTTGCAAAAGAAATTATACCGCGTTTCGGTATTCCAACTGTTATAGCAAGCGACAATGGAACTCCATTTGCTTCTAAAGTCACGCAATTATTAGCTAAAGAACTTAGTATTAATTGGCACTTCCATATCCCCTATGCGCCTCAGTCATCTGGCAACGTAGAACGTTTGAACAAAACGATAAAAGAACGTCTTAATAAAGCGTGTCTAGATACGGGCAGAAATTGGGTTGATTTGTTGCCTGTCGTACTGACTGAAATGAGAATGTCTCCATCAGCCACTACAAAAATGTCTCCCTTTGAAATTCTCATGGGTAGACCTTTCCCGACCCCTTGGGTCAGAGGTCGCGCTGGCAATCTTTCCACAGGTGACACGGAGGTGATCATCGCAGATTACGTGGATTCCCTAGTTAGAACGTTAAATGGCATAAATGGTGATGTCTCTCTCTCTCTCCCTCTTCCCTCAGAAAAGCCAACTCATCCTTTCGTTCCAGGACAATCGGTGCTGATAAGGTGTCTGAAACCCACGAAACTTGGGGAACCCAACTACCTGGGGCCTGCGACAGTCATCGCTGTGACGAGGACAGGTATTCTGACTGACCTCCAGCCGCAGTGGATTCATGCTAGCAGAGTGAAGGCAGCCCGTCCCCAGGGAGCGCATAAGTCTATGCGGAGGTGGACATCCAGCATTGATCGAAAGGAGAACGAGGAAGAGAAGTAGACGAAGAACTAGATTGCTGATTGAAATTAGCAATAAGTACCATTGAGTCCATTACACTATGTCTATACAGTCGCTGTTATACCTGTTTGTGCTGACGAACTTACTCATTCATACACATGCACTTATTAGCAGTGGGAATGAAACTTGGCTGAGCCATGAAGACGAACCACATGCGTTTGCCTCCAATATGTGGTGGAGGTTAGCCAACTTCACTGCTAAGTCTACAGGAAAAAAGAGTGACTGTTATGTTTGTACAAAAATGCCACAAAGTGCTTCCGGACCTCATGTAAGTGTTAAATCACCAAAGACAGATGAAGACCTGTTCTGTCCTTTATTTCTTAGTACTGTGGGATCGGTTTCACCTCAAAATTCGACGGTAAATTGGACTTGTCCTGATAATAGGAGACTGACAGTTGCAGTACAAGTACATGCTAAAGTGGCAACTGTAGGTCCCATTCCTGACTCATTGTTATGTATAGAAAGAAAAGTAGGAGCCACAACATTGGGTTCAATCCCTGAGAATAAATGTAATCAAATATATCGCCGCTGTGAAGTACGAAACACGGCCTGTTGTGCTAGCTGTTTGGAGGGGGAAGGAAAATTTGACTTGGTCGCATGTTTAAAAAGACCTCCTCTTCCGATTTTAGCTATGAGTGCTTATGCAGTAGCAACACCTGAGCTTCAAGAGTTATGTGATGAGTATTGTGGACTATATGCAGGAAAGAATTGTAATAGGTATGTTCCATCTGTAAAAGGATCAAGAGCTTTGAGAGATTGGTTCTGGTTATGTGGACACGCAGTTTATACCTCGTTACCATTTAATTGGAGTGGACGATGTGCTTTAGTAACCTTAGAAGAATATTCTATGATTATTAGACCACACAGAAATGATACTGTGATGAACCAACGAAACACACGCTCTCTCTCTGGCCGCAGTTCAACTAGTAGTTTGGGAAGAGACAATCCAGTCCCAAAAGAACATCGATTATGGACTGGTATGGAAAAATTCTTTGAAGGAATATTTCCAACAATTGGAGTTAGTAGTCTTCAAATTGAGGTAGAAGTTACACGATATGAGTTAATTTCATTTATTAAAACTACAAGGGACACCTTAGCTGGTGTCAAAGAAGAGCTTCGAGCACTTCGTTTAACGGCATTACAGAATAGATTAGTTCTAGACCAACTCACCGCTGCGAGAGGCGGAGTTTGCGTGATCGTTGGAATCTCTTGCTGTACATATATACCAGAAAATGATGAGGATGGTCACGTCATAGCAGATGGAATACAGAATATGACAAGAATTGCTGATGAATTACAGAAAAGAGAAGTGAGTGATAGAGGTGGTTTTGGCGACTGGATCACAAGCTGGAAACAAATGCTTGTATCTGCGTTAATACCAATAGGAGTTATACTGTTAATCCTTGCATTTATTGTTTGCTGTATTATTCCATTTGTTAGGATGTTGATTTATCGTTCTATGAATACTTTTGTATCCTCTCAATATTCCTTAGCAAACAGAACTATAAAGTACTAATGATTTTGAAGGAAAATGGTTAATTGAAGTATGTTATCATGTATTACTCTGCTATAATGGACATGCTGAGAATAATGTACTGTGATAATTATGTTATAGGATAACTGTCATTATCAAAGGGGGCACTGTGAGAAATGTTTTTCTATATCTCAGCTCTGTCCAGAGTTAATGCATGGTCGACACATTCTTTTGTCTGTATGTAAGTCAAACATCTGTTTCATATTAGAGAAGGAGTGAGAGCTCACCCTCCCTCTTTGGTTTCTGTGTATGCATTGTATTTTGTGTCCTATGTACTGTGTCTATTATAGAATCCTTCTGGAGCCCAAGGAACTAGAGGAAATCTAACCGGATATTGACCAAATATAGGATTATTATATAAATATTATATAACGTATATATGATCTGTATGAAGTCATGTATGTTTCTATTGGTTAGATGTATGTTACTCCTCTTGATATTTCACTATATATTATGGGACCCCGAAAGTGAAGTTAAGCTATCTTTCTGGCTTCACCAACGCGTTGGGTTTATGACTTTATTCATTCACAACTCAATAAAGGGACGGAGAGAAAAAGGCACTTCGTGTTCGGAAATCTTTTCATTTCTAACAGGTTTCCAATACCAAAGTATATAAACTGAGAATGTGAAGTTAGCATTTCAGGTTAGGATGGTAAATGATATCAGCTGTGAAACAGTTTCCAGCAAGAGAATCTGGCAAATCCTGTTTCTCCATTGTAAGTTAAATGAGTCAGATCACTGAGACTCTCACCTTTTGTTCTGCAAATGGCCTTCGGAGCCCCTGGCCCAGACGTTGAATAGTTAGGCTAATTGGATTAGCCTGTTTTCGCTTGATAGAATCAACTCCTACCTGTGTATGCTTTGTTTTTGAATTGGTCTCCACCTCCAGAAGTCCCTCCTCTTAAAATGCTTATAATATACCATGTAAAGTTACTTTTAATTTAGACTTTCAGACGAGTGTGCAAGACTGCAGCAACAGCACAGCTCATGTTCTTAATAAAGCAACCTTCTTAAGATACAATCTGAGTCTCCTGGTCTCCGCTTCTAAGTTTCTACACTTGAGAAGAAATAAGTTCACTACAGATGGTGCCCTGCAACCCGGATAGAATTGACTTTACCTGAATCCAGATCAAGCTCAAAGATCTGACTGCATTCCAGACTGAATCACCTGAATCCAGATTTGAAACAAAGATCAACAAAGCTGAGTGAGTTCTGACTGAGTTCCAGCAACTTCGACCTCAACAAAGCTGAGTGAGTTCTGACTGAGTTCCAGCAACTTCGACCTCAACAAAGATCTTAACAAAGAATGAACATTTCTGACTGAAGTTCCAGCTGGAATCTTTCCATACAACCAAACGATTTGGTGAGTTTCACTCTATTCAAAGAACCGCTGAATGACCAGTACACATCCTCTGCGTTGTCAGAGAAGAGTTATCAGACAGCTGTAGTGTTTGGTTAACTAAAGTTATCCTTTAAAAGTGTTCTTTTAAAGAGGAAAGTATAGCCTCTACGTTGCTAGAGAAGGGTTATCCTCTAAACTTAGAGAAGATTAACATTGTGTTAATATTGTTGTATCCTCTGTTTCACAGAGAACAATTTTAGCATTACGTGCTAGTTATTTTGTTTGTTTATCCCCTAAAAGTTGAAAAGGTGAAATATCCATTTTCTTTTGTAGGGAAGATTAGCGTAACATGCTAATAGTTTGTGATGTGTTTGGTAACAAGGAAGATTTAACAACAGTTTAACTGGGTTAATAAGTGTAGCCTCTGTTTGATCAGAGAAGTTTTTTTAGTGTTTTTGTTTGTGTGGTAAAGAACATCACAAAATGTGTGAAAAAAACGCTAGACTGATTCCATCAACTGAGAAAGGTGGACTAGCTTCCCCTTTATGGACAGACAGTGAGTTTAAGTCATTATTAGGAAAGCACATGGACTCCATAGTGACTGAGTCAGTCAGATTGAATTTGATAAAGAAATTTGGTATTCATCCAGACAAAGTATGGTCAATTGAAGATTGTAAAAAGGTACTAGGAGCAAGTATTCGCAAAAACAATGTGAAAGCCATTATTTGTTGTCAGAGAGAATTTAGCTTATCCATTGCACAAGAACAAGCTCAGTGTATTGCGAAGTTAAAAGAACAGAACAAACAGTTGCAGACTCAAGTGTCCTGTCTCAAGACAAAGGTGGGCAGTAACAAGGCCTCAACCAAATGTGACTCAGAAGACCAACAGTCAGATAAAACTTATCCTGATTTTCAAGCTTTCTTTGAAACAGATATAGCTCTCCAATCCGCAGAGAAACAACAGAAACGTAAATGTTCTAAGAGAGAGGGCAGTTGTTATTACTGTGGTAAGCCTGGACATTGGAGAAACGAATGTAGGAAAAGCAAAAAGAACTTGAGAGAAGTTAACAATATTGCTCAGCTCTTACTCAGTCTGCCTTCTAATCTGAAGCAGCCCCTGCCTTCATCACTAATGAGTTTAGGTCAGGCTGTAAACATAAAATGCCCTCCCCCACCTACAGGGACAGAATAGGACACACGAATCAGTGAAGAACCCAGGGAAGAACCGAAAATGCAATAGGCAATCGGGGGCAAAACCCTGGGCGAAGACTCCCTCATAGGCCATCCCCATGCATTTAGTCAATCCTCACTTCACTGTTTTCTTTTAGGTGTCAAAATAATTAAGAAATAGGGAAAGAAGGAACGACAATAGCAATAGACTCGGAAAAGAACACAACCCTATAGTTTTGAACAAATACTGCTCCTGTCTTTTGTTTTCTCTCTTCCTCTGTGCAGGTAACACTTGATGGCTGACCAGAGACCCATACGCACCGACCTCCTCATATGCGTATGAAGACACAAACTCAAGAAATCTAGAAATCAACGAGACCCACTGCCAACTATCACAAAAGGATAAAGAAAAGAAAAAAAAAACACAACGCAGAGAGTGAGACCCACATACGGAACCTTCAGTTATCCATCAACATGATCAAGATTGTCGTACTACTACTAACTGTGGGAGAAGACTGGCCAGCAATCAGTTTCAGGTGCAGGTGGTTAATTCTATCATTAGGACCGCATAAAGGGTTCTTACAGCAACAGGTGGTGATCGTTCTGGCGTGTGTTTGTTGTGCTCAACGTGCAGCCTCTGTACCCTTTCATGTAGGTATGTTTTTAGTTGTGTGGTTTGTTTGTGTGGAGTGATTGCACCTTGACAGCGCAATTCCATTTGTATGTTATGTTTTTCTTTTAGGCTGATTATTTAAGAGGGTTTATTCTCTGTTTGGGAAGTGAGGCAGACAAACATTTATTGCTGCGGTACCTTCAATGGGCTGACGGCCGTGTTGGAATGCTGAATACTGGTAAACGCAGTATATACTAAGACCGATCGTTTATGAGTTTGATGCAATTAATATACAAATGTATTTGATGTGGTAATCTCTTCTCTTGTTTTATAGTACCCTTTATCAATCCGGTTTGGGGATTGAGAGCTGAGATTGGGTAACTGTATTGCAGCTGTACTTTCGCTAAAGTAGGCTATGTTTTGTTTGGTTGTTTTATATTGTGGGCTGCATTGATGTGTACTAACATGCATGTTTCCTTTATTGTTAAAGGGGCAGACCAGCCACTGTTTCTTGTATATTTTAGATTTATATTGTGGTTTATTGTTCTTGTTACCAATATTTGATATTGACTTTGATCGTAAATGTTGTGCCATTTGCTTTGTTTCTTTGGTACTGCTCTCCTCATTTTGTGTGTTCCAGTGCTCAGAGACTTTGTACAGGGCCGGGCCTGCATCTACACGAAAACCTCCTTCGGTGTAGGTGATTTGGGTGGTGTGACACTGCTGTATGGTGTGTACTAGAGGTTGGCACTGAAATAGTGACTTAAAGGTTACTACTTATTTGCGGTGTATGCTGTGGGGTTTCTTCTATTTTCTTCTGTCTCTTACAGGTGGTAGGAGGTCCACAAGGGCAGGCCCGACCCTCTTGCAGGCATGAGGAGAGCTAATTCCAACTTCTGTGAAAATTATTATTATCGAAGCGTTTTTAACATTTGATGGTTTTATTGGAACAATAAAATTGTTATTTTTTTACAAACTATATTTGTTGTCCAAAGTCAGTATTGTGACCTTTAGAGGGCTCCTCCTGCCTTAAATAAGGAGGTGGCGTAGTCAGCTTATATTTCCGGCACTACATAACCATCGCACAAAATGTAGACTCCAGAATCCTTGTTTGCTGGAAAGAACGTTGCAGGCCACACCCGAAGATGGCTGCAGTCCATAACTCACTTGTGCACAAACATGGTGGTCCAACAAGACATTCTTGATCTTTCAGCAAAATTTACACCAAGATGACGGAAGATAATTCTTCATGGTTCAGAAACTTGATTGATCACGAGAAAATCACAGTTCCAACCAGAAAAGACTCACGGACCCTAAATTGCATGTTTTGTTTTCTGTGTCAGCATGCAATTGCAGAAACATCAACACAGAGCAAGCTATGTGCCTGTAACTTACACAAGTTACAAGAATGAACTTTTAAGTGTTTAAATTTGTATACAATGTGGGAGTTTTCTTGTTAACTCCCAAAGGGGGAACTGAAGGAAAACAAATTTATTAAAGGTTTTATTTAGGTTTCCAATACCAAAGTATATAAACTGAGAATGTGAAGTTAGCATTTCAGGTTAGGATGGTAAATTATATCAGCTGTGAAACAGTTTCCAGCAAGAGAATCTGGCAAATCCTGTTTCTCCATTGTAAGTTAAATGAGTCAGATCACTGAGACTCTCACCTTTTGTTCTGCAAATGGCCTTCGGAGCCCCTGGCCCAGACGTTGAATAGTTAGGCTAATTGGATTAGCCTGTTTTCGCTTGATAGAATCAACTCCTACCTGTGTATGCTTTGTTTTTGAATTGGTCTCCACCTCCAGAAGTCCCTCCTCTTAAAATGCTTATAATATACCATGTAAAGTTACTTTTAATTTAGACTTTCAGACGAGTGTGCAAGACTGCAGCAACAGCACAGCTCATGTTCTTAATAAAGCAACCTTCTTAAGATATAATCTGAGTCTCCTGGTCTCCGCTTCTAAGTTTCTACACTTGAGAAGAAATAAGTTTACCACAGGTCATAAACATTGACTATAGTTAATATGTTTATGATAAGATAAAAATGTTTCTCAGTTGTGTTTGTGTGCTTCACGCTTTAAATGTGTTATATGTCACACAACATTCAAATGCAAAATACAGTATGCGCCCTCGCCCTCCGACTTTAGATGCAAAAGCCTCTGTAACGAATGTACATCAATAATAATATACATAAAATGTATTTAAGGGGGGCCGGGAGGCCAATTTAGCTCAAAAGGAATGATTCATCGATTTGCAATGAATCTTGACCGAATCACTATGGAACCGAGCAAATGACTCGTTTAGAGTTCATTTGAACGGGCCGTAATTATAACCTTGGCACAGATATAAATATCCAATCTATAGTGAAACACTATGTATTAGCAAGGTAACTTTAGATCGACAGTACAAGACATTAAATGTGCAAGCACAACACAAGGCAAATATCTTTCCAAAATATAAACAAGACTTTATTGATTATCCTAAAACATAAAACTAATATCTAACACAAACACACGCACACGCATTCATACAAGTTGCAGAAAGAAAGAGAGTGAGGAAAGAATGAGTTTTAAGAGTGAGATAGTGAAATCCCAAGTTTCTATATGCACTTATAAGACATGACCTGAACGAACCCTCAATCATTAATTTAACCCTTCTATCGTTTCTTTGGCGGGTTATTTAATTTTACATTAATGCACCAGTTCAGTTAAGAGTCTGGAGTGTTACTTGCTTGTCCGTGTTGCTTTAGGGACCCACTTTTCGTCGGTGTGAAGGGGGTTCACCGTGTCCGTGGCTGGCTGTCTCCTCGTGCCTGCGAGATCTTGGGCCGCCAATCACGTGGTGTGTTGGCGGATGGATGAAAGTCTTTGAAGTTGGAAGGGCTTTGTAGTCGAAACGTTTAAACGAAACTTTGCAGCAAAGCTTAACTTAGAACCGAGACTTTCAACGAAAAAGAAAATAAAGGAAGAAATGAAAGTAAGACGAGTTAGATGGCTTGAAATGAAGCTGTTGAACCCGTTCTTCTGATCTTAATTTGGGTTCTTTGTCTCTATGCGTCTACATGGTTAGGCTACCACAACCATCGTCTGCTGTCTCCACCCGACTTGTTGTTCTGCCGAGACCTTTTCGAGAGAGAGAGCCCGCCCGACTTCTGTGTTCGGGTCTAAGATTTTAAACTCAAATGTTTGTCCCGCCTCCTGGAGGAATTTGGACAATAAGATACTTGTAAGGTTGTTTGAAAAGGGGGTATTTTCCATCATCCCCCTCGCATCGTAAATCATGTGGTATCTGTGGTTTGCTTTACTCTGCAGCTGAGCAGAGGCTTTAGTTTAGACATAATTTCCATTTTAAGACCATAAACATTTTACACAGATTTCAATCAAGCCATCTTTTGAATTAAGGGCATACGATTCTTTTGATTGGAAGCACGGTACTCTTTCATTCATACCCACGGTTATAACACAATTACATGATTTATATGTGATCTAAGCATAATAGACACATAGGGGTCATATATTGTAGAAACACATAGAAATATGGTTGAACGATTATATTTGATTATATCAAGTCCATCAAGAATTGTTTTGGGATGAGTTTTATGGATTTTGATATGTAAAGTCTGTGTATGTAAAGTTTATGAGGTTTGAGCCATTCCGGTCTGAGGTCAGGCAGAGTTCCTGCTGAAGGCTGTGTTGTTCATCCCTCATGGGACCTTGGTCCTATGAAAGACGTAGTCTGTTAGTCGCAGGGGTCAGATGACCTCTGGTTAGGGCCTCTTGTTTGACCATTTCTGAACAGATCTGTCTTGCCAAAATGTAAAACATTGACAACGTTCTTCCTGTTTTTGGCTTATCTCTGGGTGCCTGCAACGCCATAAAAGTCTTCTCTGGGGGTTTTCTTGGCCAGAGTAGACAATCTGGAGCCACTTTTGTGACTTTGGAATGTGGTGTTCAGATCCGGAATGCTGAATCACATTTGAATGAATCCCATGAGAGATTCATTTGATTAATTTGTGTTTGGTTCATCCTTAAACTCTCTACACCTCTAACTAAGTCCGTCTAACGTTTTTCTTTAATATAAAAATTTTTTCAGGCTCCTATTTATAGGTTTCTACCAAAGTACCGGCATGTCTGAATGGGCTGAGGCTGGGATTTAGTGAGTTTAAAGTCAAAGTATTGGAGAGGATGCATTCAATATTACTATTTAATTTTTGGCTTTTAGAGGCTTTTGCATCGGTTGGGTCTTATTATATATATCAAATCTCTCTGCATTAATAATAAAAAAGTAGACCATGTTTGTTCGGGATTCAAACTTAATCAATTTTAGTGTTCTTTTACATTTTCATTTGTTTTTATATTGAAAGTAATACTATTTAGTTAGTCTGTCAAGTCAACAAAATCAGTCTTTTCTGATTTGTTCAATGTGTGGATCTGTTTTGAAAAAATTCTCCCGGTGCTATGGCAGGCATCACTGTCAGTCAACTTCACAAAACAATAATTTAGCAGATTAAAGACGAGCATCATTATTTTCATTTTCTGACGCGATCAGCTTTCTTTTTTTATTTATTTTCATTTCCCTCATCAGTTTGGTCGTGCAGCGGCTCTACATGGAATGTAGCAAATTTACGTTAATGTGGCATTGATACTTAAACAAAACGCTTGACATTAAATAAATAAACAGTTAGTGAACTCGCTAATAAACAGTTACCTATTTAAGCATCAAGAACGGTAAAACCTAAATGAAGTTGGCCAACAGAATGTTGGCTATAGTGAGATTCGATCTCGGATCTCGATCCCGAAAATGGTTAAGCTTAACTTCTCTTAACTTTTCCCATTCATTCTCAATGGTAGTGCTTAACACTACGGATGCAATATACTTTTGGCCACGCGTAGACTTCCTGGCGCTGTTTCGCGTTTCCGTGGCGGGGAATTTAAAAAGCGTATACTGTCATCTAGTCTCGCGTAGCCAGACCTTCAGACTGACGGCTGAAGGTCTGGAATTCATAGCAGCTTTCTTTGGCCAAGGCCCGCCCATAAGGCCGTTTGACCGACATGTCAAACAACCAATTACAGTTCGTTTCGTTCAGCGTCACGTTTCGGGGCGTGGAAATGTCCCCACAACAACAGACCGGCGTGCAACAAGTCAGTCAGCATAGAAAATCAAAGAAGGAGAAGAAAACAAGCAGTAAGTCATTGATCTGTTCGTGCACGTATAACAACAATGGCGTCTGCATTACCACATCTGATCAAAACACCAAATAAATCAGTAGGAAATGTATGCAGACTTTGTTCAGAGACCTTCAAAGCATCTAAAACTAACAAACACAGATTATTTCGTGGACACGACTCTAAAGACAAAGCTGAATTTACTATTGTGCTGGAGGAGTTTGTTGGCGTTCTTCATGACACAAGTTTGGCGATCTGCACATCTTGTCGAAGTGTACTAATGAGGTACAATAGTGTTTCCAAAGAAGTTGTACGACTGAAATTGCATATAAATGACATGTGCAGTAAGACAAGACAGAAACGATGCGCACCATCAATGCCAACACAACTGCAGAAGAGACTTGCAATTTCTGAATGCAGCCCTGCGAGACGTGAATTGTTCGATCTACCGTCACCAGAGGTAAACAATGCGTCAACATCTGTACAGGATACTGTTGGTAGTCAAACTGTCCTTATGTTTAAGTCGTCACAGAAAATGCTGAAGAGGGATGTAAAGAGACCTATGAGGACACTTGTTAATAATATTACAAGGGGACGCTACAATGCTTTGGCCAAGAATTTAATAAAAATTCCTGGCCAGTCCAAGTTGGTCATTGATGTAGTCCTCAAGCAAGTTGAGAAAGAATGCCGACATTTAACAAGCAACAAGTTCCATTCTGTAATACAACACAGTGCACATCTTGCTGAGTTTAGGTGTGAGAAAGTGTTGGATGAATGGAGGACTGCAGCACCTACATTTCTCCAGTTCCTAAAATGTGCAAGTGCAGAAAACAGTGTGACAAAGCGTAACACAAAAGCTGCAAGTGTTCATAAAAGAAGACCATGGACCAGAAAGAAGCCAGAGGTGACCATGGCTGGCCTGATACTTCTTAAAACAAGGTCAAGATTCATGGCATCTCCTATGTTCCGAAATTCCATGGTATTGAAACATGGTGGTGCAAAGAAAAGATGCATCGATAGATTCAATAGGATTGGAGTTTGTGTGAATCACTCAGCAACTCTAAAGAAGATAAAGGAGATTGCAGAGACATGGGATGCCGGAATTTTAGAATGGAAAAAAATAGTGTGTGACAGCCCAAACCTTGAAGACTTGTCATGGATGGATGATCCAGGTTGTAGCTCTTGGTTCCTGTCTGATCATACATACCACCGTGAAGAGAATGAAGTGGAAGAAGTCTTCATTGTCACCAGCAGTGAAAGTGAAGAGGTTTGTAATATTTGTTGTAATATTTTATATATTGATTAGTAAGCCCTTCTCCACCATAGGAAAAAATAACAATTAAGTCAGTATGACAAAAAAAATATTTATTTATGTTATTAAATTGTAATATCAAAGAGCTATATTTTTCACCTTATTAAATGTCATGACATGTCATTTATAGAAATCTACACTAGCCATTAACTGTGGTTATGTTAACTTATCTCTGTTTTGCACTTCATAGGACCACACAGATCATGACACAACCGCTTCTAGAAGAACTGAATCAGGCCACACAAATGGGTCGTCACCAACTGCTGTTCCGCTGGAGTGTCAGGTGAGAGATTGTATTTTGCACCGAATGTCTGTACACAATGAATAGACAATAATCTAGTCTGGGATAAACAGTCACATCACTGGCCCAAAACACTGAAGTCATATAATTTTTTTTAAATGGTATTATGTAATTGAAACCATATAATGAAGGTTGACATAGTGTTTTGTCTCACCTATGTTAAGTTAAAGTTAAGTTTATGTTGTAATCTTAATTACATGCTGTTTAGTAGACCATGAAATTATATTTTAAAAATGTATATCCAAATTAATGTAACAATTAAAGGAACATTTTTGCATTCTAACTTTAATTTGTTTTCACTTTCTCTCACAGAAACACACACCAAGAGCACCAGTGCAGATCACAATTGATAATTTGGATCTCACAGTGACACCACATACAATGACCATCAGCCACCAACGTCTGGACTACCATTGGTTGCTAATGGTGGGGAACCATGAACGAGTGACTGCTGAGTTCTTACCCAGAGAGAGATTTGTGTCTATAATGGATGTGCCACTGTCGGAACTTTATGGAGGACAGACAGATGCTTCGCTCTGAATTTAAAGAACTGGTGGGTCGTGTAGTGGTTCAGCGTTTCACCGCATTCAAGCAGTTTTCAAACGTTTTACTGTGGCACATTCCTCATATGTACAGTGACGTTATGGCCCAAAAAACTGAAATCACTCCCCTGGGACTTCTTGAGGTGGACTTGCATGGACAACTATAGGCCATGCAACACTTTCATTCAAGATGTGCTGGACGCATCGATCATTGCCGTTGTTCTCCATCATTTCTCTTTACACACACAGGATGACATGCCAGTATCCATGCCGACCTATTTTCTGTCAAATGAGGAGAAGCAAGATTGGTTTGATGAACAAATCCTAAACATTGTTGACACATACATTCTCAATGAATCTCCAGAATTTCATAACATGTTGAAAGGAAATCTCCAGAGTCCTCCACAGAGTACAGTTGTACCTCAACCAATTGTGTGTCACATGCCACGGTGCAGCCATCCACCTTTTAAAAGACAACATGATCTAACAGAACATTTCAAGAAGGACCATGGCATTTCTGTGTGTGATCACAAAGACAAAAATGGTGCCAGTGCTGTAGAACAGCACCAAGAAGAAGATTGTGTTTTCAATTATCACAGTGCCTTTCTAAAGATGGGGCTTTTGGAGCGTGACTTCCTAGACTCTGTGAGAGAGGGTGATGGAAAAAGGACCAGCCGCCTTTGGAAATTTAAAATGCTTCATTTTAAAGACGCCCAGAGACACAAGTACAGCTTGGAGGCACTGAAATTACAATTTGACATTCAAGCAATGCAGAGTCCACAAGTGGCCCACAGAATGATGTGGAACAGAACTGTAAATGTTACTGGGGGTGCTGGCAAAAATGTGGCATTGGATCTGAATTGCGAGCATTATGTTCGTTACACAAAGGATGCCATCTCACATTTTGGTGCGAATGTGAATTTTCAAACTGCGCAGCAAATCAGTAGAATACTGCAAAGGCAGAGACAGTTAATGGATAACTTTGATGCTGATGTTCAACTAAGTCCAGAGTCTGGGAAACACACAATGGCATCCAAGGAAGAAGACATCGATGCAATGGTCGCTGTACTAAAACAACAAGAAATCTACAAAATCACACCTGGTAGATGTTATGCTGCATTCCCATCATTTAATGGCAATCCACTTCACAACCTCACGTCCAAACATTTAACTGTCTGGATATGGGAACACATGAGAAAATGTCATCGCTTTCAATTGGTCAAAAAAAAAAACATCCTGACCTAGAACATGTACACATCATGTTAAGAGCAATTAAAGGTTACCTAGATTTTGGATCTGGTCACATAGAATTTTTTTGGTTTGTGTTTTTGCATTTTAATTTCTTTGAGTGGGCAGTTTAGCTTCTGGCTACTTTAAGAGTGAAGAGCAGAATGCTGTACATGTACAGTAAAGATAAAAAAAATAAATAAAGAAAAAAAAGAACTGTAAACAAAAAGCAATTGTATTGTAAAAACTGTAAATAGTTTTTGTTTGTTTTTTTACGTTGCTGAATCTTAACTTATGATACAAATACATGTCAAATGCAATTCTGATTGATATGTTTACAAGTAATAAATACTTATACACAAATATATAACGTGTCCAGAATTTTATTAAAGATGTTTATATACACTGATGTTTTAAGCTTTACTTTTATATTGAACTATTAATGTAGTGCAGTTTCATGCTTGAAGACATTTTCTCAACAACACATGCAGTAATTCAAAGAATATTTATTGTTTGTACTTTGACCAATAAAAAGCATGTTGACAATTACAAGTAGCACAACACATTCAGTTATGAAATAAAGCAGTTCATATTTACATAAACATTAAAGAAATCAAATGTCTCTTACATGTGCCATACTGAGATTTCATTCAGTCATGTAATGACATCGCATCAAATTCAAAGACATTGACACTGTCATCAAAACTGTTACTGTCCATGTCTGATTCACAGTCTCCAAAAACCTCCATCACAGTTTCAAGAATGATCTTGGCATGATTGAAATCGTACACATGAACTTGGCAAATTATGTCATCAATGCAAAACAGTGTCTCAAATGACTGTAGTGTCTCATTAATCATTGGGTCTTTTGTTGAGTAGTGTTCCTGCAATGTGTGGTAAACTGAAATCTTCCCACATAGTCCATGATCCACGTCTCCCTCAAGCCTGTCCATCAACATCTGACGGAGAGATTCCCTTTGATGATTGCTGGCAGTTCTCACTTTGTGTGCAATTGGCTTTGCAGCATGAAGTTCCAGGTCACTGGCATTACCATCACAACTTTCCTTGCACTGACACATTTTCGCGCAATTGTCACAACAAGCATGCTTTCCTGCAAGTGGCTGTACAACCTCACCATCAAACAAGTTAATTAGTTGTGTTCTTCTGCAAGAAGCAACATTACTGACATACTCACGCATTTTCTCTGAAATGTCTATAAGCTGCTTTCCATGGTAAACAATGAGGGAATGGGACATAGAGCCATCTCTCCCTGCTGTCAGCATTTGGCCGGGATTTTTCCGGTTTTGGCCACTAGAGGTCCCCTTAATGACTTTTGTCTGATCCAGTTATTATTTGCACCTGTGCCTCGTTTCCCTTGTATGTATTTAAACCCTTGGTTTTCCTTAGTTCTTTGCTCTGTGTTTGTATGTTAGCACCCAGCCTCAGTGAAGCTCTGTACGTTTTAGGCTCCAGTTGGATTCTGTTGTGGTACTAATTTTTTGATTATCTTTTGAGGCTTTTTCCTGTGTTACCTTCTTACCTTGTGGATTACCTTTTTTTTCCCTTGGAATAACTTTTGACGTTGTGGATTACCTTTTTTTTCCTTGGAATAACTTTTGACGTTGTGGATTACCTTTTTCTTGGAATGACTTTTGACGTTGTGGATTTATATTTTTTGCCTGAAGATCTTTACTTTTTACTTTATTAAAACACTGTCTCTAGTACAGCTGTGTCTGCCTCATCTTCTGGCTTCTGCCGACTACTAGTGGCTCAGTTTGCTAAGCGACTGTTTCTCACACCAGAGACCCGAGTTCGTGACCAGGTCCTGACAGAAACACAGAGCCAACATGAACCCAGAGGCAGTCAGTCCCCAGGAGCTTTTTGCCACGCTGTCCCAACATGAGGGGACTGTCCAATGTCACGAGACCACTCTGGCTCAGCAAGAGGCCTTGATGGTTAGACATTCGCAACTCCTATCGGAGATGCTGACTTCCATAAAGCAGATATCTGATCGACTTCCCCCGGCAACCGCTCCCGCCCCAGTACCTAATATTCAAGTGCCCGTAGCAGTTAACCCCCTGGCTGAACCTCGTCTTCCGCCTCCCCAACGATTTTCAGGTGATCCGAGTGCTTGTAAGGGTTTCCTTACCCAATGTTCTCTCTCCTTCGAGCTGCAACCCTCGTCATTTCCCACCGACCGGTCCAAGATTGCATACATCATCACCCTGCTGTCAGAAAAGGCCCTGGCCTGGGCCACTGCTGTGTGGGATGCCCAAAGTTCTTGCTGTGCCAGCTACTCTGCCTTTACTGAGGAATTCAAGCGAGTATTCCAAGGTCCTACCAGCGGTCCTGACTCAGCCAAACAGCTCCTGACTCTCCGCCAAGGCCGGCGCAGCGTGACGGACTATGCCATCCAGTTCCGCACGGTAGCAGCAGTGAGTGGCTGGAATGACGAGGCGCTCACGGTGTGCTTTCTGAAGGGTCTCTCCGACGCCATCCAAGATGAACTGGCCACTCGGGAACCACCGGACGATCTTGAGTCCCTGATCAAGTTGGCCTCACGTTTAGACCAGCGCCTGAGAGAAAGAGAACTCAACCGTAGACCTCTCGCAATTGCTCCTATCGGTCCCAGCTCCGAGTCTCCATCTGTATCCCCGCTGGCTCCACCGGAACCCATGCAGATTGGACGCATCTCCCAGGCTGAAAGAGACCGCCGGATGAGGGAGCGATGCTGTCTATATTGCGGCAAACCGGGCCATTTTCGCTCCGTGTGTCCCGGGCTCCAGGGAAACGCACTGTCCCGTGCAGGCCTGGGGGGACTGTAACGGGAAACATAACCTCCTCCCATCCGTATAACTCCCGTCTGCTCATCCCAGTCACACTTTCCTGGGACAGCCACAAGCTACCCCTTCAAGCCTTGGTAGACTCTGGAGCCGCAGGAAACTTCATGGACGGTGTCTGGGCAAAGGAGAATGGTGTCCCCTCTGAACCTCTTACAGACCCCATGAGAGTTACTACGTTGGATGGAAGCCCTCTGGGATCTGGACTTGTCACTCGCATCACTGCTCCCTTGCGACTTTCAGTTTCCCAACACCAAGAAGTGATAAACTTTCATCTGATCCCCTGCTCCGAGTTCCCTCTCGTCCTTGGCTCCTGGCTGCACTGCCATAACCCTCACATCGACTGGTCCGTGGGCACTGTCAAGCAGTGGGGTCCTACGTGCCAAGCCACTTGCATCTTTCAGAGTTCCCCGAGTTCTCCTCCTGAGTCTCTAGAATCCATTGACTTGTCCCGAGTTCCCGAATGTTACCATGACCTCAAGTCGGTATTTAGCAAACAGAGGGCCACCACGCTACCACCCCATAGATCTTACGATTGCCCTATCGACCTGTTTCCAGGCTCCTGCCCCCCCAGGGGTCGGATTTTTTCCCTATCTCCTCCCGAACGAGCTGCTATGGATACCTACATCAAGGACGCATTGGCAGCAGGCCTCATTCGTCCATCCACCTCGCCCGCGGGAGCAGGTTTTTTCTTTGTGGCCAAAAAAGACGGTGGATTACGTCCATGCATCGACTATCGGGTACTCAATGCCATAACTGTCCGTAACCGCTACCCCCTACCCCTTATGGCCACAGCATTTGAGCTGCTACAGGAAGCAGCCGTCTTCACTAAGCTTGACCTGCGGAATGCATACCATCTTGTGCGGATCAGACACGGTGACGAGTGGAAAACCGCTTTCAACACGCCTACTGGTCACTACGAATACTTAGTGATGCCCTTCGGCCTGACCAACGCCCCGGCTGTGTTCCAAGCACTCATAAACGATGTACTTAGGGATATGCTTAACATCTTCGTGTTTGTTTACTTGGATGATATCCTCATCTTTTCGAGCTCCCTTCAAGAACACACTAAACATGTCAGACAAGTTCTCAAACGCCTCCTAGACAGCCATTTGTATGTTAAGCCTGAGAAATGCGAATTCCATTCCTCCCGAGTACAATTCCTGGGATTTGTAGTGGAACCCGGTCGAATCCAAATGGACTCCTGGAAGGTAGAAGTGGTAGCGGATTGGCCCACCCCTAAGTCTGTTAAGGAAGTCCAGCGATTTGTGGGCTTCACAAACTTTTATCGCAAGTTCATCAGGAACTTCAGCTCGGTGGCAGCTCCACTCTCAGCTTTAACCAAGGGTGGCAATGCAAGGTTTCTGTGGGGAAAAGAAGCTGAGATGGCCTTCCAAGGACTCAAGCAGCGCATCCTCTCTGCTCCCATCCTGACACTACCTATAGTGAGTGAACCTTTTGTGGTGGAAGTTGATGCCTCAGAGGTTGGTGTTGGAGCTGTCCTGTCTCAGAGGGGAGAAGATAAGAAGCTCCACCCTTGCGCTTTCTTCTCACACCGGCTTACCCCGGCCGAGAGGAACTACGATGTGGGGGATCGTGAACTCCTAGCGGTTAAGATGGCATTGGAGGAATGGAGACACTGGCTCGAGGGGGCTTCTCAACTATTTCAAGTCCTTACGGACCACAAAAATCTGGAGTATATGCAGCAGGCTAAGCGGTTGAACTCCAGACAAGCTCGATGGTCTCTTTTTTTCAATCGATTTCAATTTGTCCTCACCTATCGACCCAGGTCGAAGAATCTCAAACCGGACGCCTTGTCCCGAGTCTACGCTCCTGCCATTCGAGAAGATACTGACATGCCTGTCCTTCCTACCGCTAAGATCGTAGCCCCAATCTCGTGGCACGTTGAGGACACTGTGAGACGAGCTCAAGCTACCGAACCGGGTCCGAAAGGAGGCCCTGCCAATCGGTTGTTTGTCCCCAAGGCAGTGAGGTCCCAGGTCCTTCTGTGGGGACACTCCTCTCGCCTCACCTGTCATCCGGGTGTAGGTCGCACCTTGGAGTTCATCCAGCGAAAGTTCTGGTGGCCCACCATAAAAGATGTTGGCACCTTCGTCAAGGCCTGTCCCGTGTGCTGCCAGGGCAAATCTTCTCATCTCCGCCCTCAAGGACTCCTTCACCCTTTATCTATTCCCCACCGACCCTGGTCCCACATCTCGTTGGACTTTATGCCTCATCTTTATGCCGGACGACATGGCTGAATTTATGGAACCAGCTGAAGATCATTATGTGCCAAGAATAATTTTTGAGAACCCTTTGGACCAACTTAGCGATTAAAAATTGTTGCAAAAATACAGATTTGATTGACATGCAATATTTGACATCGCTAACATACTAGATGGCTGTATGTCTGTCATTACACACGACTCGCATGTAGACTATCACAACGTTAAGTCAGTAAGTTACGTGCACGGAGAGTGTGTGGCCGACCCGTGCAGAATAAAATTCACTGGAGAACGAGATGATTCTGTGTTTTAAAATGAATCATGACAGAAGAAAACATGTATGCTATAGAAATATACTCAGCTGTATTTCGAGAGACAGAGCCAGAGGTGCATTCACAAAACCTAAACAAAATGCCAAAGCAGGAGACAGTGAACATTACAACACAAACTCCCAACGCGGTGTTGCGCGATAGCGTCACTGGACTGACACGTGATATGCCGACATGTTAGTGTTTTGCGTATCTATGGCAACAACAGACTCTTATAACGTGAATCCAGGATCGCTGTCGTGAAAAACTTAAATGTTTCCCTTACCTAAGAGAACCGTTTAAGAGATTATATGCAACACCCTTAAGTTATTCTCTTAGGTAAGGGGAAATCGCCCCTTAAGTATCATAGTTAAGGGAAAAACTTAAGGTGCTTTATGCAACCGGGCACAGACGTTTAGCCAACGTTTCGTGGGCGTGACGTCTGAGGCTGAGACTATCTGTCATCTGTCAATCAATCGTTCGCAGTGGAGGAGGGGAGACCCGTTTTACGATCGGAGAGATATTTGTTTACCGACTTGTCATCAAACTTGGTTTGTTTTCTTACTGTTTGCAGACAGATATTACCTCAGGTGACCGCATATACATTATTATTCAAAAATTGTATCATTTAAATTGCATGTATATTACCATGTAATCCAATTGTTATCATATAATCGTATTGTTATCGTGTTGAATGGTTTGTGATGTTAAGAAAAAGTAGCTAAACCAAACTCCTCATTGTAACAGCTGTTGTTTTATAAGAGTATCTTTGTTTGTTAAAGTGAATGTTTTATCATTGATCTTCAATGCATACAATGTTTGAAATAAGATATAATTTGCAGTAGTATGGAGGACCAAACCTGCAGAAATTAAAAATGTGATAATGGGAAAATAAATAAAGGAATAAACGACTTGATAAAATAAATTATTCATTTTTAATCACATTTATTTGTGTATTATTTTTCTTATATTTCATTTGGCTTTTATGTTTGAATCTATTTTTATTCTTTTTCATTTTATTTTCGTTTAATTAATTTTTATTCCATTTATTCTTATATTTTTTATGCATTCATTTCTTTTTATATTAATTTATTCCAATATGTATTTTTTTCCCAGATTTATTTATTTAAAATGTTCTTTCTTTCTTTTAATATTTATTCTTACATTTCCGTGCATGCTAATTAGGTGGGTTGGTATTGCTTACCGTATACAATTTAATTAACGAATAAATAAAAGTAAAAAAATATTTTTTTATGTAAAAATTTATAAAAACAGAAAACAAATTAAGGAAAAAAATACAAAAATGAATTTGATTAAGAATAAATCATTTACTTTATCAAGTCATTTATTACTTTATTTATTTCCCCATTATCAAATTTATTTATCTATTTATTACATATTCATTAACATAATTAATTTCTGCAGGTTTGGTCCTCCTATAATGTAATTAATATCGCACACACATATATTACATTAACATTACAAAAAACAAAACAAAAAAAGTACAATTTAATGGTATAATTTAACATTTTTAATTTGTTAAACTTGTATACATTTATACATTTTTTATATTAAATATTTTTTTTACATATTTTAAGCAATTTAAATAATGAATATTATATAATGCAAATGTATGAAATACTACTTTACATTTTTCTAAGTCTTTTGTGCTCTTAGGCTGCATTTATTTAGTTAAGAAACAGTAATATGGAATATTATAGCATTTTAAAATAACCCTTTTATTTATACCACTGATGCTTTTATTTGATATAACTGTCTGTCTTAAATCACTTTAAGTATTTAATGCTTATGCTAATATTAATGAATACATTTCTGATTTCAGAAAAGCATCATGAAGAAAACAGTGTTTTTCCCAGGGAAAGTCAAAGTGTCTTTCAGGAAAGGCCCATAAGGCCATTTACGCCGGGACCCATCCGAAGAGGCAAAAAGAATTAAAGACAACCCTTCACTGCAGGACAAGTCAACACCTCAAAGAGAATATCTGGTCAAGCTGAATGCCCGTTCTGTTGTGTTACAAAGAGGAGGGGATGTCTCTGACAAGCAAGACGTGTTTGGAGAATATATTCTTCAGTTCGGCAAGTACAAGGGCAAGTCTTTCAAGTGGTTATTAGAGAATGATGTCAGCTATGCTTTGTACCTGTCCGATAAGGTTGAGGAAGAAGAACAGGCTGGGCAGTTCAACCCAGAGGGTCCATGCAAGGATAGCCTCATTTCCTTTCTTGAGTACTCAAGAAGCTTTAAGGAAATGGAATCCTAAAAAGTATCTGTCTCAAAGGCCAGATCCAGTGCCAGTTTTGACAGAGGATGACAATACTGTTGGATTTGGATCAAGAGCACAAGACACTTGGAGTAAAATTTGGGATACCAGGGCAGACGGATATGCTTTCTTTATAATGAGGCAGAAGTGTGTTCCAGGCAGCAAAATGTACAATTTGCAGCAGTATCTTTTAAAACAGCAGCAAAAACAGCTGACCAAAAACACTCCTCCGCTGCGCTCGCCATCAGCTTCCACCGCAAGACCACCTGTTCCTTCCATTACTGCCTCTAATCAGCCAGGTGAGTTAATAAAAATCATGCAAATTTGCTAATATTGATTCTTAAAACCTACTGATGCATTTTATTTTATAGTAATGGAGGAGGATGACGAACTGGAGAGGATGATGCTGAGTCTTTCTCCAACAAAATATCTCACAAAGCTGAGTAAGTAAATCATCATCAAGGATCATGTCGTGTGTTATATATACCCATGTCAAATTCAGCATATTTATGATGTATAAAATTGCACGTACTGGAAACCATTCATATTATAATGCTTACATTTTTAGGATCATCTGCAGCCACGGGATCCACAGTATTATCTACAACAGGTTACTTTACACATCAGTTTTGGAGGTGTATTCTTTTACATACAGACTTATCCTCCATTTCTGATTTAAATTATCTTATTTGTTTTTTTTGCAGTGTTCTTGCCTGTTCTAAAAAACATGTTCTTTTGTTCTAACTACTGTTAAGGTTTGAATATACCAGTGGTGAGGGTGAGTGCACTTCATGAATTGTATGCATGCTATTTAAACTGTTTTTATTTGTTGTGAAAAGTGGACTGTTTACTTAGACATTTGAACATTATTAGAGTGCATTACTAGAATAAATAAAAGAATAAATAGAATAATATAATAAATAATGATTCTAGTCATTCAATGTAGTCAAGACAATCAAACATGTAGATTCAGTGTTTTTAATTTCCTCCTTGTGCTTTTCCATGCAGGTCTGCCGCAGCCTCCATCAACATCAGCTCCTGTGTGTAGGCCTTCTTCACAGGGTGAAGGCTTGGTACCACCTCAAGCAGCACAATCAGCACCTGCACCAATGCCATCTGCACTTACTGAAACTCCTGTTCACAGCTACTTAAACAAAAAAAGTAAAGACAGTTAAACACACATGTGCATTCAATGTGTTATACATGCATATATATATATATATTTCCTTTGCTTTGTGTTCCGTGCAGTTCTGCCACAGCCTACATCGACATCACATGCAGTCTCTAGTTCTCCCAGTCCACCAGCCCCTGTGTGTAGGTCTTCTTCACAGACTGATGGCTCTGTACCACCTCCCGCAGCACAATCAGCACCTACAGCTTCTGCATCAATGGCGTATGCGCAGACAGAAGCACCTGTTACTAGCTACTTGCAAGATATTAGCCGCTGGAACTGCTCTCTTCATCAAAGAATTTGGATGAAAACAGAGATGGAGTCCATGGGGCTCTGGCCTGGATCACACCCAGTAAGACACCTCATGAATATGGTCTCCTTGTGGCGCTATCCACCTCAGCCTGAGCTTATACAGACAAACATGGGCCTTCCGTCACCAAAGTACTTCCAACTCCATCCTTTTTTCATTTGGAAGCCTGAGCACAGTATAAATGAAAGGCTTAGAAACAACCAAATCCTGCCCTGTCTCTACAACTGTCCGAATCCTCATGTTATGTCCTCTGGTGTGGGAAGACCCCGAGTGATCCTTGGCACTACTGGGCAATATTACATCCTTGCTTCACGTCTATGCTGTAAGGCGTGTAAAAAATAATGGTTCGCTCAGTGGGTGGACATGCTACCACAGCGATTCAGAAACATCTTGCCAGCCTTCATCACCCATAAGAAGGCAATTTGTAAAACAGTGATGGATGAACTGAGGCGCTCTGAAAAATCCCCTAATGACATGGCCAACCAGCTGTCTGAGGTGCTTCACCTTAAGTTTGAAAGAGCCCACCTGGCTTACCTTCTCATTGTGCAGAACGTCAGGGATGCTGAAGCAGGGCTGTATGGCCAGAAAACCATCACAGGGGCATTGAGGAAGGATGACACACCTGCACCGTTTGGGGGTTACGAAGACACTGATGGGTGGCATGGGGTGTCTGTGTCTGCACATTATCTGGTTGAGTGCCTGCTTCAGGAATATCAGCGGCAAGAGGCAGCTCTCACTCAGCTCCTTCAAGGCACTTTTGGACAGGTGTTCAGGTCAGATCACACACGCAAAGTTGCTAGAAAAGTGACCCTCTCATCTGGCACAATGTCATCCTATGCTGTGATGAACGAGAACTGGATGATCCTATCCTGGGTGATGCTGCAGTCTGAGAGTGAGCAGTCCTTAACGTCAATGTACTGTGGCATGGCCAATCGCTACAGTGCTGCTGGCATACCCAAGGCCAAGTACCAGTGGGTGGACAGGTAAGAATGATCACATCTCATCACACATCACATCAAGTAGTGTAAGCAAAGGTAATGAATACATTCAAATTATATATTTATTTCCTTTTATGTACTTAGGGACTGCTGTGCCGCTTTCAGAGTGATGGACCCAGGACCGCATGAGCACCAGCAGTGGGAAGCTTGGAGGACCACTGAAGCTACTGTGGTAGAGGTTACATCAGGAAACCTCAAGAATGTACATGCCGCTTGCCAGCAGTACAATGAGGACATGATTGTTAAACTAGACTTGTTTCACTGTATGCGGCGATTCACCAGGGAATGTGTTTCGGAGCACCATCCTCTGTATAGCTCCTTCTGCCAGTTCCTCTCTTCTGCCTTTTCTGTAGTAGATCAGAGTGACCTGGAGAAACTAAAGAACGCATACAAGTTCTGTGGAATTGAGCCTGCTAATCCCACCAAGCAGCACATCAGAGGGCACTGCAAGACAAAAGTGCCACATCCTAGAGAGCTGGTCCAAAGAGTGGAAGAAGTACTTCACCATTTCCATCTTGCAAATGATCCCAACAACATCTTCCTTTTTAAACTCTCGATGTTAAAATTGTGGTGGATTCAGTGTATCCATATCCTTAGAGGCTGTCTGAGTGACCCTGAGGTGGAGGAAGAAATCCTCTACAGACATGGTGGAACCCTACAACTGAATCATGTCAAGGGTGAAGGAGCTACTGTGCCCATCTGGATCCCTGTCAGAGGCACTTCACAGCAGGAGGGGTTTCATTTCCACCAGGCTCAGTGGGTAACGGGCAATCGCGTCTCTCCTGAGCTGTTCCAGGCGCAGGGTATGACTGGTGTGGCACGCTGGAATTATCAGCGGCTGGTGGACCTGAAGCAGCCTGGGCTTGTCTTGCCTGGAGTGTTTGACCCTGTTTTGATGATTGAGTTAAACAAGGCATCTATAAGAGTGACAGGGCAACCCAAATATCCAGCCTTGCACGTCTCTAGCAGGGACACAAGAGAGAGGTTTGGCCTACAATATGTGGAGCCAGGCTGTCGACCTGTGCCTCTTGATTTTGACAAACACAAAAGCAGGAAGACAGACCTAGAGATGCAAGAAGAGTCTTCATCTGGCATTGAGTTCTCATTTCCATCTCAGGTAGGCCTTTAAACTTCTTTGATAACAGACTTTTGATTCAAAAAAAGACTTTATAATTCTTGCTTGCATATTACACACATTTTGGTCACTTTCAGAAATGCTTAGAGGATTCCTCTTCTGCTGAGACCCCTCTTGATGCTGAACCAGAGGCCACCCCACAGACTGTCATTTTTCACAGTTTTTCTACTCCGAGTGCTGTGACAGTGAAGGAACAAACATCTGAGGAGTTTCTTTTAGATGCAGGTAATTATATTATTCATACAGGTGTCAATGTGTGTTATCTGTCTGCCTAATCTATGCACACTAATCACAAATACTTCATTTAAACATTTTGCAAATCTCTTTTAGAACCGCCAAGCACACCACCACTTCCTATAGCTGCTTCTCCCTCTGCTGCTCTGACTGGACCCATTAAGACAGGTGGTCGAGTCTTTGTGTTGGACCATAACAGATGGACAGATCCAATGAGAAATGCCATTGATGGTTTACTGGCCAAGCACCACGGGAGCAAGGACCTCCTTACAAAGGTGGATGCTGAATATGCTGTTATGGTACAAAGTTCCTGCACTGACCCCAACAGCCTTCTGCACTCAACCACAAAGCAGCACATAAGCAGGTACATAAAACACCTTGCTAAAAAAAAGAACACTAATGCTTCACTTAACACCAGCCCAGAAAAGCTCCTGGAGACACAGCAATTATGGCAGCGTCTTCACTCAGGCAGCGAAACCACCAGTGTCCCAGTGACAGTACTGCCACCTGCCCCAGTCAATCCACCCGCAAAGAGTGTTCCTGAGGCTGTCTCTCTGGACCAGGCGCTTCTGCTTTTCTGCTTCTCTGTAGCCCAGGTCAGGCGCTTCTGCCGCTGTTTCTGGTTCAAAAGTGGCTTGACCTGGGGAATGCGGCACCTGTAGCCCATTTCCTGCACACGCCTGTGCACGGTGGCTCTGGATGTTTCTACTCCAGACTCAGTCCACTGCTTCCGCAGGTCCCCCAAGGTCTGGAATCGGTCCTTCTCCACAATCTTCCTCAGGGTCCGGTCACCTCTTTTCGTTGTGCAGCGTTTTTTGCCACACTTTATCCTTCCCACAGACTTCCCACTGAGGTGCCTTGATACAGAACTCTGGGAACAGCCTATTTGTTCAGAAATTTCTTTCTGTGTCTTACCCTCTTGCTTGAGGGTGTCAATGTTGGCCTTCTGGACAGCAGTCAGGTCGGCAGTCTTACCCAATGATTGCGGTTTTGAGTAATGAAACAGGCTGGGAGTTTTTAAAAGCCTCAGGAATCTTTTGCAGGTGTTTAGAGTTAATTAGTTGATTCAGATGATTAGGTTAATAGCTCGTTTAGAGAACCTTTTCATGATATGCTAATTTATTGAGATAGGAATTTTGGGTTTTCATGAGCTGTATGCCAAAATCATCACTATTAAAACAATAAAAGACCTGAAATATTTCAGTTGGTGTGCAATGAATCTAAAATATATGAAAGTTTAATTTTTATCATTACATTATGGAAAATAATTAACTTTATCACAATATGCTAATTTTTTTAGAAGGACCTGTATATATTCTGTTGCAATGTTTTATGTTGTAATGTTTTCACTATTTATTCAATTTAATTTCAGTATTGTGATTATGAATTTGTTTATGTTTCACTTGAATTCATCTGTTACCAGCTTTCAATCGCTCTGAATGAGCCGCGGCGCGGCGTTAGATTACGCAATAGAGAGAATAAACGGACACCTTTCAAAGTCTGTGATTGTAGAGCCTCTTAGCGGTAAAAGGCAGCAAATACGGTGGTAAAAGCATTATTCCGGTTGAGTAACCATTGTAAGCACTCACAGCTTCTCCTACACGCTGTCTACAATTGAAAAAACTTGCTCTCAACTGTGCCTTAGTAGGTGGTTTAGCATACAATGTTTGTAACTGTTGCAATACTTTTGCTCCAGTGTTCTTGCTTGCAGGTTGCACGAGATGCAGCTCACGCTTGGCATCACCTTCCAGAGCCCCCAGCAAAAAGTCTGCTTGCTGTTGTTCGTTCAGTCCCTGGGCCCTCAGCATGGCCTCCACCTGAACCCTCCATTCTCCAAATTTAGCTCTATTGCCATCAAATTTCGGGATCCATGCAGCCCCCATGAACCATGGCATAACAAACTGAGCCATAATGGCTGGATTATTGCTACCCCCTGCTGACGAATTACCGCTATTGCCTGAAGTCGAGTCCATTACCTATCAGTGGAGCTGGTACCCTGCCTGACTACACCAAATAATGTCACGCCGGAATGTGAGGTTCTTAATTATACCAGCATTTAATGTCTCCACTGACAGGAAAAGGACAACAACCCCTTCTAGAATTTATACAATTTATTTAATAACAATTAGCTCACAATAATAACATTTACAACAGGATAAAAAGTCGAGAAAGGCAATTCACTGCTTAGTTAATGCAACAGCACAGTTCATCAATTCATCAGCTTAGATTCAAAATCCAAATCCTGTCCTATATTAGTAAATAAAATCATCAACCAAGCCAAAAAAAATCAACTGTATTGGCAGAAAAGTTTGATAGTCTTTCAGTCAAATCCCCAAACCATATTCCAGGTCCATTGGCCAGGTCCGATAGAAAGAGGATGCCGATTTAGATGATGCAGTCTAGTTAGTTCGTCCCTTCACGCAGCTCCGTGATCCAATATAAACAGCGACAGCACTGAGGAGGAGTAAAATCAACACTTAGTCTCATGTAAAAATACTATCCCAGCTCTCACACACACATAAGTTGATAGGCAGGACAACTTTCCTTTACTTAACTCAAATCAGGCGTTGAATCCACCGCGCGAACATCTGCGTTCCTCTCCCGTGCCGCTTGACTTTTCTCCGTTGATAGATTATCATCAGGTCCGTGCCCACTTGTCCGGCTGTAACTTTGTCATCCAATGCAGCGATCGTTGTTCCTGCCCGTAAAGATTTATGAAGGTAGTTTTGTTTCTTTATTATTCAATCAAAAAAAAGGTTGCTTCAATCGAAAAAAATATTTTCAATTAAAAAAAACGTTCACTTCAATGAAAAAAAAACTTTTCAATCAAAGAAAAAAAGTATTTGAATCCAAAAATATATTTGAGACTCAAAAAAATACATTTGAACACTGCTTTTCTTTGATTGAAAATGTTTTCTTTGATAGAAGTCCGTTTTTTTGTTTGTTTAAAGCAACCTTTTTAATTGAAGTAACATTGTTTTTTGATTGGACCATATAATGGGTAGGACATTTGTGTCTTTATCATTCAATCAAAAAAGAAGTTGCTTCAAACGAACAAACAACAGAATCAATAAAAAAAGTCACTTCAATGAAAAGATAAACATTTTCAAATATAGAAAATATTTACAATAATACACTTTTTTTTTTTTATTGAAAATGTTCTCTTTGATTGAAGTAATCTTTTTTGTGTTGGGGCCATACATGGGTAGGACATTTGTGTCTTAATCATTCAATTCCAAAAAAGTTGTTTCAATCAAAAAAAAATATTTTCAATCAAAGAAAAAACTGTTCAAATGCAAAAAAAAATTACCCCGTGAATAAAAAAAGTATTGAAGAGCATGTGTTTTTTTGTTGATGTTTTTTTTTTTTTTTTCAAGTGCAAAAAGTTTTGAAGTTCAAATTTTTTTGAATGAATAATTTTGACACAAACGTTACGCAGTGGGCGGGTGCTTCTCTATTGGTCAGACATGTTTGATTGACAAGTGTCTACACCAACGACATCTTTCTGACAAAGAAGTCATGTTCGCCTCTCGCCAGCAAGCTTTTTGCCAGCAAGTGGAGGGAGCAGCTGTGAAGTTGTTGGTGTATTACGGAGCCCGGGAAGTCACCTGTTGGAAAAATAAAAACAATCCTCAGTTTATAAACCGTTCTGACGAATTCTCAAACTGTTCCTTCGGTTTAACAAATCGTGCCCACGGATTAATAAACCGTACCCACGAGTTCCTAATCCGCGCTCTTAGATATGTAAACCGTGCCTTCAGTTTTTGCAATCTGTACCCACAAATTCATAAACCGTGCCCACGCTTTTGCAATCCGTTCCCACGGGTTTGTAAACTGTACTCACGGATTTGTGGCTTCTCCCCCAGTCTGTGCCGGCAGATTTAGGCTACGCATTGCGTTGTGTTTATAAACTTTAATTTTCCAAAACTGTAAAAGGTTGTAATAGGTTATATATATATATAAAAAAAAGAAATATGATTATTACATTTAGGCTACATATTTAGAAGATGTTTTTATCCAAAACGACTTACAAAAAGAGGAACACAGCAATTAGTCAAATGTCAGTCATAATACAGGTTAGACAATAATTTTTATTGTGTATTAAGTGGAATACATCAAATTGTCTTATACTGCGTCTGCATGCTTCAAGTGATTCTCAATTGTAGCAGATATGGGGTGGAAAAGGCCTATGATTTAATATGAATGACGTGCATCAAAATCTTTTGTGATAATCTTAGCACTTTATTATTATTGTCTAACCTGTATTATTACCTATTTTATCCAAAACTGTAAAAGGTTAGGTTATAGACTAATAGGCTAATAAGCCTATGCAAATAAAGCATTGATAAATTATTATTTTATTTAAAATTATTTTATTTTATTATTTTATGACAAACATATTACTGTATTACTAAGTGAACTCATTTATAGTTATAAACTCTAATAATAATATTAATTATTATTATTATTAGCCTACATTTTAGGCTACATATTTAGAAGACGCTTTTGTCCAAAACTTACAAAAAAAGGAACAAAGCAATTCATCAAATATAAGTCATAAATACACGTTAGACAATACTAATAATAAAGTGCTAAGATTATCACAAATAACCACAAGACTTTGACGCTCATCATTCATAATAAATCGTCTATTTCAACATATTCGTGGAGCGCGCACTGCATGGAGGCGCCGGCGAGATCACTTACATTTTCCTATCAACAGTGGAAACAACTTAAAATACTCCATAATTTCTGGTCATACAGAAAAGAATAATACATTTTATTTGTGTTAACTCACAATAACAAGAAAACAATGTGCTTTTGTAAAATAACTTTCATGGTCTCCCTGACATGGAGCGCGTCTCATAAATTAACTGAAAAACAGCGTATAGCCTCACAGACATAAAAATACCTCGGCTATGTAAAGCTTAAATGTCCACTTTTAAACGAACAAATTAGAATCGAAAGCAAATAGCATACCGTCTGATTATGTAATCTGTATGAAAGGTGCATTTCTCAAGGCGCCCCTTTACAGCGGAGATGGCGGGGATATGTTTGCTGACACTGATTTAGAAAACATTATAATTTATTAATAAAGAATTAAAATGCCCCGTTATTTGTAAAAAACAAAAAAACTAATTTATCAATAGGCAACATTTAGTTGACATTATTTACTTAGTAGCCTAATTAGTATCCAGCTCTTTACATTAAATTAGTTGAGTTAACATAATTAAAGAACTAATAAAATGATCAAATACAGATTCAATCAAGATGCTAAGCATATATAGCATTGCTTGTTCCACCACACAAAGGACTGTTTTTAAGGTGACAATCCTGTCTTGAAGATGGTTGTATTGTATCTTTTGTTATAAAGATGAAGATTGACATTTTGTTAATTAAAAAAAAGCACATAATGTTGTAAAAAAACAACTTATGCTCTGTTAGATGTGTTTTTACTACTTTTTGTATAATTATATCTATAGGTAATGAATATATATTAACAAAAAATATCGTATATCCATACCTGCCAACTTTTGAACTCCTACTCTCAGTATTACCAAGGTCTCTCTCTCTCTCTGCTGTTCGCGCGCCCCACGCGGTATGAAGCACAGTCTCTGTCTCACATGCATGCTCGCTCTAGATTACCGCCGATTTGAAGGAATTTGCGGTATAACTATTCGATCACGAGTGCCTCAACACGTTGATCTATAGATAAACTCATCTTTCAGGCATTTGACCGACCGGGTTGACACTTCAGCGTGAGAAATTGGGGGTGTGGCGTGTGCGCGTGTGAAACAATTCAAATGCGGGTGTCTCACGGCCAATGCGTGAGAGTTGGCAGCTATATGTATATACATATAGTAGGCCTAGGCCTATATAAAACTTATACAATATATATTTTGGCTCATTGCCAAATGGTCTCATTGAGCCTCATTGGGGCCCAATGCAAAATTCATCAAAGAGGCTCTTTTTGAAAAAAATATATTTTTTATATATTTTATTATAAGTTTTATATATATAGGCCTAAGCCTAATATTAATATTCAGTGTAAGTTCGCCTCACCCCATACCCGCTACAACTGAGAATCGCTTAAAGCATGCAGACGCAGTTAAGACAGTTTGATGTATTCCACTTAATACACAATAAAACAATATACAATAAGATTCGTTAACAATTCCCCCTGGTGTTCTTCTAAAATGTGGGCGAGACACAAATCCGTGAGTAGCCTACAGTTTACAAACCCGTGGGAACGGATTGCGAAAGCGTGGGCACGGTTTATGAATTTGTGGGTACAGATTGCAAAAACTGAAGGCACGGTTTACAAATCTAAGAGCGCGGATTAGGAACTCGTGGGTACGGTTTATTAATCCATGGGCACGATTTGTTAAACCGAGGGAAAAGTTTGAGAATTCGTCAGAACGGTTTATAAACTGAGGATTGTTTTTATTTTTCCAACAGGTGACTTCCCGGGCTCCGTAATACACCGACAACTTCACAGCTGCTCCCTCCACTTGCTGGCAAAAAGCTTGCTGGCGAGTGGCGAACATGACTTTGTCAGAAAGATGTCGTTGGTGTAGACACTTGTCAATCAAACATGTCTGACCAATAGAGAAGCACCCGCCCACTGCGGAACATTTGTGTCAAAATTATTCAATCAAAAAAATTTGAACTTCAAAACTTTTTGCACTTCAAATAAAAAAAAAAACAACAACGAAAAAACACATTCTCTTCAATACTTTTTTTAATCCCAGGGTAATTTTTTTTGTTGCATTTGAACAGTTTTTTCTTTGATTGAAAATATATTTTTTGATTGAAACAACTTTTTGGGAATTGAATGATTAAGACACAAATGTCCTACCCATGTATGGCCCAAACACAAAAAAGATTACTTCAATCAAAGAGAACATTTTCAATAATAAAAAAAAAAGTTCAATTTTTGGAGTCTCAAATATTTTATTTGCATTCAAAAACGATTTTCTATATTTGAAAATGTTTATCTTTTCATTGAAGCGACTTTTTTTATTGATTCTGTTGTTTGTTTGTTTGAAGCAACTTCTTTTTTGATTGAATGATAAAGACACAAATGTCCTACTCATTATATGGTCCAATCAAAAAACAATGTTACTTCAATTAAAAAGGTTGCTTTAAACAAAAAAAAAAACGGACTTCTATCAAAGAAAACATTTTCAATCAAAGAAAAGCAGTGTTCAAATGTATTTTTTTGAGTCTCAAATATATTTTTGGATTCAAATACTTTTTTTCTTTGATTGAAAAGTTTTTTTTTTCATTGAAGTGAAGGTTTTTTTAATTGAAAATATTTTTTTCGATTGAAGCAACCTTTTTTTTGATTGAATTATAAAGAAACAAAACTACCTTCATATTGATTCGGCTCGCGGGCTGCATCCGCGCATTCCACTGCTCACCTTTTATTGTATTTATCCTACAAAAATAGGATAAATAAGCTGATCAAGAGAGCGGGTTCAGTTATTGGTTTTAACCCAGATGTATTAGAGGTTACTGTGGAGAAGAGGATAAGGTCAAAATTAAAAATGGTCCTGCTCTTTGAAGGCCATCCACTACACAATTTGTTCAAAGGACTCAGAAGCTTTTAGTCAGTGATTGGTAATGCCTCTGTGTTCTAGTGAGCGCATGAGAAGGTCTTTTGTTCCTGCAGCAGTTAGATATTTTAACGATCATTGTTAATTGTTGAATATTATTCTTATCTTTTATAGTGTTTGTTTTTTATACTTTTGTACTGTGAAATTGAATCTTTCTTCACATTGAGTCTCCTAAATCAGGGTTTATTAGTCTCCTTATGCAGAATTATTTATTTATTTGTCTGTTAGTTGTGTTTTTGTGTGATGGCTGTATGGTTGGTGGCAAACCAGTTTCCCTATCGGGATTAATAAAGGTTTCAATCAATCAATCAATCAATATCTTGAAAATTGTCAATTTTCATAAATCATAGGGAAAAACTGCCACAACATTAAGGCCTTATGTTTTTTTTATTTATTTTTTTATTAAAATATAAATATATCAAGGCTAGAAAACATAGCAGTGAGGTATATTTTTACATGGACAAAAAGTTAGTGCACAAATGATTGTCAGACATTATACAAATATTACATTTATAATAAAAGTAAAAAGAAAAATTTTCTTTAACATTCTCTAATGACAGAAGCTGTGAAATGGCTCCATTCCAATAGACATCTGTTCAGGGGCTCAGTGGAAAAGCTTTTTTTCCTTACAATGGACGTGTCACAATCACACTTGTTTGGACTCTATCCTTGTGTTTGAAATCACCCCCAATACACTCATTCACTATTCCCTACATTACTCCACTAATATAGTCCACTTGAAGGAGCGAATGAAAACATGAAGGCATTTGCATAGTGCTTGCTGTTTAATAACCATTTAACCATGAAACTTAAGATTTCTCTGTCATGGAAACTAGCATAAACGTTAATTAACAATTTAATACTCAAGAAAAACGGAATTTACACCTGTGTGATATTATGCTGTTGCCACATTAGACCAGTGGTGTGGAAAATGGATGTATGGATGATTGAGCTGCGGGCGCCATCTTCTGGTCAGACGCAGAAATTCTTTCGGTGCGTGACTCTCACAGTGCATTATGGGTATTCTCTAGCCCAGAGGTTCTCAAACTAACTATTCAGCTACAGTTATGCACAGCTCAAACATGAGGCGGTTTCTAATAAGAATATTTATTATTGTCAGCCACTTTAAACATTGTAAAAACAGTTTGAACATTAACACTGCACTGTGCAGCTTAGATACAGGTAAATAAAAAAACTTAAATAATGATTCAATTCAAATGTATTGCACCTAAAAGTAAAATAAACACTGTAGCCTACTGTACTTAAAATACTAAGTAAAAAATACAAAGTACTGTACTTAATAAAAAAAAACACAAGCTGTGTATTCATATTTAACCTTATTAAATGTTCATTTAAAATATTCTGGCTGACCCCCGTGAGTTTTTCAAGGCGACCATTATTTTTAGAACGTACCACTTTTATTGATTCCATGGTGACGGACGCATCATTGCTTGTCACGTGACAGACCGCAGCCACAATAGTGCTGAATGACTGATGATCTGCTTTTATTTCCTTTTTTTATTCCAAATATTCACAAATTGTTAGCTATGGCATGAAATAGGGCATGATATTCCGATTGTCAAATATATACAAGTGGAAGTATTCGCGTTAGTTGAGCTATATGTGCCGCCATGTTTGTGCCACTGTTCAGAGAATTGGATCTGTTGGATTTACAGGACGTGAATTCATCCTTTCTCCCGAAATACATGAAAGTAAGCGGCCGGCAGTGATGGAGTACTCGAGTCCTGGACTCGGACTCGAGTCCGACTCGAGTCCTTATTCTCTGGACTCGAGTCCGACTCGAGACTCCATTCTCTGGACTCGTGACTCGACTTGGACTCGTGGACTGATGACTCGGACTTGGACTCGGACTCGGATTACAAACCTAACCATTTCAGTTGGAAATTCCATTTTTCCTGCCGACCAAAATCACGGACCGTTATCAGTTTGGACTTTGGATCATCAGTGCAGCGCGAGCCGATCTTGATCAAGCGACACTACTAACAGCGCTGAGAGAGATCCAGTAAACAAACAAAGCATTTGAATTTGCCACTGAATATAACATTGTTGCGAGATCTAGTGAGAAGCACTAACATTTCTCCGTTATTAACCGATCAAACAGCGCTGACGTGGTGTGAATGAAAACTAGTTATAGGTTTTAAGTCCACAGATCAGCAACATTGTTCATCCTTCAAAGATTACCCCCATTTATAAAACTAAAAGTTTCAAGATGTAGGAAAACTCACACTTATTTAAAAATAAGTTTTCTTTTAATAAATACGAAATTTCTCTGGCCCAAGTTTCGGGGTCCAATACCGGCCGTGATCTATTTTTTCCATGTCAGATGCATAGCTTCTAATATATATGTCAGACAGGCTATGAATGAATTGTCTATATATATTATATAGGCCTAATAAGTTGTATTATAATATCGTTAGCCTCATAGCATAATTGCCTAAGTCATATTTCAATGTCTTTGGAAAACAAGAAAAAACAAAAAATGACTTAGGCAATTATGCTATGAGGCTAACGATATGCTAAAATGTACATGACATCATGACTTTTGCGGAAACATACACGCCACCACTTTCAAGTCAAGTGGCCTGTCCGCTTGTATCCGTGTGTATTCCAGTTGACTGATCATCCAAAAATGTATTTAAACAATTAAAGAAATATAATCGTGCCATAGCTAGTTGACAATGATTTGAACTAAGGTCTAGGGATGGCTCGATACCACAATTTTGGCTTCGGTACGATACCAGAATCTAATACCTCGGTAAATCGATACCACAGGTAAAAAAATAAATTAAAAAAAGTCAATTTAAGTGACACTTAAAAAACACTGCTTGAAACTCTCCACTACCAAATGTGCAAACAAAAGGTATCAAAATGTACATTAAAAAAATAAATAAATCAGTCAGGGAACATACAGTAGGTTAAATTTTGATTTTGAAAAAAAAAAACTCTGAAATTATACAATTAAAATAGGTTAATATCTATAATAGATTCACATATAAGCTCATAATAATAATAGAATAATGAAATGACATGTAAACCATAGCTGTCATGCATAACAGAGAATTATCAACATTTATTGCATTTATTCATCATGGTTTGGTTACTGGTTGAGTAGTACCATGCTTTCAAATCTGATGCTTTTAAAATGCAACATGAAAATGCAGCATGATTAAAGCTGCAATTTGTAAATTTGTTACGATTCTTGATTCATGAATTGATCCATCAAAAAAAAGGAAGTAAACACATGCTTTTGATGGTGTTGTAAAGTGTGTTGCAAAGTGTATCAAATCAATAAATAAACTCCCTTTGCAATTATGACAGTGGTGTAATTTTTGTTCAGTGTAGAACCTCTTTTATAAATTTTATCTGCTCTTTAAAGGTGCCAGAGTGGAGAAATGTAGCCACTGGGGGCTCGAGACTCGACTCGGACTCGAACACGGGACTCGAGACTCGACTCGGACTTGAACTCGGGTAATGGTGACTCGACTTGGACTCGACTCGGACTCTTCTTTGGTGACTCGGACTTGGACTCGGACTCGAACACTGGGACTCGAGACTCGACTCGGACTCGACAGTTGGTGACTCGACTACAACACTGGCGGCCGGTGAACTGGGAGAAGAATAGAGTTAACTTTGAAGTTACTTACACAATGTGTATCTGATATAAATAAGACACATTTATTTGAATTTAGCAGTTGATCACGTGATGCACTGGCTGTTCTACTCACACCGGTGTAATCGTATCGTATGCTCCAGGGACCAGCCAAGACTGATCACACCGGTTTGATCTTACTATTATTCAAATATTTTTATTGGGTTTTGAATGGTAAACACTTATAAAACAATTAACAAGTCCCCATACAGCAACCCCAACATACACAATAATAAATGACAATAAAAAATAAAAATAAAAATAAATTAATAAAAATAAATAATAAAAATAGATAAACTGACATGTTACAGAGTTACAGAGCTTGTGAATCAATTATGTCCCAGTGTTTCCAGCAGGAAATTGTAAGTTAAAATAATCCAGAAATGGCTGCCAGACCGTATAAAATCTCTGGGTTGAACCCCTGATTGTGTGTTTCAACTTCTCAAGTTTCAAGTGTGCCATTACATCCTCAACCCAGCGCCTGTGTGTGGGAGGCATATCTGACTTCCAATTGCACAAAATAAGACGTCTGGCCAATAGAGATGAAAACGCAATGGCGTCTGATTGTGTACCAGATATTGTCATCCCAGCAGGGGTCACACCAAATATTGCGATTTCAGGGGCAGGGCTTATCTCTCTGTCACAAATGTAAGAAAAAGTGTCAAAAATTAAAGACCAAAACTGTATTAACTTTGGGCAAGCCCAGAACATATGATAGAGGGTGTGCCGGAGCCTGACGGCATCGGGAGCAAGTCGGCTCAACATCTGGATATATCCTGGCAAGCTTACTTCTAGATAAATGAAGCCTGTGGAGCACCTTAAACTGAAGCAAACCATGTCTGATGCAATTCGAATTTAAATGTATTCTCTTAATTGCGCTTTGCCAGGAGTCGTCCAACAGTCTAAATCCTAGTTCTCCCTCCCATCCTGCCCTAATATGACTAAGTGACGGCGAGGTGATCATCTGAATATCCTCATATAATCTGCTCACTCCTCCTCTTTGATTTAGATCCCCCTCCAACCACTCCTCTATCCAGTTATTTGACGAGAGTAACGGAAAGGAAGGGAAATGTTTCCGAACAAAGACACGCACCTGCTGATACCTGAAATAATGCGAACTGGGGATATTATACTCATTTACCAGCTGCTCAAATGACATGAACACACCATCCTTAAAAAGATCCTTCACCCGTTTCAGACCACTCCTGAACCATGACTTAAATACTGTATCCATGAGTGAGGGTGGAAAGAGTGCGTTGGCCGAGATTGGGAGAGAGGACATAGCCTGTCTATGTTTGAAGTGGGTCCTGAATTGGGACCATATTCGAAGTGAGCCACTCACAATAAGATTATTTGTAAGGCGCTGCTTACTGAGTGGCAATGGCGCACATACTAAAGAAGGTAGGGACACCGGATGAGCGGAATCCTGTTCCATTTCAACCCATACAGGTCCACCCCCCTCGTCAGACGCAGAGACCCAACATATTAATTTATAAATATTAGCTGCCCAGTAATATTGTAAAAAATTTGGTAGTGCCAAGCCTCCCGCCTCTTTCGGTTTCTCCAGATGTGACCTCCTTATTCGTGGGATGGTCTTGTTCCAGATAAAGGTAGATATAGATTTATCAAGCTCTTTGAAAAAAGACTTTGGGATAAAAACAGGTATTGTATGAAACAAAAATAAGAACCTGGGCATAATTATCATCTTGACAGAATTAACCCTGCCAGCAAGCGATATAGGCAGCGCTGACCAACGGGAAATGTCCTGTTTGGCCCTTTCCAGAGCTGGTTTAAAGTTATGCTTGAATAAATCCCCGTATTTGCTGGTTACTGAAACGCCAAGATAAGTAAAAGTGTCGGGAGTTTCTTTTAGTTGATATGCCTCAAAAGACATCCGTCGAGCCTGGTCGTTAATAGGGAATAGCAAACTCTTAGTAAGGTTGATTTTGTAGCCTGAAATCTCCCCAAAGTTAGAGATAATTTCTAATGCCTTAGGAATAGAGGTGCTAGGATCGGACAGGTACAGTATCAAGTCGTCCGCATATAGAGACAGTTTGTGATTTTGGCCCCCCCTGACAACACCCGTGAGCTCCTCGGCACTCCTAAGTGCAACCGCTAGTGGTTCAATGGCGAGGTCAAACAGAAGTGGGCTCAATGGACAGCCCTGTCTTGTCCCCCTACCTACAGGAAAATAGTTGGAGATTATTTTATTAGTACGGACGGAGGCCTGCGGGGTAGCATACAGGATCCTTATCCACGAACAAAAAGCCGGTCCAAAACCAAACCTCCCCAGAGTTGCAAAAAGATACTCATACTCAATCCGGTCAAATGCTTTGTGAGCATCGAGGGAAAGCAAAACCTCTGCTGCAGGTGGAGTTTCCGGGGAGTAAATAATATTAAAAAGCCTCCGTATGTTGCCAAAAAGCTGCCGCCCAGTAATAAAACCAGTCTGATCTGGATGTATCACTATATTCATAACAGATTCCAATCTACTAGCCAGAACCTTGGTCAAGATTTTGTAATCGCAGCAGAGTAGACTCACAGGCCGAAATGACTCACATTTCAGAGGGTCCTTTCCTTTCATAAGAAGGACTGAGATAGTGGCCTGGGTCATTGTGGGAGGGAGAGTCTTACGCTCCAATGCCTCAGTATATACATTTTTTAAAAGAGGGGTTAGTTTAAATGAAAATTTCTTAAAAAATTAAATAGGGAAGCCATCCGGGCCTGGAGCTTTACCGCTCTTCATTTTTTTAATTGCCCGATCAATTTCGGCTGCTGAAATGTTACTATCGAGATCTGCCCTGTCTTGTCGGCCTATGGTTGGAATCTCGAGATCATCGGAAAACTGAGCTAACTTAGTGCTATCACAATTTTCAGTGGCATAGAGGTCTTCATAAAATTTTTTGAATTGTTTATTTGTGCTTTTTTGATCTGTGGTTATCCCTTCTGGAGTGTCAATCTCTGCTATAAATCCAGCCTCTGCGGATTGCCTTAGCTGATGGCTTAGTAGTTTGCTGGCTCGTTCCCCATGCTCGTAAAATTCTTGACGAGATTTAAGATAAAGCTCCTCAGCTACTCCAGATGCGAGAGTATCGAATTCTGTTAACAAACCTATTCTCTCTTTACAAAGAGCCGCAGATGGAGCTTCAGAATTTTTATGATCAACATCCTTTATCAAAGAGATCAACTCATTAAGGCGTGCTGACCGTTTTCTGTTCATGCTTACATTATAAGATATTATCTGACCACGTAAATATGCTTTCATTGCCTCCCACAGGTTCGAGTGGCTTGTGTCTGGTGATTGGTTTGTTTCCAGAAAGAAGTCGATTTGGGCGGATAGGAAGTTAACAAAATCTTCATCAGACAAAAGATGTGGGTTAAGTCTCCAGTTGCGTTGTGGAGGCTCGTTGTCTGGAAAGCAGAGCACCATTGTTACTGGGCTATGGTCAGAGATAACAATACTATCATATTCACTAGACCTCAGCAGGGGGAGGAGTTTCTTGTCCAGCAAAAAATAGTCTATCCTGGAATACGAATTATGCACTGGAGAAAAAAAAGAATACTGTCTAGAAACCGGATTTCTATATCTCCATGCATCAATCACTCCATACGCTTGGAGAAAAGCGTTAATAGTCTCTGCTGATTTACTAAGTGTTCTCGGTACAGCCCTAGAACGGTCCATAGCGGGATCCAAAACACAGTTTAAATCTCCCCCGAGGACCAATTGGTGACTGTTTAATTCTGGAAGGAGTGAGAAAAAGTCAGTGAAAAATTTAGCATTATCCCAGTTTGGAGCATAGACGCAGGCCAGTACTACTGGTAAATTAAATAAATGTCCTTGAACAATGATAAACCGACCGTCTTTATCTTGGATCGTATTTGTCTGTACAAATTGCACTTCCCTGTGGATGAGAATTGCCGCACCACGGCATTTAGCATTAAATTTGGAGTGAAAAATCTGGGAAAAGCCCCCTCTCTTAAGTCTGGAGTGATCCTTATCAAGCAAGTGTGTCTCGGTTAAGAATGCTATGTCTGTTTGCAGCTTTGATAAATGAGAAAACACCTTACTACGCTTTACTGGGTGATTAAGCCCTTTGATATTCCAGTTCGTAAATTTAGTGTTTGCCCGCCCCGAACCACTAAACATATTTCTCGCCATATTCTAGTATCTGAAATGACCTGACAGCAGCCTGCCTAGAAACAACCTGATCGTAAAGCCTTTTCACAAGTGACAGATCTCTGTTAAAACCAATAATAAAAAACACAAAAACAACAGAAAATACAAAAACACAAAATCAAACACATCATTCACGTAACCCCATTGCTGGCCTCTCTCCAAACGAAAGGCTGCATACTCCCCCAGTCGTACATTATCGCACAACATAAAGCTTACCTTGTGAGACCGAGTCCCACCAAAACTATATTAATGACAGAATAACATGTTGCAGCTAATCTTAACTGTAATCAAATATAGTACACACTCCATAAATGTCCAATCTAGCACCTTATTTATATTACACTTTATGTGAGTAAACATAAACAGAATCTCCGAGCCAGCCAGTCATGCGTTAACAGGGCTAAATTCTTTTTTTTTTCTTTTTTTTTTATTGTGCATAATGGACACAATAGAACAACATTAAATTTCGATGGAGTTTCAAAATCGTCCAGTCATGCCAACAGGGCCTTAGGTCAAAAATGAACAGTGAAGCTCTAGGTTTAAGGAAATGTACATTTTAAATCAACCCGTTATATGTTATCAAGGCCAAATCAGCCCAAAACAGAAAGTTTGTCGTGAATTTGCGCCTTTGCTGACGGTCTTTAGCTGGTGATTGGATATATTAAAATCCCCTTTGCTTAAACAAAGTCTTTATCAGGATGGTAGCCCGGATAACGTTAGTCAAACATACCTCTGGATCGGATGTAAGAAAACACGGAAAGTACGTCACTCGATCTGCGCTGTCACATCTTTAGGTTGCGCGCTTCAGGTTTTCCATTATAAAATCCTTGGCCTGCTTTGGGTCTTTAAAGCTTGTGCGTACATCATCTGGCGTCGTTATCCTCAGCTCTGCCGGGTACCACAGGCCATAGCGGATTCCCTCACAACTCCTTAACAGGCCCCGTACTTCATTGAACTCTGCCCGCTGCTTGGACACTGCCTGTGTGTAGTCTGGTTGGATGCGGATCTTATCGCCGTCCCCCGTAGTCAGCTGTTTCATCTGCCCAGCTTTCCTTAGTATTTCCTCCTTCTCCTGGTAATAATGGCATCTGATGACGAAGCCTCTCGGCGGGTCACTGTTACCCGGTCTCACGCGCAGCGTACGGTGTGCCCGGTCCAGTAAAGGGGGCTTATCGAGACCAAGCGTCTCCTTCAGGCACTGAGATATAAAATCCGTCGCGCGCTTCCCGTCCTCCCGTCTTTCCTTTATCCCGGTAATACGCAGGTTATTGCGTCGCGACCGTGCCTCCCAAGTCCTCATTTCGTGCTTTCTGGGTAGCAAGCTCCCTCTGCACGTTAGCCATGTCCCGCTCCAGAGCAGCAATCAGATCGGAGTGGCTGTTGGCTGCAGACTCGAGTGCGACCACCCGTTTATCTAGGGCTTCACTCTTGGCGTTAGCATTATCGTTTGCTAGTTTAATTTCTGCTCTTAGCTGGTCAACCTGATTCCGAATTTCAGCGGATTGTGCCTCTGCTTTGGTGAGCAATTCAGTCCTCAGCTCGGCGATTGCTAGGAGGATGGCCTCATGTCCGGGTCCGCGGTCAAGTGCGGCGTTAGGTACAGCATCCGGTGCAGCGTTAGCCTCTGGGCTAGCCTTGGAGCTAACCCTTGTATCAGGCGCTTTTCGGGGGTTTTTAGACATTTTCAGCGAGCGTTAGGTCAAAATGTCAAGCCTGGTGCGACGTCTTGGCTCCAATAATGAGCGTGACTCAAGGTATTTACATTAAATTGCTGCTTCTATATTTCTTACTAGTGTTGGCGAGAAGTTCGGTAAACCACGTCCTCACATGGCGCCGCTCAGACCGGAAGCCTTCAAATGCCCCGGTTTGATCTTACGTGCGAAATTCAGTGATTCCTCTGCGTACCACTAGAGGGAGCGTACCACACTTTGAGAACCACTGCTCTAGCCATTGAGCGTACATCGGTTTTACACTCGTTATTGCGATGCATTGTGGGATTGATTGAATCCACTCGACAACCTCCACTATGGTTACGGACACCACTACAAACGTCTGCTCCTTCAAATAGTGGCCTATTTAAGGGTAAAGGTGCGATTCCAGACACAGCCTTTGTGTTTCATCATTCATTTGTTGTCACAGACACTAATTATGTTCTACTGTGCACTTATCAATCATATCACCTGTATATAAGTTCAGTTCTGTTTCAGTCCAGCTGTTCGGTTCATCTATTGTATGATTGTGTCAGTTTGCTGTTCTCCATGTATGGATTTTGTTGTCTTCATGACAAGAAGCACAAGCAAGTAGAATTCGTTTAACAATCTTTTAATAACTCTTATGCACAAGCAGGATAACATGCAAGCACATGCTCAGTATATTCTCTCACTCTTCTCTCCTTCCTACACGTCATTCTAACTCAAGAGACTCGAGTGCGATCTAGTGGTGCATTAATGTAAGAACATCACATATTCCCCTCTTAGTTAAATGAATTCTTTCTGTAGCCAACAATTGACATGAAATAGAAATAAAGAAGATCCAATCCTTAATGTATCAACAATTAAGGATTGGATCAACTGGAGGAGTGAATTTTGCGTGTCCTTTTGGTACATGTACTGACTTTTTAATACGCACTTTATCCCCTTTTTTGAAAGAAGAATGACGCACTCGATTCTTGGTGTCAAAGCGAGATTTCATGACATCCTGGCGGGCTGAAACACGTTTCTGCAGTTGTTCAGGTTCATGACCAGAAGGTGAAGGTTTCAGGACATTGAGGCGGGTACGCATTTTCCTCCCGTTAAGCAATTCGAAGGGGGAAACACCTGTCACAGCATGAGGTGTAGCACGATAGATCTGCAGAAAATCAGTCACTGTTGCTTTCCATGGTGCTGACTGTAGGATTGCTGATTGAATTGTACTTTTCAGAACTCTGTGGAAGCGTTCAATAGCTCCATTTGCAGCAGGATGATATACTGATGTGCGAATGTGCTTAATATCTCTGTTTTTCAGGAAAGCAGCAAACTCTGGCGAAGTAAACTGAGGCCCATTATCACTCACCAGAGTGGTCGGGTTGCCATGTCTACTGAAGACGGAGGTAAGAAAGGCAGTCACCTGTTTTGTTGCAATAGATGCAGTAAAGGCTACCTCAGGCCATTTACTATAGTAGTCAGTGAGTGTCAGAGCATATCGACAGTCCCAGACAGCAGTCTCGAAAGGGCCCACAATGTCTATCCCCAGCTTTTCCCAAGGTGCAGATGGTAAAGGAACAGGCTGAAGGGGCACAGCAGAGGTTTTCGCAGTTTTGTCCAGAGAAAGACATAACTGACAGGCGGCAATCTTTTGTTCCACAAGTGTGTCCATTCTGGGCCACCAATACATTTCACGCAGGCGTTGCTTTGTTCTCACCATCCCCTGATGGCCCTCATGTGCAATGCGAATCAGTGACTCACAAAGTTCTCCAGGTACCACAAGTCGAGACCCTCTAAACACAAAATCAGCTTGCACACTGAACTCATGTCTCAGTTTGTAATATGGGCGTAGAACAGGATCCAGAGCAGCAGGAGATGGAGGCCAGCCACGGACAATTTGTGTGCGAAGTGCAGCGAGTTCAGAACAACTAGCAGAGGCAGCAGCAAATTCATCCTGAGATATGGCAGTCGGACCAGTGGACAGTAAAGCAACAAATTCAGGCTCTGTATCTGACTCAGCTTCCAAAGTCAGAGGCAGGGGCAGGCGTGACAAACAGTCTGCAGTGTAATTTTGAGATCCAGCACGATACTCAACAGAGTAATTAAAACAGAGCAACCGAGCAGCCCACCGAGCTATGCGCATGCCAGCTCTATCAGTCCCTTTTGTGGTCAGCAGCGTCGTCAAGGCTTGATGGTCAGTCCGCAGAGTAAACCTGCGACCCCACAAGTATGTCCTCCACTTCTCCACTGCCCACACGCACGCCAGAGCCTCCTTGTCAACAGTGGAGTAGTTCTGTTCAGCTGGGGTGAGTGTTCTGGATGCAAAAGCGACAGTACGTTCTTGACCATCAGTGCTTATTTGTGCGAAGACAGCACCTAGTCCGTAAGCAGACGCATCAGTAGAAATAACCACTGGCAGCCCCGGTTCAAATAGTGCAAGAGCAGGACTGTTTACAAGTAGCTTTTTGACTTCAGCTAAACTTTGTTGAGCTTCATCGGACCAGTGAAATCCACTCTCATCTCTCAGGCACGCACGCAGAGGCATCACTACGGAAGCGAAATTAGGAATGAACTTGTTGTACCATGAGAGAAGACCCAGCAGAGAACGTAACTGAACAGCATCTGATGGCGCAGGTGCATTGATTATTGCAGAGAGATGTTCCTGATCCAGCTGAATACCCTGTGATGTCACCATGTGTCCTAAAAACTTCAAGCTCTGCTTTCTGAATTAACATTTAGACTCATTCAACACCAACCCAGCATCTTTGAGACGTTGCAGCACATTCTGTAGCGCTTGATCATGCTCCTGTAGCGAGCGTCCCCACACGATGATGTCATCTAGATAGTTTGCAACGTTCTGGAGTCCTTTTAGAATGACAACCATCATCTTTTAGAATGCAGATGGAGCAGATGCCAAACCATAAGGTACCCTGCGGAACCTGAAGAGACCCTTGTGTGTAATGAATGCAGTTAGGTCCCGGCTGTCGTCATGAAGGGGTACCTGATGATATGCACTTTCTAAGTCTATAGTTGAAAATACAGTCGCACCATGCAGTAATGTCATTATCTCTTCCATGTGTGGCAAAGGGTAACTGTCTACTATAACTGCCTTGTTGGGCCCTCGCAGATCCACACACATGCGGATCCCCCCCGTTTTCTTTTGGACCACAACAATTGGCGAAACCCATGGAGAGGAGTCAATTCTTTCGATTACACCAGCATGCAAGAGTCGTTCCAGTTCGGCGGAAACAGCATCTCTGACAGAAAAAGGTAAGCGACGCAATTTGTGTCTGACAGGAGGTACAGAGTCAGAAATGTTAACCTTGTGTGTAAAATTTTTTACACAGCCCAATGCAGTACGCTGTGATGGAGGAGTGTAGAGGGCACAAACTGAAGCGGGTTGTGGCGGCAGCACAGTGTTTCCATCGAATCGAAGCCGGAGTCCCTTAATCAGGTCCATGCCTAACAAAGCTGTGCCATAGTCAACAATGAAGAAATGTGCAGGACAGGTAAGGCCTGATATATATTAATATTAATACTAATATTTAGACACTGTTGCAGGTAAACATCCAAGCACTGAAATTGGCTCTTGCAAGTAAGTGACTAAACGAGCAGATGGAGCTTGTAACGGCACAGTGCGAAAGTGCTGCTCATACAATTGTTTTGGCAGAATGGACACTGATGAACCAGAGTCGACTGTGAGTTGAAGAGACACAGGTGTAACAGCAGACATAGCATGTATAGTTACATCACACATCAAACGATCAGATGTTCCAGGTAGAATACAAACCTCTGGTAATTCAACTGAATGCACTGAGCTAGTAGGAGCAGAACGGCAGCTGAAGAAGCAGTATGAGGTTTTGATGAGGTACTTGTTTTGAATTTGGCCTTTGAATACTGTCGTCCAGACGCAGGAGTGGCATGTACGGCTTGTACTGAGCAGAACTGCTTGTAGTCATAGATTTTGCCTGTACATCAGCGGCCTCTAGCTGCGTGGAAATTGTGTAATTGCAGTCTCTAGTGTCAATTTAGATTCCAGTAATAATATTTCACGAATGCGAGGGTTAGCAATATTTTCTACTAGCTGGTCACGCAGCATATCATCAAGATTGTCATTAAATTCGCAAGTAGTTGCCAAATCTCTCAACGCAGCAATATATTGCAGTACCGTTTCATCGGTCCTCTGCACTCGTTTCCTGAAGGCATGTCTTTCCACGACCACATTTCGTTTTGGAATGAAATGGTCCTCCAAAGCAGCTGCAACATTGTCACCGGTATCGGGCAATGTATAAAATAGTCTCTGACCTTCAGTTCCGAGGCAGTGAAGAAGTAAAGCCTGTTTTCTGGGTTCTGGCCAGGTAGCATTAATGACGAGCATGTAATTCTCAAACATTCTCAGCCATGTTACAAGTGGTATAGCGGGCTCACCGGGACAAGGCAAAAATGGACTAGGAAACGGAGCACTGACTGATGCCATCCTCGGGAAATCTTGTGAGAATAAATCGTCCTTGTCGCCAAATATGTTATGTCTTCATGACAAGAAGCACAAGCAAGTAGAATTCCTTTAACAATCTTTTAATAACTCTTATGCACAAGCAGGATAACATGCAAGCACATGCTCAGTATATTCTCTCACTCTTCTCTCCTTCCTACACATGTCATTCTAACTCAAGAGACTCAAGTGCCATCTAGTGGTGCATTAATGTAAGAACATCACAGATTTACCTGTGGATTTATTAAAATACTGGCTACTTCACCTTCGTGTGCATTTACATAGCGCAACCCATGCCAGAATGAAGAGGATAAGGAAAAGGCCCTCAACGATTGGAAGCTTCCAGAAAACCTTTTACCTTTCATTTTGTGTTCAGGGATGACATGGAGTTATTTTTTAGCAGGAACGTTGTAACAAAATTGGCCTGAGAGTTGTCACGTTTTGGTTTTGTTTCATGTTGTCTTGTTTCATGTCTGTCATGTGATCCCCTGTTCTAGTCATGTGATCCTGCCATATGTTCTGTGTTGTCATTGTTTTATTGTTCTCAGGTGTCCGCTTGTCTAGTCATTAGTCTTATGTATTTAAGTCTTCATGTTTGCCCTTTGTCAAGTATTGTTTCCCAAAACCACTGTTTGGTAAGCATCACGTCCATGTCCATGCTTTTGTTTTAGGTTTGATCATGTTTTTCTAAATAAACTGTACTTGGGTTCTTTGCAACTTGCCTTCAGTGGACATTCATTACAGAATACTTAACCCGGCATGGACCCAGCTGTTTGTCTCTTACGCCTCTGCCAAGGTTACCGTCCTTACTGCCACAACATAAATGTGTTTGCTGGGTAGTCTATCTGTATTTAGGCGCGAGATAGGTCTTCACTCCCGTCCCGAACAACACAGTGGCGCACAATTTCTTTACTTCCGAACATACACCCCTACAGCAAGTGAAACAATTATTAAAAGATTGTTATGAATTTTAATGTTTGACATTATCACATGAATCAACATGATTCATTTCAAAACATTGATGTGAGGGAAGTAACTTACATACAACCTTAATTAATTAACCAAAATTAATTTCATTTACAGAGCAGCTTTGAGTAAGAGAAAAGGGACAGTGGCAGACAACAGGTATTATTTTGGTGGTAAAAGAACAGCAAGTGGGACATATAACAATTAAGAGACAGGTAATTAAGGTATGAGTGCTGATATATTTTAACAAAATGTTAATGTGTATTTAGAAAACAGGTCCTCTGCAGGAGCAGGACAGCAAGAAGAAGCAGACATGAGCAGGACGTTGAACGGGCAGCAGGAAAAAGCAGACATGAGCAGGACGTTGAACGGGCAGCAGGAAGAGGCAGACAGGAGCAGGACAATGAACAGGCAGCAGGAAGAGGCAGACAGGAGCAGGACGTTGAACAGGCAGACAGGAGCAGGACGATGAACAGGCAGCAGGAAGAGGCAGACAGGAGCAGGACGTTGAACAGGCAGCAGGGAGAGGCAGACAGGCAGCAGGAAGAAGCAGACAGGAGCAGGACATTGAACAGGCAGCAGGGAGAGGCAGACAGGAGCAGGACGTTGAACAGGCAGCAGGAAGAGCCAGACAGGAGCAGGACGATGAACAGGCAGCAGGAATAAGCAGACATGAGCAGGACGATGCACAGGCAGCAGGAAGAAGCAGACATGAGCAGAACGTTGAACAGGCAGCAGGAAGAGGCAGACAGGAGCAGGACGATGAACAGGCAGCAGGAAGAAGCAGACAGGAGCAGGACGTTGAACAGGCAGCAGGAAGAAGCAGACAGGAGCAGGACGTTGAACAGGCAGACAGGAGCAGGACGATGAACAGGCAGCAGGAAGAGGCAGACAGGAGCAGGACGTTGAACAGGCAGCAGGAAGAGGCAGACAGGAGCAGGACGATGAACAGGCAGCAGGAAGAAGCAGACAGGAGCAGGACGTTGAACAGGCAGCAGGAAGAGGCAGACAGGAGCAGGACGTTGAACAGGCAGCAGGAAGAGGCAGACAGGAGCAGGACGATGAACAGGCAGCAGGAAGAAGCAGACAGGAGCAGGACGTTGAACAGGCAGCAGGAAGAGGCAGACAGGAGCAGGACGTTGAACAGGCAGCAGGAAGAGGCAGACAGGAGCAGGACGTTGAACAGGCAGCAGGAAGAAGCAGACATGAGCAGAACGTTGAACAGGCAGCAGGAAGAGGCAGACAGGAGCAGAACGTTGAACAGGCAGCAGGAAGAGGCAGACAGGAGCAGGACGATGAACAGGCAGCAGGAATAAGCAGACATGAGCAGGACGTTGAACAGGCAGCAGGAAGAGGCAGACAGGAGCAGAACGTTGAACAGGCAGCAGGAAGAGGCAGACAGGAGCAGGACGATGAACAGGCAGCAGGAAGAAGCAGACAGGAGCAGGACGTTGAACAGGCAGCAGGAAGAGGCAGACAGGAGCAGGACGATGAACAGGCAGCAGGAAGAAGCAGACAGGAGCAGGACGTTGAACAGGCAGCAGGAAGAGGCAGACAGGAGCAGGACGTTGAACAGGCAGCAGGAAGAAGCAGACATGAGCAGAACGTTGAACAGGCAGCAGGAAGAGGCAGACAGGAGCAGAACGTTGAACAGGCAGCAGGAAGAGGCAGACAGGAGCAGGACGATGAACAGGCAGCAGGAAGAAGCAGACATGAGCAGGACGATGAACAGGCAGCAGGAAGAAGCAGACAGGAGCAGGACGTTGAACAGGCAGCAGGAAGAGGCAGACAGGAGCAGGACGTTGAACAGGCAGCAGGAAGAGGCAGACAGGAGCAGGACGTTGAACAGGCAGCAGGAAGAGGCAGACGGGAGCAGGACGATGAACAGGCAGCAGGAAGAAGCAGACAGGAGCAGGACGTTGAACAGGCAGCAGGAAGAGGCAGACAGGAGCAGGACGTTGAACAGGCAGCAGGAAGAGGCAGACAGGAGCAGGACGATGAACAGGCAGCAGGAATAAGCAGACATGAGCAGGACGTTGAACAGGCAGCAGGAAGAGGCAGACAGGAGCAGAACGTTGAACAGGCAGCAGGAAGAGGCAGACAGGAGCAGAACGTTGAACAGGCAGCAGGAAGAGGCAGACAGGAGCAGGACGATGAACAGGCAGCAGGAAGAGGCAGACAGGAGCAGGACGTTGAACAGGCAGCAGGAAGAAGCAGACAGGAGCAGGACGTTGAACAGGCAGCAGGAAGAAGCAATTTTTACGGTGTGAGGACATGCCCTCATTTTATTCATCAGGAACAGTGTTCATGTTTTATGAAGAGTTTGTTAGTATTTTGTTTTTGTTTGAACTTTATTGTATTAGCAAAAAATTGTTTGGGACAGCTATTCAATAGCCTTAACTTATACTGTTTATTTATCAGTGATAGTGATATTCTTACAATTTATGTGTATCTAAGGTAAAGTGTGTGTGAGTGTGTGTGTGTGTGTGTGTGTGTGTGTGTACACTTTAATGGCTGTGAAATCTACAGTTATTTACATTAGATTTCACAGTAACATTACTGTATATGAATTTATTATTTTTGTAACGTTTACATTAAAACCTTGGGTCCCACTTTATATTAAGTGGCTTTAAGTACTATGTACTTACATTGAAGTTACTACTTTGATACAATGGACTTATTATGTACATACATGTTTTTACTTTGTACTTATATTTTGAAAATACCTGCATGTAATTACAACTGTAATTAATTGATGTAACTACATTTGTAATTACACAGTTGACCTTTCCCTTACACCTTAACCTACCCTTAAATCGACCCATACCACCACACCTGTCCCTAACCTTACTAGTATCACATCTCAATAGCAGCAAAAGTATTTTACAATACAACCTGAACACAATAAGTACATTGTACTTATTTTTCTATGTAAGTACATAGTACTTAAAGCCACTTGATATAAAGTGGGACCAAACCTTGTCCACATGGCAAAATCACAGTAGTCAAAGCATTACTGTACAAAAATCACTATATAGTCCCTATAGTGCTGTAAATAGTAAAGTAAACTACTGTATTTTTCCTTTTTTATCTTATCTTATCTTTCATTTAACTCACAGTGACGTACCATGGGATTTTTATTTTACGACCTAAGTTTTTACTTTTTTTTTCTTTCACTGGTGGAAATGGGCTTCATAATTTTATCCAACGAGGATCAAGAGACTTCAACGGTCAGTCACGTCATCGCAAACAGCAAAAAGCTCTTAGTCTGGCTATCACCAAATGTGCCATATTGTGCAGAGGCTTCAAAAAAAATCCGACACCCGTCTCCACGCTGACCCCTAGTGGTCAGAACAGTGTAAATGCAACAAAAACCCAGGCCAAACATGCATAAAAACACATTTTACAAATCTATTGCAAATTTTCTACTGAAAGTAACATCTTTAAAATGCAATTATCTAATCATCTAATAAGATTATCATGAGTAAATGTGTTATTTTATCAATTGTCAGGGTTTTTTAGTTTGTTCTATGAATGGCTCAACTAAACAGGCCAATAAGAATATTAACTACCTCATTTTAATTATACTAATGTCTAATTAAAACGTCTACAAATGTACAAAACTGATCAGAGATGAGGTAAAACCCACAGACACTTGTTCATTGGTTCTCAGTGACTCCTCGTGATTCATGGGTTGACAGAGATCATCGGTGAATCATTGAAATTTCAAAGTGTTTTGAAACAGTTATGATACGTAATGAAGCCTTGTTTACTGAAATCACGTGACTCTGGCAGTTTGATACACGGTCAGAACCATTGATTCGGAAAAAAAGATTTGTAAAAGCTCCGAAGCTTCATGAAGCAGTGTTTTGAAATTGCCATCACAACCAACGGGTGACGTATATGGAGGACCAAACCTGCAGAAATTAAAACTGAATAAATAAACAAATAAATATGCGAATAAATGTAAAAATAAATAAATGAATGACTATTTATACTTTTATTTCCATATTTATGTACAATTATATTTTTTCCCATATTTTTTTTCCATTAAATGCATTTATAATGTTTTACCTAAGACATAGCAATCGAGCTCAGAGTGGCAGTGCTGAAGCATTGAGGCCACAGCGACAACTTGTGGTGTGACCAAACAATACGCAAGAGGTTTGTGGACATGACTTTACAGGTCACGCAGGAAATGAATGACTTAGAGATGGGCAATATGGCCAAAATCATCAAAAGCTGCGATGTCGTCCGCGAATCTGAGGTTGTTGATGATTCGTCCATTCATGACTGCTCCTTCCTTCCACTCTTCCAGTGCACTTGCCATGATCACCTCTAAATAGATATTAAAAAGGAGACACCATGCAGCCCTGTTGTACTCCTACTATTGTTTCAAACCATTCAGTCACATATCAGCACCTATTCTTATGGCACTGAATGCACCTTTATATAGGCTCTCTACCTTTTTCTGGGTATCCTAATCTCCTCATCAGATTCCAAAATCCAGCTCTCCACACACTTATCGAATGCCTTTTCTACACAGCATACAAGTAAGTCCTTGCTGAAGTCAGTATACTTCTCAGCTAATTGTCGGAGCATGAATATTTGGTCTATTGTGCTCTGTGATGTTCTGAAGCCCACCTGTTCATTGGAGAGGATTCCTTCCGCTTTCTTCTTTATTCTTTCCATAATTATTGTTGTGATGATCTTGGTACTGTGGCATAACAGGCTGATGCCTCTGTAGTTATTGCAATCCAGTTTATATTTATTTTTGTATTCGGGAACGATGACAGCTTTTTTCCACTCTGTTGGGAACACCTCCTCGTCCCAAATTCGTTTACAGAGCTAGAAGATCATTTGTAATCCTATTCCATCCATAGCTGCTTTTATTTCCTCCGCTGTAATATTATCGATGCCAAGGGCTTTCCTTGTTTTTAGGCAGTCTATTGCTCTGACAACTTCTTTCATCATGATGCTCGGTGTTGGGTCTTCGTCACCGTTATAGTCCAAGTTGGCCAGAATTCTCTCGTCCACCGGATTTGGATCGTTATACAGATCTGTTATACATTAAGTACTGCTTCCAACATGCCTTTTCTGCATCAGTTATCATAGTACAATCTTTATCCTTTATTATACTTGTTTTCTTGGTACTCTTCTCGCTGAGCTTTCTGATACATTCATATACTTCTCAGGTCTTGTTTTGTTTTCTTCTTTCTTCTATCGCTTTGCACATGTCATTTATATATTGTTCTTTGTCTGTTTTTGCACTCTTTTTGACTTGTCGGCATAGGTAGTTGTAATGTTTTACCGTTTCTTTGCTTTCTCTTCTTCTCGATTTCCACTCTCTCCTTTCATCAGAGAGTTTCAGTGTTTGCGAAGAAATCCAATCAGATATTTTGCCACCTGATAACCTCCCTATGATCTTGTCGGTTGTGTCATGTATGACCATTCTGATTTCCATAATTATGAATTATCCCATAATGGGAATTTTCCCATTCCTTGTTGATGTTGGCTGATGGATAGTCTTCTATTCCTCTGGCATCAAGCAGGTCGTTCCATCTTCTCTCAATCTCTTCTTGGTATTTCTCCTTTACTTTATTATTAATATAATTAATAATATGGGTATAATATAATTAATCATAATTTGATAGTGCCTTGACACAACTCCGACATCACCATCTTAGACCCTCATCACATGTGTTGCAATACAAAGTAAAAGTTTTCTTCTTTAATTTCAGGGCTCCAACTGGGATTTTGGGTCTCCCAAGGTCAGGGCATGCAAGAGGCCATAGACCTTTATGTCAAATGCCAGGGGAATGAGATTTCTAAGAAGTTTCTTTTCATTTCTGTTTTAAATTTCTGGTTTAAATTTTATTTTTTATTGTTCAATGTTGCCATTGTGTTATTCATTGCTCTTTAGAACATGCACATAAGCGTTGGTTATTTGCGCGGCTTCAAAGTAGTTCCATTTTTTTACCATATTGTATCAATTCGCGTTATTGTTCCATCATAGCAACCAGTCATGCGGAACTAATGAATGAACTAGTAACAGTTTGCTCTGTAGCTTTACAAAACTTATAATGAAATGGCCTCGTTATTTAAAATTTGCTTGAGTCATAAATTTATAAATGTAGCAACATTAGAATAAGTGTGACAATGGACTTCACACCATTAGACTATCCAAAGTTAACCCACGTTCTAGGTTGTAATGCAGCCACGACGTGCAGCACAGTGAAAATTAACCTTGAAGTGTGTTAACTTTGGATTTGGCATGTCGTCCATTATCCCTTACTTATGTTGGAACCTGTTTTGTCATGTTCCTGTTCACCAAATGTCTTAAATAAATTTGAACAATTTTCTTTTTGTCTGCAGTTAATTGAAATATTTTAGAATATGTGTGATTCTATTAATGATGGCTAATATTAAATCACAGTGATACAGTATTTACATTGTACAGTGAGAAACTGAATTTACAGTAACTGTAAATGGAAGTACGGTACCTTTACTGTAAAAAGTATTCACAGTAACGTACTGGCTAATTGTTGCCAGTAAGTTACTGTACATTTAAAGGTAATTTTTTTTACAGTGTACCATTTGTGAGCAATAAATTTGTCTTAATGACCATGTAAAAATGTTGGTCACATGGTCAAACCAGTTGATAACCACTGCTCTATTGTAATTTAGCAAGGAAAGGCCAAAAGACAAACTGCTTTGGATTGTTTATTGCACCAAATTGATTTGAAAGGAAACAGTTAGTATCAACAAAGAATCAACTGTACTGAAAAAAATTCTTAATCTTGACCACTATTTTAACATAAAAATTAAGAAAATTTCAGATATTACAACAATTAAAAATGACTTGACTAAATAAGCAAGAAACATATAATCAGCAGAAACAATTAGTGCAATGTTCATTTCTTAACCCTGCTCCTGGAGGAATCCCAATACTGCACATTTTGAAAGTCTCCTCTGTCTGACAGGTCCTTTAGTTTCTTAGGAATGGATCAGGTGTTTGTTTAGAGAGAAACACAAAATGTGCAGTGTTGGGGGTCCTCCAAGAGCAGGGTCAAGAAACACTTTATTTATAATCTCTTACACATTGTGGCATTTCACAGCAAGACAGAAGTTCTATAAGTTCTATATAGAACTATATTTTGATTCAGAGGCATCAATATATGGAAATGAGTAGGGCTGTAACGATACCTTCAGGTTACGATTCGATACATAACACGATACTGAACTAACAATACAATATTACTGCAATAGTCCAAGACATATGATAAAAGGGTTGACAAAAAATTTACTTTTGATTAAAGTGCTAAATTTGATATATAATTGTGGGTGTAAATGAATAGGCTTGGACATGGTGCTGGAAACCCAATGCACAGGACAATGGTGACACCAGAATAAAAATATTCATGATTCTGAAGCTGAAAATACATAATTATTTTAGACGAATATGATTGCACTCCGTCACTGACTAGATATATTTAAAATAACGTAGGCCACTTTTTACTGATAACATCAGACATTTGGCATTATCAGGACCCACAAATATTCCCCCAATAGCATTATTATACATTATATTCACCATTATATATAGTAGTTTAATGTAGCACTGACACTAAAACTCTGAAAACTTGAATTTTTATTTTGGGTGAACCATCCACGGTACATATTGTTGCATTTTTTTATTGCAATATATTGTGACATGATATATTGTTATACATAACATGATGCCTCTACATAGTCAAAATTAAAGGACGTCTACTGCAAATGATCAATATTTGAAACTATAGCAAAGCTGACGGTCAGGTGGGGCCAGAGAGACACATGCACATAAAAAGCCTTAAAGTCAAAGTATAAAGAGGTGAAGGGTGCAATAATATAAGTGGTCATGAAGGTAGACAACCAGACATGGCCCACTTTCAGCAGCGGTTAATTTGACACAGATATGCATTTTCTGGTGCCCTACTCTTTAACAAATAACACAAACAGGATCTCACATTTGCATATGTAGCTGTAAGTGTGAATGGCAAAAAAAAGTTTTTATTATACTGATCACAGTTGAATTGTCTTCCTCCAGAGTAGAGATGTGACGGTGATAATATTCTCCCACCGGTTACTCGAGTTGACAACACCGGTAATATCGGTTTCATCTGGAGTTTGATTGACATGCGATCTGACCAATCAAAATCTACCATTTTTGTCTGACAAAGCAGTCAGGAGAGTTAGTAGATTAACATAGGTGGATTTGAACTTAACTGAGGCAATCTGTCACGACACATTAGATTCACAAAACGGTAGGCCTATTTATTGTTTAATTTTCTTTGACTGACCAAATTTGAAAGCTGAGACTTTGTTTCAAATTAAATATTACCTGCTCTGTCCTGTCTGTTAGCGCGTTGTCAGTGTCCTCTATTTTTCACTGCTTGAGAACATGGGTTGAATCCGAAATCGGCCCCTAAACCCTCATTCACTAAGTTAGGCCTATTCCCCACGTTAGTCCACTAATAGCCTACTGTTCACTTGAAGGAGTGAATAAAAATGAGTGAGCAAAAAACTGACATTTTGGACATAATTTGTGTGTGTTATGGTTTGTTCAAGTCCGAAAGAGAACTCGATACTGACACGCATCTTTTCTGTGGGTCGTGTGTGAGTCTGTAATAGGCAGGACTTACAGCGTCTCTTTAGTCTTGTCACGCTTGAATGATTTAAAAGCATTCACATTAAAAGCGTGATCATACAATGCTAGTCAACGGGTGACAGAAAAAAACAGATACTGCGTAATTGCGTTAAATTTTTTTAACACTTTAAACTTTTTTTTTTTTTTTTGCAGTACTGCGGTGGTTAAGTGATGAAACCGGTGTTGCGACTAAACACTGTGTAACACCGGTAACACCGACTATCATAGCAAGCCTACTCCAGAGTCAATGCACAGGTGATTTTTGAAATTGCTAGTCTTTCTAAACCTCGTCAAACTAAGGAACACGGCATTTTCTTTACAGAATGAGTTTGCAAATGACGTTTCAGGATTGTGTGATATGTGAAACTCTTCTCACACTGAAGGCACTTGTAAGGCTTCTCTCGAGTGTGAACTCTCATGTGAATGTTAAGGTTTCCTTTAACTGTGAAACTCTTTCCACAGTGAGAGCAGGTGAACGGCTTCTCTCCTGTGTGAATTCTCACATGATCCTCACGGTTTGCTTTCTTTGCGAAACACTTTCCACAGTGATGGCACATGAAAGGCTTCCCTCTGACGTGAGTTTTTACATGCCTCTTAAGGCGTTTCCTGTCTGTGAAACCCTTTCCACACTGATGACATACACAGCATTTCTCTCTTGAGTGAATACTCACGTGCTGATTAAGGTTTTCTTTACATCTGAAACTCTTTCCACACTGACATATGAACGGCTTCTCTCCAGTGTGAATAGTCATGTGAGTCTTAAAACTTTCTTTTCTTGAGAAGCTCTTGCCACAGAGATCGCATAAGTAGGGACTCACTCCAGTGTGATGTCTCATGTGGGTATTAAGGTTTTTTTTGTGTGTAAAACTTTTTACACAATGAGGGCATTTGAATGGTTTCTCTCCATTGTGAATTCTCATGTGAGTCTTAAGATTTCCTTTTAGTGAGAAACTCTTCTCACACTGAAGACATGTGAAAGGCTTCTCTCCAGTGTGAGTTCTCATGTGGGCATTAAGGTATTTGTTCTGTGTAAAACTCTTTGCACACTGAGGGCAACTGTAAGTCTTCTTTCTGGTGTGAATTCTCATGTGCCTGTTAAGGTTTGCCTTTTGAGTGAAACTTTTTCCACACTGTTGGCAGGTGAAAAGGCTCTCTCCCGGGTTAAATTTTTCTTCCAAATCATTCAGTTCTTGACACTCCTCTTTCAGCAGCCTCAGGCCTAAGGCAGAAATAGACAAATACCAGTTAACCCGTTTAATTGGCACAAAACAACAGACATGATGATATGCTAGATCCTATATTTCTTTAGGACATGCCCCAAATACTTTTAAGCAGGCACTAATCAATCCCCTTATCAAAAACCCAGGATCACAAAACAAAACAAAAACCTTGCGGGAATAGGTAATATTACACAATAATTTATAATAAAATATAATAATATATGAATAAAAAGACTAAATTAATTCTGCTCCATAAAGAAAAAAGGTATCGAGTCTCTTCAGAAAATTTGGACTAAACAGCTCAATTCATCTGTATTAGGTTTACGATCTCTTACGATCTCAAATTAGTAGTTGCGTAGCTGTCAATGGAGGGACAGAAATCTCTCAGATTTCATCAAAAAGATCTTCATTTGTATTCCCAAGATGAACAAAAGTCATATGAGTTTGGAACGACATGAGGGTGAGTAAATTACTATTTTCATTTTTGAGTGGCCTATCCCTTTAATAAGAAACCCCAAAAAACTAAACTCTATGGGCCCTATTTTAACGATCTGAAACGCAAGTGTCAAAGCGCAAAGCGCAAGTGACTTTGTGGGCGGATCCCGGCGCTGTTGATATTTTCCCGGCGGGATTATGCCTCTTGCGCCTGGCGCAAATCTAAAAGGGGTTGGTCTGAAGTAGCTTCATTATTCATAGGTGTGGTTTGGGCGTAACGTGAAATAAACCAATCAGAGCGTCATATCACATCCCCTTTAAGAGCATGATGAACGAGATGCGCTTGTTCCATGGCGCAATACTATTATAACGGCCAGGCGCGCTTCAGAATCGGTTCACAGCCGAGGAGATCGATGTTCTCGTCAGGGCCGTAAAAGAAAGAGAAGTGACATTGGAGATGGGACAAACCCATCCAAATTAGCTTCAGTTATACATGAATATAATAATTTGGGTAAATATGTACTGCCCTACAAAGGCTAAGTGCAGTAACTACGCCACCATTGAAACTGAGAAAAATGCCTCTAAAGTTTTCAAATTAGTAGTTACTGCAAATTTGACATAGTGATTTCTCTAAAACGGGACCCAGTTGGACCAAGAGCTTTTGTCACAAGACAAAGGAGGTGTTATGAAGCCCATTTTCAGTCTAAACTCAATTTTGACCAAATATGTAGTTACTGCACTTTGCCTTTGTAGGGCAGTGTAGGCCTTAGCTTTATGCCTATTTTTCCCATCGTCATGGACACAACATATTGAAGCTGCTTTGATACAATCTGTATTGTGAAAAGCGCTATATAAATATACTTGCGCTTTATGCCTATTTTTCCCATCGTCATGGACACAACATATTGAAGCTGCTTTGATACAATCTGTATTGTGAAAAGCGCTATATAAATATACTTGCCTTGACAACAATGATTTCCCTCGTGTTTTAATATTTTCCTTATAATAATGTATCATTTGCAAAAAGGAAAATGCATCTGTGTAGATGAGAGAATCATCTACAGTGTATGCGCGATGTTCACACTCTGTATTATGACCAAGCACGCGCGCTTAAAATAGCATCTGAATGTACGCGCAACGCGCCAATGACTTTAGACTAGGTTTTTTTCTGGTCAGTGGCGCAATTGTTTTCTGGAACTGCAAAATAGCATGAGGTAAAGTTTGCGCCGGAACACGCCTCCTTTTTGCGCTGAACTGCCCCGGGGAGCGCAAGTGTATTTCTTAGTTAACCGACGTGTGTCTGTGGAGGGAAAAGTCCGCTTTGCGCGGGTGCAAAATAGGAATGATACATGCGTCAGTGTACAAAGTCATTTGCGCCGGGTGCAAGATAGGGCCCCATAACTACGAGACAAAAAAGCTACATTATGGGCAATGACACTTCTCAAAGATTGGATAATTGAGAAAAAAAGATGCAGACAGATTACAGCAAGTTTGAAGCAGAAGATCTCAATAGATGCAATGGACATTTAATCAGTTCTGTCATGACAACTCCATCATCTAGTGTTTCATTAGAGACCTTTGTAGTGTCTTTTCTTCCTTAACGAGCAGTAATGACCACTGATGAATAGAATTCAAATAAAACAAACTGTTTAGTGACGTTTATGAACAGGATTATACATAGATACAGCACACACACATGGAGTCAATCTCATTTCTCGTCTCTCACTTTATCTATCTGCGCTCTCTCGCCCACTATGCATTATGGGTAGACTTTTCTTAAAGCTGAACAACCTTGTAAATGACAAAACTGTTTCTGTTATTATTAAAGATAAATAATTAAACATTTCTATTCTAATTAATTCACAACATCCTCCCCCATGAACAAATGTTCATCAACGATGTGCGAACAGCACAGGATCTAACTTTGCCATCTTGGCCTGGAAACAGCTCTTCAATTTTTCCTAATTTCCAGGTTTGTCTCGGCATGTTGGCATCTCCAATGAGAACAATGTCACCCATCTTCAACTCAGTAGGTTTCTGTGTTGCAGGAATGTGCAGATTTATAATTCGTTACATTTATATAGCGCTTTATCTGGGACCTCAAAGCCCTTTACAAGAAAGGGGGGAATCTCCTCAACCACCACCAATGTGCAGCATCCACCTGGATGATGCGACGGCAGCCATATTGCGCCAGTACGCCCACCACACACCAGCTTACTGGGTTTCAGGTTTCAGATTTCAGGTTCAGTAGATAGTCCTTCCTCCAGCGATTCCACAAGTTCCTGTATCTCCACCTTTTTGTCATATCCTCTTTACTCACAGTTACTCATAGTCTGCCGGAAATGGTTTTGGAGGCAGTAAAGTGAGTCGTTCCCCAACCAAGAAGTGTGCTGGCGTTAGTGGCTGCGGCTCGTCAAGCTCATTGTGGACAAAGGTGAGGGGTCTAGAATTCAGTGTGGCCTCTACTTCTGCAAGGAGTGTAGACATTTCTTCAAAAGGTAACTAATGCCTTTCCTAGCACCTTCCTCAGGCTCGTTTTCACAGACCTTACAAGCCTCTCCCAAAATCCACCCCACCAGGCTGCTCGTTCTAACGCCAAGTGATGCCCTTCCCTGAGAAGTACTCCAGAATTTGTGGTTCTTTGATGGCTTTCCACAGCTCACTAAGGTCTTGGTTTGTTGTTAAAGGTTTTGGCATTGTCCGAAAAGATGACCTTGCACAACCCTCTTCTGGAAACAAATCGCTTGAGTGCTAACAAGAAACTTTCTGTTGACTGACTTGAAACCAGCTCCAAATGGACTGCTCTAGTGACAGCACATGTCAACAGAGCAACATAAGATGAAGAAACATGAAGAAACCTTACATAATGTACAACCATTCTTCACATACAGTCTATGCCAGTTACTTCAAATGGGGGGGTCTCTGATAATGGAGCCGTGGCCTGCTGTGTGGGCTTCGCTTTAAACCTTTTGCACACAGTACATTTTGACAATACTTTTCACAATTTGTCTGGCTCGCAAAATCCAGTATCTACTTCTAATTTGTACTAGTGTGTCTCTCAGACCTGAATGCATGATAAATTCATGATTGTGCTGAACCAGCAGCTCACTATATCTGTCTTTGTTGCGCTCTATGCCCAGCAATGGTCTCTGGATGCCAGGCAATCATTGGTTAGTGTAATCGAGAGTTTGTCGATCGTCAGTTATTGTTTTCAGTTTTGGGCCAATCAGCAACTCTGATTATCGAGCCTTTATCAAGCGTTTTCTGCTTTGGGCCAATCAGCAGCTCGGATTATCAAACCTTTATCGAGCGTTTTGGGCCAATCAGCACATAGAGTTTGTCATAGCAACCATCAACAAACCGGACCTGACACCAACCGAGTCACAGAGTGAGTGAGTAAAACAAAAATAAATAGAATATTACGAATGTACTGATCTAACATTGTCTTCCCAGAGTACTCTTACAACGTACTGACATCCAACGTACTTGCCTTCAATCGCTGGTTTTGATATTTAAAAGATACGTTAACGTTAGTTAATTAACGTTAACATCAACGTTGGACGTCCTGACACATTTAAACCATATTTACACTTTGAATTTCGACTCTAAACTGTTGTAACTAAATCTACAGGGTCTAAGGAAGATAACCAGGTAGTCTGATCAAAGTCTGGTCAGATGAAAGATGGCGCCAGTGTATGTGGCATGCCGTCTGACGTCTCTGCTTCTCTGTGCTATATGTGTTTTTATCTGCATCAAACTGCTACTCGCTTCTGGTTTATGATCGCCAGTTAATTCTGGATATTCGAGACTCTTTTGTGGCCACATTTAACCCAGAGTCAAAAAGCTCTGTGGCTGGACCACAATCCTGCTCTCCAAACTCTACCTGGGATATTCCAGAATATCTGCACAGTTGGCCTAATGGGGTTCCCCGCAGAAAGCGCCGCAGGAGACGTGGCAAGCGCGGAGGGGTTGCTGTCAAACTGAAAATGACGCTACTCGCCGGCCGCGCGTCCAGCTTCGTCTCCATGACGACGTGGAATCTAGGCATTGGCCAATGTGCTGGTTGGCGTTTGATCGATCCACCTGTTCGCTGGCTTCGGACCTTTCTCCCGGATTCTACTTCGACGATCCCCTGCTACCCTCCTATCCGTGTTCGTCGTGGTGGAGCTACTCTAGAGAATCTTCGTTTTTTGAATAGAGTCCTCTCTCCCGCGATCTCTGACTCGGTATCACCTTCCAGGATGGCTCTGATTAATGCTCGGTCGCTAGTCAATAAGGCTAGATTTTAAGACAATAATTTTAAATGACTTTTTCACTACCCACGCACTGGATTTTATGTGCATCACAGAAACTTGGATGAAGGTTGGTGATTTAAGTCCTTTTGCCGAGTTGATTCCGGAAGGCTGCACATTCTTTAACTCTCCCCGCTCTTCTGGCCGCGGAGGTGGTCTAGCGGTAATTTAAAAAAAAAAACAGTTTTAGTAGCTACTGTCACTCTGTCCCGTCTACATTCTACAGTAGCTTTGAAGTACAGCTGCTGCGACTGGAATTTGACAATCCTGTTTTGTTAGCGCTGGTGTATCGCCCCCCTCACTTAGTGAAAGATTTTATAAGTGAATTTACTGCTTTTATGGGCGAATGTGTAACTAATTACAGCAATATTCTTCTGCTAGGGGATTTTAATATTCATGTGTGCTGTCAGTCAAAGCCTCTAACAATGGAGTTTTTAAATCTCATTGACTCATTTAACATGGTTCAGTGGGTGAAAGATCCCACACATACTCATGGACATACTTTGGACCTGGTACTCTCTCATGGCGTTTCCATTACCGATGTTCAGGTTTTTAAGACTCTGATCTCTGATCATATGCCTGTAATGTTTTCTATGTCCCTTCCTCCTACAAGATCGCACATTTAATCTACTGCACAATGGACTCGTTCCTTTTCTCCCTGTTTCCACGAGGAATTCACTAACTCTTTTAATGAGGTGTGTCTGTCTCTGTCCATGGAGTCACCCTTACCCGACTTGGATGCTGAAGAACATCTTAGTCTGTTTAATACTGTATGCTCTGTGGTTTTAAATACCACTGCTCCTTTAAAAGCTAAGAAGTCAAAACCTAAGACTGAACCATGGCTCAATGATACCATCCGCTCTCTGAGGCGAACATGTAGAAGAGCAGAACGTAAATGGAAAAGTGATAAGCTACAAATTTCTTATGAAATGCTGAAAAACTCCCTCAGTGCTTTTCAGAAAGCTATGACATCTGCTAAGTCTAAGTATTTTTATAATTTAATTTAAAAAAATCATCATAGTTCAAAAGCCTTATTTTCTGTGTTAAAGTCTGCTCTCAATCCTATAATTGTGATTTCAAATCCTTCAGTATCATTATGTGAAGGTTTCTCAAGGTTTTTCTGTGAGAAGATCACCTCTCTAAGATCACAGTTGCAATCATCTGCTAATATCTAGCCTGAACTGGGCTGTTCTTCACCCATATGGAGTGTGTTTGACCCTGTTTCTCTTCAATCTCTCAGAGAAATTGTTTATAATTTGAAACCTTCCTTCTGCTCTCTTGATGTTCTTTCTCCCCGTATCTTGAAACAAACTTTTGATTCGGTTGGAACATGTTTGGTGTCTCTTATGAATAAATTCTTGAGCACAGGGACTATCCCTGATACACTAAAACAAGCTACTGTTACACCTCTGCTCAAGAAACCTTCACTCGATGTTAGGGATTTTAATCATTTTCGACCTATTTCGACCCTTCCTTTATTACAAAAGCATTGGAGAAAACTGTTCTCAATCAACTCCAATCTCATCTTAGCGCAAATCAAATTCTTGAAACTTTCCAGTCTGGTTTTAAGCCTCTGCACAGCACAGAGTCTGCTCTTTTAAGGGTTTCTAATGATATACTGTTAGCAGGGACGTGCAGAGAGTTCCACAAGGGCAGGGGCTCAAATGTAAAAAAGGGGCATGCATATATATATATATAAGTTTGTAAACATTACTATTTTTAATGTTATAGCAACATGACATCATGACTTTGCGTAAACATACACGCCACTTTCAAATCAAGTGGCGTGTTATCTATACGCATTTTCAGCTATCCGCGTGTATGTCCACGCCGCGTGTATGTCTACGCTGCGTGTATGTCCACGCCGCGTGTATGTGTACGCCGCGTGTATGTCCACGCCGCGTGTATGTGTACGTCGTTAAATTTCCGAGCGAAACTAAGCTAAATGAATATCTACATCTGGGGAGCGATATTTTTTTCCCTAGGATGGTAGGGGAAGAGTCATAAATATGCTAATAACCCAAGTGACGGGTAGGTTTAGGGACGTCGTTGGGGTAGGTCATATATTTATATGGTAATGTAACGTTAAGTCAATGGCGTTGATAAACACGCTGAAAAGCGATTATGCGTGTTGATAGCACGCCAAAAATGGAAATACGAATTGGCGTGTCATACATACGCTATTTCATGAGATCAGTCTGGTTATAGAAAGTATCTTATTGAAAAATTTATCAAGGCTACATTTTTTTTTATATAAAAAAAAACAGTAATATTGTGAAATATTCCTAAAATCTAAAATAATGGTTTTCTATTTTAATAGACGTATAACCTTTGATACTTTTTTCAGGATTCTGAGTTTAAAAGTTACAAAAAGAACAGTATTTATCTCAAATAGAAATATTTTGTACCAATATCCACTATAGCCTACTGTTCAAAAGTTTGGGGTCAGTAATTTTCTTTCTTTCTTTTATTCAGCAAGGATAACTTTTTAACTTTTTATTAATCAAAAAAATTGAGCACCACAACTGTTTCCAACATTGATAATAATAAATCAGTACATTAGAATGATTTTGAAGGAACATGTGAAACTGAAGTTAGGGTTAGTAATGATGCTGAAAATTCAGCTTTACATCAGAGATAACTTATAAGTGATTTTTTTTAAGTAGGCCTATATTAAAATAGAAAACCATTATTTTAAATTTTAATAATTGTTTTCTGTATTTTCAATCAAACAAATGCAGGCTTGAAGCGCATAAGAGGCTTCTTTAAAAAAACGTCAAAAAAATTTTATGTGTAAATTTTTGACCGGTTCTGTACTATTATCAAAAATCACCATTTCACGTGTTGTTGTTGGCCTAAGTTACACTTTACGTCATAGGCATGTAGGTGGCGCCGGGGCTTCATTCATTTGAACCAACTATTGATAGTTTTCTTTTCAAATGGTAAACGGTGTATCAATATAATTTACATATGCTAAATACATGACTTGAATACTACTTACGATTAAAGCGACTTTGGTGCTGGTTTTGTGCAGTGCTTTGTAGTCAATTAACATCCATTGTTTAGATGACGCAGAAGTCGCAGATCCAGATCGCTTCATAAATGTAAATTCGATTGTAATTTTTAAACGATTTCTGAATGACTAGAAAATTACCGCTCCACTTCACATTGTCCAATGAAATTTGAACTTTTTGTGCCAGATGACGATTGGTCGGTGTATTATATAACAAACAGTCATCAATGAATTATGTAATATTTTTAAATATGTAATATGTGGATTTAAAAATAATACACTACCTTTAATTATTGGAAGAAAAAAAAAAGAAGTTTAAAAATGGTTTGGTTAATTTTTTCCTGCCGTCGAGCCTAGATACTCGCTGAAAGAACCATATATTTTGGCTCGAGCGCATCAGTTTGGTTCCCGATCAGACTGTGGAATACCTACGTTGTCGTTTACACTAGTGCATTTTCGTTTTAAAACGCACTTTTGCTACGGTTGCGCGCGCCTGCCGTCCTTCGAAGTTTTAGACCCTCGAAAACGGAGACTGACCTCTTCAGTTGAGTCCGAAGCAAGACACGCAAGTGACGCAACCCATAGCAACGAGTCATGGCAACGGCACCTCAGACTGACAGAAACGTACAAATAAACGTGAATTTAGCCTACTTTAGATTTGTACACATTGTCATGTTAATTATAATCAAATGCATTTTGTTTTATTGAAAACAATATTATCATTATTTGTTTGAGAGGGGCACTTTCGATTGATTTTGAAAAAGGGCAGGGGCTCGAGCACCCAAAGCCCCCCCCTCTGCACGTGCCTGACTGTTAGCGACCGATGCTGGTGACTCTGTGATCCTAATACTGTTAGACTTAACCTCGGCCTTTGATACTTATCTAACAAATAGAAGTTTCTCTGTCAAACTGGGTCATTTTTCTTCCTCCCCAGCCCAACTCTCTTGTGGAGTGCCGCAGGGGTCTATTCTCGCACTCATTATTTTTTCCATATATTTGCTTCCTCTGGGCTCCATTTTCAGAAAGCATGGTGTATCATTTCCCTCTGAAACGCAACAAAGATACTGCTCTAAACTCTCTTTTTGCATGCCTAGAAGCAGCAAAAATGTGGTTTTCTCAAAATTTCTTAGTTTTGAATGAATCCAAGACCGAGGTTATAGTCTTTGGCCCCCATGACAACTATAATAGCAGCAAAATTGATCTGGACTATCTTGATCCAAAGTCATCTTGCATTAAGAACCTAGGTGTTCTCTGGGATCAAAACCTCAAATTTGAAAAACAAATTAATACGGTGATTAGTGCTTGCTTTTTCCAGTTACGTCTTCTCTCTAAAATTAAATCTTCCCTTTCTGAGAAAACACTAGAGATTGCTCTCCATGTGCTCATTACATCGCGGTTGGACTATTGCAACTCTCTCTTCTTTGGCATACCCAAACACTCAATTGCTCGTCTCCAATTAGCACAGAACGCTGCTGCAAAGTTCCTCAAAAGAAAACGCAAATTTGATCATGTTTCACCTATCTTAAAATCTCTGCACTGGCTACCTGTGCATTTTAGAATCGAGTTTAAAATTCTTTTATTTGTTTTTAAATCCGTAAATAACCTGGCACCAAGCTATCTGTCTGAGCTACTCTGCCCACACAACCCCACATGAAACCTGAGGTCTGGTGATCAGAGACTTCTGTCTGTCCCCAGATCATGGCTAAAGAATAGAGGGGACAGAGCCTTTGCTGTTGCTGGCCCTAGGCTGTGGAACAGCCTTCCGGTTTACATCAGAGCTGCTCAATCTTTAGCTGTTTTTAAATCCTCTCTTAAAACCTTTTTTTTTTCTTTAGCTTTTAACTCATTGTGAGCTTCTGTCATGAATGTGTGGTTTGTCCTTGTTTTTTTATCTTGTTTATTGTTCAGCACTTTAGTCAGCCCTGTTTGCTGTTTTTAAATGTGCTATATAAATAAACACAAACTTGAAACTTGATCAACTACATTTTGAGAGATCGCTAGCATGTAATGTAATGTAACGTGATGATTTGCATTGGAAATTAATGTGACGATCTCTGAAAACAAAATTAAATTATGAAAAGACCATACAGTTAGTATAGACCCTTAAGATTATAATATCACCACGTGAAATCAAAATATAAAGTTTAAGTGTATGTTTTATGCATTAACAATAAACCTGTTTGTTTAATGGCTGCCAGTGCATAGGGGGCTAACCCTAGGGTCATTATTTACCTGTTGTGTCACGTTATGTTAATTTGTTAACGTTAATATTTCAATAGTGAATGTGTAGTACTAGTATATCATTAATCTTATGTGTGATATTCCTGTTAAAATGGCAATTAACATGTAGTTTAACCTGTAATGCTCGCTTAATGCAGTGCTCGATTAATGCTGTGCTGTGTCATTTCTTGTCTTTGTAGAGATGGTTTTGGCCAATTTGCCAATCAGCAGCTTCTCCTGCGGGCCTCTGATGAGGCGGTGGCCTTCATCGCCGCTAAGGGGCCACGTGGGACCACCGCTGCTGCGAGGGCCAAGAAGCCGGAGGAGGTGGAGGAGGAGGCCCAAGCCCACGTCGTCTTCAAGGACGGTGACCCTGGTAACCACATGCTGTTGCTGGGCTGCCACAGCATCCAGTTTGGTAAGTACCAGGGTCAAACGTTCCGTTGGCTCCTGGAGAACGATGTGGGCTACACCGCGCAGTTGGTTGGCAGCCACCAGCGGGAGCGGGAGAAAAATGCCTCCGACAGCCCCCTTATGGCCAACAAGGACCGGTACTCGTGCGCCCACCCTGCTTTCGCGGAGCAGCTGCGTTACCACCAGGTGCACGAGGAGGCCCGGGCTCGCGCCACTCAGCCCGGGTGTGAGGGTGAGGCGCTTGTTGGCTTTGGGGACTACAAGTAGTGTTGCTTTCGTCAACGAAAATTATGATGATATATCCTCGTCAACGAAACCTTATCAACTGACGAAAACGAGACGCAACGTAAATGCTGGTCATGTGACTGACTAAAATTAAATGTATAATGCAATATTGTTGACGAATAAAAACGGGACTAAATGTCTCTTCATTTTCGTTGACCAAAACGAGACGAGATGAAATGTTATAACGTCAAGACGAATAAAGGAGTTGTGCGTGAGCCCATTAAACTTTGTCGGCTTTGAATTTTGGTTTGCGATCTGGTCACCCGATTATCAGCGAATGTAGATAACGATTTTGTTCCATTAGTTATTACATTAAAATATCTCATTGATATATTTGACACATTCATAATCATCATTTTTTCCACTTCTTTGTGACAGCTGTTATGTGCGTTATTGGCAGTCACCCTCCGGTTACATGAACGCATCAAAGTTTCAACACCGAGCAGCAGCGGAGCATCAGCACCGAAAAGATGGAGATTTTATTTTAGAGAATTATCGCACAACCTATTCGGTATTCTATAATTAAATAAACTAATCGAATATTCAAAAATCGTGACTCATCCCTGCATTGATGTTTCTTTTCCCAAATCTTCACTCACGTCTCACCCGTTTTCTAAGGCAGTGGTTCCCAAACGTGTCCTGGCGACCCACCAACACTGCACGTTTTCTTTGTCTCCCTAATCAAACACACCTGATTCAACTCATCAGCTCATTATCACATGGGTTAATGAGCTAATGAGTTGAATCAGGTGTGTTTGATTAGGGAGACAAAGAAAACGTACAGTGTTGGTGGGTCGCCAGGACAGGTTTGGGAACCACTGTTCTAAGGGGATTATAAACGTTTCTTCTTTGGTTAGTTTTTAAGTAGGCCTATTATGTTCGTATTCTTTACTGTGGTAAAGTAGAAAAACGCTGTAGGACAGATAGCCTACATTTGTACTTGCATGTCAAATTGGTAAGGCGCGTCAAGTTGTAGGCTAAAGCGCGTTTTACACGCCCGGGTGATTTTTAGTTTCACTTTCTCTAGTAACGCAATATCAATGTCTAAATGTCTCGCCCCTGTGGAGGATAAAATTCGCTCTTCAGACCATTTTACATCAAGTAGAAATTGGTCCATTAACACAGAGGTGATAAAAAAAAAAACTGCCACAGCCCTAAATATAATAAGATAACCTTGTTTGAAATACTATATTGATTGGGTTAAATAGAATTGGTTTACTACTTAAAAGAGACTAAAATAAAAAATTTCAATGACTAAAACTAGACTAAATGTCTTCAGTTTTCGTCGACTAAAACTTGACTAGACTAAAAAGAGTATGAACGTGACTAAAACTAACAAAAACTAAAATGACAGCTTGACACAAAGACTAGACTAAAACTAAAATTAAAACTGGCCGCCAAAAACAACACTACGGGTAACTGGCACCACACTGGACGTGTCACACTGTAACATTTGCCTTCAATATATATTCTTCTGTCAGTATGTTTGTAATAACTGTAATGGTTTCATTTACTGGTCGCTACAGCTGATGCTTGAAGGACAAAGGTAGGTTTGGCAGGTAATGTAGCCGTCTTTGTCGGTGGTAGATGTGCCATCCTCACTAACGTAGTGGTAATGTAGATTTGATTAAACACCTTCACATGTCTACTTCCCTTGGCCCTGCTGCATCTCTTAACATTCACCTTGTAGCACAAAACCAAATGCCCTATCACTGGCATGCTGCACGTCATCTAATCACTGGCATGCTGTACGTCATCAACACTCAGACTCACTTAGTCTTGCCTGCCTGTGTGTTGTCCCATGACTATCATTCTGCTGATGCCATTTTGTTGTGTGTGAATGTGTCTGAAGCTCATGTACAGGTCCTTCAGATTCTCCTGCTCCCGCTGGTGGTGAGGCGTCCATCTCCACCTCCTCCGGCATTGTCCTCCATCCCTCACCCACCACCACCTCCTCAAGTTGCGGCTGCTCCACCTAGGCTCGCGGTTCCGGCTCGGACTCCGGCGTTGACCGTGGAGGAGACGCCATCTGGTTGAGGACACCCTGGCACCAGCGCCGGTGAAGAGGAAGAGGAAGGAGAGGAAAGTGGAGCAGCCCGCAACGCCCACTCCTGCTTCGGCAGAGGTACAAACACTCACACGGGTCCGTACTCATGGACGCACAACTCAGTGGAGTTGACTGTCAAACTGCACCTCCTCTCAGCCTCCTTACAGTGTGTTTGTTTGTGTTGTTTTTTTCCCCTCACAGTGCCGGTTGTTTGAGAGCTGGCGGACAGCTCTCACCGGGGAAGAGCAGGAGTGGATCGGCCAGGAGCTGTTTAAGACTACTGCTGTGTTAAGCGAGGGGAGGACCAAACTCACCACAGACCTCAAGCTGTGGTGGGACCCCCCTCAGCCCCGGCCGAGTTACACTCAGCCATCTGCCTCACCAGCTGCCTTCTTCGCGTCAGCTGTTCCTCAGGGGAACAGCGCCACGCAGCTGTACAAGAAACTCTGTGAGGCACACACAGAGGCCTGGATGCGGTGGTCCATACACTACCTCAGCGTCATGGAGCCCTTTACATCGCGAGGTGTCGTGCGCAGGAGCACCCCAAAACCGTCACCCGTGCCCCAGTACGCGTGGCTGTTACTGGAGTACTGCCACGACATCCTCTCCCGCCTGGATGACGTGAAGGCCCAGGTCACCTCCGTCTTCGGAACGGTTCTGAAGATGGATTCGACCAAAAAGGTAAATGTGATGCTATAGCGCAAACGGTGTATCCTGCCCTGGCTATGTGCGTGCAGCCTTACTGAGATGCTTTATTCTTTCAAACAGGTGACCCGGAAGCTTGCCGGTGCAGCTGCCCAGACCGCAGCGTGGGCAACGAACATCGGCAACGAGCACGGACAGGTGCTTATGTCTGTGCTCACGGACACCGAGGGTGCCGGCCTGTTGTCCATGGCTGCGGGGTTAATGTGGCGGTATCGGGACACTGGGGTGGAGCCGCCTCAGCTCCTCTATGTTGACCGGGGACTGTTGTTTGTCCCACGGGGGATCCAAGACAGCAGACATGTTCAGGAAGTTGGACAAGCTCGCGGTAACTCTGGCAGTAGCACCGGTGCCTGTTGTGCCAGCGCCAGTGCGGCTACTGGCGCCTTTACTGCCTGCCCCCTCAGCTGCTGTCCTGGCTGTACCACCGGCTGCTGCAGCTGCAACATAACCTTTTCCAGCGACACAGCCTCTCCTTCTGGACCTCTCACTGCCCCAGCAGAGTGTGAGGGTGCTCTCCATCCCAACGCTCCCTCGGACAACGCCAGCCCCACACGTCCTCCCTCTACCGCTGGCCACCGCACATCATGCCACAAGTACAAAAGTGCAGGAAATGCGACCAGCCAAAGCGGAGGGAGACCGGACACACCCGCTACGGCAATGTACATTTTTGCTCTGCCGCGGCGGGTAAGAGTGTGGAGGACTGGCTGAGGGAGATGAAGGACAAGGACCAGGGTCGAGCCCCGGACTGATTTCCCATTCTCGCTGGGGCAGGTGTATATAGTTCTTTGAAGTGTTGAGTGTTTTTTAAAGACATTGACTTTCCCCTCCACAAGGACCGGGACCTTGCCGCGGTGTGGAGGCTTCCTGCAAACACCGGTCCACACCTGCCACAACTCTTCTACAGCACAGTGACACTATGCTTGAAAAAACATTTTGTATCCCATTCACACCTGTATAACATTGCCATGCCTTTGTACTATTCTGATTCTTTACACTGACAAATTATAAAGGCCTATACTGTGTGTCTGCTGCCTATATGGTTTAAGAAAAAAAAATTGTCTGTCCCATTCACACCTGTATAACACATTGTCATGCCTTTGTGCTGCCCTGGGAATTACGCGCCGACCACGGTATGTGCATCGTGGATCATGCCGCTGTTATAGCGGTTTTCAGATGGCTTTCTCTGACAGTCATATTCCAGTCATTTGGTCTTCTCATCGCCATCAACTGAATGATCTAAATGACGAAAAACGGGGAGTTAATGTAAACAATCTTAGTGTGTTAAAATATACTGCCAGTGTCCCGTTGGAAAAGACAGAAATTACCTCCAATAACCATAAAAAGTTTTTTAAACGCACGTTCTGTATCAAACAAGGCTTTTGTTTTGAATGATTTTATAATGTCACGTTCGTTGGACTTAAATGAGAGTAAAACTGAGGTTTTGATTGTAGGCTCTCCTGTCTCATCTTGCATTCCTGATCAATTGGGTTCTTTATCCCTAAAGACTGAGAATCATGTAAAGAGTTTAGGGGTAATCATGGACTCATCACTTAACTTTAAGAAACAGATTGGTGGTGTTGTCAAAGGAAGCTTTTTTAACCTGAGATCAATTGCTAAAGTAAAGCATTTTTTATCTAGTTAGGATTTAGAAATTGTAGTTCATTCTTTTATTACATCTAAGCTTGATTACTGCAATTCTCTATATATCAGTCTCCCCCAGACTCTGCTTGTCCGCCTACAGTTAGTGCAGAATGCAGCGGCAAGGTTTTTAACGGGGGTGCGAAAGAGAGAACATATTACTCCGGTACTGCAAACCCTACATTGGTTTCCGGTCAAATTTAGGATTGATTTTAAAGTTTTATTGTTTGTTTACAAGGCATTGTCAGGCCTTGCCCCCCAGTACATCAGCAATCTTATAGTTCCTTACTCTCCTTTTAGAGTTCTCAGGTCCATCAATGACTTTTAAAGGGGTCATATAATGCCATTTTTGTACAAGTTAATATGAATTTTTAGGGTCTAAATGAAAACTTTGTAATATACTTTTATTAAAAATTCTCATTAGTATTTTAAGAAAACACTCATTTTACCTGCTCAAAAACAGCTCTATTTTCAGCACGCCGTTTCAGTGCATATGCCTTTAAATGATAATGAGCTTTGCTCACCCCACCCCTCTGTTCTGCGGGGCGTTTTTGACACAACGCACGTGGAGTGTTGCCTTGACAACAGTTGATGGTGTATTTTGGCGAAAGAATGGCAGCTGGAGTCTCTGAGGGCACATCTGTGCAACCATATCAATTTGAACCGGAGTCGGACCCGGAACAAGATGACGGCCTCGAAGAAGTTCGACAATTAAGGCTCGAACAGGACGTTTCTGAATGGTTGGTTAACAATGTCACTTTGATCTATTTTTGTATGTACTGGCAGGGTAACGTTAGAGTTGTGAGATACAAACGCTATGTGTTTAACGTTACTAATGTAAGTTATAGGTTAGTTCGTTGACAGATTTATGTTGAAAAAGTTATTATTATTTTTTTTAATGTAGGCTTGTCAGTGATGCGATATAAAGGTTAATAAAACGATACACTCACTTCTTCTGGAGCAGGTCCAGCAGGAACACGAATAGTTGGTACTGATTCCTTTTTCAGTAGCAGCCTCTTAGCAAAAACTGATTTATATTGACCCTCGTTTAAAAAGCAGTCTGGTGAGAAATGATTTGCGCAAACATGAGCGCCCTTCATAAACAAAACTCAGCCACTGCGTCTTCAGCGGTTCGGATTTGGGAACTTTAAAATTACTGCTGTGTTCGTTATTACACCCAAGAACAGAACACCACAATCGCTTAGGTGCCATTCTGCTCCAGTGTATCAACAATGACGAACTATGATTGACATCTCACTCACGAGCGAGGGCGGGTCTGTGTTGAAACGCTGCTGTCAATCAACAATCGTGGGAGGGGCGTGCGAGCTTGTGACGTCATAGGCTCGAACGGCTCGATTTGAGGCAGGGGAAAACATATAAGAAGATTAAAACAAAACCACTGGATGGATTTTTATCATTATATGATAGTTGTGTACAGACACTGCCAACTGAAGTGTTACAAATTTATCAAATGTTTAATTTAGGTTTCCACTCCAATAGTATAAACTGATAAAGTTTAGTAGACTGATTTCAAGAATTTCCTGTCCTGCTACTAGGCCTGTTTTCCTGTTTTCTCAGATCACTGAGATTCTCACCTTTCAGCCTAGATGTTGAATCGTTAGGTTGATTGGATTAACTGTAGGGGAGACTTTCCTTAATGGCTCTGGGATGGCTTTTGGCTCCAGAGTTCCTGGCCACTATCAGCATTTGAATAGTTTATGCTGATTCCATTGGATTGGTAATGCCTACATTTGCATGCTTTGTTTTAGAATGTATCCCCCTCGATGTAACTCCACCCCTTTGAAAGGAATATAAGCTAAAAATGTATTATGTTTTAGTTAGACTTGAGACGAGCGAGCTTTGAAGACTACAGCAACGAACAAGCTTTTTGCTCAATAAAGAACCCTCAAAAGATACAACCAAGTCTCCTGGTTTTCGCTTCTGAGTTTTCTACACTTGAGAAGAAATAAGTTCACTACAGATGGTGCCCCGTGACCCGGATAGAATTAACTTCACCTAAATCAAGAACTGAATTTCCACTAAGATCTCAACAAAGACTGAGTTCCAGAACTGAAATCTCCACTCAACAAAGACTGAGTTCCTGAATCCTGAAACTTCAAAGCTCAACAAAGAACAAACCTTTTCTGACTGAGTTCCAGACGGAATCTTTTCATACAAACAACGATTTGGTGAGTTTCACTCTATTCAAAGAACCATTGAAGACCAGTACAAATCTCTGCGCCATCAGAAGAACAGTTATCAGACAGCTGTAGTGTTTGGTTAACAAAATTATCCTTTAAAAGTTTTCTTTTAGAGATGAAAATTATCCTCTGTTTTTTTAGGCAGGGAAGTTTTTAGATATCCTCTACGTTGCTAGAGAAGATTTATCCTCTAAAAGTTGAAAAAGGTGAAATATCCATTTTCTTTTGTAGGGAAGATTAGCGTAGCATGCCAACAGTTGATCTGTGTTAAACAAGTGTAGCCTCTGTTTTATCAGAGAAGTTTTTTAGTGTTTGTGTGATAACAAAGAACATCACAAAATGGTTAGAAGGAATGCTAGGTTGGTTCCAACAAATGAAAAAAGTGGACTAGCTACTCCTTTATGGACAGACAGTGAGTTCAAGTCATTGTTAGGAGAGCACATGGACTCCATAGTGACGGAGTCATTTAGATTGGATTTGACAAAGAAATTTGCTATTGATCCAGACAAAGTTTGGTCTATTGAAGAATGCAAGAAGGTGTTAGGTGCATGTATCAGAAAGAAAAACATGAAAGGCATAATCTGTTGCCATAGAGAATATAGCTTATCCATTGCACAAGAACAAACTAGGTGTATTGATAAGTTAAATGAACAAAACAAACAATTGCAGACTCAAGTGTCTTGTTTCAAGACAAAGGTGGGCATTAACAAGGCCTCAACCAAATGTGATTTTGAAGACCAACAGTCAGATGAAAGCTATCCTGATTTACAGTCTTTCTGTAGACTAGAAAACACTAGAAATTCTGGTTTGATAGATAAAGATGTAAATGCAGTCGAAGTGTGTGGGGCAAGACAAAAGGCTCAGAATACAAAAGGGGTTGATACAGGTCCATCTGTAACCCCCATACTGCAGCTACAAGCAGTCAAATTATCTTTAAATCCTAAAGACATTGAGAGAATCGCTGAAAATTTGCCATCAGTGCAAAGAAATTTTTCTGAGTTTAGGAGAGAATTGTCCAAAAAGATGCGGCTCTACGCTATGTCTCTAGCTGAAGTCACACAACTAATATCACAGATCTTGACTGAGTCAGAATTCAATGAGTTTGAAAATGCTGTTATTTCTGAACTACAACATGCAAGTAAAGATGAATTGAGAGAGGGAGTTTTGAAAATCCTAAAGAACATTGTTGGACCTAAAGTGGACTGGTCAAAGATAACACATTGTGTACAGAAGAAGAATGAAACTGTTTGTGAGTACACAGAGAGATTTTGCCAGGCCGCTGCAGCTTACAGTGGAATATCAGACACATCAGAGAAGGTGTTAACTGATAATGGACCTTTGGCTCGCGCATGGTTTCATGGTCTTTTGACAGAGCATAGAAATGCATTGCCTTTTTTAGACGTCACATGGTCCACTAGAACCCTGCAAAGTAACCTAGACAGGTTAGCTACTTGGGAAAGAGACTCGGATGTCAGGGCAAGAGTAAAAATTGCAGCAGCCTCCTTTAAGGTCAACACAGATAACCAACCGAAACGTAAATGTCCTAAGAAAGAGGGAAATTGTTATTACTGTGGTAAACCTGGACATTGGAGAAAGGAATGTAGAAAAAACAAAAAGAATGTTAGAGAAGTGAACAATATTACTCAGCTTCTGCTGAACCTGCTTGATGCTCTGAAGCAACCCCTCCCATCATCAGTAACCACGTTAGGCAGCTGTTTTAGGTGTTAACGATTCAGGCTGTGAGTGCTTAATTTCCCCAGTAACTTACAACAAAGATGAAAGACTTGTGTTTGTTTAATAGGACAAAAGGAAAGTGACGGTCTCAGCTTTCCTTTGGGGGGACACTGGTCAAGTAAACTCACAGCCTTAAATGTTATTTTACAGCCCCAGCCTTTCATCAGTAATAGTGTTAGGTCAGACTGTAAACGTAAAATGCCCTCATGCAGTGTCCACACTAATGCCGAACATTGTTCCATCCTCATGTATGATGTCTGCAAATGACTGAAGTTTTTTTTGTTGGAGGATGAAGAGAAATGAATCACGATTGTGTTACGCTTCCGTACACACCAACAGGGATAGGGTAGGACACACGAATCAGTGAAGAACCCAGGGAAGAACCGGAAATGCAATAGGCATTCGGGGGCAAAACCCTGGGCGAAGACTCCCTCATAGGCCTTCCCATTCATTTAGTCAATCCTCACTTCACTGTTTCTTTTAGGTGTCAAAATAATTAAGAAATAGGGAAAGAAGGAACGACAATAGCAATAGACTCGGAAAAGAACACAACCATAGTGTTGAACAAATACTGCTCCTGTCTTTTGTTTTCTGTCTTCCTTTGTGCAGATACCTCTTGATGGCTAACCCAAGACAATATGCACCGACCTCCTCACCGCCCCTCTAGAAAACGAGACCCACTGCAGAGCCAACTATCACAAAAGGATAAAGAAAAGAAAAGAAAAAAATACACAACGCAGAAACTACGAAACCTTCAGTCATCCATCGAGATGATCAAGATTGTCATACTACTACACATCATGAAGATCACACAAAGTCCGGACTCCAGAAACAACATATTCTTAGAGCTGATGAATATGTCAAAAACGCCTTGTTTGCTGGAAAAGACCGTTTGCATGTCACATCCGAAGATGGCTGCATTCCAGGACTCACTTGTGCACAAACACGGTGGTCCAACAAGACATTCTTGATCTTTCAGCAAAATTTACACCAAGATGACTGAAGATAATTCTTCATGGTTCAGAAACTTGATTGATCACGAGAAAATCACAGTTCCAACCAGAAAAGACCCACGGATACAATTGCATGTTTTGTTTTCTGTGTCAGCATGCAATTGCAGAAACACCAACACAGAGCAAGCTATGTGCCTGTAACGATTACAAGTTGCAAGAATGAATTTTTAAGTGTTTTAAATTTGTATATAATGTGGGAGTTATTTAGAACTCCCAAAGAGGGGATTGAAGTGTTACAAATTTATCAAATGTTTAATTTAGGTTTCCACTCCAATAGTATAAACTGATAAAGTTTAGTAGACTGATTTCAAGAATTTCCTGTCCTGCTACTAGGCCTGTTTTCCTGTTTTCTCAGATCACTGAGATTCTCACCTTTCAGCCTAGATGTTGAATCGTTAGGTTGATTGGATTAACTGTAGGGGAGACTTTCCTTAATGGCTCTGGGATGGCTTTTGGCTCCAGAGTTCCTGGCCACTATCAGCATTTGAATAGTTTATGCTGATTCCATTGGATTGGTAATGCCTACATTTGCATGCTTTGTTTTAGAATGTATCCCCCTCGATGTAACTCCACCCCTTTGAAAGGAATATAAGCTAAAAATGTATTATGTTTTAGTTAGACTTGAGACGAGCGAGCTTTGAAGACTACAGCAACGAACAAGCTTTTTGCTCAATAAAGAACCCTCAAAAGATACAACCAAGTCTCCTGGTTTTCGCTTCTGAGTTTTCTACACTTGAGAAGAAATAAGTTCACTACACAACACACATTTCAGTACAATCAACTTGTAAAAGTGCATGTGCCATTATATGACCCCTTTAAAGGTACCTCGTTGTAATATAAAATCAAAAGGAGATTGTGCTTTCTCCGTGGTAGGTCCCAAACTTTGGAATAGTCTCCCATTCCATGTGAGGTCAGCTCCATCGATTACAACTTTTAAGTCTTATTTAAAAACTTATTTATTTTCTTTAGCCTTTGAATAAAGTATGTCTGTTTTGTTGTATGACTTTCATGTTATTATTCTGTAAAGCACTTTGGGACGTCTGTTGTTTAAAAAAATGTGCTATATAAATAAAGTTGCTTGCTTGCTTTGTGCTGTTCTGATTTTATGCGCTGACAAGTTATATAGGCCTTTTGGACATGTGGGTATGTTCATTAATGTGGTCACTGTCTTTGCAGTTACGTCCAGTGGCTGCGATGCAAGATCTGCCGTTGGTGCTGGCTCATCTGCTGCTGCCACTGGCTCTGTTGCCGCCACGTGGTTAAATAAAAAAGCCTTGTATGCCACAGGTACTTTACACTGTATCCTGCTGCGTTATGTATCCATGCATGTCTGTACTGAGCCCTTATACTATGTGTCTGTCTGCTGTGATTGATGTGGTTTAAAAAAAAAAAAGAGGAATGAAGCCTTGTGCCACTTTTCTGCATCTCTGCCCAGAACAGTTATGCCATGTGTCTGCTCTGATGCTTTATTATTATTTTTATTATTATTATCATGTTTTATTGTATTGTATTGTATTGTATTGTAGTTTAAAATAAATAATTTCTGATTTTTGAATCTGCGTTCAGGGTCTTACCAGTTTCAGCAAATTGATTTCATGACTAAAGCTGCTATCTTGTGTCACCTTTATCCAGTACTTCTCGGCCTCAAACATTTCATCAGCAGTCAACTCACCTCGCATCTTGGAGCTCGAACTGCAGTGTGTGCAGAAAAAACCGGAACAAACCGTGTGCACAAGCGGTGACTCGCAGAACTCGCTTCAGCTTACTGTACTTAAGTAAATCCAGCACAGGTTCCATTCCCTTTTCGTCACTGCCGCTACTGTATTGCACGATGATCTGATGACCTTGCTTTAGCTCACCAGTCACATCTTCATCGCTTTGATCTTCATCGCTCTTCCAATATATTCAGTGCAGTCAGAAATTAAGGTCCTTTCCACCACAGTTCACTTTCCTTCAGGTTAGCTGCAGTCTGAACTCTGGTGGGAAGGTCTGCAGTATTTAACTTGCCTTTACAGTGAGACCACATTGCAGGATTGGTTAAAGACTGGATTTCTGATACTCAGTTTGACACAAACTGTTTCCATTTGTGAGCTGGACTGCGAATCCACTGCAGCACAAACATCGAATCCGTCCACATATGAACTTGATGGAGCTCCATATTCAGAGGCTTTAACAGACTGTTTCCTAGTCTTGCTCCAAACACTGCTCCCATCAGCTCATGACGGGGGAGTGAGATCTTCTTCAGGGGGGCTACCCTGGACTTTGAAGCAACAAGGAATGTGGTCTTTGCTCCATCATTAGCTAGTCACAGCAGGTAATCGACAGTAATATAAGCTTTCTCGCTTGCATCACAAAACACGTGGAGTTGATGTGCGTTGTGTCTGTGCACTGATTTTATTCCATACCAACAAGGAATGTGTATGTGGTGGATCTGTGGAAGTTCTGAACACAATCCTTGCCATTCTTGTGTAAGATCATTGGGCAGCTCCTCGTCCAAGCCTAGGCCTCTTATCCACATCTCTTAGAAAAGGCATTTTACTCACACAGTGAATGGGGTAAGAAAGCCTATTGGGTTGAATATGCGAGCAGAGAGCTTTAGAACACTTCTTTTAGTATTCTCTCTTTTAGCTACAGCATCCAGCAATGCAGTCAGGTCAAAGACAAATTCATCTGTTTTAGTTCTCCATATCAAGCCTAGTACCTTCAGCACTGATCCATGCTTTTCTGTCTCATCTGCAGGTTCACTCAGTCGTCTTCAGTTTCTTCTTCAATGCAGCACAGTTGGTTGTCCACTTGCAAAGGTCCATGCCAGCTGCAGACATAATCTCGCTTGCACCAGTAGTTATGGAGAAGGCATTTTTGACATCACTTGCACTTGAGATTAAGTCATCAACATAAAGTGATTATTTTATTATCTTTGCTACCTCAGGAAGTTGGTCTTCATATTCCTTCAGATGCTTTCTCACTGTAGCTGCCAGGAGGAATGGGCTGGGGGACACTCTAAAAACCACTCTCGTCATCTGTAGCACATGCAGCTTCTCACCTGCGTCTTCATGGAGTGGTGTAGTGAGCCAGAGGAACCGCACTGCATCTCTGTCCTTCTCAGCAAGAGAAATCTACAAGAAAGCCTTCTTGATTTCTGCGGAAAATGCAGTCTGAATTTTATTAGTATGCTGAGCAGATCTGGATTCAGGTTAGGACCAGTAAGTAGACAGTCATTTAATGATGGAAAGCCAATGTCATGTGATGAAGCATCAAACACTACTTTGAGCTTTGTTGTTACCTTGTCCTCCCAAAGAACAGCATAATGAGGCATGTAATACTTTACAGCGTTTGGAGATAATCCATCTTCCATCACGTCTTCGAAGATGCCTTGCTTAAGGTAATCATTCACAACTTCATTATATCTGTGATATAGCACTACATCTGACCGCCACTTTCTTTTAAGTCCTTCACATCTTTTCCGTGCGATTCTGTAGTTATCTGGGAGTTCTGGTTTGTCAGGTCGCCATGGCAGCTCAACTCCATATCGCCTGTTTTTGTACTGAGTTGTTGTGTCAAACATGTGAAGAGCCTCCTCTTCTTCAGGGCTGTCTGTGTGTTGCATGGTAATGACAAGGGACTCTATTTCCCAGAAGACTTTCAGACGTTCTGAGACCAGAGTGTCTTCATTAATTTGTATGTGCATGCATGCTGTGTCAGACACACTGGACATTGTGACGGGGCCCTGCACTGACCATCCAAAAATGCTCTCAATGGCCACAAGTGCATCTGTGATTCTTTCCACTTGGCCTGACATTATGTCAATAATAGTCTGCACCAATCAGCATAGACAACTCTGTATCACAAGTGCTGGGGTCTGGGTAGTCTGCCAACTGCAAGCCTTTTCGTTTCAACCCTGCTTGGATATGCTCACCTGGAATCTTCATCACAGCAGTGCACACTTCGGGGGTCTCGAGCGCTTCTACTTCCACCTTCTGCTCTTTGTTCCAGATGCTTTGCAGAATGACTTTCACTGTGTTGCGCCTTGATATTACTGGTGTTGCAGAGATAAAAGTATGAAGAGTGAACATTTCTTGCTTTGTCACAGGCAATTTTAAAGCTCTTACTGTGTTCTCACTGATGAAGCTTCTCTGACTTCCCCCATCCAGTAAACAGCGAATGCTTTTACGTCCACCAGGTACTTCTGCCCATGCTCTTACAGTCTGAAGAAGCACAGTGTTCTGTTTATTGGACTATATCTTAACAGAATGTGAAGCAAATGAAGAAACTACATCATCTTTGAAGTCAGTGTCTGAAGTGTTTGTTTCTTCTTTCTCACACACAGCACTATGATGTCTGCCTCCACACACATTACAGCACACCTTGGCCTTACAGATTCTTGCAATGTGTTTCGGCCCAAATCAAACTAAGCATCGTCCCAGTTTCATCAATTTTACTTTTCGTGCAGCAATATCAGTTCCTGGACACAGTTCTGTTTTGTGTGCTGCACTGTCACAGAAAAGACAGATCTGTATTCTTTGACTGGTGGTTTGCAGTACTGCAGCTGACGTTTTTTTCTGCTTCATTTCAATTGATGTGTCTGGTCTTTTAAATGGTTTGTGATAGCTCTGCCTTTGGAATTACCTGGCTTAATCAGTTGCATGGCTCTTTCTCTGCTCAAAATCTCTTTCTGTAGAAATTCCATAACTTCTGAGACCTTCCATTCTTCACTGGTTCCTCTTTGGCGACTGTATTGGAGAGCAATGTCATCTGGAATTATCTGTAGCAGAACAGGGCATAGCATGCTGCCATATGATGCAACACCCAGCGATTATCAGAGCACTCACATTGTGTGATTTCTTTACTGGGCAGAGATTCAACAACTTGGTCATATGCGCATTAATGAGCAGATCCTTTCTTCCGAACCGGTTCTAAAGACTGGACATCTAGGACATCTGATCATATAAAAGGCCACTTAAATAAAAGCTCTTTTCATCTTCACCCACTACAGTTTGGTTTCCGACCGAATTATCAGCTAATTGCTATTTTATGGATAAAATCAAGTTATCACTTGACAGCAATAGCATTGTAGGAGCAGTCTTTCTTGATCTTAGAAAAGCATTCGATACAGAGTAAACCATAGCATTTTATTGGCTAAATTATCGTCTTTTAATGTCTCAGATAAGGTATTAAAATGGATAAATTCATATCTCAGTCAACGATTACAAACTGTTCGTATTGAAAATAGTCAGTCTGAGCCCCTCCCTCTGTCGACCGGCCTGCCACAAGGGTCCATATTAGCCCCTGTCTTATTTTGTATGTACATTAACGATCTGCCAATGGTGTGTCCAGAGATTAACATTCAAATGTATGCGGATGACACAGTCTTGTATGTACATGGATCTTCAAAAACTGAGGTAGCTGACAAGCTCACAAATGCAATGGTTGAAGTAACAACATGGTTGAATAATTCGTGTTTACAACTCAATGTGTCAAAAACTGTGGGTATGTTCTTCACAAAATCACATAAGGCAGAGGTTCTCAAACTTTTTACACCAAGTACCACCTCAGAAAATATTTGGCTCTCCAAGTACCACCATAATGACCAATATGAAAATACAGTAGCGTAGTAGCTATTCTAGTAGTAGAGCTATTAGTAGAGCAGTATTCAGCTACAGTTATGCACAGCTCAAAAATAAGGCGGTTTAATTTCTAATAAGAATATGTATTATTGTCACTTTAAACATTGTAAAAACACAGTTTGAACATTAACACGGCACTGTGCAGCTTACATACAGGTTAAATAAAAAAATTAAATAATGATTCAATTCAAATGTATTGCACCTAAAAGTAAAATAAACACTGTAGCCTACTGTACTTAAAATATTAAGTAAAAAAAAATAAAGTACTGTACTTAATTTAAAAAAAAACACAAGCTGTGTATTCATATTTAACCTTTGTAAATTTTTTAATATTCTGGCTGACCCCCGTGAGTTTTTCAAGGCGACCATTATTTTTAGAACGTACCACTTTATTGATTCCATGGTGACGGAGACGTCATTGCTTGTCACATGACACACCGCAGCCACAATAGAGCTGAATGACTGATGATCTGCTTTTATTTCCCTTTTTTATTCAAAATATTCACAAATTTGTTAGCTATGGCATGAAATATCAGATATTCCGATTGTCAAATATGCAAGTGGAAGTGATCGCGTTAGTTGAGCTAAGTTATATGCGCCGCCATGTTAGTTTGTGCCACGGTTCAGAGAATCGGATCTGTTGGATTTAACGTTACAGGACGTGAATTCATCCTTTCTCCCGAAATACATGAAAGTAAGCGGCCGGTGAACTGGGAGAAGAATAGAGTTAACTTTAAAGTTACTGACACTTGTGTATCTGATATGAATAAAACGTGTCGTCTAATTATAATGGGAATTATTATTATTTCCGCTTCCATAGTGTATTTTACAAATTCTAAATGTATTTTTTTTATTACTTATGTGAATTTAAATGTCTGAAACCTAAAATAAACATTATGTGGTTAAAAACACTGAATAATTGTGATATTTAATGCGTCTGAGTGGCGCGATTCCGCCAGCCAACTGCGCGAAAGCACATTTGAATTTAGCAGTTGATCAGCATTTTGTGTAATGTAATCGTATCGTACGCTCCAGGGTACAAGACTGATCACACCGGTTTGATCTTATGTGCAAAATTCAGTGATTCCTCTGCGTACCACTAGAGGGAGTCTAGTACCACACTTTGAGAACCACTGACATAAGGTAACCAAAGATGCAGATATCCTAGTGTCAGGTGAAAAAATACAAATTGTCCAAGAATACAAATATCTCAGCATTTATTTAGACACCAAACTAAATTTTAGGTCACATGTAAAGCAAACTTGTAAAAAAAAAAAGTCAAATTTAACCTAGCAAATTTCCGATTTATTAGAAATTCAATGTCTATTCAAGCGGCCAAAACTTTTATGCACTCAATGATTCTCATTTTACCTACTGTTTAACGAGCTGGTCTCAGTCAACCTCGACTACTTTGAAACCACTACAGACTTTATACAAACAGACACTCAAAGTACTTGATAAAAAACCAAAGCATTTTCACCACTGCGCCATTTTATTAAAATACAATATGGCCCCACCACCCCTTGGTGATTTTGTCAATCTTAGAACAACTACACACAGAATCACCAGAGGAGTGTCAAGAGGTGACTGTATTATTCCACTTAGAAAAAGTGCTTTTAGTCAGTCCACATTCTCCGTTAGGGCTTCTCTGGAGTGGAACACCATTCCGTCAACAATCAGAGACATCAACACATATAGCCTTTTTCGATCACATCTGAAACGTTGGCTTATAAGTAATCAGACCTGTCAACACTGAAGTTTTACTGTTGCCTGTTTGTGTTAGTCGTGAACCTTTTTTTTTTTTTTTATGTAAACAGTAATTATTGTATTTTTGTATGACCTTGCTAATGATGTTAAAACTTAGCATTTTTATGTGCATTTAACAAATGTTTTAACTTGTTGCACTGACAGTGCATGCTATTTGCTGTTATTGCATGTGCGTATAACTTTGCTGTTTTTCGGATAAAATTTTAGTGAGATTTTACATTTTCATAATTCTCGTCTATTGCAGCTATGCTGTAGCAGACAAACACAGCTGTACTTACATGCAAACTTTTAAAATTGTATTTTCCCTAGGGTGCCAATGTACATCTGGCAAACAGGACTACAGATGAAAATTAGCCTTTGGCTAACTCTGGCATGTTACAGGCATACTGTTGTTAATGTGCATTGTCCTGGTAAATAAATAAATAAATAAACTAAACTAAAGCAGATCAATCACATGATCATAATTGCCGTCTGTCAACATCAGTCCCGCTATTGCCTTTGAAGCAGCGCCGGTTACATGTCTTTAAGTAGGCCTAATTAAACACCTCGGTTTTGCTCAGCGTCGTTTCTGTGAATAGCAGTTTCAAACTGATTCCAAAAGTCTTGCCACAAGCTAATTACACCGCTTCACTTGCTGATAATTAACTTGGGTAACTTAACTGTTTGTCCACGCTGCAATGGCACTGCGTCACATGGCCTGCTGTCAGTGCTTTCCCGGATTCTCTGCATCAAGTGCTGCACGCGAGCCTTTTCCAAATCAGCAATTTCTATACACTTCTCTATTTTGCGATCTAACTCCAGCAGTGTTTCCTCTTTTGCAGATAACAGGGCTAACAGTTCACATAATCTGTCAACGATCAGATCTTCTTTGCCAACATCTGTTTCTACGTCTTGCAAAAGTCTCGTCGTGGAACCGCTTACAGCTCTCCGTTTTCTGAGTAGTCTTTCAAGTCGCTCCGCCATTTCGAATGTTGCCTGCAAGGGTTTCGGCACCAAAGATTGTCGTGTCTTTTCTTCCTTAACAAGCAGTAATGACCACTGACGACTTAAATTAAAATAAAACTAACTGTTTGCTGACGTTTATGAACAGGATTACACAAAGATACGGAGTCAATCTCATTTCTCTTCTCTCACTTTTTCTATCTGCGCTCTCTCGCCCACTATGCATTATGGGTAGACTTTTCTTAAAGCTGAACCATCTTGTAAATGACAACTGTTTCTGTTATTATTAAAGGTAACTAAACATTTCTCTTCTAATTAATTCACAACAGGCCATGAGTGCTAGTTTCACCAGATATTTTAAAGTAAGTTTGACATCCTGATGAGCACTACCTATAACTCCAGCAATATTGTAAAATCTGTCATCAAAACTGGAAACACATTAGCCAGCATCATTCCTAGATCTCACATGGACCTAATAAGAAAAGTGGACGCCAAATCGCCAAAAACTGTAATTGGCCCAATTCGGTACGTATGGTTTAATGTACAACTGTATCTGGCAAGACGACGCAGAGAAGGAAACCAACATCTAACAAGAGAATTGTTTACTATGAAAGCCCCACATGAAGAAAATTACAGGGGTTGCATCTTTGTTGAACCCAACAACCCAAGTACACCTGTTGCTAGTTCAAGAAGAGTACCTGGCCCTTTATTCGCAGATGTTGTTGATCTCCATCCACTACAATAAAACCAGGATTATTTGACAAAACAAACAGAGGTACTCTAGAAAACCGATGGGACAAAACTACCACAGCATGATAATTGGGCATAAATCGACCTGAAAGCCCTATAGTGTAAGCCCGGCTTGAGTTAAATTAGGACGCTTGAGTAGCTTTTATAAATGTGCCTCCGAAAAAAAACATTACTGATGTGCATCTTGAGACAAAATTATTTCATAGATATGCCCGTGCAAGTTGCTTTCAGGTAAAACAGCTCAAACATGCACTTTATCTGGGTTAAGTCTGTGTTAAGTTAAGTCTGGGTTAGTCCAGGCTTAAGCCTTGTCTGTGAAACCGGGCGTTAGTGTTTTAGCTGCAACCACTGAAAAGATGCTTCAGCTGACCCAACATTAACATCCCCACTGGCATCATGTTCACAATGTCTCAATATTTACAAAAATATTAAATATAAATGTGCCTAATTACAGTCCTATATTTTTTCTTCATATAAAAAACTATTTTCTTTCAAGGTTTGAATTTGTGCTAATGAGCAAATAAATTTTTTCCAATTAATATTTGGTGCCTCATCACCCTGTCGGGTTTATGTTTTATTTAATCCTTATTTAACCCATGACTTTTATAAGGGAAAACGATATTTAAAAAAAAAAATACCGCTGCAAAAATCGTATCATATTCTTATGCAACATACGCACCTTTTCTACCTGTCTGGAGTTTGCAGGTATGAAAAACGCATTTAAACATAGTTTTTAGTAGGCTACTGTTTCTGACTTATTTATTATATATATAGTATTTACTGCTATTTATGTTCAGGTATGTTAATATTTTGCTTAGAAACTAAGTGTTGTTGACCATCGGAATTTTATTAAGGCTCTAAATATTGATACTTTTATGTGGATTGCACAAAAACAAAAATTATATATATATATATATATATATATATATATATATATATATATATATATATATATATATATATATATATAGGTGACTCTCCCATTGTCACTCATATGTATTCCAATCTCATTTTCTTTAAAAGTTAGTATATATCCAGGGGTAAAGGTGTTTTTAATTAGTAATTTTAATTAGTTTACCAGACTAATACAAGACTGATACAGCAAGCGCTTTGGCTGATGAGAGGGAAAAAAGTAGGCTAACTGATAAACAACAAATAAAAAGTTGATCAGTTACATGTAAAATTTTACTTAAATATAAATAAGTGTATTTGTTAGATACTGTTGCATAATTAAGTGATAGAAATGAATGGTTTTCATGAATGTTTTAAATTCAGAAGTAGAAATAGGGTTCAATGTTACACAAGTAATTGTCTAGTTCAGGCTACATATATTATTTTTAATTTAATAATTCAATGTGACACATCATTCATTTCTATTGAGGTTGACATTTTAATAAGCATCAAAGCATTCAGCTTTGAGAATGAAACCAACCTATTTGTTCCTTAGTATCTTCTTGTTTTATGCTGAATGTTTCTTCAATCCTTATTTCTTCACTCTCCTCTTTAATAAAAGCCATCTTTATAATAGTGTCACATGGATCTCAGTCGCTTCATCAGGACTTTTTCCTGTTTGGAGAAATTGTCATGATTAAGATGAGAATTATTAACAGAAAGAAAAGTAAATCCAAATCTCTGGGGCGTGTCAATCAGCTCTAGTTCAGTGAACTGGTAAAAGAGTGATACCTAGTTAATGGCTTGATCAGCCAAACAAGAACTACAAATAAATAAAAGGACAAACATTATACAAACACGTCATACTTAGTTACTTGTGAGTTATATTTGGTATTAAATGATTTGTAGATCTCATTTAAACCGTCATTGTCATTATTCACATTTATGTAGTGCTCCTGTTGTATTTACACCAATTTGACCAGCATGTGTTCGAACTAAACGAATCACTGAATCATTATAGGAGGCAATTGATTCAAATGAAGTGGAGTTTCAAAACCCCCGTTTGTCTCAATACTATTTGGCAGTTTTTTTTTGTTTTTTTTTAAACACGATATAAGCTAGGGAGCGAAATGAGAAGCACCTTTTCTGCTACTCATGTCTGGATGCACTTTACCCACAAAAATAACGTTCATTAATGTCAAATAAAGTATTACAATGGTACGTTCAATACTAATTAATTTAGTTCACAGTTCTTGTTATATAAAAAAATATATTTAAAAAATCCTGAACTGTTTTACACTGATTTAAACACTACAAATGTTTAAAAACACAAACCTTTCTGCAGCCGAATCACAACACAGGAGCGCGGCGCGACCTTATGACGTCATATCTCCACACCAAAATAAAAGTCCCGATCACACTGCTGTCTAAAATCACAAGAGAGTAAATCATAAAATAATAATAATAATAATACAAATAATACAATGGATGTCCGAGGTATTCAACATTGTATTTTTGGTCATTACGATTTTGTCTAAAAAGGCAAAACAGTAATGTTTTCAGATGTTTCTAAACATTGTAGAAAACATTCTTCAGTTCCTTCATGCTTCAGTGATGAAGCTGTGTAACATTACCAAGTTTGCCCTGGTAAAAAAATAACCATGCTAAGTATTTTAATGTTGGCATACTTTTCAGACTAATGATCAGTATACTTCAAGTGTGTAGATGATTAGTTGACTTAAAGTTGGCTATTTTGAAACAATCAATTTTATACTAAGCATATTTTAGTTGTAATTTAATTGTAGTAAAGTATAATTTCAAGATATATACTTGGTGCACTTTAAGTATGTGCCTGTGTAGGAACTAATTATATGCTTGATTAGTGAAATTAAAGTATACTTATCTGTGTTAGTACATTACAAATTCTTCCAAACACACCAGCAATACCATTAACAGAACTACTGGAATTCTATAACAGCTAGAATGGCCATGGCAGTCATTCTGACTGTACCGAATGTCCTTTTTGTATCATGTCATATTTATATTTGAGGCTTTCGGATGTCTGTCATCATATCTTATGACGTCATCACCCTAGCATTTTTTTTAAATCCTCAATTTGAATAAAACACAGATAGACCTACATAATATGATCTTTTTTGTAATGGTGAATTCAGGTTGATTGGGACACTTTTCCAAGTCATATCAATGGCAAAAAGTGCCCTGAGTAAGAGCTACCTCACGGAGGTGCGTGCCTCACTTTGTGTCTGTCAAGCGGGAGAGCAAAGTTTTTCACCGCAGTGAAATGGTTGTTTTTGAAAGTCAAAATGCCAACAAATGTGAGATTGAAGCAGAATCGTTCGTTTGGGAAAAACATGTGCATTTTGGAAATTATTACATCTATCTTTTAAGACATTTTGACACTTGAACTTTCCAACACTCTGGAGTTACTGGAAATGTTATGATCACATGAATCTGAAACAATCTATTCCTATGCAGCCACCACTGGAATCAAAATCCATGAATAAATTGATCTGCTATGTTAAAATAGGTAATAATAAATATCAGGACATGAAATTGAAATTCTAATGAATTTGAAAATGTATTAATTCATCAACAACCACAAAACAGCTAATTACAGACACAAATTCAAATTAGATAAATATTCTGTTAATTTATTTGTAAAATAAAAAACATCTTAGGATATAATAACTAATAAAAACATCCCTAATGTGAATTTCAATGCATAGTAAAATCCTTAATGGTCCTGTTTGAAACACATAGTCTAGGCCTAAAACAAAATGGCCAAAACAGTTAAAATATAGAATAAATAAAGAAAATTAGCTAAACTGCGGGAAAACGAACTGATTTAGAAAGCACCGTGTTTTATAGTGAGCAAAAATATCATGCTGTAAAATTATAATGAAAGCATTCTCCTCTTAAGTGGGCTCACGTGAACAAGGCATCTGGTTGGTTTGGGGGCAAACACTACACGTCATTCACTGAAGCTTGTGATTCGATTACACACAGTCAACACAGGTAATGTCTACCTTCCATGTACAGCTGTTGTCACAAGTGTCTTTTGTTTTGTTTTTCTTGCCGTTTCTCCGCAGTTGGCACTGCTTTCTCCTCTCCTGCCTGGGTCTTGGCTCTCGCATCATCGGCGGTGTGGCTTTTTCTCTCATGTGTGTTATTGAAACGCAGGAATCACATGATTTCCTGGAATCTGTTTCGGGACATGGTCTCCTTGAAGAATGCATAGCCCCAGTTGACCGACCAAAAACTCACCAAGTCCATGCCTTTTCCACCTTGCATGCCACGAATGTAGATGAGTGCAATTAAGGCCTTTAGCTCATCAACTGTCATAAAGTGTCATGTCAATAATACACCCCCAACAATACATAATGCCAAATACGTGTAACGCAAGTGTTTCCCCCAGGACTGAAGCGACCCGCCCCTGTAGGGACCCTCCAACCTACGACATACATGTTGTGGATGTGGCCTATGAAGATGAAAGTTCACCAGAAACAATTATAGACATTGATGGTAAAAAAGTACAGCAAACAAGACTCAGTCATGATATGAAATATATGTATTGCCAACATGAGTATTTTTGTCCCTTTAGAGAGCAATAGGAAATAATAATAAGAAAACAATAGGAGGAGGATGTTCAGGCTAGAGGGGGGAAGACAAAAACTGCTGTGTTTGCCAAATGCTGAAAAAAGAATGGCAAAAAAAGAAAAATTACACTCCAACTTAGTCCCCATCATCTGATGCAGAGCCTCCATTCAAACATTAAATAATACATAGATCTTTTAAATTGCTACTTTTACTTTTCATTATGCTTTTCTTTTTTAAATCAGAAATATTAATGACACTGTGAATGACCTAAAGACAGACACACAACAATGGAATCATTAATAATAAGTGGAATTGCATTTACAGACACAGTACAGAAAAATAATTCCTGAAGTTCCAATAAAGTTTATATGTGCAGCACTCAGATAATTTTTTTTAGGTAATAATTTGACACACACGCGCACACACACACACGTCTGGTTCTCTCTCTTTGTGGGGACTCTTCATAGGTGTAGTGGCTTTTATACTGTACAAGCTGTAAATTCTATTATATTCAGGTTGACCCCCCCCCCCCCCCCAATGACGCGGCTAATATTTTGATTTTTCCTGCTTTCAATTTCTTTTTCTTAAAAAAATAATAATTCTGTGACGTGCTCAGTTTTTTGGCGGCATGAAGCTTTAATTAGACCAATGAAATTGCCGAACGGGTTAAGGTCAAACAACTTTTTTGTTTACTGTTTAGTGTTTAGATTAAATCGAGCGCGCTCAAACTTCCCATCATTCTGATAACGGTAGTCATTTTGTCACCCTCATCATGGCAAAGACATGGAGAAATGCATATGATGCAGCTTTCAAGTTGAAGGCGATTGATCTGGCTGTTGGAAAAGGAAATAGAGCTGCTGCACGGGAGCTTGGTCTTAATGAGTCGATGATAAGACGTTGGAAACAGCAGCGTGAGGAATTGACTCAGTGCAAAAAGACGACTAAAGCTTTCAGAGGGATGAAAAGCAGATGGCCCGAACTAGAAAATGAGCTCGAAGACTGGGTCAACACACAGAGAGCAGACGGCCGAGGTGTTTCAACTGTGCAGATCCGACTGAAAGCCAAAACAATCGCCACCGCAATGAAGTTTGAGGATTTTAGAGGTGGACCATCGTGGTGTCTCAGATTTATGAGACGTAAAAGCCTGTCCATCAGGGTACGAACGAGTCTGTGTCAGGAGCTCCCTCCCGACTACGAGGAAAAAGTTTCAAACTTCCACAAATAGGCTCTATGCACGATCGCTTCCGCGTTCTGTCTCAGCCCGCCCAGTCACATGAAAGTGTCTGCGGCTGAAGCTGTTATTGCATTAGGTGGAGATGATGTCAAATTACACTTGCTGTTTACAAAAACTTCCCGCGGTAAACGTGAATGATGTTAACAATATTGTGAGGCAGTTATCTGTCACACATAAGAGTAAGAAAGAGAAGGGCTTTAAATTATATATTTCGAGCTACATCGACAATTTTGAGGGTGAGTACTCTCTCATATCATGCTAAATCCGACTAGCGAATCAGTTTCTAAAATCGTTGTCTCCGTTTCTGAGAAAATGAATTTTATTAAAGTCTTTTTCACTATAGAACACGCTATGCGGAAGTAAAGACGCTGGCTGAGATTCTTCCGGAAATACGTCTGCAGCGTTCGTGCATAGAGCCTATTCACTGATGCAAAGATAGTGGAGCATTCCATTGGCCCGGACGACATCATAAATATGGATGAGGTTCCTCTGACATTTGACCTGCCTCTCAGGCCCAATCCCAAATGGCACACTTCATGTGCACTTTCGGTCTTGTGGACTTACAATGGCTGCCGCGTGCGCGTGTCCGTTAAGTCCGTGAGACCGCAGTGTGTCCCATTTGTCATTTTTAGATCTCAGAAGGGTGCTCGTGAGCGCCCCAAGTGGTCGATTTGCAGGCTGGACTGCTGCGTGTTGAAGAGGGCTCAGCGGGGGATTTGCCTCCGGATGAAAGTGACGAGAGCGACAATGAAATCGATCCAATATCGGATGAAGCAATTCTGAGGCTATTCAACTCCGACACCGAAGGAGAAGACTTCAATGGTTTCAGTGCACAGGAGGAGGAAGATAGTGAGTGACCAATTGCTTTCTTGGTAGGCTACGGTTTACTGCTATTTTATTTATTTTTTTACAAGCCGTGTTTCGTTAAACCCTATTTATTTTTGTGATAAACCGTGTTTCGTTAAAGCCTATTTATTTTTGTGATAAGCTGTGTTTCGTTAAAGCCTATTTATTTTTGTTACAAGCCGTGTTTCGTTAAAGCCTGTGTAAAGTCCATTTGTTTCAATGTACCGGTAGGTACCTGCGGCTTATAGACATGTGCGGCTTATTTATGTTCAAAGTAATTTTTTTTTTTTTAATTCAGAGGGTGCGGCTTATATTCAGGTGCGCTCAATAGTCCGGAAATTACGGTAACTTCGCGAATCCTCTGATCCCTTTGATCAAATTTAGCCTCCAACGAAATTCTCACAGTCCTGCAGTGTGTCTTCTACGTCGACCGTCAAATTGTCTTCATTTTGCAAGAAAAGCCATGACCAAAATTAGTGTTTGAGATTTCTTTGTAGCCACCATTTCAATCCCGCATATAATGCAGCTCACTGTGAACATACGTGTCATTGATTGATGATGTAAAACACCAGACAAATTATCTTGCGTGTGTATGGAATTACTTTTGTTTCAATAACAATGAACGTAACTTTTCAAGACACTAATGAAAATATAAATTGAAACTGAATAAAATATCTTTGAAACCTAAAAAGAATGAATCTCAGGCAATTTTATTTACTTTGTTTTTAATACACTGAATGTTTTGCTAAGTATTTCTCATATTTCTTTCACTGATCTAAACTTACAAATGCGCTTCCAGAGTTTTCGTTTGCTTCCAGAATTTTCGTTTACGCTTCCAGAGTTTTTCGTTTACGCTTCTGAAGTTTTCGTTCGCTGTTCTGACACATATCTCTCGTGGGGGCGGGGCTAGTAGCAGTGTGTTCTCATTGGCTACTGAGTTTTTGATGGACAGCTTCTTGACCCGGAAGTGAAGACGTCAGTGTTGTTTACACATATGTGTGGATGTGATCGTCTGTAAGCGCAGCTTTCTATTTCATTTTAGTGATATTAAGTTTATATCTGTATTTATTTGCTTCTACACTATATTGTTGAAATGATTTCTTATAGAAGGAATAGTACAGACAAATTATATCATTAGTCAAAGTCGATATCAGAATACTGGATAGGCTACTCGTGGTAAGTCTGATTTATTTTTATTATTTGTATGAATTGATACTAAACTAATACTATTTATGCAGTACTTGCTTTTTCAGGTGGAGAGGCATTTTAGAGCTCAGTGAGAGCCCCTAACTTTATACAGCAGTGTCGTCTTGATTTAACTGTTAGCCCAATCATTATGATTTGATTATCTAATGTTGATTAGATCATATTTGCTTCGATTAGATCATATTTCCCCCCTGCCACCCCAAACAACATTGGGCTAGAGGACTGTACAGTATCTGTACTGTAGCCTACTGTATCAAACATTGACCTATGCCATTGGACCAGAGCTGCTGTCAATCACTGCCTGATTCAACTTTGGCAATGTAAAGCCAATTGGCTTTATGCCCAGCTGCACTACTTCCTGAACTTCAGCCAGCTCCTTTGTTTCCTGTCTGCCATTATTGGACAAACTGATTAATCCAGGTGTGCCTGGCCTCAGTAACAATAATCAGGCACACCTGGATTAATCAGTTTGTCCAATAATGGCAGACAGGAAACAAAGGAGCTGGCTGAAGTTCAGGAAGTAGTGCAGCTGGGCATAAAGCCTAATGCTAATTAATTTGTGATGCAGAGTTTTTAAAAGAGGAGAGACAGGCCTTGACCACAGACCACGTCTCTGTTTATAATATGTAAACACATTTAATTATTTTGAAGTATCGTCCTGGTAGCAATATTTATTCTGCAAAATGCAACAATGTAAGAAAAAATGCCTTTTCTGCTTCCATATTTGACTAATATTAATGCAAAAAAATTGCACTTAAAATAACCATTTCAGATAAAAAAAATGTATTTTAATTTTGAATAGTGTTTAATAATAAATATATTTCCAAATGCAAAACCTAATACATGCAAGTAATTATGACAGAAAACATCCAGCAACTAGGGAATACACAGCCATGGATAAATGTTTTTATATAGGGCTATACAGCCATCTACTGGTTACACAACAGTATTACAGATGATAAATGGTGCATGACTCAGAGGTAAATATTTAGTAGTGTAAAATGTATAAAACATTTATATAATTTGTTTGAAATAAATATTTTAAGTCTGCAACTTGTTACTGCATGTGGGAGTTCAAAGCAGTTGTTAGATTATAATACATTTCCTTTCTCATTTTCCAGGGAGTTGAGGAACTTTTCCTTAAAGTTGCCCTAGAATGGTTTTAATTTTTTATTGTATAATGTTTTCTGGGTTGCCATTATAATGTTAGTATGTTTTTTTAATCAAAAATAGTCATAATTTAGAAATAAAAGGCATTTTTCCTAGCCTGATTTTAGCCTCTGAGGTGAACGCTGTGTTTGAAGTGGCGTGTCTGCTGTGTGTATCCGGCCTCTGCTGTGATTGGCTGACATGCTTGCTTACTCTCGAATACTTTTACTACAGATATTATAAGGTTTTACTATTACAGCTATCAAGATTAACAAATTGTGTGATGGTTTTAAAGTATTTAGATCTATTCCCATCACATAAAATGTTGCCATGATGAGCATTGAGCAAACAGATGACAGTGTGTTGATCGCGAGAATGAAGATCTTATCATTGCAATGCAGTTTCTGCACTCTCATGCTTTCACCAATGCAAACACGATGATGTAAATACAGTAAGAGCTTGAGAGAGATTACCTGTTTGAACTTGAACAATTACACATCAGAAAGTGTTGCTTGGCAGCTCGATCGATTTATTTTCAGACGTTCATGGAGGCCAGCTCTGTAATTGGCCCAAGTTGAGGAAACAGTCTCGTCGGTGAAATGTTTGGAAATTTTCAGAGAAAATAAAATTAACCCATTGTTTCTTCAGAGGCTCGGATGAAGGAACTTAAAAATACTTTTGTGTTCATTTGTACATCCAAACACTGATCCACTGCCATGCTTGGGCTGTGCAGTTCCGCCTGTCATTGAACATGGGCTGACATATGCACATTTTTAGAGTCGTACATATTAATGATCTCGACTGTTGCGTCACAGTCGGTGTTATGTGGAGATTCGCCTATTTTTCAGCAGTGTTTTTCAAAAACGAGATTTAAATAAGGAGGAGAAAACAATGGTGTTTGAGACTCACTGTATGTCATGTGCATACTGAACTCTTGTTATTTAACTATGACAAAATAAATTCAATTTCACATTCTAGGGCACCTATAAACAAAATTCTGATGCTGACACAGGGATGGAGTGATAATACCAGAGATCAACTGTCCACATCAGACAATAATCTTACTTTGTTCAGACACATCACATTTGAATGACTGATATCTTGATCTCCAGACACCTGATTTATTTTATTTTAATATTATAAAATAGCAAATATTTTAATTTATATGGAGCTCTAGTTTAAAACAAACAGTTTACAAGTACACAAGAGGATGCACTTTATTCTTATTGGTCTATGCTGATCTTGGATTAGCATACCAACATCACATGAATGGGACAGTTCACCCAAAATCAAAAACTCACTTATTTTACTCACCCTCATTTTACTTTCTTTCTACAGATAAATACGAATTAAGATTTTAAGGAAAGTAATCCATCTCTGCGAGTCCTAAAGATGCTGTAAAAACCACAGTGAGCGAGATGTCCATGCGACCTCAGTGGATAAATCAATGCCTTCTGGAGTGAAACAATAGGCTAGATAAGTGTAAGGAATGTACACCTGAATAGACTGAATAAATCTACGACAAAGTAGTAGCAGCAGCAGCAGGTAAATACACATAAAATTAAAAAAACAAACAACTTAATATCACTAAAATGAAATAGAAAGCTGTGCTTACAGACGCTCACATACACACATATGTAAACACAACACTGACGTCTTCACTTCCAGGTCAAGAAGCTGTCCATCAAAATCTCTGTAGTCAATGAGAACACACTGCTACTAGCCCCGCCCCTGCGAGAGATTTGCCGGAGGCGCAAAGAAAACTCTGGAAGCGTAAATGAAAACTCTGGAAGAGCATTTGTAAGTTTAGATCAGTGAAAGAAATATGAGAAATAGTTAGCAAAACATGCAGTGTATTAAAAACAAAGTAAAATCATTTGCCTGAGATTCATTCTTTTTCAGTTTCAAAGATATTTTATTCAGTTTCAATTTATATTTTCATTAGTTTCTTGAAAAGTTACGTTCATTATTATTGAAGCAAAAGTAATTCCATACAGGTTGGAAGCGGAATTGTCCCATTGTATGTCTCATTAGAACTAGAAACGCGACCCGATCAGGCAATCTTACATAGCGTGGATATACCAGACAAAGGACCGCAAAATGGTGGCATAAGTGCATTTCACCATGTCACGACTTGATGAACCACTGAAACGATTTTGGAAACATTATTTGAAGGTAAATAATCCTATTTAGTGTTGCTTTAAGAATGGCCTTGTGTTAATCCACTAACTCGGCTAACAGTAAACACTGTTCCTCTGTCCAGTCTGGCTTTCTCGCCCTTCTTGGTTTTGATTCCATGTTTGATACATTAAAACCAACATTCAAACCATCACTTAAATAGACATGCCAGCAATCAGTGTAATTGGAAAGAGTGGAACCATTTTTATCATTCTAAGTCAATCAAAGACCTTAAAGGAAATAAACAGCATGGTAAATAAAATAAAAGGATTTATATACACATATATAATGTGTGTGTGTGTGTGTGTGTGTGTGTGTGTGTGTGTGTGTGTGTGTGAGAGAGAGAGAACGGTCAAATAGGAAAAATTACGCATTTAATTTCAAAGTGAAGGCTTAGAATAGACCCTATACTTAAAATCACTCATTTTTTTTTTTCAATAAGTGGAAATAAAACCAAATTGTTGCCATCCAATAAAACAGTTTTTATACAAATAAATGCAATGTTTTAACAAAAGCAAATAAAAAGATGTCTTCGACACCAAGTAAAGTCCTGAGTCAGTCTCTTTTGCTTAAAGGTGCTCTAAGCGATGTCACACGTTTTTTAGGCCAAAACATTTTTTGTCACATACAGCAAACATCTCCTCACTATCCGCTAGCTGCCTGTCCCCTGAACACACTGTAAAAAAACGTGGTCTCTGTAGACACCACAGGCTCCACAAACGGCAACATAAACAAACTGTGGCGACCCGCTCCACGAAACATAACAAACAGTGTTCCAGCCTATGGCAAGCCGTTTAAACTTTTATTCATTTTCAGGATATGAATCCTTGATATCAACAATTAAATTTTCACTAGTTAAAATTATAATTATTGATATCAACAATTGCATTCTTGATATCAACAATTGCATTCTTGATATCAACAATTACATTTTTGATATGAAGAATTACATTTTTGATATCAAGAATTACATTTTTGATATCAAGAATTCAATTGTTGATATCAAGAATTATATTCCTGATATCAAGAATTACATTGTTACTAGTAAAAATGCGAATTCCTGATATCAACAGTTGAATTGCTACTAGTAAAATGTATTTCTGATATCAGTAGCCGCGTTTCCACTGCCGGGCCAGGGCCGAGCCGCGCTAGTGAGTGTCAGTAGCCTACGTCTCGTCTCTTACAGGACTATCATAAAAAAAGCAACTTTTTTTTCGGGAGCTTCCTCTGTTTCTGACTGAAAATATCTGTAGCCTACTGGGAGTCGAGACTGTGCTAACGCTCCTCAGGTCGTATTTTTGGTAGCATATAACGTTATTTGTAGAAATTATAATTCTTTCTAAATGTGATATATGTCCTGTAACTACCAAATAAACAGAAACAGACTCGACTGAATAATGTAAGTGCATGTGTCCTCTTTCTTTTGTGAAATAGACCTAACGGTAATTTATTTCTGTGTGACTAATGTGCAATTTTGACATGAATTAATTCATTATGATCAATGTATCACTTTTTATTGTAAACCTGTGGTAAAACATCGATGCTTGGGTTTTAAATATTCAAGTAAACAACAAAAATGCCAGCAAACGGCCGCTTTTATCATGTTTGTTTTGGAATGCACGCTGTTTCCAGTGATTTCTTTCTGATTAGTTTTATGATAAAACTTCCATTTGTTGGTGAAATGATGGGTTAGTGTGACGTTGTTCCAGAGAGGCGTGTTGCGGGCGTGTTTTAGTGACGCGCTGTGGAGCTTCTGGCCCGACAGTGGAAACGCAGGCCAGGTGCTACTGGCCCGAGGCTATTAGCCCGGCACGGCCCATTTAAAGCCCTGGCCTAGCACTGGCCCGACAGTGGAAACGCGGCTAATATTATTTCAGATATCTAAAATGGCTTTCTTACTAGTAACAATCACATTCATGATATCATAAATTAACATTGTCACTAGTGAAAATGTAATTATTGATATCAAAAATGAACATTGTTACTAGTAGCAATTCAATTGTTGATATCAAGAATAGACATTTGAACTAGTGACAATTCAATTCTTGATATCAAAAATAAAGGTTTTTACAAGTAAGAATTGTATTTCTGATAAGTGAAATTGGAATTTCAACTAGTAAGAATTAAATTCTTGATATCAACAATTGATTTTGAATGGCAGCCTATGGTGACATTTCACTAGTGAAAATACAATTACAGATATCAAGAATTATAGTTTTTACTAGTTGCAATTCAATTGTTGATATCAAGAATGATCATTTTAACTAGTGAAAATGTAAATGTTGATATCTAGAATTAGCATTGTTACTAGTGAATTTGTAATTCCTGATATCAAAAATTGCCATTGTTACTAGTAGAAATATTATTCCTGATATCAATAATTATAATTTTAACTAGTGAAAAGGAGACGAGATGCGGAGGAGGGAGGGTCTAGCTAGCCTCCGTTTTGTTTGACAATAGTTCGAACGTCAACAAGAAGTGACGTCACCCAGGATCGCTTAGAGCACCTTTAAGAAGAGTTTAGAGCAACACTTTAGAGAACTTTACAGAACAAAAGCCACAGACATCAAAAGGTGACACTGATCTCTCTAAGAACATTTATTTTTCAACCTCAAACCTCGGTTCCTCACGAAATCCCTTATATTCTGGACCGTTCTTTCTCTCAGAACAGTGTCCTCTGCAGTCTTGCACCGCACACACTCTGCCGTTGTTGCAAGGTGGCCCTTTGAAATATGGACTTTGAAATATTTCATGATGGCATTCACCTCATTTGGGCTCCATTGCCTTCTCACAATTTTCCTCAATTTGGTCTCTGCAAAACAAACAAACATAAATATAGATCCATACCTTTATGTACTTGGAATAACTTTTATATACCCAAATGTTTAAATACCTCTGCAGTTATCAGTTTCATTCTGATTATTTTTTCTTTTTCCTGAGGACAAAAAAAAAGCAACAATTAAAAAGTATTCCATTCCATTTTAGAGTAGTCAATGTGCTGCTTGTTTAGCAGTATAGATTTAACTGAAAATAACTCATACTGTTGTTGCCAGGCATTTTGACAATAATGGCTGTGAGTACAACCCTACTAGTTCAAGGAACTCTTGTAATAAAGTAGCAGTGGCTGCATTTGAGGATGCACTGAAGTTACAAGGTTTATTAATAAGCTCTTAGCATCAAGGTCAATTCAAGTTCTCTTATAAAAGTATAGGCAAACGAACAAACAAATTAGGTATTTACCAGTCTGCGTTCTAATCAAGCTGTTTTCGGAACGATAATGTTGCAGAAGGAGCGCACAAACAGAAATGTTAAAATACTGATTCTGGTTGGAGTGAACTGGTGGATTTTTTTGTTTTCTTCCCCGTTTTTAAGCCCTGGTAATTAATTATACATTAAAACATACCGTTGGAACTTTCTGTCTCATCCTGGGTCAACTCCAACATTTAGAAAATGAAAACCATACTTAAACTTGACAACCCAAATACTTTGTTTCAGATCATCAGACACCTGATACACTATACCACTGATGCTCACTGGAATTAAATTCATTACAAACCTCTTACTCCATGGACGGGCTCGGACTCTTCGTCATCTTCATCGCTTATTTCTTCGTCACCTAATTCCAGATCAATTTCATCTACAGAAAAACACCCCGACACATGCATTTGTACACATATATAATTCCTAAACTTCCATTATCTAAAGAAATAATAGGTACTCAGAAAAATGTTTTTAAGGTGAATAAGATATATATTTTTTAGAGTAACATTTTAAAAACAACAAATTAGCTCCAAAGTTTTTTCTCTACAAGTAATTTAGAATTTTCATGTTACTGTACTGTAACATTATTATTATATAAAATCATGCACATACCTTCTATCTCAATTTCATCAAGATACTTTCCTTGGAAATTTGCAAGAGTTCCTTTTTCCATTGCCAAGAGAAGCTTTGAAATTTTTGCAATATCTACTGTTGCATCTGGCAACCGATAATAGTCTCTATGGACCTGAATGTCATGGCCCAAAAAGTTGGCTAGTTGATCAAGCTCATTATCGTTAAGATTGAGAATCTGGGACACTGTTGCCACCTGCTCACGGAGCTGTGTAGACCTGAGGTATTCTGGGTGCTGTGCACCACACTGACGTGCAAAAAGCCAGATGCAGTCCTGTCCTCTGAAGAAGCTGTTGAGCGGGCACTTTGGTCTTCCAAATAGGAAGGGATTGTCCCGGTCTACTTCACATGCATCTCTCTTGTCCACAAGAAGTTTTATTGCTCTGACAAGTTCAGGGTTTAACAAAATTGCAACTTTTCTCCCGTTCTTGCCCATTATTTCCACTCTGCTGAAATTCTTGGACATTTTTTGCTCAAAAGGAGAGAGAACGACTGCTGTATCATAATGAAGCTCAGATTGGTCTCTTTTCCTGAAACACTCAAGAGACATTTTTGAAACCTCTCCTGCAAGATGTCTATTAAAGATTATTACTTGTGCAAGTGTCACTTTGGCAAGTTCTGCATATGTTTGTGAAGACTCGTGATTTTTTAGGCTTTCAAAAGCATCAGCTGATTTTTTCTCTAGATGCTGGTGGAGAAGCTGCACATCATGTGTGAACAGTATAGTTGATGGTTTGTTGAACTTTGATTTGCTCAAAGTATCAAGAGCAGCAAGGGAGACATGTTTTTCCCATTCACTTGAGCACAGTCGTTTGAATCGCTCTGCTGCTTTTGTCATACCATCATCCTCTGCTGCGATGGACCTGCAGAGAATGATGTCACCGATCTTCTTGAGTGAACGTCCTAACTTCAGAGCAAGGCTTGGCGTCTTATACGATTGACTCTTTTCATCGTAACCAGCGACATCTTTCACAGCCTCAACGACTTTGCAAAAATTGTTCGGTTTTACAGCATCTTCAAAATTAAATATGGAGTATTTTGTTCTCAAGCTTAGCAAGAGTCTGCCCATTTCCCGAACCTTCTGTTTGATGTATTCGCATTTTGTTGGATCACTTCCATGCTTGTGGTAAAAACACTGACTGAACTGCAGTATGAGGAAATCATTTCGAACTACAGATGAAATGTCATCATTCTTCATATTTCCCAAAATCTTCCACACCTCTGGAGATATTGCGTGGGAGAATGTTGACTCTGCAATATCAGCCAAAACTAAGACTTTGGCCTTACCAGTTGCTTCAGACAATGTGTTTGAAGGGCATCTATGTGTATGGCGCCACAGCTCCTTGCGAACAAACAGGCCTTTACAGTATACACAGTGCACATATGTTTTGGCACTCAATTCAATCTCTGATCTCCCTGGCCGCCTTCTAACTTTCAGTTGTCCAGTTTTACTTCCCATAACCTCTTGATTATGTTCATAGTTGCCTCGGTTTCGTAATTTCTCAAGTAACCTCTTTCTCTCCTGGGAGTGTTTAGGAAGCAAGAATGCGGCTGCAATTTCTGTCTCGCTGTCTTGATGCTTTTTAAAGTGACGGGCAATTTTAGACTGAGGTTTCTTGCAGACATAACAGTAGTTTTTGTGGGTGGAAAAGGTGTTTTGGGGTTTTTCTGGCACATTGCCAGTTTCTGACCATTCAGAAGATACTGCCGGAGTTTTCTTAAAACTCTGAATGTCAATATTGTTTGTAGTAGTATCATGATCATCACATATGAGGTCTAGAGCACAACTGGATTGGTCACTAGCCATTTCTTGCTCAGTGGAAGAACATTGAATGGGTTGTGGTGGCACACTCTTTGCCGTCATAGAAGACTCTGAAACAGCTGGTGTGGACTTATAATATGGTGGATTCCATGTTTTGACAGATAGACTATCATCCCTATCGTTATTTTGTCTAGAGCCCAGGATGAAGTCATCAGAGGAGGATTCATCAGTGTTTTTATCAGCATAAGGAGAATACTCTTCATCAGAGCTAGATTCTTCAAAACTGGAAAATTCAACATCTGGCTAGAAAAACAAAACAAAAAAACAATATCAAAATAACAAAAACACAAAATAATATACCCTGTTTATAGTCCAGCACAGTTTTGATTTAACAAACCTGAAAATGTGTTAGGGCTGTCAAATAAAAAATTTAAATTTCGAATATTCGTTGAATTTAAACGAATGTTGACCGTCTGGTGTTTTTGACGAAATATATGTAGATGTGTAGTGAGTGGATGTGGATTGTTTCTGAATGGCAGTTTGTTTGTGTTCATATAGTACATTACGCTGTCTGTTGAAACAGGTTTTCTCAGGTTACTGGTGCACGAACACAGTGTCAGGCACTATAGACCCCTTTTCAGTTAGTAAACATGGTGACTTTTTGTGGGCGGAGCTCAGGTGGAGGCAGAACTATTCCTCTGGCCGCTTCCCTTACGTTAGTTTGCAAGTTTTGTTAGCTTGTTTTTTAACAACGACTGGAGAAAATCTGATTTTATCTTAAAGGTCCCATAGAATGTGTTGAAATAATATTTTAATTTTGTCTCTGATATCTACATAGAGGGTATGTGGCTTATTTAAGGGCATTTAAATGTCCAGATATGGTTTTACAGGCTTTCACTGCGGGCTCATTACAGTAGCTCAGAGTGACAGCAAACAGGTCCCTGATGTCCAGCGTGACAATGGAGAGATTAGGTGTTCAACCGTACATTTTTTAGCCTGTTTCAGATGAAGACGGTGATTTTGAGGAACAACCAGTTGTTTTAAGATTTAAGATTTAAGAGTGGTAAGTTTATTTTCAGTAAGAAATTAACTGTCACGTCAATGCTAGAACTTCCACCAAAACGTTAACTAGCATATAGCATTAACTTCACAAGTTAACTCATAACATCAGCAGTCACAATTTTATTTTTAACATGGTAAAAACATGTAAATGATTATAATGTCACCGTATAATTTTACAATGATAGGTTTTTCACGTTGAATCAAGAACAAAAAACAGCGAACTGTATAGCGTGTGAATGTGTTGTTTGGACATTTTTGGAGGCGTAGGCCTACATATTATTGATCCCGACTGTTGCGTCACAGTCGGTGTTATGTGGAGATATTTTTCAGGGGTGTTTTTCAAAAACGAGATTTAAATGAGAAGAAAACAATGGTGTTTCAGACTCACTGTATGTCATATGTCCATGTACTGAACTCTTGTTATTTAACTATGCCAAGATAAATTCAATTTCAAATTCTAGGGCACCTTTAATGTGCAAGGTCACTCACTGTCCAGGACCACGATTGTTATTTGCAAAAGTTAATTTTAACGAGCGGAACCAGATTGGCTGACCCATAAACGCTCACTCAATGGATAGAGAATCTGACAGGACTAACGTTAACACTACCTCGGTTAAGTGGCCTGACTTCTACACCTACCTGATAGAGAAGCAGAGCGTAAAGAGAAACTGAGGGTATATAAATCTTTAGATGCCTATAACTATGCGATGAATGCTCATGTACAAGACTTGTGTGGTACGATCCGCAGTTCTGCCTAGCCAGCGCCAAGAAGACGACAATGTAAAGAGTGACATTACGGTGCAATTTTAATGTGAATATTTTCTAGAAATAAAAATTCCAGATTTTTCATTGATTCTTGCACCCAACAACACAACAAGATGACATTTAATAATAATAATTTTAGCTCCTTATTATGTAGCGGAATCTGTGCTGGTTTGTATTTGCTGCCTCCAGTTTTCCCTTTGTTTTGCCTCCAGCTAACGCTGTTACGTCGGCTCGAAATTGGTCTATTGTAACCTAATTTTCCTTGCATGCACATTAGGGCTGTCACTTTTTATTCGATATTCGAATATGCATTCGAACATGACGTGAAATATCCGTATTCGAACTATAAATAAACTATCCGGTTTTTAAAGTGCCATGTTTAGCGCATTTTTTACAGTCTATGATTAGACCGTTTGTTTTTTAATTTTATTGTTTGCCATCTCATCCAGGACCGGGCGCTCTAAACGTATTGTAGCGTCGGCCCATGACCAAATCAAGCGAATAATTGCCAATAGTCTCCCTGTTTTTAAAATGGAAGATAACGCACAGAACGGCCAGCCTGAGTGGAGAATTACGACCCCAACTCATCTAAAAAGTAGTGTCTGGAAATATTTTGGGTTCTACACCGTAGTAGATACCACTTCTCTCAACATTCACGCGCAAATACCTGTGTGTGCGCGCGCGCTCCGAGCGCGTTCTCCACCACGGGGAACATCGCCAATAAAAAGAGAGCCGCACTTGATCCAGATCAAGTTGATAAATTGGTGTTTCTAGCAAACAATATTAAGAAATGAATTAGGCTAGGCCTTACTCCTGCTGCTGTTTAAGCTGTCAAGTTATTGTTTGTGCCGTGCCGTGCTGTTCCGATTCAGTTTTTTTTTTCATGTAGCCTAATTTTGTGATTGGCTATAGTGCCACTTCATATAGATTAAGTTGATAACCTGCTGTTTAAAACATTAAGTCAAAGATTATTTTTTTTTCAGACAGGCCTGAGTTCTGTTTATGACTGTCAGACTGTTAATAAATTTGTGATTGAATCTCCGTTACGGTGTTTTTTTTTTGTTCGTTTTTTGGTGGGGGGTGGGGGGGGGGGGGCTCGTAGAAATTCGAATATATTGCTTGATATCCGATAACCGTTCGAATTAGATTTTTCTCAAAAGTGACAGCCAGCTGCATATATGGCTTGACCCCAAAAAAATTCTAACAAAAGGTTTCTCAGTGGTTTACAGTAGTATCAGATGTACTTAAAAACATACTAAAAGTTTACCAAAGTTTGACTCCAAGAAAGGCCCCATTTTCAAAATGGCGGCCGTCAGGTCCTTAATTAGTCCTTTAGACCAGGAATACTGGTGCCTGATACATGTTTGGGTCATGTAATATTATAATTAGCACATTTGCATGGTAGCTAAGTGATTTCAAGTACAATTATATATTAAAGCAATTGGTTACAAGCATATTTATGCAAAAAATAAGTAAAATTTCCCTTAAGTAATTGCATATTTCTCCTTTCTCATATCGTTTTGCCTAGTGTTGGTGGTTTCTGTGGTTCATAACCATTCTTTTGATTCCAATAAATAATAAATTCATTATAACTGTGTGGTACTGTAAAATTAGTCAAAACAGGGCTGCCACGTGAAGGCTCAGTACCACTAACCCCCCTTTTTTTTTCTTTTTTTTTTTATAATGCGATTTTTTTTTTGCCTTTTGTTTTTTTATATATTTTTAAAATACTTTTCTTATTTATACATATCTTTTTCTATTTTCTTCAGTTGTTTCCTCTTATTCTAGTTTATGTTTCATACTTTTTTGCACTGTGACCTTCACTAGATTTACCATTAGTCATCACACTCTTCCTCCCATAGTGATTCTCACAATTCCTAACTTGACATGGTCCACAAGCAGGCATGCATGGTAGTCCATTTGCCCTGCAACTGCACCGTTGTGTTCGGCAAGCAGGTGTGCAATTACAGTGGATCATCTGCAGGAGGCTTTCTGAGGCAGCAGTCTTACTGGTCATAACTGGCAGGAACCGGTTGTCCACCAGTTTCCATCCCCAATCCACTGTGTTCATGTCACCTTCCTTTCCAATCCACACCATGATCTGGAAGTAAACTCTTCGGCAGTGGTATTTGGTTGAGGACTCAGTTGGAGGCAGACGTTCTGGGGTAACAAATGATTTGGCGGTAACGATTTTCTTGCTTGAAAGGTTGTAGCGCAAAGAGGCAAGTGAATCGGTACTCTTTCCGCCAAACAACACTGCCATTGCCTTGGTCCCATAGTCCTCTATGACATTCCTTGCTTGATGTGGGAGTAGAAAGACATTTGCACAGGACTGGAGGGTTGATTCACCATTCACAAGTTTCTGGAATGCTGTCTGTTTGCCAACACAAAAAATGCATAAAGTTGTAATAATAATAATTCATTACATTTATATGGCGCTTTTCTCTGCACTCAAAGCGCTTTACATAGAAGGGGGGAATCTCCTCAACCACCACCAATGTGCAGAATCACCTGGATGATGCGAAGGCAGCCATATTGCGCCAGATCGCCCACCACACACCGGCTTATTGGTGGAGAGGAGACAGTGATGAAGCCAATTAGTATATATATAGCCTATATATGGGGTTGATTAGGAGGCCATGATGGACAGAGGCCACTAGGGCAAATTTGGCCAGGACACTGGGGTTATACCCCTACTCTTTCGAAAGACATCCTGGGATTTTTTGAGACCATAGAGAGTCAGGACCTCGGTTTAACGTCTCATCCGAAGGACGGTGCTCTTTGACAGTATAGTGTCCTCATCACTATACTGGGGCGTTAGGACCCACACAGACCACAGGGAGAGCGCCCCCTGCTGGCCTCACTAACACCTCTTCCAGCACCAGTTGTGTCACATCCTGTGAGGCCGTGAATAAACAGCAACTGGGAACACAAGTCACTACCCAGGACTTGTTTCATCTCACTGATGTTGTACACTTTAGTAGCTTTGGACTTGTCTGAACGAAAATAGAGGCCTCTATTGTTCGTCCCAGCATAGTAGAGGAGAAGAATGAGTAAGTCTGTATCCTCCCCTATCAAGGTTGTGGGCTGATGTTCTGAGGCCTTGACTGCAGCTTTGACAATGTCCACGTCTGCATCACCTGATGCATTAATAACAGTGCTTCCCTTCTTCTCCAGCTCCTCGGTCATAAGATTGATAAGTCCTTGTTTGTTGCCAGATCTGGAAAGGAAATCATCCTTTCTGACCATAAACTCAGTCTCTGCATTGAAGTTAACGATGAGGTGAGTGTTTTCACCACGTCTCTGATGCGTATTGTCTTTGATGGAAGGACCTTCTGCGAGCGTATCAGTCTTAACACTACTTGTGTCTTTACTTCCATGTGTTATCGTAGTCGCACAGAAAAGACAAACGGTTTGGCTGTTGAAAGGGCCAGTTGCTACTCTGGCACTTCTTTTTGGTGGCTCAGCTTTATTCTCTTGTTGGATTTTAATGTCTTTATTATTTATGTACTTCTATCGACATTTTGAGTGTACTATTTCACCAGCGGAAATGTGTACGTCGTCACCTCTTTGTACACTTGCATTGTTGATTCCATTAGCTCCCTTCTGATGAACCTCAACCACATCAAAGTCATCTCTTAAGTTTTTACCGCAAATGGGGCAAGTTTCTTGGTTTACAACAACATGACTCATGGTCAAAATTGCATTTGGCGTGTACTTTTTCCTCAAGCTAATTCAACAATGTCAATTGCTGAAAATTGTGAATTTAGTTTTGTTAGGTTTAGTACCTTTATATTCAAAAACATCTATAGAGGATGCATTATATATGTATTACCTTATTCAAACTGAAATGAGTGGCCATTTTAGAGGGTTCACACACAGGCCTCTGTTCGGGCTAATTCAGAGATGTTTATGATCAAATTATTACAACTCCAATTTAAGTTACTTTTGGGTGCAATAACTTTTACATTGAATGTCAAGTCTGTGTTTTAGCAAAAAAAGGTTATGTGTCCTAGCAAAAAAAGGTTATGTGTCCAAAAACACGTACTGAGTAGGAGTTACATGACAGGCTAAATCGTTTACATCTCTGGTTCACCCTAAACAAAGATAAAACCTTACAGTAATCTCACAAAATCATGCATTCCATAAGTTTCTAATCATGTCAGCACAATTTAGACAAGTCCAATGGATTCATAGACCCAGAAAACATGGGGTTAGACACCAATATTACTTGGCTAGGTCAAATAATGAAGGAGTTAGGGTATTTTAAGGGCTTCCTGTCCATCTTGGACGCCATCTTGAAAATTACACCTTTCTAGTGGTCAAACTTTGGTAAACTTTTAGTATGTTATTAAGGACACCTAATACAACAAAAAACAGCTGAGAAACCTTTTGTTAGAATTTTTTTAGGGTTAGGTGGGTTTTTTTCATATATGCAGCTGTCTAACAGCCCTAATGCACATTAAAGAAATTATATTTTATTTAAGAACAATTGTTACAAAAGTGAATGCACTTTAAAAAGTGAATGTCCATTTGGTTTATATTTGCTTATTGCACTCTCTTGTGGGCATGAGAGACAATACAGTACTTATTTTCTCCTAACATTAAGTATTTAGAATTCTAATATAATTTGAATTGTGTTAATATTTAAAAAAGAAATTTGAATTGAGCTTTTCAGCCATTTTGACTGCTCTAAAATGTGTAAAAGGTGATGAAAAAGAATACCAGCATCACAAGTAATGAAAATGAATGAACAGAGTGAGGTATAGAAAAGCCTAGTATGATGCCCAACCATCCTACACTTAACATTGCCAGTGTCAAAGACAAGTAAACATACACTCACTTTATCTTTAACTGATGAAGGATTCACACTGCATTCAGTCACAGCCACTGATGTCTCGTCACACAATTCCTGTATTTGAGAGACAGACAGGTACAACGCTGATGCAAGGATGTTTGCCAGATGGCCACCACAACTAATTCTAGTATCAACCAAAGTCTAAATATTTACTGTAATTTTCATAACTATGTCGTGCACAAAGCAGACATGCAGAAATGTTTCAATAATCTGCATCATATAAAAAAAACTAAACAATTACATGAAATGCAGAACACAGTGCAACATGGTTGACTTTTCAGTGATAAAAAGCTCCTTAGGAAAATTAACCTTGGTTTTGATTACTATATATAATGTAGGGATGGCTCGATACCACAATTTTGGCTTCGGTACGATACCAGAATCTAATACCTCGGTCTCGATTCTAAATCGATACCACAGGTAAAAAAAAAAAAAAAAAGTCTCATTTTAAGTGACACTTAAAAAACACTGCTTGAAACTCTCCCCTACCAAATGCGCAAAGAAAAGGTATCAAAATGTACATAAAATAAATAAAAAAAATCAGTCAGGGAACATACAGTAGGTAAAAAAATTTTTTTGAAAATCCCCCCCCCCTGAAATTATACAATTAAAATAGGTTAATATCTGTATAATAATAGATTCACATATAGGCTAATAATAAAAATAATAATAGAATAATGAAATGACATGTAAACCATAGCTGTCATGCATCAACAATCACATTATTCATCTTGGTTTGGTTACTGTTTGGGTTCATATTAGTTTATTGCATTGCATAAAGTAATGTTAACATGCTAACATGCATGTAGTATATTTTATTTTTTAGGTCATTTAATTCTTGATTGATATAGATTAATAAATGCTATAATACTGTTAGGTCAGGTTACCTAATGAATGTTGACAAATGTAGCTTAATTGTAACATTAGTAATATTCACATTACTACTATTTCTTTCTCTCTCTCTCTCTCTCGCGCGCGCGCACCACAGCGGCACTACTATGCCATTCATTTTACTAACACTAAAATTAATATTATTCAAATTTTTATTCTTTATTCATTCAAATTCAATTAATATATGTTCGTTTGAAGGTATAACAATGATGAGACCTAAACTGAATTGGTTCTACCGTGTCATGCAAGCAGATTTGAGCTTTCGTGTTTACCATATCATATAATTGATAAGCTCTTATGTACGTGCGCTGTTCAGTGTTCAATAAAAGTCTAAATTAAATCAGTTGAATGATGGACTAACCTGTCGATCTCTGAACTCTTTGACCAAGTCAAGATGAGCAACTGTTGGGCAGATTTGATGTTTGCAGAGTGGTGCATTGAGATCTGTTTCTTTACTTTTCTCATGACTTTTGTAGGCAAAGTAATGCCTTATTTCACTCATACTGCTCTCTCTATTTATTAATTTCGGGCGTGTAGAAATTCGAATGAGCTTCGTTTGATCCATCGTGATCCATCGTGTTCCTCTGTTGTCACCGTTTGCCGGTTTCGCATGACCCGCGTCAGTTTGGATAGCGCACTGCCGCCTAGCGGTGACCTTCGAAACAGCAGCGCATCAAATACCGAATTGAACAAAATGATGATATTGTACCGTTTGAAATATAATATATACCGGTATTTTTGCAGTACCGGTATACCGCGCATCCCTAATATAATGTATACGAAAATTACAAAAAAACATACAACTCTGAAACGTCCTGTTATATCCGTGCTTGCAAAGTCTGTGCGTGAAATCTGTTCTAGACGATCATCTTGTTCGTTAACATTGTCAGGGTCTGAACCGGGCTCGAATTGGTTTTGAAATTGACGGAATTCTCATTATTTACACTAGAGAAGAACTCGCAATTATGGAGGGGCGAAACATTTTCCAAACACGGAAGGAGGGGATTCATCAAAATAGGCGTGTTTGAGCCAGACTGGGGAGACAGAGGAGCTGTAATAATGTAAAATGTGAAAAATAATGAGTTTTTTGAACAATCAAGCATGAAAACATTCTAGTACACCACCAAAAACAAAATCAAGACTTCGTAAAAGGGCATAGTATGACCCCTTTAAAAGACTCACCCTTAAACGCCGGGGCCTAGAGGAATCCCCATAGTTGTATGTGACCTCCTCATCTGGAAAGATATCTCTTATACTAAATAGGCACAGGTGTGGCCTTCCATCAACAATTATTGTCTTGACTTTGCAATTTGAATTTCTGTGATTATTCACCAGCCGTCCAAGTGAACCGTCCTCTTTTGTTGCATCTATGCTGTGAGAAACATAATGCAGTAAGAATCTTAAAACATTCCTAACTGAAACATAAGGTTCTAACTGAACATTATATTTCTGGGGTTTTAACCTACATTCAAAACACATTGTGACAGGTAACTTCCCTTTCTAAGAATTTAAAGGATTAGTTCACTTTTAAAAAAACTTTTCCTGAAAATGTACTCACCCCCATGTCATCCAAGATGTCCATGTCTTTCTTCAGTCGAAAAGAAATTAAGGTTTTTGATGAAACCATGACAGCATTTTTCTCCATATAATGGACTTCAATGGACCCCAAACGGTTCAAGGTCCAAATGACAGTTTCAGTGCAGCTTCAAAGGGCTTTAAACGATACCAGACGATGAATAAGGGTCTTATCTAGCGAAACGATAATTTCAAAAATAAATAAAAAAGTTTAAGTTTTATAAGCACAAATGCTCGCCTTGCTCTGTTCTGTGATGCGCGTTCGTGATGTCACGTATTACGCAATTGTTTTCATCAAAAACCTTAATTTCTTTTCGACTGAAGAAAGAAAGACATGGACATCTTGGATGACATGGGGTGAGTAAATTATCAGCAAAAGTTTTTTTAAAAGTGAACTAATCCTTTAATAGGCGAGATGATCCACTTAAGGTAAAAAAAAAGAAAACCCCCCTTAGGAATCACCCAGTTGAACAATAACCATGTTATTGATTATCACTAACTTAGTGATATGGTTCCTAATGTTATAGAACCCTAGCAAAGCTGCTATCGTAATAATAATCTTAATTATTTTAGTTTTTATTAGAATGACATGCAACACATACAACTACTTTGCTCTGATAAAAATAAAAAATTAATAAACCACAAAACAGCCAGCTTACCAATAACACGTTCCATTCCATGCTAAGTTAAATAAGTAGTTGCCTTGAGCATCTTCAACATGTTTACTTTGAGAGAGAATCCCACGGTATTCAACAACAAAGGTGGACGGTTCAATGTGCTCAAGTGCAAACACACCTCTACCTAAAAGGGCAAAAAATAAAACATGAACACCAACTTATCATAAACCCGTGTAATGTGATATGATCTGCAGTAAGTGAAAATATCTGATCTGAGGGGAAAAAATCTGATTTCCCTGCAGTCTGAACATAAACTTACCTTTAAATGTGTTGATTTGTCGTCCCTCAATGAAGGCTTTATCTTTGCCTGACAATATGTGTTCTTTTGCATCCTGCTCCGGTGTTATTCTCTTCTTTCTTACCATGTAGACTGAAAAATTCCATACAACGATGAGTATGTATTATATAAATGCTTTATATACAGTACATTATATACAGTACAAGCCATTCTTTTAATCTCACATTCTTTCTTCTAGTCCCATCACCTGATAGGGCCATTATGGGAGGGTCTTTTGTCTTTCAAGGTGTTCACACCCTCCTCGCATACAGTTTCTTACACAAAAAATGTCTTACCAATTTTAAATCAATATATTGTTTTATGTGAATGAGTATGCAGGATGATTTTCACATAGTTTTGAAGCAAAATATTCTAGGATACAAGACAATACAAATAAGGCTACAAATAATCAGTATACTTGATTTAGTGACTTAATTTTAACAACTATAAACTTTTGCATGCATGCTGCTGACATATTACTGTAGCAGACTTTGTGCTGAATACAGTGTAATCAGACTTTAGCCATGAAAATGTTACAAGCATCAGAAATAAGCACAAATGGACAATTCTAAAGTACATTAGGTTTATGTTACACAAAAAAAAATAGTTTGGGCTATTTCTTTATTATGTTTCCTAATTTAACCCTTTCTAGGTAACGCCCAACATGAGTTTAGGGCGACCATTATTTTAGAATGTTTCTTTCAGCACTGAATGACAGCCTTTTTTATTCAAAATATTCAAAAACCGGCTAACCATGTTATCAACTATCTTATATTTTGGTTCTAAAATACGTGTAAGTGAATGTGTTTTGATGGCGCCGCCATTCTTAGTTTACGCCGCAGTTCAGAGAATCCTATCTGTCGGATTTACAACTAGTAAATTAATCAGTTCCTTACGAAATAAATGAAACTAAGTGGTCGGTGACATGGGAGAAGAATAGAGTGACCTTTATACATAGTAACCAACACAATGTGTGTCTGATATAAATAAAACATGTCAGCAAATTATATAGCTTACATAGACATCAGAGTGTATTTTACAAACTATAAATGCAGGGCTCGACATTAAAGCTTGTCCGCTTGTCTGGGGCAAGTAGCCTACATTTTAAAGAGAATTTTACTTGCCCGACTGGACAAGTAGCCGGATTAGAACGTCAATAACAAAAAATAACTAGGGAATCACTAAAACGAGAGAATGATTCTGATTGACTTATTTATTGTAAGTTGTGATCGATAGTAGATAATAAATGTAAGCTATTACTGATGGTAACAATGTTGTGCTGTTGAGTTTCGCAGCCTCTCGAGGAGAAATCTAAACAAAGGAGCGCAACACTCACAAAAGAAATGCAGTTAACAACATACTGCAGAGGTTTTTATATTTCAAAGTTTTTATATTTTTAACATGATACAGTTAAGCAACCGCACACGACGAGTGAGGTCCTATGAAGTCCATTATATGGAGAAAAATCCTGGAATCTTTTCCTCAAAAACCTTAATTTCTTTTTGACTGAAGAAAGAAAGACATGGACATCTTGGATGACATGGGGTTGAATAAATTATCAGCAAAAGTCTTTTTTAAAGTGAACTAATCCTTTAAGACGGTCGCTTGCCGCCACCTACTGGCGGTTTAGAGTTATGTAAAGGACAAGCACGCCACATGAAAAGGCTTAATGTCGAGCCCTGAGATGTATTGTTTTGCTAGTGCTTGCGTATTTAAATGTCTAAAACCTAAAACAAAGATTATGTGGCTGAAAAAACTGTATAGTGATATATGAAGAGAGCATTTGTCTCTAGCTCACCGTATCGCTCAAAACGTTAATCAGTCACATGTCATTCATTTTGTCATGAGTTACATGAAGTAAATATAGATAAAGAGAAGCATGAAGCAGAATGACTGAAGAAAGACTTTGGGAATGAAACCAACCTGTATCTTCTTGTTTTACTCTGAATGTTTCTTCCATCTTCATTTCACCAATTTCTTCTTTAATAAGCGCCATCTTTGTTTGTTCCTCAGTATCTTCTTGTTTCAAACTGAATACTTCTGCAATCTTGATTTCTTCACTCTCCTCTTTAATAAACGTCATCTTTATAATAACGTGTTCCATAGATCTCGGCTGCTTCACCAGGAGTTTGAGTGTTTGGGCATATCGTCCTGATTAAGATGAGAATAATTAACAGAAAGAAAAATAAATCTGTTTGTCTCAATCAGCTCTAGTTCAGTAGTTCTGTGCACTGGTGAGAGTCAGTCAGAAATTACGTGATTAGCCAAAAAACTCAAAGCCAGCATTACAAATGAATACGATTATACAGACAATTAATATTTAGACATTTATGGCTTATATTCAATATGTATTGAATTGTATATTATATTTAATAGACTATAGTCTATTGTAGTCGAGTGTATACACTTTCATGAAAACATTGGCAGTTGTTTGTGTTTTTTGTTCTTGTTGCATTTTCACTGTTGTACTGCAGGGGCCCGTTTCAGAAAGGAGGTTAAGTGAAAACTCTGAGTATGTTAACCCTGAAATGAGGGAAACTCTGGGTTTTCTGTTTCAGAATGGGAGGTAAATCAAACCCTAGAAAGCAGAGTAAGTCAAGCCCATTTCTGAAAGAGAGGTAACTTATACTCAGAGTCAGTTACCATGGTGACTTACTCTGTGAACCTAACCTGGTCGGGAGCAGGTTTTCTTCGGTAAACCCAGAGTTTCTTGCGGTCTCCTCCCCTTTTTTAAAGAGGAAGCAGTGTTTAAACACCAACATTAATACTACAATTTATCTAAACATTATTTAAGGAATATATATATTGTTTGTCCATGGTTTAATTGACTAAATCTGTTTTGCAGCACTTTGCCAAAAAATAAAACGATTAAAACGTTTGCTAAACTTTTATTTGATTTCCACCGTTTTTGATAAATTATTTGTATTAAATCCTAAAACAAAATTAAAATCTGAATAAAAAACATTTAATAGAATTCAATTATTTTAAACATTTTAATAAGTTATTAATGATACAAAATAAGTTGTTAATCTAATTCATAATCAATTATTGAAATTAGTTGATTAGATATGTTTATTGAACAAATGTTTAATTTATTTAACTGTCATTTTAACTTATAATAATAATAACCGTAATTTAATAATGCAGTTTATATATTTAATAATTGTTTAATTTTCTGAGACGGTTATCATACTGTGAAACGGGAGAGAACCCCACCCCCGCAGTTAAACAAGTAACTCAGCAACTTTTACTCTTACATTTTAAATGAGCTACTTTTTACTTTTACTTGAGTAGATTTTTAGACCGGTACTTTTACTTGTACTTAAGTAAAATTTGATCAAAGTAATAGTATTTTTACTTGAGTAAAATATTTTATTACTCTTTCCACCTCCCGTAGTTCTAAACAAATTCTACAGAATTAAACTGGCATTACACACTGAAGTGTGTCCCTACTATTTATGAAGTTTAGGTCTACTATTTGTCATAATTGGTGTATTGAGTGTAGGCTACTTACAACTGCCTGGGGTTCTGTTGGGACAGGAGGCTCCAAAAGAAAGATATTACCATCAGAATATATTGGGACCAACAAAAAACCCAACCCAAAGTAAAATAAATGGAAATATCAAAAATACCCTATATAAAAAATAACACATATGTATATGTAACACATTACATTTTATGAAGGCCCTTGGATCTTCTGGAGTGACTGGCTCTGAAGTCCCTCAGGAATTCCCTCAGCCAGAAATGCTGTTGCACTGCTAGACACTGGATGCTATTTAGTTATTTAATATGTCAAATGTTTGTACAGTCAGGCCTACACCCATGATATGCTCAAGCCTTACCTGAATGAATTATGTTTATATATTTTATTTTCAGCTGCTGCCACATTCTTTTAATGCCTGCAGGATTGTAAATTAGGTTAAATAACATACTGTTTTTACAGTTTCACCTCTGATATTATAGCCAAACAGTTGGGTAAGTTACTCTAAAATAGTTATTAATTACTAACTACAAATGACATCTTCAACAGTGTAATTAGATTAATGTAATAATTACTATCTTTAGAAAGTATTGGTTTACTTACCGGTATTAATAATTACTAAATCCTATATCAACCTCAACCACTTGAACAATACAAGGAGAGACAAGAAACTGCACTTTTAATGCTTTCAAATTAACAATATACAATTGCATGAATTATTCTTGAATTGACCAAAGTGTGTAGAGGGAGAAGGTTACATTAAAAATATACCTCTTAAAATGTATGTTAAATCCACTATTGTTTTATACTGAATTGTTCAATTTCATGCAGTAGCCTATTTAATGTAGGCTAATTACATCAGATTTTATTTTAAATCACAGAAGAATTAAGAGTAATCCATTTAATGAAATTATAATATTTAGATTACTTGGTAATTAATTAAACTCAACACTGTATAACAGTAATTCCTCTTTTTGTCTGGCGCTGTTGCCATGGTGACTCGTAATATCTGCGCTCCATTGATAATGGCTTTTTATAGTTGTGGTGCACGCGCTTAACTCAGAGTCATTCAACTTAGAGTTGATTGAACCAACTCATTTCAGCTGTTCTGTAACCGAAAACTCAGAGTTTACCATCTCAGGGTAAGTCAACTCAGAGTTCAAGTTTTAACTCAGAGTTGGTTGAACCTCCTTATTGAAACAGGCCCCAGGTGTCCTTTTGTGAAGCATTTGATTTAATTGAATCTGAATTTGTTTTGAAAAGCTCAGTTTCTCTATCATTGCACGTTGTCAGTGACCAAACAGCGTTTTTACGATGAACTGCTTCACAATATAAGGAGCGAAATGAGACACACCTTTGTTAAATTAATCATTTGTGGATGCATAAAAACTGTTCATTCATATTACATACATTATAAAGTTCTCTATAAACTTATACAAATGGATTGTATCGTTCGTTTTATACACTTTAAATGATTACAAACACAAACCTTTCCTCAGCCAAGCCACAGATGCAGCAGCGCAGTCTTATGACATCATGTCGCCACACCAAAATAAAAGTCCCGTTCACAAGATACAAATAATAGACATTCACATACAGAAAACACATTCAAATTACAAGATAATTGATTGATTCAAAAGATAAATCACAGATTCCCAAAAATATTAATACCACTGAGGTTTTTTTTTTTCAAAAGCTTCTGGTTTATATCTAAATGTAAGTAAGTGTGAAGTGATCGCAATTATAATGCCAACTACAAAGCATGTGTGATATTCTCAATCATTATTAAAGTCAAGTATTCATAGTACAAATGATTGGAAAGAACTTGAATATTTCAAACCCATTTAGAATTTGTAGTTAGAAATTAAATTTGTGGATGCAGAGAGATTAATCCTTATTTTTATTTTATTCCATCTCAGTTTCTCCACAGAATATAAGGGCAATAAATAAAATCAAAATCTTATTTGATTAAAGTGCATATCATCAAAGTGTCGTGACTGTAAAGGATTGCACTGATGGTGGGTTTAAAACAATCGAGTCCTGTGCTGCGTCCCAATTCGCATACTATCCGTCCTAAATAGTATTCGAAAGTAGAGAATTAGTACGTCCCAAATCATAGTATGTTGAAATGAGTGTTCCAAAGATACCCGGATGGTCTACTATATCCGGTCAGAATCCGAAGTGTAGATCGATGCGCACTCTAACGGCTGATATTGCCCACAACCCATCGCGCGTTGGACGAGGATTCGATTAGAACTACAAACACGAGTGAAAAGTGTTAAAAAAAACTACAGACATGGAGGACGCGCATGTCTGGCGGTTATGTAGAGAGGTTTAGATAAAGGGGTTTGAGTGTTTAATTACCAGTAATGTAACCTGACGAAAATGTATTTATTCAATGTTGTCTATGTTATATTGCATCAGCATTGTGAACTTTTGTAAAGATACGTTTAACCATTAACTTTTAAATGCATCATTACATTAAATTGCAAACACATGAGGAGAGTCTCCGCATAAAGACCCACGACGGGCAGATGAAAGAGCTAACACTTCTCTCAGAAACGGTAGGAAATTAAATTAGATTGAATGGAGGATTTTAACTGTGACAAGATGATTGACAGGGCAGTTTACGGTGACAGGGCGCACGCGACAGAGCTGTCCATTAAAGATGGCGGAGTAGTATGTCCCAAAGCTTGCCTACTCTTTTGCTACACACTCAAAAGTATGTACTTTTTCTTCACAAAAAGAGTACATACTTTTAGGACGTAGTATAAGTAGGCGAATCGGGACGCAGCACTGGTGTCCACTACATAGGTCATAGCATAACATATGAATAAAATATCATTTGTATTTGTTTCTTATGCTTGTAACAATGTGATTACATGAAAAAAAATTTTTTGGAAGATGTGTGATAATTGAAATTGTTGTCGTAAAGGCAAGAGCAACACACCGCTAATCCAAATGTAGACTGGTCTGTCGGCGCTCCCTCTACGTCACCGACCAGAGCAGCGCCGCGTCAGACACGCAATGGTGTGCAAAGACACAGAAAACGCGACGCAGCCGCCACGCAACTGACACGCAGCAGAAACGCCACGCTCACGCCACGCAGCCAGTGTGTCTCCGGCCTTAGCCCCACATACTTCATTTAGAAGCAATTAAAATGCCTCGTTAATTTTAAAGTCATAGCCTTATTATTAGCCTGTTTTTGCTGTGAGATTTATGCATATTCCTCCATGCACCCAGTATTTAAGCAGAAATTAATGTGCAATTTAGTCAACCAGAAAAATATTTTGTCTATGGTAACTCTAATCAATACATTTACTATTTAATTAGTTATAAGTATCCAGTTATTTATATTTAATTTGTTGAGTTAACAATTAGTTCTGATTTAATAAAATAAATCAACAAGATTTTTTTTAGAGTCACTTGGCCTCATAAATTGTCCTTATGAAAGATGTCACTGCAAGCTAATCCTTTTTGCCTCCCTTTAATTCGAATACATCCATGAACATATTGGGCAGTTTTGAAAAGTGCTTTGAATGTAGTCAGTCTTATACAGCCTCAACAAAAATGTGTTTCTACCCAGAAATATAAAATGATTTACCTAACTATGAGATGGCAAGATGAGAGAGGGGGTAAAATCTCTCGACCAGTCACGGATATATGTTCCATTCAGACATTATAGCACGTGACAGAAAATTACGTAATGTGACGTGATATAGGTATCTTGTACTTAAATATAGTGAACGGAGTCCATTAATCATGAATAAAAATGGTTCAGTCTTTAGAAAAACCTTTGCAAGCCCAGTTTAAAATAATTTTTTGTTATCATCTGCTTTGTGGGAAAATAATCAGGGCAGTGGATGATTCTGAATTAAATTGCTGTTTACTGACACTGTGATTTACTTTTTGTCCTTTTTTTTCAGATCATTAATCCACATCGTTTTTCAAGTAAGCAAGTCTTTAGTCTAATAAGCCTCATCTGAGAATCTTAAAATATCTGTTTCTGATTCTGCACACCACATGCACTCACAATGGCATCACGCTGGTCAAAGAGGCGCAAATGTAGGTCAATGCTTAAGGTCACAGAGTCAGAGATACTACAGCAATTTGAGGAGACCTTTAATAATACAAATATACAAGGCAAGACTGACACAGCATCGGAACATGTAGAGTGCCCAAGGGAAGTAGTGGATCCAATTGTTTCAACCTCTAGTCACTCAGTTGTAGAGGAGCTTCCAGTTATAGGGAACTATGAGCCAAGTTCAGAATTCAGTGAGACCCATGAGTCAATAGACACAACTCATATTGATTCAGATGATACTGAAACTCCCAACTACAGAGTTTTTGATGACTGGTCTGAGATTTTGGGCCTCTCCATTTTTTAGTCTCTCTGGTGGCATTAACTGCACTTTTGAGCATTTTGCGCGCGTTTCATCCAGAATTGCCTAAAGATGCTCGGACAGTTCTGAGGACGCAAGGTCAAATAATAACAAAGAAGATGGAGGGTGGGGAATACTATCACTTTGGCCTAACCACAGGGTTAATGTCGAGGCTTAAATCTTTGATTCTCCCTGCCAATTTGAACACACTTAAGTTGCAGTTCAATATAGATGGGTTACCACTATTCAGAAGCAGTAGACTTCAGTTCTGGCCAATTCTTGCAATGGTAGATGTTGATTACACCAGATCTCCCTTCCTTGTTGGCCTGTTCTGTGGCCTTAGCAAGCCTAAAAGTGCCTCGGAATTCTTGGGCCCATTTATTGAGGACCTTAAGGCCATTCTGGAGAGGGGTTTAATTTATAATGGGCAGCAGCTAATGGCAAAAGTGTGCTCGTTCATTTGCGATGCCCCTGCACGAGCCTTTATTAAAAACACCAAGGGTCACAATGGTTACTCAGGTTGCGATAAATGCATTCAAGTGGGTGAATGGCAGGGCAAAATGACATTTCCTGATGTCAATGCTGAATTAAGAGCCGACGCAGACGTCGCCTCCATGATCGATGAGGACCACCACTTGAGTCGAATGCCATCTCCCCTAGTTAGTGTAGTGAAAATGGTGACAATGTTCCCATTGGACAACATGCATTTATGTTGTCTTGGGGTAACCAGAAAAATGCTGTATATATGGATGCGGGGCAAATGTCTTGCAACTAGGTTGGGCAGTAAAACAATTGGGGAAATTTCTGTGAAGTTGAAGGCATTGAGACCTTACACTCCAACTGAGTTCAGTCGCAAACCCAGGGAACTCGCAGAAATTGATAGGTGGAAAGCAACAGAGCTCTGGTATTTTATGCTATACGCTGGCCCTGTAGTGCTGAGAGATACGATTCCTTTGGAGATGTTTAACAACTTTATGTTGTTTTCTGTTGCTATGCATCTCCTTTTGTCTCCTGGGACATCAGAGAAAATGGTGGACTGTGCTCACGAATTGCTAATTTCATTTGTGAGTCACTTTGGGCAGCTATATGGCAGAAGTGAAATAACTTACAATGTCCACCAGCTGACACAACTGGCAGCAGAATATCATCTCTATGGTCCCTTAGAAAACATTGCTGCCTTTCCTTATGAGAACTATTTGGCCCAACTGAAACATTTACTGCGCAAACCTAATTTGCCTTTACAGCAAATAGTTCAAAGGCTTTCTGAAAGAGACCCTCAGACACCCCAAATCAACAAAGGCCATACATTCATGCACCTCCATCATGATGGTCCATTGGTGCCTCATTTGGGACATGGGGATCAGTATAGAAAGGTTGTAACTAAAGATTTCACCTTATCATGTAGGTTTGGGGATAATTGCATTCAGATAGTTGAGGACATCGCTCTTGTTTCATATTACTTTTTAATATTTATATGCTTCCTTAGAAGTGTGGTTTGGGGTTCCACTTTTATGCTGATGATACTCAGATTTATATTAGCACAAAAACTAATATCACAGGTATATCAGCACCCCTTTCTGACTGTCTGCAGGAAATTAAATTATGGATGTACCCCAATTTTCTTAAATTAAATGGTACCAAGTCAGAGGTTCTTTTAGGTGGTATACCAGCTGCTACCTGTAATGGTAAAAATTTTAAGTTGGACATTGAAAACAATGTACTATCTGCATCACCTCAAGTTCGCAACCTTGGTGTAATTTTTGATTCTCACTTAACACTTGAAGCACATATCAAGAGCATTTCAAAATCTGCATTCTTCCATTTAAGGAATATTGCCAGGATCAGGCCTTTTCTTTCATTACCTGATGCTGAAAGGCTTGTCCATGCACTTGTGACCTCTAGGCTTGATTACTGTAATGCCCTTTATCTTGGCCTTCCTGCAAAGTCTATTAAGCGACTGCAACATATACAGAACTCAGCTGCACGTGTTCTTACACATACTCCTTTTCGTCAGCATATCTCTGGTGTGCTTAGGAACCTGCATTGGCTTCCGGTACATGCCCGTATTGATTTTAAAACTCTTATTTTAACATATAAAGCTGTACATGGAACTGCACCATCATATATATGTGATTTAATTACGCCATATATGCCCTCTCGATCTCTCCGCTCCGCCCACTCTTTTTTACTTAAACAGCCTTCTTGCAGACTGAAAACGATGGGTGAAAGAGCTTTCACTGTGGCAGCCCCCAGGTTGTGGAATGCACTTCCTTTAACTATTAGGAATGCTACAACATTAACGAGTTTTAAGAAACTGTTAAAAACCCATCTTTTTTAAGAAGGTGTTTGTGTCTTAATTGGTGTATGTTAATGTATCTTAATTGTTAATGTTTACTTTTGTACTGTGCTTGTAGCGCTTTGGGTACAAGAAAAGCGCAATATAAATAAAATGTATTATTATTATTATTGTTGACAACATAATCAAAGTAGCTGAGGAAACATATGTGATCTTCCGGAAATGTACAAAGAAGGAATCATATGTCCAATACCCCTTCGAATCAGCCATCATTGGCTGTTACAAAGTGTGGGACTTAAGCAGCGGTATTGTTGTTGTAAAGCTCCAAATAATAAAAAACAAATATATACTTTTCCCTGATAAAAAAAAAAGAGTTCATAGCCATTCCCCTCATACATACAAAGTAAATCATTTTTGTACAAATCAGTTCATTAAAATCAGTTGAGTTCATAAAAATAAGTTCATAAAAATCAGTTCAGTTCATAAAAAACAGTTCATAAAAATCAGTTCATGTGTTAATAACCAACCATTATCTTTACCATAAAAATAGTATGAAGCAGTGGTGCCTTGTAAAGTTCCACAGTGGTGGAACAGAAGTTGTGCCACACATATGGCTTCAGGGGGAGAAAGTTTTCTGGCCTCCATACCCTCTAAAAGAGTCTGGCAAGGTTCGTGCTGCCATCAGGAGGAGGGAGGAACCAAAAGAAAATTGGCAGACTTATGAGCCTGTATGCCGAGGTCCTCATAAGCCGAAGTGGGTATAGTTAAATCGGGTTGACATTTTATCATAGCCCTTTGTATCAGTATTTCATAACAACTCTGTGTCTGCAGATACCTTTGAGGAAGCAGAGAGGTGCCTGGAGAGGTATTTGAAGCAGCAATGCGACACCACTGATATCCAGTCAGAGGAGGAGAGCCAACAGCCTCAAAAAAGGAGAAAGAAGTAATAATTTCCAAATTCACAGTGCGAAGTTGCTGAATTGTATGTGCACATGGCCATCCTCAGAAATATGTTTACTGTAACATCGGAATAGTTGACATTTTGAATATTTCAGTAACTACAGATGAACAAATGTAAATAATGCAGTGTATTTATAGTTTGACCATGTTCACTTCTAGACCAAACCTAATCTACAAGAATTCGGATGACTCTGATGAAGATCAACCTCGGAGTAAATATCCCCAAGCTACAAAAATGTTGTTCCCAGGTACAGTATAGTAGGTGTTACGGTAGTGTTCCCTGTGTTTGTTCGTTCTCCTCCCATTCTCTCTGCTCAGGTGCACTGCATCTGAGGACCTTGATTAGCAGCACATGACCAGCTGATTGATTGGGAGTTAATGGCTCCAGTATCCTGTTCCTGACAGGCCTTTGGTGTGGAGACTGCTGGCTGTCTTGCTGCTTCTCATCCAGTGATTTTGTCTGATCTTGATTTGGACTTTGTGTCACATATTAGTTTAGTGTCTTGATCTTAATAAATGAAAAAATTATAGTGTGCACATCCCACCTTCTGGCAGGTGCAGGACAAACTAACTCCAGTGAATAAACTGGAAGAATATAATGAAGATTTTGCCTTCAGACCCAGCAGGGTCAAAACGTTGCATTCATTAAACATGGGAGTCTAAATCAGTGTTGCAGACATTATTTTTTTCTTCACTGGAGTTAGTTTGTCCTGTACCTGCCAGAAGGTGGGATGTGCACACAATAACTTTTTCATTTATTAAGATCAAGACACTTAAACTTAAAAAGTAAAAAACACTAAACTTAAAAAGACACTAAACTTAACCCTTGTGTGCTGTTGGGGACGTTTTCAGCCACTACAGGGTATTTTTCAGTCTTAATTTGGCAATAACTTTCTCCGTGTTTCAGCAAATGGAATGATTTTTGGTGACAAGTCTTATTTTTACACATATTTTGGGAAAATGCTTTGAAAATTTTCAAAAACTCAACAGTACACTCTGGGCAAATTCACTACCCTTTCGTTATGTTCGTGGCTGAAAACAGCCACTACTTTAAACTGCTGTAAAAATTTATCAGATAAATATTTGTAATTTTTTTTTTTGCATAAATCTATTAATCAACCTCAGTCCTGTTCAAAACTACTAAATGTTTTTTAAAAAAAAATCAGGATTTTAACTCTTTAATTGCCAAATTCATAAATGATGTCACTGATTTTGGGGAAAAAACACACAAAATTACTTATTTTCAATATAAAATGTGATTGTGGACAGGATTTTTTTAACCTTTTATCACAGTCTTGGACATGTCAAAGATTAGAATTTTTTTTTTTTTTTTATGCATTGTTAGTTTTTGTGCAGCATCAGATTTGAACTTTTTCTCCCTCATTTACTGTTCGTGGCTGTTCTCTTTCATAGGTTCACTCAACGCTGCGGAAAGCGCAGTGGGATATTCTCTGAATGTGCCGATTGTCTGAAGCCTTATAAAATCACGCCAATTCATTGGCTGATGGCGTCCGCGCGATATGGCTCCGCCCCGACGCTCTTACGTCGCATCATTACATATTCGCTCGCGCGCCATCTGCTCCTCAGATTTCTCTGCCTTCAGAACGAAGCGGTCACGTTTGCCCTTCGCTCGTGATTTTTCTGAGCTACATCTAGGATTATTCTCGGCGCTTCTGCGACTGTTCAAGCGGAACTCTGTTTCTCCTTACGATGAAGTTGCCATGGATTACAGACGCTGTACTCCGCCATGTGCTCGTTACATCGCTAACGACGACCCACACAGTAAGTGCGTTAAATGTTTGGGTTTTTCACATGCGCGTGAGGCAGTTATAGGATAGTCTAAATGCAAATTCTGTGAAAATTTGTTGCTCAAAACCCTCAAATCGCGGCTCGCGGTTTTTGAGAGGGAATCATTCGTCTCCCCCTGCCGCGCTCCCGAGGCCTCTCGAGGATCCGCGACTTGGGGTTCGGATGTAGAGCTTGAGGATGTGGAGTTCGAGCAGACGAGCCCCGCTCTTTCTCTCCCTCCCTCCCCTCGGCACGCCAGTCGAATTTTCACACGATTATTTGCGCCCCAGCCCGGGAGCACGCGACGCGGTTTCTTTCGGGCTGGAGGATATACTTTTTACCGAGGCTTCCGACTCCGAGGATTTCGGGCCCACTCTCGCCGACGAGGTTATCCCGCCGAGCGGCCAGGAAGCGCGGCCTACTGCGGCCTACGCGGAGCTCATTGACGTGCTTTCGCGCGCTACGGAGAAGCTCACTATTGATTGGCCCGACGAGCCACATGAGTCTCAGTCGTCGAAACTCGACGAAAGGCTTCTCAGTGGCCCTAATTCTAGGCCTCAACGGAGGAAGCTGCCATTTTTCAGTGATCTGCATCATGAGATCTCCAGATCCTGGAAGCAGCCTTTCTCTTCGCGCCTCACTAATGCGGCTGCTGCTGATTTCACCAACCTGGTAGGTTCTGTGGAACAGGGCTATTCCGCCATTCCGGCGATTGAGGAAACTTTAGCCGACCATCTTGCTCCGTCGTCTGCGCCGTCCTGGAAGTCGCGTCCCCTCCTCCCTTCTAAAGCATGTAGGACTACTTCCTCTCTCATTGGGAAATCCTACATGGCAGCTGGGCAGGCAGGCATGACCCTGCACACTATGGCCATTCTTCAGGCCTACCAGGCGGACGTCCTGAAGGATATGGACGAGGGCGACGGCGTGACCCCTGAAGCGGTCAAGGAGCTTCGTAAGGCTACGGATTTAGCCTTAAGAGCCACCAAACATACAGCACGCGCTATAGGTCGCTCTATGGCTGGTTCTGTTGCGGTGGAGCCCCACTTGTGGCTTAATCTCACGGAGATCCGTGACAAAGAGAAGGTTTTCCTCTTGGACGCCCCCATTTCTCAAACGGGGTTGTTTGGTGAGGCGGTCAACACAGTGGTTGAGAAATTCCGCTCCTCCAAATCCCAATCGGCCGCGTTCAGACAGTTCATGCCCAGGAGGGCTAGGGAACCTTCTGCTCCCCCCCCCAGTGCGATCCAGAGAACGTCCCTCTCATAGACCGGATTTCTCTTCTAGAAGAAGCGAACCGGGGCATCCCCCACCTACCACGGTTTGGGGAGCCCGCGGTCGCCCCGTTTCCCCGTCAACGGCCTCACAAGCGCCTCCAGCTGAAGCGGTCCGACAAACCGACTGCTCCGGCGGCCCAGAGCCGTTCCTGACCTTCCGGTCAGAAAAAGGAGAACTCCTCTGCTTCCTCAAGGTTGGGTCAGACCGCGCGAGCGTTTCTGCCCACCTCCCAGCTCTCCTTTCCTTGCCCTGTCACCTTCGCCACTCAGAGTGTCTCGAAGTGCAGGCCATATTTCACCTTCGCTACTCAGTCCGGTGCGGGACGAAGGAGACGCTTTCTGCTTTCTCCCCTCACCCCCCACACTGCCTATAACTGCCGGCCGCATCCTCGGAGGCACTTTCCGTTTTCCTCCGGAGCAGGCGGATCTGGTCACCATGACCCCAGCATCGATGCCTCCCATCACGTGCCAGGACGCCGATGGCCCTCCTGCACAGTCAACCTCTTTACCCCAGGAGCGTCAACACGGCACCCTCACTCAGGTATGTCGTCTGCATTACAACATCCCTCCTCCTCTATCACATTTCCTTCCAGAGTGGGAGCGCTTACCAGGGGTATCGTCTTGGGTTCTTCGCACAATTCGGTTCGGCTACACTCTTCAGTTTTGCCGCAATCCCCCCTGTTTCAACGGGGTGTTTCCTACTGTAGTAGACAGCGCCACTCAGGCTTCTGTACTTCAGCAGGAAATCTCTTCCCTCCTTCTCAAAGGAGCAATAGAGGAGATTACTCCAGGGGAAACCGAGCAGGGCTTTTACAGCCGTTACTTCCTGGTCCCGAAGAAGGGCGGCAGTTTGCATCCCATACTGGACCTCAGCCGACTGAACTTCGCCCTTTACAAAGGGAAATTCAAGATGTTGACGCTGAAAGCTATCATATCTCAGATTCGGCCAGGGGATTGGTTCGTGACGATAGACCTAAAGGATGCTTATTTTCACATCCAGGTTGTACAGCGACACAGGCAGTTCCTCAGGTTCGCCGTTGGAGAAAGGGCGTTCCAGTACAGGGTCCTTCCCTTCGGCCTATCTCTGGCCCCGAGGACATTCACAAAGTGCATGGATGCAGCTCTGGCCCCATTGCGGCTCCAGGGCATCCGTGTTCTAAATTACCTGGACGATTGGCTCATTTTAGCCCAGTCCAGGGAGCTAGTGGCCCACCACAGAGACATTGTTCTGAGTCATATCCAGTCTCTCGGTTTGAGGTTGAACTCGGAGAAGAGTGTTCTTGCTCCGGCTCAAAGCACCGTTTTCTTGGGGGTGAACATGGATTCCGTTCTCATGCAGGCCCGCTTGGCCCCTGCACGGATTTCCAGCTTGATGACATGCTTGGCTCGTTTTTTGCTAGGCCATCATGTGTCTGTGGGCACCTGTCGCAGGATGCTGGGCCTTATGGCCGCGGCCTCCTCCGTGCTACCGCTGGGCCTACTCCACATGAGACCCTTCATGTGGTGGGTGAAACTCTCAGGGGTTCGACCCTTGGCCAACACAGAAACTCTATGCCTTCCCGCCCATCAAACTGATCCAGGCGGTCTTGGCCAGAGTGAGGGAGAGCGGAGTCCGCCTCCTCCTGGTAGCTCCGTTCTGGCCATCTCAGCCATGGTTTTCGGAGCTAATTCCTCTACTGGAATCTTCCCCCTGGAGGATCCCGGTCAGGGAAGATCTGCTGTCCCAGCTACAGGGCAGGATATGGCATCCTCGCCCAGACATGTGGAAGCTGTATGTTTGGCCGATCAGAGGCCGTTAGCATTAAGCTCTGGTCTCCCAACTGACGTTCAGGAGACCATTGCGAGTGCTAGAGCCCCTTCTACAAGGAGGTTATATTCTTCCAAATGGAAGGTTTTTGAGACTTGGTGCTTAGCACATGATAGGAGCCCAGTTAACTGCCCTGCTGGTTCAGTACTGGAGTTCCTGCAGGAGAAGTTTGCGGCTGGAGCAGCCGCTACCACTCTCAGAGTTTATGTCGCGGCTATTGCAGCGCATAGGGAATCGGATGAGATTCCCCTGGGCAAATTAAGGTTAGTTTCTGCCTTTATGCGTGGGGTGAAGCTCCTGAAACCGGCACGCTCCCCTAGAGTTCCCTCATGGGATCTTTCTGTTGTCCTAGAGGGTTTGACGAAAGCCCCCTTTGAGCCCTTGGAGTCAGCTCCGGAGAGGATTCTGACTCTCAAGGTTTCTCTCTTGTTAGCTTTGTCCTCATTAAAGCAGGTGGGAGACTTACAAGCTCTTTCTGTTAGCGAGTCTTGCTTGGACTTTGCCCCTGGCCTGGTCAAAGTTTCCTTGAGGCCGAGACCAGGGTATGTCCCCAAGGTTCTTTCCTCAACTTTCCGCTCACAGATAGTTAACCTTAACGCTTTCCACCCTCCTCCATTTTCGTCTGAGGAAGATAGGAGGCTTAACTTGCTCTGCCCAGTTCGTTCTCTTAAGATATATGTAGACCGCTCAGGCGGTTGGAGGAAATCTAACCAGCTTCTGGTTTGCTTCGGTGCTAGCCGCCGTGGGCTTGCTGCATCAAAGCAGAGGATTTCTCACTGGGTCACAGAGGCTATCTCGCTGCCTTACGGGGTGCGTGGCTTGCCTTCACCTCTTAGCATTAGAGCACATTCCACCAGAAGTGTAGCATCTTCTCAAGCTCTTTTCAGAGGAGCACTTTTGGAGGATATTTGTGTTGCGGCAGGCTGGTCCTCTCCGCACACTTTTGTTAGGTTCTATAGCTTGGATCTTGACATGACCCCGGGTTCCCAGGTTCTTTCTGTTTGAACTCATTTCGGTCGTTGTCTCTTTTATCTACCAGTTATATAAAGCGCTCTAGCTTGGCGAGTTTGGTAGTCCGTTCCCACTGCGCTTTCCGCAGCGTTGAGTAAACCTATGAAAGAGAACGTCTCTGGTTACTTGCGTAACCTATGTTCTCTGAATAGGGAACGAGACGCTGCGTTAGCGGCCAAGCTCCTCGCGCTGCTGACAGTTTCTTTTCGGCAGAGAAATCTGAGGAGCAGATGGCGCGCGCGAATATGTAATGATGCGACGTAAGAGTGTCGGGGCGGAGCCATATCGCGCGGACGCCATCAGCCAATGAATTGGCGTGATTTTATAAGGCTTCAGACAATCGGCACATTCAGAGAATATCCCACTGCGCTTTCCGCAGCGTCTCGTTCCCTATTCAGAGAACATAGGTTACGCAAGTAACCAGAGACGTTTTTGCCCCATTGACTTCCATTATAACCAAATTTTTTGATTGCAAAGCCATGACACCATATAATCATGCATTTTTGATTGTTGGTGGTTTTCCCTGTTGGGAAGAGGTAAAATTTGTAATTTTTACTGTTGATAACCACGTGGCACCATTAACCCTTTAGATAGGCCTGTGCAAAAAAAATCTATTTTTTCTGTAAAAAAAATCTACTCAGTATCTGCATCAGATTTATGAACAATTTATTATGAACCAAAATGCAACAACAACTTCAAATAAACGGAACAATGGTTCAAGAGTTGAGGATGGATGAAGAACTAAACAATTAAACGAACCACAAACTCTGTGTGTGTGTGTTTTCAGTCTTTCCAGCAGGACTTGCAGCATATCACTTGGTGCTCTTTGCAAGTGTGTCCATCACAACGGATGCAAGTGCTGGCTGTTCTTTTTTTTTGTCCTGTGCAGCACTTGCATGTTCCCCTCTTCTCTTCTGAGCTGCTGGTGCCTGCTGGTGTCTGTGGATTTGTGTCTGGAGGGACAGCTGCAGGAGACTGAATCTCTCTCACCAGTGCAGCAGCAACTGGTGCGCGAGGGAGATGCTCTCTCTCCTCAATATTGCTGCAGAGACCAGAGAATTTCCCAGCTCTTCTAGGAAAAGCCTTCTCCGAAACCGCTTTGCCTGGTTCCAGGAGGGATCCACAGCTGTGAAGATGACATATGCATTATATGCCGAGACGTCCATCATATTAAAAAATAACGTCTGTGGCCACCGATTGGTCCTCCTTCTGCAGCTGTAGGTGCCGACAACCTACAAAAATAAAAGAACAAGAAAAGAATAAGTACAGATTTCATAATAAGTATTTTTGAAGCTGCACATGACAATAAGAATAATCATGCAAACATTGTCAAAACACAAACAGTATCTCCTAAATTTATCTCTAACAAGCACATGCATTCAAGTAAAAATTAACAGGAATAGGATGCATGTAGTAACATATGTGTAATGGCACATACCTTGTCTAGATTGTCGACACCTCCCTTGCAGCGGTTGTAATCTGCGATTATCTCTGGCTTCTTTTTTGGTCCCTCTGTCACCACTGCTTCGCGGTGCCTTGTACTGATGAGGATCACATTCCTCCCCCGTTTCGGAACATAACTCACAGCCGTGGTGTTCTTTTTGAAGGCGAAGACGGTGGAGAGGGCATGTCGTCCTTTAGCCTGCACCAGGTTGGGTGGGAGCTCTGGTTTATTTTTCCTGATCGTCCCGACCAAGGCTATTTTTTTCTGCAGAAGCTCCTGAGCAAGTGAGTAGGAGGTAAAAAAGTTGTCACAAGTGACAGTGACGCCCTGGAGTCCTTCTGTCATCTCCATGACAACACGCTTTCCCTGACCCACCTCTGTAGCCCAAATCAAAATCAGTAGCCCCATGTAGGCACAGAGATCTGTGGAGTCCACCCCGGTCCAGTTTCTCATTGTGCGGCGCCCATGGAGGTTGGTCATGCTGACAATGAGGTCAATCATCTCCTCCGTAAAAAACAGATTGAACACAGAATCCATGTTCTGGACCCTTGCGATGGCATAGCGCGTCGGCCCTGGAGTCACGCCTCTGGCAGGCTGAAGAAAGGGAGTTGTCTCCGCGTTGGTGGAAAACCACACTTCGCTGTTTCTTCCAATCCACCCAGATCCAGGATCCTCCGAATCCTCCTTGCCTTCAGTGGAAGCTAGAGAGGATGATGAGGGTGCCACATCCAAATTAGGATCTGACTCTGCTGAGTCTGTGGTGTCAGAGGGAGAAGACAATACATCCTGCAGCTCGCTGGAGGGGTCAGGCTGCATAATCATCTGTAAAACTTCACTACAAGTCAAGCTCTTTCTCATGTTGCTTGCTGCTCTTCTCACCATCAAATGACCAGCAGGCTTGCATGCAAGTGTTTAAATCCACTAGCTTTGTTTTTGTTTAGTCTGCATTTCTCACCATCAAAAGGCACTTTGTTTTTGTTTACTCCATGTAGTTATGAGAGCTGAGGTGCATGTTTTGATTTTCTCAGACGCAACAAGGTGAGTTCTCACACACACTCTCTCTCTCTCTCTCTCACACACACACACACACACACACACACACACTTTAATATGCTATTATACTCCACATAACTCCATGTAAAAGCTAGAAACTAAGCTTTTTTTTGCACAGGCCTATTTAAAGGGTTAATGGTGCCACGTGGTTATCAACAGTAAAAATTACAAATTTTACCTCTTCTCAACAGGGAAAACCACCAACAATCAAAAATGCATGATTATATGGTGTCATGGCTTTCCAATCAAAAAATGTGGTTATAATGGAAGTCAATGGGGCAAAAACAGCCACGAACAGTAAATGAGGGAGAAAAAGTTTAAATCTGATGCTGCACAAAAACCAACAATGCATCAAAAAATCATTTTTCATCTTTGACATGTCCAAGACTGTGATAAAAGGTAAAAAAAAAATCCTGTCCACAATCACATTTTATATTGAAAATAAGTCATTTTGTGTGTTTTTTCCCCCCAAATCAGTGACATCATTTATGAATTTGGCAATTAAAGAGTTAAAATCCTGAATTTTTTAAAAACATTTAGTAGTTTTGAACAGGACTGAGACTGATTAATAGATTTATGCAAAAAAAATTGAAAATAATATTTATCTGATACATTTTTAAAGCAGTTTAAAGTAGTGGCTGTTTTCAGCCACGAACATAACAAAAGGGTAGTGAATTTGAACAATGCACAAGGGTTAAACTCAACCCAAAACTATTTGTTATTCCTGTCAATAGATGTAACCTTGCAGAATCTGCTCACCACTGTCACAGAGTTGACGAAGGAGGTGAGGGACCTGCGGCAGGACTTCCGAGAGTTCCGCCAGTCCTGTAGGTGTGGCCAAAGTGCTGGGGTGGTGGGCTTGACTGAAGAGCCACTGCAACTGCCTCTGCACAGCATGGAGGAGGTGGAGAACGCAGAGGTGATACTCCAGTCCCAGGAGGCTAGGAAGGCAATGGTAATTATTTAATGATTAAATAGTGGTCACATCATTCTTCTGATTGACCTTCACTGATCTGCCCAATTTTGTTAAACTGTTTAACAAATCTGTTAAACTATCTGTGTTTAAGCTCATCCCAGACGAGGATAGAAACAAATATCACTTTAAAATGTCCCAGTCAACAATGTCTGATATTTTAGCACATCTTTATCAATCTCAGTTAAATTCAGACTTGACAATTGACAAACCTACATAGTGCAACATTACATTTGTGAAAAAGAGCTTTTTAAAAATTGTTTACTTTTTAAACTGAAAATAGTTACTTTTTTATTTTGATAGGTGGCCCGCTTCACAGTTATTGGGGGGACCACCCTGGAGATCAGGGTCCGGCGCATGCTGGCATACAGCATGACCAATGAGCTGGCCTCAGGCCTAAACTGGGCAGGCAAGAAAAATAAGGATGTAGCCGCAACCAGGTGGCTAAACCCTGCTAGTTGATTGAATCACGGGATTTTTAATCAACTGACACAGCTCCACTCACTGTGGACGGACACACAAAGAAGTATGGTGTTGGACTTGAGTAAGTTACTGATTATAGTGCAGACACAGCGTTTTTCTCCAACGAGTAAACAAAGGGGTGCCTTTTTCTGATCACATGTGACCAAGAGGCGCCCTTCTGACTGAAGGACATCCTTCCTGCATGATACCTCACAAACAAGATGGGCATTGTTCCAACAAATAATCAACCACTATCCCGATCTTAAACTCTTCATACGCACACGCATACACTCCCCGGAACGGGGAGGGGGTGAGCAAAGTTCACCACTCAGCCCGAATTCTGAAGGACATTCTAACACACACACCCAAACACACACACACACATGTAAAAGTCTGTGTATTATACTCAGTATATTCACTTCATGTATGACGTTTGTTTGAAGGAACGAACTTGCTTTGAAGGAACTAAATGCTTATAATATGCATATCGTATGTAACTCTGTATTTCTATGTATTTCTGTGACATGTTTGATATCTCTGTAATTCTCTCAATCTGACGGAGCCGAATTCCGATAGCAGAATGCAGTAATGTGCATTCTTTTACACATTTCATGGTTCTGGAGCCGAACGGCTCAATACAATCTCCTCAGTCCAGTGGGCATTCCCCCCCACAGGACAAAGAAAACTTTGTCCCGCTTCAGATTCTGGGACGGTCATGGGGGTTCGCGCAAACAGAGGGGTGAACCCAGTCTTTCCATAAAAAGACTGACTCCTGAGAGTTCCAACGTTAGAGAGTTTTTCCCTGTGAGAGGTGTCCGGATGGCTCCTTAGGGAGCTTTACGCCGTGTTCTCTTCTTTTTATTTTCTTTCTCCTAAGTTTGTTTTTTTCCTTTGTTCATTTGAACTTAGTCTGAATTATTTCTTTGGTAATTTACGTCAAAGACTTTTAAGCCTTCTTTGAAACTGCGCGCTCCAGACCGCAGCAAACCACGTGACGCTCCAACGGAACACACAAAGACCAGCCGCTCACATGCGCAGCAGAGCTCAGCCTCAGACACATGAAAACCATGCAAGTATATTTGAATTACCGAGATGCTAGAGCATTAAGATTGTGTTTTTCCGTGTTGTCTCTTAAGGTTCAAATGTCTAGATGAAATTTGCCATCCTGAGAGATCCTACGGATCTCTCTCTCTCTCTCACTCAATCTCTCTCTCACTCAATCTCTCTCTCTCACTCAATCTCTCTCTCTCACTCAATCTCTCTCTCTCAATCTCTCTCTCTCTCTCACTCAATCTCTCTCTCACTCCTGTTTGTTATTCGTCTGTCGCGTTAGTTTACTGTTTACTGTACATACATGTATCCCGTGTTTAAATGTAGAATTCTGTATCTGTAGTCTCATTTTATTAAAACCATTATATTCTTGATTGGTTCTGCCTAAAATGCTCATATTTACAAAGTCAATGAATTGTTTGATCTAGCTACAAAGCTTTACAATGCGTTACTATTTCAGTAACCTAAATTTTATAATAACAAGAAGGTGATTTTTCATGGCCAGAAAATAGCTTTTTGGAATTATAAGAAAGAGACAATTTTTGTTGGGAAATTGATAAAGTTAATCTTACGGCCGTTTGCTGGACAGACAGATTGTTTGATAACTAAATTAATTCCTTTAAAAGTTATCTCATATAATCGATCTGTAATGAGACTATTGATATATTAATGACGAACCATAACTCATTGTGGAGATCATTCATGTATACAATCGATCTATTGCAACTTCGATAATTTAATGTAACTGTAATATGCAATATATTAATCATATTCATGATTAATTATCAGAATTCCCTATATATAATTTGAGCTAATTTAATGCAGTAACCCAATGTTGCTACAAGGATGTGGGCAAACAGAAGCAGCCCTTTAAAGAAATGGCTCTCTGCAAATGCATGTTTGGTAAGTCATTCTGCTTAACCCTTGTGTTATGTTGGATTTCTGTGTACACCCCTTATGGTTCGGGTCAAATTGACCCTAATTGGATTCAATACAATTCCTCAAAAATCACACTATGAAAAACAACAAAGATTCAGGTTCAAACTGTAAACTTTTAATATCAACATTTTTCAAATATTCCAAAAAATATATATCTGAAGATATGATTTAATGAACATGTGTTTTAACCATTTTTAAAAACTGTTTTGTTTTGACAAAATTTGAAAATGAACAATATGCTGACTTGTTTTGCATATAATTTTTTTTGTGCATAGAACATAATAATTGAACAATTAAATGTAGCTGTATAATGAAACAAACTTAACTCATTAAAAATAAACTCAAGAAGTCAAAAAGTTACATAAAGTCAGGAAGTTACTTTTCACATGATGAGCACACAGCAAGTGTGTGCTTTCTGCATATGTATTTCTTGCACTTCACACACATGGTGCTGGTTTTGCTGTCATGCCTGGGTGGGCACTCCTCACATCTCTTCCGTTTTTTCCTGTCATCTGTGTTCACTCCTTCATTTTCTGTGGGTCTGACTCCAGATCCACCTGCTTGCACTGACTCAACCAAAGCTGCAGCCGCTGGTGATCGAGGTGGACGAGCGCGTCTCTGGATCTCAGGTGTGACGAGAACTTTTCCCAGCTCCTCCAGGAACAACCGACGTTTGTTCAATTTGCCCTCATTCCAGGTTTGGTTGATCTCACGCCACAGAACGAAGGCATTATACGCTGACACGTCCAAGATGTTGTAGAAGACCACCAGAGGCCAACGGACAGTCCTGCGCTGGCAGCTGTAGGCTGATGTGACTTTGTCCAAATTGTCAACCCCTCCTTTCGTGGAATTATAGTCCAGTATCATTTCTGGCTTCAGGTCCTCTCTTGCACTCAGTGATGCATCTCTGTGCATTGTACTCATCAAAAGGACATTCTTGTTTCTTTTGGGGCAGTAGGAAACTACTGTTGCATTTTCAGAGAAAGCAAATTTTGATGAATGCACGTTTCTGCCCTCCATGTTCAGAATCTCTCTGGGTAGCTCAGGTTTTTTTTTTTTCACTGTTCCAATCAATATCAGCTTTCGTTTGAGTAGCTCGACAGCAAGGTTGTACGAGGTAAAGAAGTTGTCACAGGTTATGCAGTGACCTTGCAGCCCTTCACTCATTTGTAGAACCACACGCATCCCCTGGTTTCTCTCAGGTGCTCCACCTGATGGCTTGCCTGTGTAAATCTGCATTTTCCAGGCATAGCTGGACTTGGAATCACAGGCTGCCCATACTTTGATGCCATATCTGGCTGGCTTTTTTGGAATGTACTGGCGAAAAGGACAGCGTCCTCTGAATGGTACAAGGCGTTCATCCACTGTAACGTTGGGCCCAGGGTTGTAAAGACGAGGCAGGATGTCTTCCCATTTATCCCACACATCTCTGATTGCCGCTAATTTGTCCCTCTCACGTCGACTGGGTCTGGTTTCACGGTCATCAAAACGAATGACCCGAGAAATTATGTGGAATCTTTCCTGAGACATTGTGGAGCGAAATATTGGCCTTCCACACTCTGTACTCCATAAGCTGGCAGTTGCCTCTCCCTTTGATCTGTACACTCCAGCTAAAATTAGCAATCCAATGTAAGCATTCAAATCAATAAGATCAAGTGGTTTCCATTTCTCACCAAACACACGGCTTCCCTCCAGATTGGTCATATCCAGGATAGTCTTCTCTATTGGTTGTAAATACAGCTCAAAAGCTGAGTGTATGTCGTGGACTCTTGAGATGGCAAATCGTGTTGGACCTGGAATGTTCTTGATAACCATGGATGCTGGCAGTCTTCCCCGCTGTTGTGGGGGTGTAGATGTCCATTCTATTTTACCATCTTTTGACATCCATCGCTCAAGGCTTGATGGTAGCTGTGATTCATCATTTCTCTCTGATGAGGTGGAGGATGTGGCAGCCTCTTCGTCAGAGTAATCCATAGACCATTCATTTTCTGTATCTTCATCAATATTTGCATCAATCTCTGAAGCATCCTCTAACTCTGAAACATCTTCATCTGTATCAGTATCATACTCCAAAACCTGTGAAATTACTTATTTTACTGTAAATCTTTGGGAGCTCATTTTTGCTGCTGTCCCTGTCGAAGTCTCGTGCCACACTGAGCAAAAGTGTGGGAAACCTCATTATTCACTCACAGGGGAGTGAGAAACCAGACATAACAAAAACATACATCAAATAAATGTTTTTTATTTATTTTTTTGGGTCTGTGAAGCTGCCTTTGAAATACCTAGCTTTTAATCAAACCTTATATGTAGGATTTTCAGACACCAAGAGAGCTTATAAATGAGAGCTTATTTTACTATCTGTGTCTGTCAAAGATTTTCATTTGTAATTTGCAATTAATTCTGAACACCATGATTTAGCTTTTTTCAAGTTTGGTTAGGGTTAGAGCACTTTTAGATACACTTACACTTTAGAACTGGAGTTGATGCCCTGACATACATAAAATAAATGTTTTTATTTTGTGTCTGTACAGTTGCTTTTGAATAGCTGTCTATGAGGGTCAAACTGACCCGCGAACATCACAAACGTAATAGTAATTTAGTTTGTATATGTCAAAAAACACCAGCATGTTGAAACTTTGCATGCATGTTCATGATGATAAATGAGAAAAAGTCACAAAATATCAAGAAAAAAAACAAAGGTTTAATATTATATCAGGTAGCTTGAAAAAATAAATGAAAGGTAATTTTTACCATCTGTGGCTGACACAATATTTTTCTGTATTGAAATAAGTGTGGAAAAGCAAATTTTTTAGCTTCATAAGGTAGTAAAAAAATAAAATAACAAAATATAACCACTAAATGTTATTATTTTGGGTCGGTACAGTTGCATTAGAGCGTTAAAATATGCGGGTCAAATTGACCCGTGAACATCACGAACGTAATAGTAATTTTGTTTGTATATGTCAAAAAACACCAGCATGTTGAAACTTTGCATGCATGTTCATGATGATAAATGAGAAAAAGTCACAAAATATCAAGAAAATAAACAAAGGTTTAATAATATATCAGGTAGCTTGAAAAAATAAATGAACGGTAATTTTTACCATCTGTGGCTGACAAAATATTTTTCTGTATTGAAATAAGTGTGGAAACCCTAATTTTTTAGCTTCATAAGGTAGTAAAAAGATAAAATAACAAAATATAACCAATAAATATTATTATTTTGGGTCGGTACAGTTGCATTAGAGCGTTAAAATATGCGGGTCAAATTGACCCGCGAACATCACGAACGTAATAGTAATTATGTTTGTATATGTCAAAAAACACCAGCATGTTGAAACTTTGCATGCATGTTCATGATGATAAATGAGAAAAAGTCACAAAATATCAAGAAAAAATATATAGGTTAACCAGTATTTCCAACAACTAGAAAATCTAAACGGGTCAAATTGACCCGCAACATAACACAAGGGTTAAGTATGAATGCAGTGCTTTCAGTAAAACAGTATGCCCTCAATTGAGTAAATAAACTCAAGCTTCACGCTTCTGTCCCATCCTATTCAATTTACTACCAATTGGATTATGTAACATGAAATTTATTATTAATTTAGCTTATTATTTTTTCCATTTTGTCTATATTTGACAATTAGCCTAGTTTGACTGAACACCGATGTGCGTTGAACCTTGAAACGAAAATGGGAATGAGTGAAGCTGCGCAAATCGGATGAAGAAGGGTTGGCTCTCCACAGAACATAACATATTCATTTTATTTTATTTTTCGTGTTCGCATTTATGAGGAAAAAACAATGTTACAGACGTGACAGTTCTCCGTTACGGAAGCTCTGAAGCAGCACTAAAAGACTGCTTTAAAACTTTCACAGAGATCTTACACAGAAGACACAAAGCCTTTCTTTAAAGTGAATTTCGTTTTGTATTAATTGTATCTTAATTTTAATCAATGTTTCATCAACCAATTGCCTGGATTTTATAAATAAGAAGTAGGCTAAATATAGCAGACAATTATAGATAAATCATGACACGGAGGCGCCGGCGCGTGAACTGGAGCGCGTCTCATAAATGAACCGAAACTCAGCGTATAAGGTAGCCTATTCACGGACCTGAAAAAATATATCTATATTGAAATGTCTACTTGTAAACAGAACAATTCAAAACGAAAAAAAACAGACTGCTCTCTGCTTATGAAATGAAATGTGCATTTCTCTCTGGTGCATTCACTAGACTACTGCGAAGATCGCGAGTCAGCATCGTCAACTTCATCTTGACTTTATTAAAGGAGAACTCCGGTCAATTTTAACATTGAGCTAATTTTTTTGTAAATTTGGAGTGCTGTCAGTACAGAGAACAACGACAAAAATCGGTGTTGCCTACACCGTGTTATTTTCTTTTTAAAATTTGCACCCTGTTGACTTCAATGGGGCAAGTTTTTAACCTGCTTTTAGCCTCTTAACATCCTTGATGTGTCATTAAAGTGCACAGCCATGTGAGTGGTGTTATTAAGAGTGAACACGGTCAATCTGACTGCAGTAGATGTGAAAGATATTAATAAAAATGATGTTAATTCAGCCAGCTCACATACCTGTATTTTCTTCCTGTTTTCGGTCGAAGTCCAAAGTAGTCGATTATCGAGTTTGCGCGTGCGACCAGGCTGGCTGAATTAACATCATTTTTATTAATATCTTTGACATCTACTGCAGTCAGATTGACCGTGTTCACTCTTAATAACACCACTCACGTGGCTGTGCACTTGTAATGACATATCAAGGATGTTAAGAGGCTAAAAGCAGGTTTAAAACTTGCCCCATTGAAGTCAACAGGGTGCAAATTTTAAAAAGACGATAACACGGTGTAGGCAACACCAATTTTTGTCATTGTTCTCTGTACTGACAGCACTCCAAATTTACAAAAAAATTTGCTCAATGTTAAAATTGACCGGAGTTCTCCTTTAATAAACAATTAAAATGTCTCCTTGCTATATTTGACATATTCATAATCATTGCTTTTGCCGGTTCTTTGTGACAGATTTTAGGTGCTTTATCGGCAGCCCTTACATGAACGCGTCACCACCGCATCAAAAACATGATTGCGTGATGAAAACATGAAAAATACCACATAAACATAGCCTGTTTAGAAAGAAAACACAGAACGAATAGCCTAATGCACATACTTCCATCTCGCGAATCTTCTTCATGCCATCTTCACCATAGCCTCTTTTCCACTGGCCAGCGTGAGCACAGAGGCTGAAATCATACCTCACGCCGGCACTCCTGTAAAAAATAAATCGCTATACAAATATATCAGACGCTGCCATTTAGTCTTTATTTACAGACTTGGACACCACATGCGGCTATTGACTGACCACGAACTGGTAATTTAGCCTACTTGCATTTTTCATTCGTTAATGTCTTGAGGTCTTGCTGTTTTTTGTTTTTTTGTTTTTTTACAATTAAAACTAAAAGTCTGTTGTAACGCAAGCCTTAGGCTACTGGAACATGTACCGAGTAAAATATTACTGAAAATAATTGATTAGTAATGCCTCACACTATACTGCGTTACAGCAAAAAGTAATATGTTACTGTAATGCATTACTTTTGTAACGCGTTACTCCCAACACTACTGATGCTGGATTCTGGGAGAACTTTGGGGTTGTTTTCGTGTGTGTTATGCCTTATTTACTATTTATGTACGTGTTTTAGTGTAGCGTGATTACCCTTTTAATTCTACCCCGTGTGTGACCCTTCGTGTGTGGGTGGCTGCGTCCACCCCTGTGTGTGTAGTGTGTGTGTGTGTGTATTTGACTTTCCTATGTAGGCCTACTGTGTTCGTGCCATGTTCTGCTCCCAATCCTTGACGACAGCTTGATTGAACAAATCATTGACTAAATCACAGTATCATACTGTTACTTGTATTCTAGATGCCTTGACTCAACGTCTTCCAACGGCAAACTCATATGACTTTGCTCAAACTGTGCAGAAGTGGCTGCGCTACGCCACAGTCCGAGCGGGAGGAGCTGGAAGACAAACGCAGCAGGAGTCAGCACGTAAAAAAAATAAATAAAAAAATAAAAATACAATAAAAATGAATTTTTAAAGAATGCATGGGGTGTCATTTGTGCTAGTCTAGATTATAGGTATAGTGTCATTTGTGCTAGTCTAGGTTATATCCTAAAGGTATAGTTTCTATTTTCTATATTTTGCTAGCCCATCCTGGCTGTCGATAAAGCAGGATTATAGCCTAATAATAATGTTTTTAATATTATATAAAAATTACAGACCTTCAGATTAAACCTGTGGTATACTAAAACACCATTGAAGTTTTGTTGATATGCTGGGATTTCAACATTGTTTCAATATCCATTGTAATCGAAATACCATTGAAATTCTGTTGATCTCTAGGTATGATTTAAACGTTGTTTCAATGATGATAGAGGGTGCAACATGATGAAGAATCAACATCAGATCGAGTTTGATGTTGATTCAATGAATTTATCGTTGACAGCGGGATGTTGATTTAACATCGTTTCAATTACTATTTGCTATCTGGGAAGTTGGTCATTTTCAATTATTTTAAGTCTTATCAGTTTAAACATTCAAGTTGAGAGAGTTTAAGGCTTTGGGAGGGGTCCGTGTAACGCTTTGCAGTTCTTTGTTCAATTTGCACCATCAAAATTAACCAAATGAAAAATTGGCTTCAAACTTTTATTTTCCATTTTTTTTACAAACGGATAATTGTCTCTCAGTTTAATTTTCAATTCCACAAGCTTGGGTTGTTGCGTCCGAGTCTGGTTTTTGAACAAACATAAAAAAATGACTCGTTGCTCTGATTTTCCATTTCTCTGTGTTTTGCTCGCGGTTGGACCGTACCAGTTCCACCGGGGGATGGAGCGGGGGGCGCACGTGGAGTGGATGCATTTACCCAGAGCGGTGTAGCGTTATGTATATGGCACGTCTGAGTCTGACTATGAAATGATTTTTTTGCCAGTGGCAATGCGCTGAGATAGCTTTCAGACACGACATTCTCCTCTTCTTTATAGCTCTTTTGAGGCAGTTTCTATCGTGTAATTTTAATAACAACTGTCAAGAGCGTATTCTTGTAACACTCTTCGCAGGCGAATTCACTCTCACACGAATCTCGGGGCGCGCTTTTTATTGACTTTATTGCTTTTGACTCAATCTCAATACTTGTAATAGAATTATCTTATCTCTTTTATAATGTGTTAATAAGTTCATAAATAAAATAAGGATTTATTATATGTAATCATTAGTAGGCTAATTATTGTTTTAGGTATTTATATATAGGCCTACTGTATAGGGTGAATTCAGGGTTTTCCAAGTCACTCCAAGACACATTTCTAGAGAGAGAGAGATACAATATTGTCACGTTTTCACTGTTTAGTTTAGTTTTGTGATCTTGTTTTCCCCTGTCTTTTGTGATTTTGGTTTAGTCCTGTTAGTTTTCCCGCTCCTCGTTTGTGTTCAATTTCTTCACCTGTTTTCAGTTAATTATCTCGTTTGGTTCAGTTCATTTAAGCCCTGTGTTTTCTCCCAGTGTTTGTTAGTCGTCGTCAATGTATGGTTGTGTTTACCCTGAAGTCTTGGAGTTTTGTTATTTTGTTCCTGTATGTTTGTTCCTGAAGTTTAAGTTTGTAAATAAATCAACTACTTTGAATTTCCTGCGTCCTAGTCTGATGTCAGATAATAATAAAATGCTAGACAATAATGATGTTGTTGATATATAAGCTGGTCTCAATTGCAGCTCTGGTTGTAAAATGGGTACTGTAAAATTTAAGGCTCTACAGACAGATCAAAAGATCCAATTGCAGGAACCACAGGAATTTCAGATCTAAGTAGGCCTATAGAAAAGTCATGCAATCCAAGGGTTCCTGAGGGACACAACCCTGCTTCATTTCAAATAATATTCTGATTTATAGCTGAAGCATGGTGAGTTATAGGATTAATAAAGCATGACAGAGTAGTAATGCTGTGGTTCAGCATCATCATTAAAAACATACTCAGAAATCGCTTAGAACAGATTTGAGAAATAAAATATTTATGCTTTTGAAGGAAAGTCATATGTCACATAAAGGGATTTCTGGAAATTAAGCTGCTGATAAGGTAGCAAATAAGGGTTTCCCTTTCCTGGAGGGCCACTGTCCTGCAATGATGTGACATATAGCAAAGTATGGTGCCATTTGGAATTTGGGCTCTGCACTTATCCCATCCAAGTGCACACACACAGCAGTGAGCAGTGAACAAACACAATTCAATTCAATTCAAATTTATTTGTATAGCGCTTTTCACAATACACATTGTTTCAAAGCAGCTTTACAGAAAGTGCATTAGAAATGTACATAGAAAATACAGTTAGTTCATCATGTATTAATTTAGGGCATAACATATCGCCGGCGTTGAGTCGTCTCTTCACAGGCGTCGAGTCGTCTCTCCACAGACGTTTAGTCGTCTCATCACAGGTGTTGGATCATCTGAAGTCTCCGTGAGAGGCTGGATACAAACTGGAGCTGACGAATGCTATTTACCTCGGGACTTGCGTCCCGAGATAACAGCAGAAAGGCAGATGAGAAATAATTAGCCTAGCTGATGTTCATAATATTAATGCATTCGATCTGATTCGGCAGTAGTATAAAAGGTAAGCATTATGTGAATGCTTGGTTAAAGAGATGCGTCTTTAACCTGGTTTTAAACTGGGACAGCGAGTCTGAGCCTCGAACAATATCAGGAAGGCTATTCCAGAGTTTAGGAGCTAAATGTGAGAACGCCCTCCCTCCTTTAGTGGACTTAGATATCCTAGGAATGACCAGAAGCCTCGAATTTAGTGATCTTAACACTAGAACTACCGGAATTCCATAACTACTAGAACGACCACAGCGGTCATTCTGACCGTTCATACTTTGACGGTCATATGGCCGTACTGAACATAATTTTCGTCATGTCATATCTAGGCTACATTTTAACCTTTCTCTTTAAGTTTTCCAATGATGCTTTTAATTCCTGTCGTCATGTTATAACGTCATCGCCCTTAAAACAAGCACAAAAGAAAGATTGCCCCCGACAGGTCTAAGGAAATGTAAGGAAAATTTTGCGTCAAAATTATATTTTTCACCACGTGAATAGACATGCAAAAAAGTTAGGAAACGTCAAAGTTTCATACCGTTTGGTACAGCCCTGTTTGTAAATAAGTTCAATAATCAATACAAAATCTAAAAATTAAATGGATATACAATATTACGATAGGTAATAATAAAGGGCTAATTTGAACGGTGCAAAAAAACCCCGCATCAATCACTAACGCGTACGCAGTCCACACAAACACCGCATTTCGTGTGCAGCTCCCACACACTACTTTGTGACATTTGGCACATGTCTCCTTGGTTTTATTTTTTTTCGCAATTCCTCCTTACTTGGCACTGCCTCGTTCTCTCCATCAGCTGCTGCTCCTGGCTATCGCACCACCAGTTGTGTGGCTTTTGATTTCATGTTGTCGGAGCGAAGTTCGCTTGCCAGTCGCGTGATGAAGTCCCTCTGAGAAACTTGCTCATTTGTGCACTTCTTGAACAATATGTGCGCGTTGATGGCGGAAATGTAGCGGACTTATGATATATATATCATGCGTGCGGTCAAAATGACCGCCATGGCCATTCTAGGTAGAAATAGTCAGAACTCTTTTGTGTTTTGTGATTTTAATAAAATAACAGTGTCAGAATAAAATATACACATATTTAGGAAAAGTCAGAGTCCTACAGCCACATTGATTTTATTTTAACAAAGTTATTACACTGTAAGATTTAAAAACGGTCAAAATGACCGCCTTGGTAGTTCTGTAGGGCGACGGATTGTAGGGCGATAGAAGATCCGTTAAATAGACAGGAGCTAAACCATTTAGGGCTTTATGAGTCAGAAGCAATACCTTGTAATTGATACGGAACTTAATAGGTAACCAATGTAGAGATGATAAAATTGGTGTTATATGATCATATTTTCTTGATCTAGTAAGAACTCTAGCGGCTGCATTTTGGACTAACTGTAGCTTGTTTATTGAGGATACAGGACAACCAGCTAATAAAGCATTACAGTAATCTAGTCTCAAGGTCATGAATGCATGAACTAACTTTTCTGCATCAGAAACGGATAGCATGTTACGTAGCTTAGCAATGTTTCTAAGGTGGAAAAAGGCTGTTCTTGTAACATATGAAATATGATTTTCGAAAGTCAAGTTGCGGTCAAGTATGACACCCAGGTCTTTTACTGTAGAGGATAAAGTAACAGGACATCCTTCTAAATTAAAGTTGTATTGTAAGGGATTTTGTGGGTAGTTTTTTGGACCAATAAGTAATACCTCTGTTTTATCTGAATTTAATAGCAGGAAATTACACGTCATCCAGTATTTTATATCTTTAAGACATTCTGTCAAGTTAGATAAGTTAGTGTTTTCATCTGGCCGTGATGAAATATACACTCACCGGCCACTTTATTAGGTACACCTGTCCAACTGCTCCTTAACACTTAATTTCTAAGCAGCCAATCACATGGCGGCAACTCAGTGCATTTAGGCATGTAGACATGGTCAAGACAATCTCCTGCAGTTCAAACCGAGCATCAGTATGGGGAAGAAAGGTGATTTGAGTGACTTTGAACGTGGCATGATTGTTGGTGCCAGAAGGGCTGGTCTGAGTATTTCAGAAACTGCTAATCTATTGGGATTTTCACGCACAACCATCTCTATGGTTTACAGAGAATGGTCCGAAAAAGAAAAAACATCCAGTGAGCGGCAGTTCTGTGGGCGGAAATGCCTTGTTGATGCCAGAGGTCAGAGGAGAATGGCCAGACTGGTTCGAGCTGATAGAAGGGCAACAGTGACTCAAATAACCACCCGTTACAACCAAGGTGGGCAGAAGAGCATCTCTGAACGCACAGTACGTCGAACTTTGAGGCAGATGGGCTACAGCAGCAGAAGACCACACCGGGTGCCACTCCTTTCAGCTAAGAACAGGAAACTGAGGCTACAATTTGCACAAGCTCATCGAAATTGGACAATAGAAGATTGGAAAAACGTTGCCTGGTCTGATGAGTCTCGATTTCTGCTGCGACATTCGGATGGTAGGGTCAGAATTTGGCGTCTACAACATGAAAGCATGGATCCATCCTGCCTTGTATCAACGGTTCAGGCTGGTGGTGGTGGTGTCATGGTGTGGGGAATATTTTCTTGGCACTCTTTGGGCCCCTTGGTACCAATTGAGCATCGTTGCAACGCCACAGCCTACCTGAGTATTGTTGCTGACCATGTCCATCCCTTTATGACCACAATGTACCCAACTTCTGATGGCTACTTTCAGCAGGATAATGCGCCATGTCATAAAGCTGGAATCATCTCAGACTGGTTTCTTGAACATGACAATGAGTTCGCTGTACTCAAATGGCCTCCACAGTCACCAGATCTCAATCCAATAGAGCATCTTTGGGATGTGGTGGAACGGGAGATTCGCATCATGGATGTGCAGCCGACAAATCTGCGGCAACTGTGTGATGCCATCATGTCAATATGGACCAAACTCCCTGAGGAATGCTTCCAGCACCTTGTTGAATCTATGCCACGAAGAATTGAGGCAGTTCTGAAGGCAAAAGGGGGTCCAACCCGTTACTAGCATGGGGTACCTAATAAAGTGGCCGGTGAGTGTATAATTGAGTGTCATCAGCATAACAGTGAAAATTAATTCCATGTTTTCTTATAATATTACCAAGTGGCAGCATATATTGAGAATAGTAGAGGGCCTAACACAGATCCTTGCGGTACTCCATAGTTTACTGAGGTTATCTTTGATTTTTCCCCATTTAAACAGACAAAGTGGTAACGGTCTGATAAGTACAATCTAAACCAGCTTAATGCCTTTCCCTGAACACCAGTGTAGTTTTGTAGTCGATCCAGGAGTATTTTATAATCTATAGTATCAAATGCAGCGCTAAGATCGAGTAGAACTAGTATTGAGATGCAGCCTTGGTCAGAAGCTAAAAGTAAATCATTTGTAATTTTAACTAGCGCAGTTTCTGTGCTATGATACGGTCTGAATCCTGACTGAAATTTTTCATAGATATCATTTTCTTGCAAGAAAGAGCACAATTGAGCAGACACAACTTTTTCTAGTATTTTAGACATAAATGGAAGATTTGAAATGGGTCTGTAATTTGCTAGGTTATTTGGATCTAATTGTGGTTTCTTAATAAGAGGTTTTATTACTGCCAGCTTGAATATTCTTGGAACGTGACCTAAAAATAAAGATGAATTAATAATATTGAGAAGAGGCTCTTCCACTACAGGTAACACTTCTTTAAGTAGTTTAGTGGGTATTGGATCTAATAAACAAGTTGTTGGTTTAGATGCAATAATACGTTTATTTAGCTCTTCCTGTCCTATAGTTGTAAAGCGGTGTAGTTGTTCTTGAGGGGCGATAATTGAGGCTGAATCATAAGACACCATAGAAGATTGTGCATTTACAATTGTGTTTCTGATGTTTCCTATTTTCTCAGTGAAGAAATTCATAAAATCATTACTACTACATTGTAACGGAATATTTTGCTCAGGTGGTGCCTGTTTATTTGTTAGTCTGGCCACGGTGTTAAAGCTACACTGTGTAACTTTTTTAGTTTATTCTTAGCTAAAAACACTTAGTTCTTTCAAAAATATATGTGCTCATTAATGTATATTTACTTCGTTCAAGTAATAAAGTATTCTCGTGAGTGTATAATATGCCATTGAAAATACATACGGGTGAGGGGTTCTAATGTCGGCCGCCATGTTGCCCCTCCATCTTGAAAGTACATTAGCCAAAGAGGGACATCAAGCTTCGCCTTTCGCGTTTTAACACTCAATGGCACCGTGTCGAGGAGGTCGAACTGGAAGCCATGTTAATCTTGGACTACATTGGCCACCGTAGGAGTTAAAACGAAATCGGAATTGAGAGGAACAGAAACTAATATTCACTGGATGGTCATATACCTTTTCACCGCTAGATGGGGGTAAAAATCACACAGTGTAGCTTTAAATAAGAACCTTGGATTATTTTGGTTATTTTCTATTAGTCTGCGGAGATGCTCAGCCCTGGCTGATTTAAGAGCCTTTTTGTAACGTGACATAATATCTTTCCACGCGATTCTAAAGACCTCTAAATTAGTTTGTTTCCATTTACGCTTCCAAGTTACGAGTTTCTCTCTTGATAGCATGCGTAGCATTGTTGTACCATGGTGCTCTAGTTCCCTATCAGGAACGTCGAGCTGCATGAAAACGCTGCGGGAACGCTTCTAGCGTTGTGCGTCTTGAAGCATAGTATGGAATCAGCCAATGGCGAGACGGAACGTCACGAGTGACGTCATCGACCAGGAAACTATAAAGCACACCCATAAACAAGATGGCGACAGCTTCTGTTGTCTTCAGCAAAGCGCTCTGTGTGTGAATCTGTCCAAACTGTGTTTTTGTCTGTTCTTAGTGATTGCTAGGCAGGAGTTTTTCACTTAAAAAAACGATATATATTCACATATATTACTATGACGAGCGAGCAGCAATATAGAAAGTGTGCTCCCCCCTGTACTCGTTATCTCACGGGTGGGGACACACACGATCTGTGTGTTGTTTGTTTGGGAGTGCAGCATGCCCAGTCAGCTCTCGAGGGGGCTGATTGTGAGCATTGCGAGCGTTTCCCGATCAGAACGCTCCGCTCCCGCCGATCACTCTTCGAGGAGAGTGGTTCGGTTCGCGCTCCCCGCGGCTCGGGTCCCGCTTCTGTCGAGGCAGAGCGGCGGCGCCTGTCGTGGGGATCGCAAATGGATCTGTCAGCGGGGTTTGAGACGGGCGCTGCCTTATCTCAGCCTTTACCTGCCAGTTCCAGTGCCTCAGTTTCGGGTGTGGAAGCACGCATTGCGGTTTCTTCCCCCCGGGCTGAGGCACCAATGCTGCAACTATCCAGTTCCGAGGAGCTGGATGTTGTTAGTATTGAGACAGGGGATATTGAGGATTCGTCATCTCATTCCCCTGAACATGAGGAGCTTATGGAGGTGCTCACTCGTGCGGTTTCTAAACTAAGCATTGAGTGGCCAGCTGTTAGGCAGGAGTGTGTTTCTAAAAGCAAGCTTGATGAACGATTTTTGCCTTCCCGTGCTCAACCTCCACGGCGGTGCCTTCCATTTCTTCCCGACCTCCACACTGAGGTGTCGAAGTCGTGGAAGAAACCCGCCTCTTATCGTGTTTTTAGCCCCCAGACATCCACTTATTCGAATATATCGGGGGCTAAGTTGTATGGTTATGGGGCGATGCCCAAGGCGGAGGAGACTCTAGCTAGCCATCTTTCTGCTGAGTCTTCTTCGTCTCTTAAGGCACCAGCGTTGCCCACCAAGCCTCTCAGAAATACCTCGGCTTTGGTGGGCAAGGCTTATTCGGCGGCTGGTCAGGCTTCAGCGTGTCTGCATACTATGTCCATATTGCAGGCATACCAAGCTGATCTTTTAAAAGATATGAGTGAGAGTGAGGAGGTCAGCTCTGACATGGTTCGCGAACTGCGTCAGGCTGCAGATTTATCTCTGCGTGCCACCAAGGAGTCGGCCAAAATGATGGGCCGTACTATGGCAGCCTTGGTGGCCGCAGAGAGGCACTTGTGGTTGAACCTTTCTGATATGAAGGATAAAGAGAAAGCTTTTCTCTTGGATGCTCCACTTTCTCCATCTGGTCTATTTGGTGACGCAGTAGATGTGGTTATAGATAAATTTCAGGAAGGAAAGAAACAAGCTGCGGCTTTTCAAAAATTCCTCCCACTTAAAGTTCATATCTCAGGGTCTGCTGGGCGAGGGCAGACCAAGCCGTCGACAAGCTCCTCACATAGGGCGCACTAAAAGCAGAGCGTCGCGTCTCGTGGCCCCCCTTCTAAACAGTGGGCACAGACGCGACACTCTCAGGCGAAGCCTTCCAGCGGTAAGACTGATCTGAGGACGGTCATTATGGCTAAGAAGGCTTCGTCTAAAAAGAAGTCCTGACGCCACTGGCGTCAGGATGCTGAGGGTGGTCCCCTCCGTGAGAGGGAGGTGTTCACCGCTTCAGACGGTGCCCGTCCTCTCACGGTGCCCTCAGGGGTCCCTTCTGCCAACCCCGCCTTTAAGACGGGGCGTAGACGGGCCCAGCGAGTGCTTTCCCGAGGGACGCTCGCCCCCTCTGAGGAGGGGCTTAGGGCAGTTAGACCAGTCGTTCCCTGCCGGTGCGCCGTTACAGGGCGCTGTGTCTGCTGCTCAAAATATTCCAGAGGCCAGCCTCGAGAGGCTGGTACCCTTAGTAGAATTTCTGGCAGAGTGGAAAAGTCTTCCAAAAATATCTCAGTGGGTTCTGCAGTCGATAGAGAGGGGTTATGCCATTCAGTTCAGATCTCCTCCTCCTCGATTCAACGGGGTCCTGCCCACTGTGGTGGGCCCCGAGCAGGCTCTGGTAATGGAACAAGAGGTGAAAACACTCCTTCAAAAGGAGGCTATAGAACGGGTTCCTCCTCCCAGCAAGGAGTCAGGTTATTACAGCCGATATTTCATCGTTCCAAAGAAGGATGGGGGGTTGCGTCCAATCTTAGATCTGCGCCTATTAAACCGTGCTGTAGCCAAGCTCAAGTTCAAGATGCTCACGCTAAAGCAAATCGTGTCACAAATCAGGTCCGAGGACTGGTTTGTCACGATAGATCTGAAGGACGCGTACTTCCACATTTCCATCCTTCCGCAACACAGGAAGTTCCTGAGGTTCGCTTTCGGGGGCGAAGCGTACCAATATCGTGTTCTTCCGTTCGGTCTAGCTCTATCTCCCCGCACGTTCACGAAATGCATGGATGCAGCGCTAGTTCCACTGCGACTCCAGGGCATTCGTATATTGAACTACATAGACGATTGGGTGATTCTGGCTCAATCGCAACAACAAGCGGTTCGGCATCGAGATGTCGTCCTCGCGCACATAAAGAAACTGGGGTTGAGGCTGAATGCCAAGAAGAGTGTTCTATCTCCATCACAGAAGACATCTTTTCTGGGGGTATTATGGGATTCAGTAGCAATGCGGGCGTGCCTGTCGCCGGCCCGCATCACTTCGATTCTCTCAGCCGTAAAACGAGTAAAGCTAGGCCAGTTGCTCACTGTGAAGCAGTTCCAGAGACTGCTGGGTCTGATGGCAGCAGCGTCCAATGTTATTCCCTGCGGCCTGTTGTACATGAGACCATTACAGTGGTGGCTCAGAACCAAGGGGTTCTCCCCGAGGGGAAACCCCCTCCGCACGATCAAAGTTACGCGGTGCTGCCTACGTGCTCTGGTCATGTGGAGGGATCCTTGTTTTCTGTCCCAGGGACCTGTGCTGGGAGCTCTTTGTCGTCGTGTAACGCTAACGACAGATGCTTCCCTCACAGGCTGGGGGGCGATCATGAGTGGTCGCCCAGCCCAGGGTCTGTGGCAGGACCATCATCGGTTATGGCATATAAATTGTCTAGAGATGTTGGCTGTGTTTCAGGCTCTGAAACACTTCCTACCAGACCTGAGAGGTCATCATGTTCTTGTCCGGTCCGACAATACATCGGTGGTCTCTTACATAAACCATCAGGGGGGTCTGCGCTCTCGCCCGTTATACAATCTGGCTCGCCAGATCCTTCTATGGACCCAGGGGAAGTTCCTTTCATTGAGGGCGATTTATCTTCCGGGGTATCTAAATCAGGGAGCGGACATCCTGTCGAGGCAGGGGCCGAGGCCCGGGGAATGGAGACTCCACCCCGAGGTGGTGGAGCTCCTGTGGATGCAGTACGGTCGTGCCGAGGTAGACCTATTTGCGTCCAGGGAGACATCACACTGTCCACTGTGGTTCTCTCTCAGTTATCCAGCCCCTCTGGGGTTGGATGCTATGGTACAGGCGTGGCCGAGGTCACGCCTGTACGCTTTTCCCCCGATTGCTCTGCTCCCAGGAGTTCTGGAGAGGGTTCGCCGGGACGGGGTCAGTCTACTGTTGGTAGCCCCGTACTGGCCGGCCCGAGTTTGGTTTGCGGACCTTATATCTCTCCTAGACGGCTCTCCTCTGGAGATTCCGATCAGGAGGGACCTTCTCTCTCAGGCGAGCGGGTTGATTTATCACCCCCGCCCAGAGTTGTGGAAGCTATGGGCTTGGCCTCTGAGGGGGCCCAGCTCGTAGGTGCTGGTCTCTCAACCGAGGTTGTTGAGACCATCCTTCACTCCAGAGCTCCTTCCACGAGGAAGTTATACGCCTTGAAGTGGAGGCTCTTCACTTCTTGGTGTGGAGAACACCTGTTGGACCCAGTTAACTGCCCAGTGGGTGCAGTGCTGGAGTTCCTGCAGGAGCGTTTCTCCTCAGGGTTATCCCCCTCCACACTAAAGGTGTATGTGGCGGCACTTGCTGCTTACCATGTCCCTTTCAGTGTAGTCTCTTTGGGGAGACACCCGTTTATAACTTGTTTCCTCCGTGGTACTTTGAGGCTGAGGCCTGTAGTACGCACGAGGGTGCCAGCGTGGGACTTGGCCATCGTTCTAGAAGGTCTTTCCCTAGCTCCTTTTGAGCCTATTGAAGAAGTTTCTGAAAAGTTTGTTACTTTAAAGACTATTTTTCTCCTTGCCATTTCTTCTCTTAAGAGAATCGGAGATATTCAGGCTCTCTCGGTTGCTCCTTCGTGTTTGGAATTTGCGCCTGGGATGGTGAAGGCTTTTCTCCACCCCAGGCCAGGTTATGTCCCTAAGGTCCCTACCAATGTGGCCAGACCTATAGTTCTGCAGGCCTTCTGTCCTCCTCCTTTTACATCGTCAGATCAGGAAAAACTTAATCTGCTCTGCCCTGTCCGGGCTCTAGATACTTATGTCCACAGAGCTGCCCTGTGGAGGAAATCAGAACAGTTGTTCGTTTGTTTCGGACCACCTAAGAAGGGGTCCCCAGTGTCTAAGCAGAGGATGAGCAAGTGGGTGGTCGAGGCCATCTCACTTGCTTATGAGTCGGCTGTGCAGCCTTCACCTTTGACTGTCCGAGCTCACTCTACCAGGAGTATGGCGGCTTCCAAAGCCTTATTGTCAGGAGTTTCTCTTCATGACGTGTGCGATGCGGCAGGCTGGTCCTCACTGCATACTTTCGTCAGGTTCTATGACCTAGACCTTAGCTCCACCCCTGGGGCGCAGGTGCTTTCGGCTGAACTTAATCCGTGATTCACACAGTCGGTCACTTGCTCTTATGGCGACGTGGGTATTAGCGTTCCCGCAGCGTTTTCACGCAGCTCGACGTTCCTGATAGGGAACGTCCCGGGTTACGTATGTAACCCTAGTTCCCTGAAGGAACGAGACGCTGCGTGTCGTTGCCATACTCCCAGCATTCCCTTGATCGATTTGCTTCAGACTTTCCAGAAGCTGTCGCCATCTTGTTTATGGGTGTGCTTTATAGTTTCCTGGTCGATGACGTCACTCGTGACGTTCCGTCTCGCCATTGGCTGATTCCATACTATGCTTCAAGACGCACAACGCTAGAAGCGTTCCCGCAGCGTTTTCACGCAGCGTCTCGTTCCTTCAGGGAACTAGGGTTACATACGTAACCCGGGACGTTTTCTCTCTAACCTTTTTTAATCTAATTGGTGCAACAATTTCTAATGTACTAGAGAAAATGGTGCTCAAACTGCTAGTCATTTCCTCTAGTTCATCTGATTGTTTAGGTTCACTGAGCAGCTGAGATAGATCAGGTAAGCTATTTGAGAATCTATCTATAGTGTTTGGAAGGATTGTTCTGCCTGGTCGATAACGTGGCGCAACATGACAAATTTCAGCAGTACGTAACATGCAAGTTACCATGTAATGATCAGTTACATCATCGCTTTGCGGTATAATATCTATATCGGTTGGATTGGTTCCATATGATATAATTAAATCTAGTGTATGATTTAGGCGATGAGTGGGACCACTGACGTTTTGCGTGACCCCGAAGGAGTTTAATAAATCTGTAAACGCAGCCCCTAACGCATCATTTGTGTTATCTACGTGTATGTTAAAATCTCCAACAATTATTGCTTTATCGACATTGACCAATAGATTTGATAGAAAGTCTGCAAACTCTTTTAGGAAATCGGCGTAAGGCCCTGGAGGTCTATATACAGTAGCCAAGGCTAGAGATAATAGGGATTTCTTTCTTAAATCTAAGAGTGCAACATTTAGCACAAGTACCTCAAACGAATTAAACCTGTGACCTGTTTTCTGAGTAACATTAAGAATATCTCTATAGATTGTTGCAACACCACCACCACGACCAATCAGACGGAGCACATGCTTATAACAGTATCCTGGCGGAGTAGACTCATTTATACCGAAATAATCATTTGGTTTAAGCCAGGTTTCAGTAAGGCAAAGTACATCGAAACTATTATCTGTGACCATTTCATTTACAATAACCGCCTTAGGTGTGAGCGATCTAATGTTTAGAAGACCTAGCTTTAGAAATTGTTTATCACTGATATTGAGATTTTCTGGTTTAATTACAATTAAATTTTTCCTAGATCCTACATTATATATATTATTTGGCCTTACTAAACGAGGAATAGACACAGTTTCTATATTATGTTCTACATTGGTACTTATATCAATTAAGTTGGGACAGCAAAGACTGTGATTTGGACTTTGACTTTGACTTACTAGTCATATGGTGTGTAGCGTCTTGGAGATGCTGTCCGACAGCACAGCCGCTCCGACTCTGCTGGGGTGCAGGCCATCAGCACAGAAGAGCCTAGGTCGCTCCCAGAACAGATTCCAATTATTTACAAAGAGCAGTCTCTGTTCATTACACCATGACATTAATCATTCATTTAGAGCAAATAATCTACTGAACCTTTCTTGTCCTAGCGGTCCAGACGCGACGATCGTTGCTTCAGGCGATGTGCTGCGTACGGTCCCGATCAGGTTCCTGTAGTCCTCCTTCAGAACCTCCGTCTGCCGCAGCCTGATGTCGTTCGTTCCCACGTGCAGCACGACAGCTCCGACGCGCTCGTCACCGTTCAGGATCTCGGGAACCTGCGCAGCGACATCGAGAACACGAGCACCAGGAAAGCAGTGAGTGCGCACCTTACCTTTACCCGAGGTAGCGCGGACATGACGGACGATGGAACTGCCGATGATTACGGCGTCGTCGCGTTCCGACTCGCGAAGAGGGGAGAAGCGGTTCTGGGTGGTGATCTCGAAGGCCGGGAGGGGCGGGGAGGTCCTTGGTCTGGTCCTGGCTCGCATCTTCCGCCGTGGAATCACCCAGGGTCCGTGGTGCTGTGTCGGTGCCGGAGTGAATGAAGCCAGGGATGATCGCGTCCTGGTTGCTCGGGACCTGTGCAGAGAAACACAAGTAGACGAGGTCGGAGTCAAAAAATTATTAACCACTGACCTGTGAGCATCTGCGTGTGATGTTTCAAGCGCGGACCTTCGATCTCGCAGCTCGGCCTGTCTCTCCAGCAGCTCGCGGATCCGCCTCTCGACCGATTCGAGCTCCAACTGCACCGAATGCAGCTCGAAGGTGTCTTCACCTGCACTCAGAGGTAACGTTAGACACACATCCGATATATTCGCCATTATAGCAGATGTGCTATAGTGGCGAATTATAGCTTTCAGTTATACGGGTGTAAATAAGACGATCGACAGGCGAGAGACCACGCGTGCAGTGCTAGCGGGCTAAGGCTAGTAGCAGAAGTTCGGAAAATTGGATATAAGTAGCGATATCAAAGCAATCTGATTGTTTTTTATAAGGAATAGAATCGGCGATATGTTCACACGTTTGTAAAATTGGAAAATTTAGGTTTATAACTAAATGTGAAAGAAGAAAATCAAGGATTAGGAATCAATTCGACGGAGTTGTCTCAGTAAGCTTGTGTTAGGGTAGCAACTGCACACACCATGAACACACACCCGGGCAGCCATTTTTTGCTGCGGCGGCTGGAGAGCTGTTGGTGGTTCTGTACCTTGCTCAAGGGTCTCACCTCAGTCGTACATTCACTCCCTCCACCAACAATTCCTTCCAGTACTGAAACTCAAACCCATAACCCTTGGGTTACAAGTCAGAGTCTCAAACCATTAGGCCATGACTGCATCGTATACTGTATCTCCAACCAGCTACAAAACCCCAGCGTGGAAGTTAATATAATCCCTGAAGAGCTTGATTATCTGGTTCAGGTGTGTTTAATAGGGGTTGGAGCAAAACTCTGCAGTGACCCATCAGGAGACATACACCTGCTCTGTATAGGCAGAGTGAAATATTTATAACATTCAAAACATAATGAAAGAAAAGAATATATCTATCATATATAGTTTAAAGAAAGAGAAGGATTTATGAAAAAAAATAGGGGAATAAAGAGCGAGAAAAAAAAGGTTAAACATTGCACAAAGCAGTCCAGGACTTAATATGACATTAAGCAATTAAGCAAATTTGAAATCAAAGGGTTAATAAAAAGAGCAATAAAAGAAATGTGGCAAGAAATGTGAGATACGGAGGAAAAAGGTAGCCTAGACAAGCTTGTAGATTACAAAGGGAGGTATGATCAATGGTGTGTGGAAATAGAGGGGAAGATACAGTAATTTCTTGTATCCAGATAGGACATAGGACTACCGCACTCAATCATAATTGGGAAACATGATAGGCCCGAAGGGCCTCTGTAGCCAACATGTGTGCACACAGAGACAGTGCAGCATGCTTTATTCCAGTGCATCAGATATAACAATGATAGGTTAAAGTTAGAAAATCAAATGAAGTCATGAGGTATAAATGGTTTATCAATTAAGAATGTATTAAGAAATGCAGTGATAGGCTCATGACTAGGGGAAGTTTTAAAGATGTTACTAGACTTTTTAAAGGCAACAGAACTATTTAAAATATTAGTATTATTATTTTTTTTTTATGCTCCACATTCCATCTCAGTAGGTGGCAGAAATGCACTATACGTTTGTTTGTCAACAACAGCCACTAAATCGAAAGAAGAAGATGATGATGAAGAAGACGTGCACTCAGAACAGTAGGTGGCGGTGTGTGCTCTTCTTGACAGAAGAAGAAGCTACGCAACACAATCATTCTGTGCGCCATTGCATGCAAGATGGATGACCTGTACCAGCCTCAGTTCAGCCTATACCACGGCGCAAAAAGGTTGACAATGTCAGCCCGAGATCTGTCGAGAGACCGATTGGAGTCTATTTTTAACTAATTAGTAACTGGTTGATTTAAATATTTTCGAGGATTCTTAAGTCTTTAACTTTCATTTATGTTAGCTTGATAGTTAAGCTAGCGTTAGCCACTAGCCAGCATATGCATGTGATCGCGCGGGCGCTTCCCTCAGGCTTTATATTGGAACATAAAATTTTCACTGGAGGTTTAGTAACTACTAACGTTATATATTTTGTAACTAGAGGGTATGTTTACGCAACAACCATGTCAAAACTATCCCCGATCACACGAATCTGCGAAAATGTCACACACAAAAAAATATTATGCATGCTACGCCAATAACGTTAACTAGTTGGCGAAGTCACTTTGTCAAGAAACATCCCGCGAACATGTAATACACTTGCGTTTTAAAGCCCCCAAAACCTCTGGGCAGACCCTCCGATGGCAATTTTTACGTCACGCGGACCCTAGCGCAATTGCGGACGCGGAAAGTATAACACTAGCTTCATGCAGTCTTTTATCTTCATTACCAGTAGGCCAATATCAGCCTTCAAATTGGTGGGCAGAATTTTTGTTAAAATGAAATTAATTTCTATTTGTCCTGTTAAAGTTGAATCTTACTTTTTGTGCCTCGTAACTCGTAACGTTAAAAATAGGCCTATGTTTCCACTGAACTATACACTTAATCATGAAATAACTTGATATATTTTTTTATGTGTAAATAACATTCAGAAACTGTATTTGAAATAAATATCAATAAAGTTGTAAATATTGAGTGTGAAGCTCAGGATTTTCTTTAAGCCCCAAGTTTATGATTTGGGGGCATGTCAGTGGGAAACGTGGCAGAATCACATTCACAAAGTAGTATATAGGTCAGACGGGACCGTTAGCCATCAGTCTGAATGTCTTACTACACTTGACTACAATATATAGGCTTTACATATATACACTCACCGGCCACTTTATTAGGTACCCCATGCTAGTAACGGGTTGGACCCCCTTTTGCCTTCAGAACTGCCTCAATTCTTCGTGGCATAGATTCAACAAGGTGCTGGAAGCATTCCTCAGGGAGTTTGGTCCATATTGACATGATGGCATCACACAGTTGCCGCAGATTTGTCGGCTGCACATCCATGATGCGAATCTCCCGTTCCACCACATCCCAAAGATGCTCTATTGGATTGAGATCTGGTGACTGTGGAGGCCATTTGAGTACAGCGAACTCATTGTCATGTTCAAGAAAACAGTCTGAGATGATTCCAGCTTTATGACATGGCGCATTATCCTTCTGAAAGTAGCCATCAGAAGTTGGGTACATTGTGGTCATAAAGGGATGGACATGGTCAGCAACAATACTCAGGTAGGCTGTGGCGTTGCAACGATGCTCAATTGGTACCAAGGGGCCCAAAGAGTGCCAAGAAAATATTCCCCACACCATGACACCACCACCACCAGCCTGAACCGTTGATACAAGGCAGGATGGATCCATGCTTTCATGTTGTAGACGCCAAATTCTGACCCTACCATCCGAATGTCGCAGCAGAAATCGAGACTCATCAGACCAGGCAACGTTTTTCCAATCTTCTATTGTCCAATTTCGATGAGCTTGTGCAAATTGTAGCCTCAGTTTCCTGTTCTTAGCTGAAAGGAGTGGCACCCGGTGTGGTCTTCTGCTGCTGTAGCCCATCTGCCTCAAAGTTCGACGTACTGTGCGTTCAGAGATGCTCTTCTGCCCACCTTGGTTGTAACGGGTGGTTATTTGAGTCACTGTTGCCCTTCTATCAGCTCGAACCAGTCTGGCCATTCTCCACTGACCTCTGGCATCAACAAGGCATTTCCGCCCACAGAACTGCCGCTCACTGGATGTTTTTTCTTTTTCGGACCATTCTCTGTAAACCCTAGAGATGGTTGTGCGTGAAAATCCCAGTAGATTAGCAGTTTCTGAAATACTCAGACCAGCTCTTCTGGCACCAACAATCATGCCACGTTCAAAGTCACTCAAATCACCTTTCTTCCCCATACTGATGCTCGGTTTGAACTGCAGGAGATTGTCTTGACCATGTCTACATGCCTAAATGCACTGAGTTGCCGCCATGTGATTGGCTGCTTAGAAATTAAGTGTTAACGAGCAGTTGGACAGGTGTACCTAATAAAGTGGCCGGTGAGTATTATTTATTTATTTATTTAAGACATTTAGTAGTAGCATTAATCAAACTGTATTGTATCCTTCTCTTTAGGTTGAGCCAGATAGTCTTTATTTAGAGGACGACATCACAAGAGAAAAAATTTTTCCAGATCAATCTGGACAGTTTCAGACCACCCTGATGAGAGACTGAGGATCATTTGCTGTCTCAGGGACAAGCAAAGAACAAGTTTTGACACCAGTTGCAGGCCTTTTGACACCAGTTGCAGGCCCTTCAACACCATTATCCTGTCGCCCAAAAGGGAGCCCTGCCTTTAAACACCCATCTAATACATTTCAAAACCCTCTCCGAAGGACCAAATCAGCAAGAAAACAAATTTATGTAGCAGACATTGAGGACAGCGGGAAAATATCTTGTTAAACTGGATTAGTGGTTCCCAACCCTGGTCCTGGAGTACCCAAATCACTTGCACATGTCTCCTTAAAGGATTAGTTCACTTTAAAAAAAATATTTTGCTGATAATTTACTCACCCCCATGTCATCCAAGATGTCCATGTCTTTCTTTCTTCAGTAGAAAAGAAATTAAGGTTTTGATGAAAACATTCCAGGATTTTTCTCCATATAATAGACTTCAATGGACCCCAACCGTTTCAAGGTCCAAATGACAGTTTCAGTGCAGCTTCAAAGGGCTTTAAATGACACCAGACGATGAATAAGGGTCTTATCTAGCGAAACGATCGGTCATTTCAAAAATAAATAAAAAAGTTTAAGTTTTATAAGCACAAATGCTCGCCTTGCTCTGTTCTGTGATGCGCGTTCGTGACTCTCCTGTTCGAACTCGTTCATCAAAATAAACAAATCTTTTTTTCGAGTCATTTCGTTCATCGAAAGTCAGGTGTTCCTCACATATTGTGTGCAGTTTTGTGAATTTTGTAAATTAGAAAAATGCAACCGTTTCGAAAATGTAAGTAGAAACCGTGAAATGTAATGTGCGCATAATGTAGTAATTTTGTTACATTTTTAGATTTGGAATTTTGGAAAACATCAAGCCGGAAGGTATACGCCATCAGAACAGCAGACCTGGTCAAGCTCAAGACGGGAAGACTTGAAAGTGCCTCCAAAAAGAAAAGGCAATTTTTTCTTTTCAGGAATCAAAATGAACTGTCATGCTGTAGAAGCATAACCATGTAGGTAACACTTTAGAATAATGGTCCGTAGTTAACAAGTAGTTATGCAGGAAGTAATAGGTAGTACTGCATTAACACCGAACTTACTATTAACTAATATGGAAGCAATATTAACTAAGCAGTAAGTAATAGGTAATTTAGTACAAAGGTAGTTCTTTGGTAGGTATTTGATTATTACTAAAGAAATTTATCCTCAGTGAGAACTACTTGTGAACTAAGAAATAATAACCAATTACTTACTAATCACAAAAGTAACATGTCTAAAAAGTGAACAATTGTGGGGTTTTTACTCTTAACATGGTCATAACATTTCAGAAGCGTGTGCCTCAAATGGGTTATTTGTGGAAACCAGTTTATAAATATTATATCCCCCCAAATACATTAGTTACATTATGTTCTCTGTTTATTTTAAACTTAAACATAGAATAATAGTCATAATGATAGTTTTTTTTAAATCTTAAATAATTAGGAAGTGATGCTGACACTATTATGAGCTCTATTGAGTGTCAGTTCAATATATCTCAGACTCCAAAGACCTACCTTTATGTTACAGTAGCTGCCTGAGGAGGACTTCTCTTTAGGATATGAATATAAACATTGATGTTCTCTTGTCAAAAACAATTTGCATCTTTAATGAAGAAATTGGCTGTATTTATGTTGCGATAAGCACAAAACCACATCTTCCAGATTACAGTGTTTGTTAGAATATTAGTGCCTCACAGAACCTGTACAGTATGTGTCAAATATAAAATTAAATAACTTGTATTATTTGTGAAAAACATGTTAACTCCTCACTAACTACTCAAGTGTTACCTTGTCATCCCGCAGGAACTACTAGTGATGTGGTCCATTATTCTAAAGTGAAAAACATGTTAACTCCTCACTAACAACTGTTCACTTTTTAGACATGTTACTTTTGTGATTAATAATTAATTGGTTATTATTTCTTAGTTCACAAGTAGTTCTCAATGAGGATATATTTCTTTAGTAATAATCAAATACCTACCAAGGAACTACCTTTGTACTAAATTACCTATTAACGCACCAGTGGGGCTCGACAGCCTTAATCAATCGGGTTGGCGCGTATGGTTGGGTTGCGGAGAGATAGTGAGATTGTGGTTAGGTCTCAGCAGCAGGAGGGATGTAGAGGTCAGTAAGCTGGGCTGAGTTGAGTGGGGGACGGAGGGGGGTGACTCTGGGATGCCAGAGTCACTGTCGAGCCCTCTTGAGGTGTCGTGGGCTAGTCGACGAAACACTGAGGACGGAAGGTGCCCACTTGAAGACCCTAGAGATGTCCCCTACTCGGCTCAATCCAGACGGTTGTCGTGTTGGTCCACTAGGGAGACCACACTGTAGTTGCAGCCGTCGTGTGTGCTGACGCGCCAAGTACACTGCAGCCGTTAACGCCGGACAGAAGGGGAGTCACACCCTCATATGGAAAGAAGCGTAAATGGATGGAGAAGCATAGTTTACTGTAAAGCTACGTCTTAGTGTTGCTTATCTTGGCGAAAGCCGAGTACAAATCAGCATGAAGTTTTAACATCTACTCTCGTGTAATGGAAATCTTACTTATTGCTTAGTTAATATTGCTTCCATATTAGTTAATAGTATTAAGTTCGGTGTTAATGCAGTACTACCTATTACTTCCTGCATAGCTACTTGTTAACTACGGACCATTATTCTAAAGTGTTACCAGAGAACCTAAGATTTAACCTGAGTGTTTAGATCACATTGTGTTAAACAGAGAGCCAGAGCCTTATGTTACTAACCAGACAAAGGATGATGTTATTGGTTTTAACTCACTAATACAGTGATCAATTAGTGAATGGGAATTACAATGACTTAATTGAAGACTATCAGTGATAAAAGGAAAGCTTCTCAAAGCCTTTAAAGCAGGCAAAGTTAAGTTGCATGCTTAAATGTATGCAGTCATGCAACAATACACTGTACAGAAAAACCTGTATCTAATGGTCACCTCTATAAGGCTGTAACAGTAATGGATCTCCCTGATGAACTGTTACCATCTTTCCTCCTTTCCTTCACAGCAAGTTTTATTAGTTAGAATTCTAACACCAAAATAGCGTTGAGCTGACAGGCAATAGTATAGCGTATTTACGATAGTTGGAGATATTGCCAAAAGCTGATGTCTTTGTCGATAGTCAAGATATTATAGGTATTAAGCTAGTATTAAAATTGGCCCGGGCATAGTTTTACAGCATTTTAATACCTTGAACATTTGTGAAAACGGCATTGTCATATTCACAGCATTTTGTTTTCTTTGCATAGCACATTAACATAAAATGTTGATAAGCCTAATAATATAATGCAAATGACAACACTAATAAATTATTATATAAAAATGTATAGCTAGTAATTCTATAATAGGTTCATGCAATCAGTCAACAATGAAAATTAAAAGCAGCTTTATTTCAAACACCAACAGAAAAACAACTGGAAAACAAATACCATAAACCTGAAGAGCACTGAAATAGCTTGCATTGGCCACGTCAAGTCATCTTCATTTATTTAGCGCTTTTAACAATGTAGATTTTTCTCAAAGCAGCTTTACAGAGATAAACATATAATTTAAGGTAACAGAGATTGTTTTGGTTTTATAGCGGTTCTTGAATAATGTTATTTCCACCTAAAGTTAGTTTTGATTGATTCACCTCTGTCGAAAGGATCATTTGTTATTAAATTAGGGGCTGCTAAGACGACGCCGTTCTCTATAGACAGACTTTAAACGTGAACCTGTGATAAACGCTGATGGCGTTCACATGCGCACTAAGACCTGATTCTATAGAGGCTATGTCACGGTTCATTGATTCATTGATTCCTTCTCGCGCTGTGTTTGTGTATGTGCGTGAGTAGGGGCGTGGTCGTTGATCAGCCACTGATTGTCATCAGCGCCAGCTGATTCTGATCAGCGATCTCTATTTATACCTTGGTCTTTCGTCTTGTGTTTGTCAGATCGTTGTTGGATGTATCCCTGTATTGTCTGGTCTTCGTTTGGTGTGCCCGTTCCTGTTTGGAGTCCTGTTGAGTTCCTGTCTGCCTGCTGTTGTGTCGAGTTCCTGTCTACCTGCCGTCCTCGGAGGTTTCTGTTCCATCTCTTCACTTCACGGACACTGGAAATATTATCTTCACTTCACGGATCATCGGGTGCCAGTCTCATCACATCACGGACTGTCGGGTTGCTCATCTGCTCCCTGCGCTACCATTGTGCTCTGGACTGTGTCTCCTCTTCACCCTCATATCTGTGCTTATAATAAATCTGGTTCTCTGCATTTGTATCTTCTGTCATCATTACAGCGTCACATAACGATCTGACCTACTATGGATACAGCGAGAACCCCGGAACTCAGCGAGTTTCTTTCTCGGAACGCCGCAAGGATGGACCAGCAGGAGGAGAATTTAGCCCTGACTGGTCGTGCCGTGCAAGCCTTGGTAGCGCAGGTGTCCGAGCTCACCCAGCGTTTCCAACAACTAGCAACCGCTCCCACTGCGCCTCCCGCACCGCCGACTCCTCCCACGCCCTCTTCAGCCAGCCATCAGCCTGAGCCTAGACTACCTGCCCCTGAGAGGTATAGCGGTGAGCCACAGTTTTGCAGGGCATTTCTAACGAAATGTTCTATGTATTTTGCCCTGCAGCCCCTGACATTTGCCACTGAGGAGTCCAAGGTGGCTCTGGTACTCACCCTGCTGTCCGGACGGGCAGCTTTGTGGGGAACGGCGGTGTGGGAGAATAAGGATCCATGCTGTTCCTCGTTCCAAACACTCTCGGCAGAGATGAAGAGGGTCTTCGATCGGGCGGTGGCGGGGAGAGAGGCCGCACGCCGCTTAGCCGATCTTCGCCAGGAGAATCAATCAGTCGCCGACTACTCCATCGAGTTTCGTACCCTCGCCGTAGAGTGTCACTGGAACGAGGAAGCGCAGTGGGACATGTTCCTGCATGGGCTGGCTGACCGTATTCAGAAGGAGATCTACGCCCTGGATCTCCCGAAGGACCTCAACGGACTGATCGAGTTAGCCCTGCGGGTGGATGCTCGCTTACAGCGGGTGGAACAGCATTCCCGCAGGACCCTGATTCCGGAGACCTTCGGACCCCCTCGAGCCAGTGGCGGGGATACGGTCAGCCCCACCTTCGATCCTGAGCCCATGCAGGTGGGTAGAGCTCGGCTCTCCCGGGAGGAGAAGGAAAGACGGAGATCCCGGGGGCTGTGTCTATACTGCGGAGGTACCGGTCATTTCACCAACACTTGCCCCGTAAAAGATCGGGCTCGGCAGTAAGCAGGAGGCTACTGTCGGGCGGGATCTCCACCAACAAGACCTCCTCTACTCTCCTTCCGGTGAGACTGCAATGGGCAACCCGATTCTACAATTGCCAAGCACTTCTGGATTCTGGGGCCGAGGGGAATTTTATGGATTTATCCTTAGCACGTAAGCTACAAGTTCCCATCACATCTCTCACGAGTCCCATTTCTGTCAACGCACTCAATGGACAGGAACTACCAGTCATTACACTCACCACTGATCATCTGACACTTATAACCTCAGGCAACCACACAGAGGAACTGTCATTTCTACTCCTGGACTCTCCCCATACTCCGGTGGTCCTCGGTCATCCCTGGCTCATCCGGCACAATCCCAGGGTTGACTGGGGCCATAACTCTGTGTCTGCTTGGAGCACCCAATGTTATGCGTCTTGTTTAATGTCTGCCTGTTCTTCGGTGTCCAGTTCTGTCTTGCAGGAGGAGTCGGTGAATCTGTCTAACGTGCCCGCTGAGTATCTCGACCTGAAGGGAGTGTTCAGTAAGTCTCGGGCTGCTTCTCTTCCTCCTCACCGTCCCTACGACTGTGCTATAGATCTTATATCAGGTACATCTCCGCCTAAGGGCAAGTTATACTCACTTTCTGTCCCAGAGAGGGAGGCCATGGAGAAATACATTTCTGATTCTCTAGCTTCCGAATTCATTCGTCCTTCCTCTTCTCCGGCGGGGGCGGGGTTCTTTTTTGTCGGTAAGAAGGATGGATCTCTGCGACCGTGTATTGACTACCGAGGGCTGAATAACATCACGGTAAAGAACACTTATCCTTTGCCATTGATGTCTTCAGCCTTCGAGCGGTTGCAGGGAGCATCCATCTTCACAAAATTGGATTTACGCAATGCATATCATTTGGTTCGCATCAGGAAGGGGGATGAATGGAAGACCGCCTTTAACACTCCCAGGGGTCATTTTGAATATTTGGTCATGCCGTTTGGGCTGTCCAACTCCCCAGCGGTTTTCCAGGCACTCGTCAATGACGTGCTGAGAGACATGATAGACCAGTTCATATATGTCTACCTGGATGACATATTGATTTTTTCTTCTTCTCTCCAGGAACACGTTCAGCACGTCAGACGAGTGCTTCAGAGGTTGCTAGAGAATGGGCTTTTTGTCAAGGCGGAGAAATGCGCTTTTCATGCACAGTCTGTTCCTTTCTTAGGTTACATCATCTCATCTGAGGGAGTGCGCATGGATCCTAGCAAGGTTAAGGCTGTGATGGATTGGCCAAGCCCAGATTCCCGTAAGGCCCTACAGAGGTTTCTGGGGTTCGCCAATTTCTATCGGCGTTTTATTCGTAATTTCAGCCAACTAGCCGCTCCTCTGACTGCCTTGACCTCCCCCAGAACGGCGTTCAGGTGGTCCGATACAGCCGAGGCTGTATTCGCCAAACTCAAGAGCCGCTTCAGTTCTGCTCCCATCTTGATTGCCCCTGATTCATCACGTCAGTTCGTGGTGGAGGTCGACGCGTCAGAGGTGGGGGTAGGTGCAGTTCTTTCCCAGCGTTCTCCCACAGACGACAAGATGCACCCTTGCGCGTTTTTGTCCCATCGTTTATCGCCTGCCGAACGTAACTATGACATTGGTAACAGAGAGTTGCTGGCAGTCAAGTTAGCGCTGGAGGAGTGGCGTCATTGGTTAGAGGGTTCGGGAGTGCCTTTTATCGTTTGGACCGATCACAAGAACCTGGAATATATTAGAACTGCTAAAAGACTCAACTCCAGGCAGGCTCGTTGGGCACTTTTTTTCGGTCGTTTTGATTTTTCCCTCTCGTACCGCCCGGGGTCTAAGAACATCAAACCCGACTCTTTATCTCGTATTTTTGACCAATCCGAACGCCCGGTTACTCCCGAGTGTATTCTTCCCGAGAGGCTATTTATCTCCACACTCACATGGGAGGTCGAATCGAAGGTCAGAACGGCCTTAGAAGGGGTAACGCCTCCGCCCGGTTGCCCACCGAGTCGATTGTTTGTGCCAGAGGGGGTTCGGTCCGACGTCATTCGATGGGGTCACTGTTCCAGCATAGCATGTCATCCAGGGGTAAACCGCACCAGTTTTTTGGTCAAGCAACGGTTCTGGTGGCCGTTGATGGCTCGTGACATTCGGAGTTTTGTTTTGGCTTGCTCGGTTTGCGCCACTGGTAAGACGTCCAATCGACCCCCAGATGGGTTACTCCAACCGCTGTCTGTCCCTTCGAGACCCTGGTCCCATATCGCGCTAGATTTCATTACCGCCCTCCCACCCTCCCAGGGCAAGACGGTCGTTTTGACCGTAGTGGACCGGTTCTCGAGGGCGGCTCATTTTATTCCCTTGCCCAAATTACCTTCTGCCAAGGAGACAGCGGTGGCTGTCTTAGATCACGTTTTTCGTCTACATGGCCTTCCGACTGACGTGGTTTCTGACAGGGGTTCCCAATTCGTGTCCAAATTTTGGCAGGAGTTTTGTAGATTACTGGGGGCGACTGTAAGTCTATCTTCGGGTTACCATCCTCAAAGCAATGGGCAGACCGAGAGAGCCAACCAAGATTTAGAGAGAGTGTTGCGATGTTTGGTATCTAAGAATCCTTCCTCCTGGACCCAGCAACTCTCATTGGTGGAGTACGCGCACAACTCGTTACCAGTGTCATCTACGGGCCTATCTCCGTTTGAGTGTAGCCTAGGGTACCAGCCACCAGTTTTTTCTAGCCTGGAATCCGAAGTCGCGGTCCCCTCCGCTCACGCCTTCTTCCAGAGGTGCCACCGCACATGGACCAGAGCCCGTGAGACTCTGCTCCAGGTGGGGGCACGCACCAAGGCTAAAGCCGATCGCCACCGGTCTAGGCCTCCCGTATACGTCGTTGGTCAAAAAGTGTGGCTTTCTACTAAGAACATTCCGCTCCGCTCCGTGTCTAATAAACTAGCTCCCAAATTCATTGGCCCATTTACGGTCACCAAGATCATTAGTCCGGTGACAGTCCGCCTCAAACTTCCTCCTGCGTACAGGAGAATTCACCCCGCCTTTCATGTTTCCAAATTAAAGCCTGTTTTTCGTTCTCATCTTAATCCGCCGGTCCCGGTTCCTCCACCGCCGCGACTCGTAGATGGGGAACCCACATATTCGGTCAATCGCATTCTGGACTCGAGACGGAGGGGACGCGGATACCAGTATCTGGTGGACTGGGAAGGTTACGGTCCGGAGGAGAGAAGTTGGGTACCTGCCAGGGACATCCTGGATCAATCCCTTATTGATGATTACAATCAACAGGTAGGTCCTCCTGGGTGCGCCAGGAGGCGCTCCTAGAAGGAGGGGTAATGTCACGGTTCATTGATTCATTGATTCCTTCTCGCGCTGTGTTTGTGTATGTGCGTGAGTAGGGGCGTGGTCGTTGATCAGCCACTGATTGTCATCAGCGCCAGCTGATTCTGATCAGCGATCTCTATTTATACCTTGGTCTTTCGTCTTGTGTTTGTCAGATCGTTGTTGGATGTATCCCTGTATTGTCTGGTCTTCGTTTGGTGTGCCCGTTCCTGTTTGGAGTCCTGTTGAGTTCCTGTCTGCCTGCTGTTGTGTCGAGTTCCTGTCTACCTGCCGTCCTCGGAGGTTTCTGTTCCATCTCTTCACTTCACGGACACTGGAAATATTATCTTCACTTCACGGATCATCGGGTGCCAGTCTCATCACATCACGGACTGTCGGGTTGCTCATCTGCTCCCTGCGCTACCATTGTGCTCTGGACTGTGTCTCCTCTTCACCCTCATATCTGTGCTTATAATAAATCTGGTTCTCTGCATTTGTATCTTCTGTCATCATTACAGCGTCACAGGCTATTGCAATAACACATGCAATAACAAAATAAAACATCTATTCATGGTGGTATAATTTTAAAGTAACATTTAAAATGTGTAATAATAGAAATAAGGTTGATGATTTTTACTCTACATCTTGATAATGTTAATGTTACAGATATACTGTAGTATAGTCTGTAAAGTAATGGACATGTCTTTTTTCACTTTTTTTTTTTCAGGGTGGACCCCGAAGAAAATGAAGTTCTAGATGGCCTGCTTGGTGTTGAGCTTGAGATCAAAAACTCTGCATCAAAGCTAGCTGAAAACATTGATGAAAAATGTAGTGGAGGTGAAAGAGAAAGTTTCTCAAGTTTCAAAGTCACTATCCATTGCTTCCTCTCTGCGAGATGTGTTGGCATGTAGGATGTGCACAAACATCCCAAATTCTGTGCTTGTTATAACGGCATGCTGTGGGCAGGTGGCAGGGTGTGGCCCCTGTATCCAGATATCTAAATGATAATGACAGCTGCCTTTTATGCAAGGCAAATATGTTCACAGGCAAACTGGTGTTTTTAAGAGGCCTGAGTGAGGTACTGGCAAAACTGACAAATGCAGCGTCTTAAATGTGGTCTGGCTGACAGTTTGGATCAAAAGTTCAGAAATAATAATGTTGAGAGAATTTTTTATATGTATTTTAGCATCTTGTTTTTTTTTTTTTTAAATCTTGGGCATGGTGTTCAGGGGTAAGTATGGCATCTGGCTGAGTAATTTTTTCTTTTTCTGTATCATTTTTTTGTATGCGTGGAGAGGCATAAATTAAAAAAAGCCAGCTAAGTTTATCTGTGTAGCCTGGTGCCATATGCAGTGTCTTAATAGGCATTACTGCTTAACAGCAGTATCTGTTACTGTTCTTGAACTGGCCATTTAAAGAGAGACACCCTCCATTTTCTTCAACAAACACTTGTTATATGAACCATAGCACATTTTTCCAAGCAGAATATGCTGGCTAAGGGTCATTTCACGGTTCAAAACTGTTTAAATAATAATAGCACTGATACTTGAAAGAAAGTCTGGTTTGCTGGTTTCCCCATACATCTTGTGGGGCATTTTAAGAAACGAATTCTGACTTTTAACAAATGTTACAAAGGTACTTCACAAAATAAACCAGTTCAACTTGCAAATGTACTTGTGTCATTAATACCAGTTATGTGTGACCCTCACCCCACACCAGTTCACCATAGTCATAGTGCATAGCTGATAAATATAGTGATGTGTTGCCAAACATAAATCATGTCAATCAATGCAAATAATGTATAATGTTCATGTACTGTAGCATGAAAACATTCCATGCTGCAGTTCAGGAGTGAGAAAAGACTGACAGAACAGATAATAAATAATACATAAAATATACTTTTTAAATAGATTTTATAGAATATAGATTTTGATAATGACAAAGAATATTCCTAATCCTAATATGAGAGGTTAGGGCCTGGTTTCACAGACAGGCCTTAGATTAGACAGGATTATGCATTAGTTAAATTAGGACATTTAAGTAACTTTTATAAACATTTTTAGTGTGTATGTTGTGACAAAACAATGACAGTGACATATTTTATATGTCAGTGCAAGTTGCATTGAGTTAAAACGGCTCAAACATGCATTTTAGCCCAGGACCAGTTTAAGTCTTGTCTGTGAAACCAGGGGTTAAAGTATTAATTCTGCAAAAACTGTTTGTTGTCAGCATTTTACTGTTGTTGTTTTTTTAAATGAAGAATTCTTCTGCATTAATGTTGTTTTTTATTACTTGATATACCGTTTTTATTGCTTTAAATATTGTTACCACACCATATGTAGCAGTATGAGTTTAACTCATAACTAATCTGCGTTCTTTTGGCCAATCAGTGCCATAGCCCCCCCCCCCATAAATACGGTAGTAATCCTTCTGACTGTCCTCTTGCTCGCTGGTGACGAAAGTGCGTCATACTTTCGGGTCACTCACTCTGTGTTTTGCTGCTGCGTGTCTACAAGTAAAAGTAGCGACTCTGCTGTCTCTGAACTTATTTCACTGTTATGGGCTGCCGTTATGTTTACTATGCATTAAACGATCATAGATCTCCGGTTGGCGGGCCAGTTCTTCACTCTGTGGCTCAACGCATTTACAAGCGGATGATACTGAAAGCTGCCTGTACTGTTCCCAGATAGCACAAGTCTATTTGATGTGATGTTTACATCTGGAAGACGTATTTTTGATGTCAGATGTCAAATAGACGTTTAGAAGATGTCAGTTTAACATGCATTCTAAATCATTACATCTTAAAGACATCTTCTAAACGTCTATTTGACATCTGACAGGAAACATCCTATAGATGTATTGCAGATGAGCAAACACTCTTAAAAATACGTCTTCCAGATGTAAACATCACATCAAATAGACTTGTGCTATCTGGGTTTGTACCCATTGAGCTGCCTCCTCCTGGGTGATACAAAACGCTGCTTGATCGGTATGTAGGATACACGATGTAGGATTTATTTGTTTGATTTGGGGTTAATTCATTTTTTATAAATAACAGGAGCCGGGCTGGTTCAACTGGAGATTCTCTTCAGCCGCAGAGCATTCATTCATAGCTGCTGTTTTGCCTGGATTGCTGTTCGTTAAACGTGCATTTTGAACATCGTATCAATAATTTCAACCTTATTTGCTTTCTGCACGCCCGTCCTGGAATGTTGCCTGCCTAACGTGCATATTTTGAACATTGTGTCATCAACTTTAGTCGATCGTTGCATGCCCGCCCTGGACAGCTGTAATTGTGTACGTTTTTGAATATTAAACCAACAGCTCTACTTGATCGCTGCACTGTGCTACACTCATCTAATGCGCAAGTTTTGAACATTTTTACAAGGAACGTTACTGATTGCTGTCCACCCGTTCTGCCTTCACGGCCACTGGGCAATCACGGCCATACGTTTGAATGTGCGAGCCTCCAGTTTGACGCGGGCTACTATTTTAACTGTTTGATGCAGTTGAAGGGGTTGGCTCTTTCGTTATAATTTGGGTTAAGTGTTTGTTTCCTTTCTCTTATTCTGGTTTTGGTTTAGTTAATTTGCATTTATAGTTTGTTTCTTTATCAGTGATTTCAGTTTATCTCGTTAGGTAAACTAATCCAGTTAATACATTTATATCTCTTTGTCTTATTTTGTCTTATTACTGAATTAGTTTTCCTTGGTCAAGGTTTCATTGTACTTTAATCCATGTTTATTAGGGTGGCCCTTAAAGGAGAACTCCGGTCAATTTTAACATTGAGCTAATTTTTTAGTAAATTTGGAGTGCTGTCAGTACAGAGAACAACGACAAAAATCGGTGTTGCCTACACCGTGTTATTTTCTTTTTAAAATTTGCACAGCCATGTGACTGATGTTATTAAGAGTGAACAACACGGTCAATCTGACTGCAGTAGATGTGAAATATATTAATAAAAATGATGTTAATTCAGCCAGCTCACATACCTGTATTTTCTTTCTGTTTTCGGTCGAAGTCCAAAGTAGTCGATTATCGAGTTCGCGTGCGCGTGCGCTGCCAGGTTGTATGAGATCCCATTCTCCCAACTCAATTATCGACTACTTTGGACTTCGACCGAAAACAGGAAGAAAATACAGGTATGTGAGCTGGCTGAATTAACATAATTTTTATTCATATCTTTCACATCTACTGCAGTCAGATTGACCGTGTTCACTCTTAATAACATCAGTCACATGGCTGTGCATTTTAATGACATATCAAGGATGTTAAGAGGCTAAAATCAGGTTTAAAACTTGCCCCATTGAAGTCAACAGGGTGCAAATTTTAAAAAGAAAATAACATGGTGTAGGCAACATCGATTTTTGTCATTGTTCTCTGTACTGACAGCACTCCAAATTTACAAAAAAATTAGCTCAATGTTAAAATTGACCGTGGTTCTCCTTTAAGTGTAGGAATTTTTTTTTCTTTTTCGTTTTTCTGTAGCCTGACCCCCCAGAGTTGTTCCATTTATGCTAAAAACACCCCAGAAAAAAAATGGGGCAAAAATATTAATATCTAGAGGTAGCTCAAGCACATCAAAGTTCGCTGTTTTTGTAGGCAATTCTACAGCAAAATTATTTATTCCAAAACATTTAGCATTGAGCATTGTATTCAATACTATACACAGTTTGCAGAATGCATCAAATTACGTAGCCTATTACTTGATCACAGTTCAATGTGAGTATAATGATAATTATTTAACCAAATATATCTTACACAACATACATTTGACTATTGTAAGATAACTGATGATACGCATCTTTTCACAGTTTGCACAGTTCAAAGTCAATAGTTCAGAGTTTCTTAACACCAAGCAGCGTTTATTTCTTGGCATCTGGAAATTGTATTCGGTTTTGCTCAATGACTTCCAGAGCATACTGCAGCTGTTCTTCACACCTAAAGCGCCCAGATTGTGACGCATCTTGGATGAGCGCAACACCACGTTCTGCGTGGTCGTTTGTTACCGCCAGACTATTGATTATTGCCTCCGCAGCTTTGAAATCATCTCTACTGTTCCATGATTCGGGATCTTCAGACAGGAATGCATCAGGTATACCCAGCATCAGGGACGTGCACAGACATTTTGAGGGGCAGGGACTCAAGTGAAAAAAAGGGCACTTCTCATAATTACGTTTTGTTTTTTTTTTACTTTTTTTAAACCAAAAAGTATATATATTAACACAACTCTGACTTCCTTTTTAAAACATTTTTTTTTTAAAGTTAATTAATTGTATCTTCCTCAAACTCACGCAATTGTTTCAATTTCAAAAGATGTCCACAAAATAATCAGTTCACACAGAAACCATGGTCTCCTTAGTATTAAATTTTTTACAAATATTTATTAGGCTTCAAAAAATAAAACAGCTTTTAATTTAAGTGAACTTCAAACAATCCTCACATAAACCCATAATACATGTCATATTTAGGCTACCTGTGCCCTTCCTATCTAACAGGTAGCTCATATAGGCTACAGAAATTGAATAAAGTTATCAGACAGTCTGCGCTGCATAAATTATATATAGACTAATCCTTATTAAAGCTACGCAAGTTATTTAGTCAAGAGCAGTGGGTAATTTTCTCTGTTCCCTTTGTTCTTTGATTAACTTTACGGACAGAAAGCTTAATTGGTAGCTGGCCCTTTAAGAGCCGCCGTTGCAGAGCCAGAGACGCGGATCTCACACGCGCCTCATTCTCTCACAACTCTTTATGTCCATCATAAGACTGCTCTTATGTTATGAAGATACTTGACAAACTACATTTTGGCAATTATGTGTGTTATTGTTCGTTCAAGCGCGAAAGAGAACTGTATTCTGGCGCGCGGTCTGTGCATGCGCACATGATACTGGCGCGCGTCTTTCTGTAGAGAGAGGGAGCGCTTTAGAACTCCTGACCTGATATTTAGATACACTATTCAATAAATATATTTGTTTGACAGGGAAGCTGTGCGCAAACAGGAATATATATTATAAAAAATAAATTAAAAAAAGCAGCACCCTTGAAAAAAGGGCACTTTGTCTCCAGGAATAAAAAGGGCAGGTGCTCAAGCCCCTTTTGATGTCTACGTGTGCACGTGCCTGCCCAGCATTGAAAACAGGTTTCTGCTGGACTTCGAGACAAAGTTATCAAGCGTTTTCTGTTTTATAGTCAGCTTGTCCACTTGAGCGCGTTTTGGCGGATCCTTCTCACCGACCCGCTCTTCTAATGCTTTGAGAATTGCTCGCTTCGTAGTGAAATCCACCTGCTTATCGAACAGGCTGAAAAGTATCAAATCCTCCGACAAGTACCAGAGATGCCCAGCTATCTTATGTGATGTATCTGTTCTGATGTCTCGATCAGGATATGAGTGGAGTGACTGTAGTATTTGTAGATCATTCCTAGGTGTGGTGGCAGCCACAGGTGCCTGAAACCAGAACTTGATGTATATCTTGGCAAGAAATATGTTAAGACGTAGCAGTCCACGAGATTCGCGTGCCGTCAGCTTAAACTGGGATCGGAATAGCCAGACCTTGATGCTGTATATGGCTTTCGCCATCCAGCGAGCTTGATGCATTGGGCCAGTGCTCTGAACTTTGTATCAGGTGATTTCACTCCCATGAAGATTAGCATTAATTTCAGCAGCTCTCTATAATCATCTCTCGGCTGAATATCCTGCAGCTGCTGTTCACAGAATGCAATGACTTCATCTCGGATAACAGATAGCTCAGATGAGGCGAAATCATCTGAAAATGCATCATCATAAATGTTCTGATCAATGGCTGACCGTTGTCCTTGAAAGCGCTTGAAGATGAGGACTGCCGGTGCCTTGCTGGGTCCCATACAAACTGCAAATGCGGCAGCCAACACCAACTCCAATATATGATGCCGACAACCAAAATGTAGAAGTGGCCGTCCAAGCAGCTGCTCTAGAAGGATACAGGCTCCAGACAGTCTGCCAGTGTTGGAACTGGTCGTATCAAAGCACATACCATGAACAAGATGGTCCAGTCCCCATTCTCTGATGGCATTGTAAACTGCCTGGGCCTCTGCTTGCCCTGTTCCTGTGGAAATCTTTGGAATGGCCAACAGCTTCTTTTCCCCCATTGTTGAAACCAGAATGGGCAGCCTGTTCACCTTTTCTTTACCTGTTAAGTCAAGCATCAACTTGCCATCCCAGTGGACCGTTAGCGCCGTGCTTGGTATGAATGATTCTACAATGTCAGCGGCGGTTGCTTCTCTGTGTTTTCGACGTTGACGCTGGATGGTTGACCTGTTTAGAGCAAGAGCTTCTGGGTCTTGTCCGAGAGCCTTGGCAGATTCGAAAACAATCATCATGGCAGCCCTGTCACTCAGTAAATTTCTATCAAGCATTGCTGACAGAGGAGGTGATATAATGTGATGGCGACCCCGTTTCCTTGGTGGTGCACCAGGCCTACTTGTGGTGGATAGTCCAGGATTTCCACTATCCGATTCTGATTAACTATTCTCGGAATTATTGCTGCTGCTGCTCTCCGAGACTCTGACTCTGAGAGAATATTTTTTTCTTGTTCAGAACGATGGCGTTGGCTTTGCAATTTACCCTGTTTCTCCTTCTGCTTCTGTTGCTGCAGCAACAACACTTTGTCGACACCCAACATGCAACCAGATTGTCCTTTTTGCCACTGAAGTTCGAGGAAGAGCTTATCCTTCTCTCTCTCTTCTTTCGAGTAAGTCTCTGCATCGATTAGCTCAATAGCATTTGCATGTGCAATGTCAAACAACCCTGCAATAATGTCTGTGAAAGTGGCTTTGTTAGCCTGTTGAGTCTTTGTTTGGCGATTCTTGTTCTTTTTCAACCCCTTCCAGTCACAAAATAATTGCTCAAGTTTTTTAACGGAGTGCTGTCGATGCTTGACCAGAATTCTTGCCCGGAACCAAAATTCTTCCACTCTCTGTATGGTATTGTTTGCTGCTGCTCGAATATCCTCTTTCAGAACATTGTGACGATGTAAAAAATGGCCGAGAACGATGGTCCCTGTGGGTAGCTTAGTCCCTTCAATTCCTTCCACATGGCTAACGAGAAAATCTTGCGAGCGCGTAGCAACTGTCCCTCCCGTCGCCATTGGGCACTGCTGCTTGCGATGTGCTGAAGTGCCGACGACTGCAAATCACAGCCAGTAATGACAAATACTTGAAATAAGTCAAAAAAGTGGCAAAATAACACAATTTATGCTTCTGCAAGAAATGCGTAGAACATCTTTTGTCCAAAATAGGTGTTTAAAATATTCTGGCTGACCCCCCAGCATGAGTTTTTCAAGGTGATAGTTATTTAGAATGTGTCACTTTATGGTTTCCATGGTGACGCGTCATTGCTTGTCACGTGACACCGCAGCCAAAGAACGTATATTTACAAGAAGTGAAAGCCAATAGAACATTCCATTGCAACACCAGCGCCCAGCAGCAGCGCTGTGCTTCCGCCATTTTGGGGTGAAAGCGACTCGGCAGTCATATATTATACATATATTTAGTCCAGTGCAGAGGTCATTTTTAGGTTGAAATAATTAGGTAAAAAGAAAAAGAAGTTGCTAACCAGGGGTGCGTTTCCCGAAAGCATCGTTAGCCAACTATGGTCGCAAGTTCCGTCGTTATCTGCATAGTTCAACGAGTCAGTGTTTCCTGAAACCATCGTTCCAACGAACAGTCGCAAACAGCATCGCAAAGTTGTGTGGTTTGAACGACAGCTCTCGACCTGTGGTTAGAAGCATAGTTTCTATATTGCATGACATTTGGACGTAATAAATCCTTATCTTGAGCAAAATAAGCAAGCTGACATTCAGTACAACCTGTGCCTTTTATTTAGAATACATACAAATGTAATTTACGTATTTTAGTTTGTCAAAAGATTTAAAGTACCGTGTTTGAAGACTGCGCATGTGCGAACATGCTCTACTATGTAAGAACGAGCCAAATATTGAGTCTGGTAATAAAGCAAAATAACTGAGAAAAATTAGAAATAGTCCTCAGATGACATGTCTGTAATTTATATAAAAAATCTAGCGTTATTTCGACCTTAAACAGTTTAATTAAAAGAAGTTATTACTCCACCACGTGCGTGCCGTTCACTTTTCATAATCAACATGGGGAAAAAACAAATATGAAACTAAATGCGCTTATTTAATGGCTACAACACGTATACAGTAGGCCTAAAGACTCTCTATTTGTACAAAATTGCTGCACATTCATTTAATTCTGAATTTTGCACGTTGAAAGGCATTTTTTGTGCACAGTAAAACATATCTGCAACATTTATAAAGTTCACGGATAATTGTGCATGCATTTATTAATCATTATGATACTAAAATCAAAATAAAGTAGGTTAAAAAAAATCAGATGAGCAGAATATAAACGCAACGTGTTTAATTAGCTTACACATTAAGCATTTTCCTCCCATAGAAAACCATTATAAGAACACTTGGCTTAATGCAGATTAGAATGTCCCAGCATATGTTGAAATAACGAGATATGTTCAAAAATAAGTTATCAATGAAATACATGAATTCAGCAAATAAATATAACTGTAGCCTACTAAAATGTAAATGTTGGACAACAAATATATAACAGCAATAGAATAGCTTTGCAGTAAACTTCTTATATCGTATATTAATGACCGTTAAAGCAAGACTATGTAAACAAAAACACTGTACAAAAGTGGCAATTATCGGATAACGGACACATGTAATGCATCATGTTCTATAAGATCATCGTGTTTGTAGCATGATCCAGGGGATTAAAACGTACAAAATATATTTCAGGCCTAGTGGAGTTGGTAACTAATAATAGTAGTAAAGGTGTAAAGTTGCATAAAATGGAAACACTCAATAATGCAAGAAAAAACTACCTAAAAAAACTGTTCTGTGCTGTTGTCCATTAACTTCAGTTGGAATCTTCACTCCAAAATGGCGGCCGCGCTACCGAGGCGCCACCTAGTGGCTGTTACCAAAAAAGCATCAGAGTTTCGCCTCTTGTGCTTCTATACTCTTTGCCGCAGCGGCAGCAACAACAGAGCTGAATGAATGATGTCATTTTTCCTTTTTTATTCAAAATATTCACAAATTTGTTAGATATGGCATGAAATATCTGATATTCCGATTGTGAAATATATGCTTGTGGAAGTGTTTTGTTGTTTAAACACCTTTATAACGATCGCATTAGTTGAGCTGTATGCGCGATGGGCGCCGCCATCTTAGTTTGTGCCGCAGATGCATTTCAGAGAATCGGATCTGTTGGATTTACAACACGTGAATTCATCCACTTCTCCCGAAATACATAAAAGTAAGTGGCAGGTAAACTGGGAGAAGAATAGAGTAAACTTTAAAGTTACTTACACAATGCGTATCTGATATGAATAAAACTAATTATTTATAAAACTAATTATAATGGAATAAAACTAATTATAATGGAAAGGATTATATATTATTATATATATACCTCTTCCTTTGACATCAGTGTGTAATTTACAAACTCTAAATGTATTTTTTTTTAGTACTTATATGTCTGAAACCTAAAATAAACATTATTGTGATCGTACGTGCGAAAGGGTTAAATAAGCAAGTATGTCATTTAAAAAGTTGAGAGAAAATTAGGCAAGTGGTAATTATCTCAAATTGAGCTGATTATACAAAATTTCAACGTCATCAAGCCACCTCTAAATATTGTTCAAATGAGCTCATATTTTGCCTGAATTATTTTTTCATATATTGGAACAACTTGAGGGGGTCAGACAATTATAAATCAAAACTTGAAAAATAAGGGCCACCTTAATGTTTATTTTGTTTTTCTTTGTTTATTGAGAAGTGTCTTAGAATTTATCTTATTTTTCTAGTGTACTGCCTTCAGGAACCATTGCTGTCTCTGGCAGTTTGGGTATTTTGTGATAAAGATTATTTAAATTTGTTTTCTTCATTTAAGTATTAACACTGATTTTATTTTTTTATTTTTTTTCTTGTTGTGGAGTGAATCCCCTTTTATCGTGTGTGTTTGTGTCCGCTTTTAGTTGCTGAGAGCCGAAGGTGGTGGTGTTGGTGTCCGGGTGGTGGTATCCCCTTCTCGTGTGCTGTGTTGTCTACCCTGTTTTCTGTGTTGACGTGTTGTGTTTTTCAGTGTTTGTGTTCACGTGGCGACCTTTACGTGAATTCCCAGGGTGGCGTAGTCTGTGTTTTTGGGGCAGGTTCCACCTAGACTATAACCTCCTCAGTACTGTTTGCTCTCTGCAACGCCACACATTGATACTGAGTAGGTAATATATACAGCAATGCATTTTATAATATAAATTGTTTTGTTACAAGAACCGCTTATCTAAAAAAAAAAATTAAAAAAAATTAAATGCGACTTTAAATGAGACTTTAATAAGAAATTGCAATTTGAAAAGTAACCAATAAGATGTCAGACAAAAATAGTAAAGTAAACAATTATGTTTGTCTCTGAAATAGTGGAGTAGAAATCTTAATACTCTCAAAAAGGTACTTAAAGGCTACTACCGGTACTTTGTTTAATTTGAACAACAACACAACACCACCACACTACCCTATTGCTCCAGTCTATGTGTAATGTTTACATATGTCTCCAAACCCTCCCAGAGTAGGCCACTGTGACCTAAAAGACAATCATAAAACATTTCCTCACAACTACAGGTTGACAACAGCAATGTTTCCCTCTGCACCTGAAGGTCAGGGTGACCATCGAGGGGGTCTCGTCCATAGGGCGCCGGATGAGTCAGAGTTCCTCCATTCCTAATGTAGTCAGCTGCAAGATCCTCAGCAGGTGGAAGGAACTGAGGTGGGATTCGAGCGGTCCTGAGATGGGCTGCAAAAAGAGCATCGGGTATGCCCTTGGATGGGATTGTATGTGCATTCCAGGCAGGGATGAAATTCTGTAACCCAACCATGCAGCATTTTAAAGCAATGGCTGAGACACAGTGCTTCCAAAATGGGTCATCAATGTCCAAAAAACCATTGTTGACCAAGGCACACAATGTGTACTTAATTGGGTAGTTTATTCGCGAGTTGACTTCGACCCACTTTCTTTCAGCAGCGTGGTTCTGTCTTGACTGACTTTGAATGAAAGGGGGTCTATTGACATTAGTGCGAAAGGCCCGAAGATTGTCTTGTTGATACGGACACAAATAAAATTCACGTCCATGATCAACTCTTATCTGATCAAAAAGGCCATGGCTCAAGCAGATTTCTCTGTACACATCGTCATAAATTATCTGATTATTTTTGATCGGCATTACAGAAAATCCCAAAATTTTCCCACTGAAACCATCAGAGGCGACAACTTCCGTCACTCCAAAATCCACAAGCTTTTCGTTTTGGTCCATGTGTATTTTGTGACCGGCATACTCAGCATAATAGACATGTGGATTAGTTTGGCGAGCAGTTTCCTCTCTTCTCATCTGTGTGTACTGCGGGGTAATTTGTTCCAGTGCACGCCTTACAGCTCTTTCACCCAAACTGTATCCCGAAGCTCTCAACATCCCAGTCATCATCATTCTACCGTACACAGGGCCGCTAACGGTAACTGCTGGTCGAACGACTGCATCCACACCATCTCTCCCTAGCCGTGCATAATCGAAACGATGAATGTTTCTCGATGCGCAGAATTTAGAAATGGAGGAAATACTGGAACCTCTCCCAAGTCCATATTGCTGCTGTAAGACCTCTTGAACTTGTGTGCATGTGTATCGCAGCTCCTCTACTAACCTGCGAATTACACTTTCGTAATCATCAAGCGCACTCCACTCACACATCTTCCAGGCAATCTGTGGTTTTTAACCGGAGTCACACAGTTAATAGGGTTCTGACATGTAGGCGATAAATTATTTCATAGTTAGACTCAGACGTGCCATATACAATAACGCTACACCGCTCTGGGTAAATGCATCCACTCCACGTGCGCCCCCCGCTCCATGCCCCGGTGGAACTGGTACGGTCCAACCGCGAGCAAAACACAAAGAAATGGAAAATCAGAGCAACGAGTCATTTTTTTATGTTTGTTCAAAAACCAGACTCGGACGCAACAACCCAAGCTTGTGGAATTGAAAATTAATCTGAGAGACAATTATCCGTTTGTGAATTAATAAAAAAAATGGAAAATAAAAGCCAAATTTTCATTTGGTTAATTTTGATGGTGCAAATTGAACAAAGAACTGCAAAGCGTTACACGGACCGGCGGATGTGCGTGTGTCATTCAAAACACCAGACAAAATAAGATGTTCCTGCAAAACAGAACATGACAAAATAATCGTTTTTACTCGATTGTACTATTTTGGTGATCGTTGGGAGCATAAATCGAAATTCAATTAAAGGTTGTATCAGTGATTTCAGGCCCAAAAATAAATGTCTAATCTTTCCTAACGATCGGCTAGCTGCCCGCCCCATAAGCAGGCTGTCAAAAAAACGCGTCTGTAGGCAGCCTAGGCTCTGAGATCTGCACAGAAAAACAAATGGGTACAACCACCAATCAAAACCAAAATAAAGTGTTCCAACCAATTACCGACAGGGGCGGGTGTTGTGAGGTTTAGAGCTCGTGCACGGCTGGACGCGAAGTCGGAGCAACACCCGCCCCTGTTGGTGATTGGTTGGAACACTGTTTATTTTGGTTTTGAGTGGTGGTTGTAGCCATTTGTTTTTGTGTCATATTTTTTCGAATTATGCGAATTGGCAATTATTATTACAGACGTCCTGTGGTAAAAATACATTCATTCATCTACCCTTGTAAAACTAATCCCGTCCGAATAGGGCTATAGAGATCAGTGAAAGTAATTCACACTTAACAGTGAGGTCATATTTGAACTTCCTGCCCTGACCATGGAGGTGTGGTTGGCTTTTGCAAATCTTTTGACTTATAGGGGTGGTTGATTGCGATTTAACTATTTTCATTTTAAATAGTGTGTACTGTTGCTGTTGGTGCATGAACAGTATCTGCAAAGTTGCTGCGCTGAAAGTTCAACGTATGCAGAGATATCGTCTTTTAAAAATCAGGAAGTTTAATGCCTACAAAAATGACTCGAATGGGACTACAACGAGATACTTCCCAGGTTTTATACGTAAATAACGCATAAATTTACATCAACCCTCCCTCCGGAATATGCCAAAAAGGGGGCATGGCCATATATCTGCGGCTTTGTCGAAGAGGAAGTGTTATATTGGAGAGCTGTAGCTATGCCGTCGAAAGTGTGTTATTTTCCCCCAGCTGTCAGGTCTTCTGTGTTCGGGCTTCCTACGGACGCTGTAGTTCGTCAACAATGGCTAAAATTTATGTTTGATTATGTTCCTGAAAATTACAATCGTAATTTAGCTCTCTGTGCTGCACATTTTACGGAAGACAGCTTCCAGAATCTCCACGAATTCAATGCCGGATTCAACAAGGAACTGTTACTAAAACATGAAGCAGTTCTAACTTTAAAACCAGAGGCAGCAGTTGTTGCGCCACAACCTGTAAGTAAGACTTAAAGGGGTCATGACATGAGGTGTTTCCCCTTTAAGAGTTCAGTGTTAACGCCCACTGTTATGATTGGCTAACGTCAGTGCTGCTTATGCATAAATTATTAACGTTAATCATTTTGTATCACATGTAGACTACACAATGCTCCACCACGTGAAACTTCGGTCTTCCGATCTTTTACCATCGTGTCAATTCTCAATTGATTTTGATTCTGTTGTGGCAAAATTCTCTTTAAACAGACATCACTGCGTAAGAGACACTCAAGAGTCAAATTAGTAAAAAGAAAAGTATTTATTCTTGCAAGAACAAATAGGCTCAGTCCATACACAGTTGCCCATGCAAGGAGTGACACACATAACACAGGTCGGGCCAATCTTTATACTGTTCTTTCCAAGGCTGTTTGCTATTGTCATGAATCAGGCTCCCTCCTCTGTTTCTTTTCTTTCTCTCTTACGCCCCCTCCTGGTCTTTTCCCTCCTTACACCTTTTCCCCTTTTCTCCCTTCTTGTTCAGCTGTTCCATATCTCATCATCTCGTTAAAGCTCACACCTGTTCTCTCTTCCTTTTGATTTTTCGCCCTATTTCTTCTCCCTCTTTTCCTTTGTTCCCTGCCAGAGTATTTCCTGATGTTCGTTACGTACCTGATGTTTCTCTGTCGTCCTCCAGTCCTGTCGTGTCTGCTGTGGTATGTGCCATCTCCAATTGTGTAATTTGATCATCATCTGCCTGCCCTGTCTCTGGCTGTCGAGTCTGACTAGAGTCACAAGCTGTTCATCTGCTTCGCTGCATCCCCCAGGGGATTTCCTGAGCCTAGTGTGCAGACGCTCTTCAGTTGCCCTTTTCGACTAAGCTTTCTGTTTGAACTGTATTGCCAGTTGGCTCCTGATTTCTGTTTATCGCCTTGCGGCTCCCCTGAGTTATTAAAGAGACATTTGATCTGCCTTTGCGTTTGGGTTCTCTCTCCCCTTCATGACAGCTATGGCCTTGCCTCTCAGTAATTTTCCACAGACATTATCACTCTGCATATGGCCAGATCATGCGACATTCATTTGCAGTATCTGCTGAGAATGAATTTAGAACATACACTGAAGGTATGTATGTAATAAATGTATGTAATAAATGTATGTAATAAATGTATGTAATAAACAATAAGACAATTTTTAAGTCATATCATCACACTTGTATTCTTCCTCTGATTTTTGCATAAGGATCACTCTTCTTAAACATTTGTGAAAATAGTATTTTAAAAGAAGAAAGCTTAAGGCTGTTTTGTGGAGTAAAGCCCGTAAGTTAAATAGCAAGCAAGTAAAAAATGCATGTAAAGCCGGGCTAAAAGAATAGGCACTGCTATTGCATTCCCGACATAAGCCGGACCCTCAGTCACTTCACATAAACAAAAAACAGTGTACAGATTAGTAAGAAAAGAAAAGAACAAAAGTATAATAAAAATCCCTTAGTTCAACCATATTATCGTTCATCATTCTCATTTCACGGAAGACATGCTGCTTTTGACCCTCATTTCTTATCATTGCTTTCACAGGAAAAGAAAACATACCCCAATGTTCAACATTTCACTGTAGCTCTTCATAATGCATGGTAATCAAACGGTATCAACAACCCTATTGCTGCTCAATGCCTAATTATTTTAATCATACCATTTAAACTTATCCTCTATTTCCCTAAATTCTATCAGCTCATCCTTCCCATTCTCTCCCTATGCCAGTTCCTTCTCTAACCAGTACATTATTGTTTGCTTACAATCCACACTCATACTGTCACGGTTTGGGTTTTGTTTCTTGTTCCTGGTTCTTGTCTGTCATGTGATCCCCTGTTCTAGTCATGTGATCTTGCCTTGTGTTCCCCTGTCTGTTGTGTCATGTTGTCATTGGTTGATTTGTTTAAATGTTCACAGGTGTCCCTTGTCTCGTTAGTCCAGTATGTATTTAAGCCCTGTGTCTTGTTCAGTCTTGGTGAGTTCTTAATGTAGTAGTGTTGTGTGTTACTGTCGATGTTTGGTTGTTCTGCCTCTGAGTCCTGTTCCTAGTCTGAGTCTTTGTATAGTTTTCAGTTTATTGAATAAAGTGTGCTGCATGTGGATCCTGCTTCCTCCTTGCTTCCACCGCATCCTGACACATACAACAACTTCCCTCTTCCACCAAGTCTCTCACTGCTGTCAGCCTATTGACACTTAAAGACTTAAAGTTCCCTCTTTATCTTTACTGTTTTTTCTTAACACCAAAATCAGAATCAGAATCAGAATCAGAATCAGAAAGAGCTTTATTGCCAAGTGTGCTTGCACACACAAGGAATTTGTTTTGGTACTGAGGCTTCCAGTGCACATATACAAATACAATAAGAAACATAATTTACAACAAGAAACATAATAATACAAATTTTAAGAATAAAAAATAAAATATAAAAATATGAGAATAAAAGTATCACAGTTGGGTTTAGCCAGAATATACATTTACAGATTTACAGATTATGAACAAATTTACAGTGTTTTGAATATTATAAATAAATAAATCTACATGTAAGTGTCACCTGAGTTGTAAGTTGTTGCATTAAAACAGTGGGGGTATTGCACTTAAAGGCACATGCCTTGGGAGGTGTGTTAACTGTTCAGGAGGGAAATGGCCTGTGGGAAGAAACTGTTCCTGTGCCGAGATGTTCTTGTGGCCAGTGATCTGAGTCTCCGTCTTGACGGTAACAGTTCAAACAGGTGGTGTCCAGGGTGAGTGGAGTCTGTGATGATTTTACCTGCTCTCTTCCTCACTCTGGAAGAGTACAGGTCCTGGAGGGTTGGCAGGGGGGCACCAATAATCCTCTCTGCAGTCCGAACTGTCCGCTGTAGTCTGCTGATGTCAGATTTGGTAGCTGAACCAAACCAGACAGTGATGGAAGTGCATAGAACAGACTCAATGACGGCTGAGTAGAACTGAATCAGCAGCTCCTGTGGCAGGTTGAACTTCCTCAGCTGGCGAAGGAAGTACAGTCTCTGCTGGGCCTTTTTCACAATGGAGTCAATGTGATTGTCCCACTTCAGGTCCTGAGAGATGATAGTGCCCAGGAACCTGAATGACTCCACTGCTTCCACAGTGCTGTTCATGATGGTGAGTGGGGGGAGTGCTGGGCTGTTCCTCCTGAAGTCCACGATCATCTCCACTGTTTTGAGCGTGTTCAGCTCAAGGTTGTTATAACTGCACCAGACAGCCAGCTGTTCGACCTCCAGTCTGTAAGCAGACTCGTCACCGTTTCGGATAAGACCGATGACAGTGGTGTCGTCTGCAAATTTCAGGAGCTTGACAGAGGGGTCTTTAGAAGTGCAGTCGTTAGTGTACAGGGAGAAGAGCAGTGGGGAGAGAACGCACCCTTGAGGGGCGCCAGTGCTGGTGCTGAGAGTCCTGGATGTGTGTTTCCCCAGTCTCACGAGCTGCTGCCGATTCGTCAGGAAGCTGGAGATCCACTGACAGATAGAGGATGGAATGGAGAGCTGGGTCAGTTTGGCTGTGAGAAGATCAGGCATGATGGTATTGAAGGCCGAACTGAAGTCCACAAAGAGGATCCTTGCATAAGTCCCAGGTCTGTCGAGATGTTGCAGGATATAATGCAGTCCCACGTTGACTGCATCATCCACAGACCTGTTTGCTTTGTAGGCAAACTGAAAGGGATCCAGCAGGGGTCCAGTGATGTCCTTCAGGTGGGCCAACACCAGTCTTTCAAACGACTTCATGACCACAGACGTGAGAGCTACAGGTCTGTAGTCGTTAAGTCCAGTGATTTTGGGTTTTTTGGGGACAGGAATGATAGTGGAGCGTTTGAAGCAGCAGGGAACTTCACACTGCTCCAATGATCTGTTGAAGATCTGCGTGAAGACCGGGGCCAGTTGGTCAGCACAGGCTTTTAAACAAGCAGATGAGATGCCGTCTGGGCCTGAGGCTTTCCTAGTCTTCTGTTTTTTGAAGACTTGGCTCACGTCCTCCACACAGACCTTAAGCTCAGGTTGGATGGCAGGAGGGGGGAGGAGAGGGGGTGCAGGAGGTGATGGTGGGTGTGTGAAGTGCAGATCAGAGCCGGTGTGTGGTGTGACTGAGGGCTTTTCAAACCTGCAGTAAAATGAGTTTAAATCATCAGCCAGGTGTGGATTGTCCACAGATCGGGGGGATGGTGACTTGTAGTTGGTGATGTTCCTCAGGCCAGTCCAGACTGTTGCCGGGTCGTTGGCTGAAAACTGGTTTTTCAGCTTTTCAGAGTAGGCTCTTTTAGCAACTCTGATCTCCTTTGTCAGTCTGTTTCTGGCCTGGTTATACAAGATCTTATCCCCACTTCTGTAAGCATCCTCTTTGGCATGACGAAGGTGTTTGAGTTTCCCAGTAAACCATGGTTTATCATTGGTGAATGATAAGAATGTCCTGGTAGGAATGCATGTATCCTCACAGAAACTGATATATGATGTTACAGTATCTGTGAGCTCATCCAGATCGTTGGTAGCAGCTTCAAAAATTGTCCAATCAGTGCAATCGAAGCAGGCCTGTAGATTCTGCTCTGCTTCATTAGTCCATCTTTTTACAGTCCTTATTACAGGTTTAGCTGATTTCAGTTTCTGCCTGTAGGTCGGTATAAGATGAACCAAACAGTGATCAGATAGCCCCAGAGCTGCCCGTGGGACGGAGTGATACGCATTCTTTATTGTGGTGTAACAGTGGTCCAGTATATTACTGTCTCTTGTGGGACATGTAACGTGCTGTCTGTATTTTGGTAGTTCACGCGAAAGATTTGCTTTGTTAAAATCCCCAAGAATGATTAAAAGAGAGTCTGGGTATCTTTGTTCCGTTTCAGCTATTTGTTCAGCCAGCTGTTGTAGTGCCGCGCTCACGCACGCGTCTGGAGGGATGTAGACATTCACGAGAATGAAAGAGGAAAACTCCCGTGGCGAGTAGAAAGGTTTGCAATTAATGAAATGGGTCTCTAAGTTAGGAGAGCATATCTTGTTCAGTGTTGTTACATCTGAACACCAATTTTCGTTAATGTAGAAACACAATCCACCACCTCTCGTTTTCCCCGTTAGCTCCGCGATGCGATCCGCTCGGAACAGCTGGAAGCCCGGCAGATGTATTGCGTTGTCCGGTATGGTTTCACTCAGCCAGGTTTCAGTGAAGCACAGAGCAGCAGAGCTAGAAAAAATCCTTGTTAATCCGGGTGAGGAGGAGAAGTTCGTCCATTTTGTTGGGAAGAGATCGGAGATTCGCAAGATGAATACTGGGGAGTGCAGTGCGCAGGCCGCGCTCGCGGAGTTTGACCAGCGCGCCCGCTCGCTTTCCTCGTTTGCGTTTGAGCGCGCGTTTGAACAACAGCGCTGCCCCTCCGACGAGAATGTCCAGCAAAACGTCTGAATAATCAAAAACTGAATAGAAGTTTTCTGGTGTGTGTTTCCTAATGTCCAGCAGTTCGTCTTTGGTGAAACTGATAGGAAAATAATGACTAAACACAGGACAAACGAACAAAAACAACACAATAGCTGGAGAGCTCCACACCGAGGCAGCCATCCGCGGCGCCATCATTATAGTGTGTTTACTAAGGGTTGATTGGTTGATTGGTGAAGCTTAAGATGCTTTGACTTAGGTGCCACATCTCCAACCTTGCAACCTTGTTTGTGGAGTGGACCATTTCCTGGTCATTTTCACCTGTGAATGGAAAACCTAAGTATTTTGTTATTGACCGCTTGTCTAGCCAGTTGTCTCTTTTGGAGTGACCTGGTGTGGTCTTCACCAGGTGTATCTCTTTGCGAGCCGTAGCCCTGGGCTTCCCACGTTGGGGGGGGAGGTTACGTTACTAGCACGTCCTTTTTTCCCCCACGTCCTGCTTCGTGTTGGCGTCTGCGTTTTGGGGTATCTGAGGTTGATTGGTGAAGCTTAAGATGCTTTGACTTAGGTGCCACATCTCCAACCTTGCAACCTTGTTTGTGGAGTGGACCATTTCCTGGTCATTTTCACCTGTGAATGGAAAACCTAAGTATTTTGTTATTGACCGCTTGTCTAGCCAGTTGTCTCTTTTGGAGTGACCTGTGGATTATTCACCATTTGTTTACATTTAGCCAAATCAACTCTGTTTCTTCTCATTTTACTGAAGCATATTATCACTTAATAGCACTTGCTTACTTAATAGCACTCAGGGTCCTTTTCCCCTGAAAAACAGTCAACCCCCTGTGCTCATATCAACAATACAATATTTATACATTTGGAACATAATCAGTTCAAGTTGCCCTCAAAATGGCAATGATTTATTTGAACCTCCTTGATTCCAGCCATCCTGACATTCTGCAAAAGGGAAAACTTTAAGTTATTCGCTGCACAGGTGTGGCACCTTTCTTTCAGACATAATAATAACCCAGGTCAGGATAGTTAACCAATCTCATCCATAGCCATTATTTTACTGGGCACATATTACCCTGTATCAAAAATCTCAATTCTCTGTAAAGGAAAACAAAACGTCAAGGTTATTGTCCGATAGTAGAGTACACATAGTTTCTTTTGCCAGTTATGCTGCCGCCTCTGCCCTAGCAGTTTCCTGTTGAGACAGTCCTGTAATTTTGTTGTTAGCACATTTACAAACGAGAATTTTGTTAGGGACAATGGCTTCTTGCTGGGCTTTTACCCAATCAAGCCTAGACATATTTCTCTGCCTCTGAAACTCTGCCTCTGAAACAAAAATATTACTTATCAGGGTATTTGAAGGCCAACGCCCCTTAGTCTCACATGGCCTCTTAACCAGTTTCAAAGCATGTCTGTTCATTATTCATTTGATTTCAGAAAAGTCAGCTGGGTTGTTTTGGTTCCTTAATTTAGTCGAACAAACACACCTTTTGCACAAAATGTTCAGCAAACATTCAGCAACCCTTAGTAAACCAAATATTATGTTACTCAGATTTCAAGCCCTAAATCACACAGACTGCCATATAGCTGCTTCATCCTTCAACCTTTATAACATAAATTGTAATTCTCTTAGACATCTAATGTCATAAAATGTTCTGTGCTATTTGCTATTGCTAGTACATTCCATGCTAACCCATTCTCCAATCTTATAAATCCGTTGTACCCACCTCTAAGAAAATAGACCAACTCTAGAAAAACTAACTACCCTATGTTCACTCCGGGTGTCATCCATTGATCAAATAATCTGTACCCTGCATAATTCCATTCATCCTTGGGATAGACTGTCATTTTCCAATTGAACAGACTCCTATTCACCCATGAATAACAACATTATCAGAATAACACATTAACATTAATCCATGCCTCCATTTTCCTAGCCATATTCTGTTAACTTTTAAATCTTAAAACTTTACTTAGTAAGCTCTATTTGATGCCCTATTTAATAAAATCTTTCCAGGAAAGTTTTATAATTCTCCTACTTAATGTAGTTGTTCAAAATTAACTCTCATTTTTCCATTACAGACCAATCTTTTTCAGCTTATTGCCATACTTCACCATAATTAATAGATTTTCTACTTTTCCTGAAAACATTTCCACCAATCAATCAAATCATTAGATCTATACCAATACATATTTTGATTCAATCAAATAAAATCATCAAAGTCATCACAAAAACACTCCTCTGCTAAACTTAAACCGTTAGTTTTACCACATCCTCCTCCAGGTGTGTTGACTGTTGCCCCATGGACGTTCCGTCTTCACCAGGTGTAGCTCTTTGCGAGCCGTAGCCCTGGGCTTCCCACGTTGGGGGGGGAGGTTACGTTACTAGCACGTCCTTTTTTCCCCCACGTCCTGCTTCGTGTTGGCGTCGGCGTTTTGGGGTATCTGAGGTTGATTGGTGAAGCTTAAGATGCTTTGACTTAGGTGCCACATCTCCAACCTTGCAACCTTGTTTGTGGAGTGGACCATTTCCTGGTCATTTTCACCTGTGAATGGAAAACCTAAGTATTTTGTTATTGACCGCTTGTCTAGCCAGTTGTCTCTTTTGGAGTGACCTGTGGATTATTCACCATTTGTTTACATTTAGCCAAATCAACTCTGTTTCTTCTCATTTTACTGAAGCATATTATCACTTAATAGCACTTGCTTACTTAATAGCACTCAGGGTCCTTTTCCCCTGAAAAACAGTCAACCCCCTGTGCTCATATCAACAATACAATATTTATACATTTGGAACATAATCAGTTCAAGTTGCCCTCAAAATGGCAATGATTTATTTGAACCTCTTTGATTCCAGCCATCCTGACATTCTGCAAAAGGGAAAACTTTAAGTTATTCGCTGCACAGGTGTGGCACCTTTCTTTCAGACATAATAATAACCCAGGTCAGGAGAGTTAACCAATCTCATCCATAGCCATTATTTTACTGGGCACATATTACCCTGTATCAAAAATCTCAATTCTCTGTAAAGGAAAACAAAACGTCAAGGTTATTGTCCGATAGTAGAGTACACATAGTTTCTTTTGCCAGTTATGCTGCCGCCTCTGCCCTAGCAGTTTCCTGTTGAGACAGTCCTGTAATTTTGTTGTTAGCACATTTACAAACGAGAATTTTGTTAGGGACAATGGCTTCTTGCTGGGCTTTTACCCAATCAAGCCTAGACATATTTCTCTGCCTCTGAAACTCTGCCTCTGAAACAAAAATATTACTTATCAGGGTATTTGAAGGCCAACGCCCCTTAGTCTCACATGGCCTCTTAACCAGTTTCAAAGCATGTCTGTTCATTATTCATTTGATTTCAGAAAAGTCAGCTGGGTTGTTTTGGTTCCTTAATTTAGTCGAACAAACACACCTTTTGCACAAAATGTTCAGCAAACATTCAGCAACCCTTAGTAAACCTACAATTCTTTAATCATTTTCATCATCCCTCTCTTTGACAAAGGTTTAACCCATGTGTCAACTTAACATACTGTTTAAAGAATTGTCTGACGCATTCTCCACAAGGCTGCAGCCAGACACCCTCCATGTCTGTTACTCTGCCCCTGTGGCAAAAGTCTTCACGCCCTGTAAACAATTAGAAATGTCAAAGTTAGGGTTAGATATCATAGCTCATATCTCTTCTTTTGTCTCCTGTGCTTCGCCACCGCGTCCCTGAGACAAATAATTTGATGGCAATTTGCCAGACGCCACAATTTCAAATTCAGTGGTTACCGCATAACCAACCTTATCTTGTCCTGTTTGTGGATCTTTTGAAGCCGATCCATCCACAAAGAGGATTGTCCAATGGCGTATCTAATAAATTGTGGTGTGCACACCTGTTCAAGCGCTGGTGGACAACAATTATTCACCTCTCCATCCTCCTCTGTGTGGAAAAGGGTGGCAGGGTTCAAAAGTTGTGCATCTTTTAACAATGTCGTTCAATGGCAATGTCATGTCATTCTCTGCTCTTGCAAAATCATGGAGACTGCGTGTGGAACCATTAAAGTCAAATCAGAATACTCCCCAAATTCCCTTGATGCCATTTCTGCTGTTTCAGCAGCTGCCACTGCCCTCAGACAGTGTGGAAGTCCTGCTGCTACTTGATCAAGTTTGGTTGAAAAATACACCACAGGTCGCAGTCTGTCACCATGAGCCTGCAAAAGAACACAAGTCACAAACCCATTTCTCTCATCCATCATCTGAACAAACGGTCTCTTTTACAGGTAGGCCCAACGTGGGGGCCGTAGCCAACTGCACTTTCAAGTTTTTTAAATGCCTCCCCTGCTTCACTTGTCCAAACAAGTTTGTCACATGACCTCAACCCTTTCCCTGTTGTCAGGGCTCGTAAGGGCTGTTCAAACATTGCATAATTAGGAATAAATATACAAAGCACACATTCCCAAAAATGACAATAATTGTTTTTTAGTAATTGGTTTTGGCACATTTGGCCTGTATGGCCCTCACTCGTTTGTCAGAGATGGATTTGCTGTTGGGCTATCAACAAATGTTATCTCCTGTTTAGCAAACTGCAGTTTTGACAAACTGACCCTGTGGCCCCATCTTGCCAGATGCTTTAAAAGAGAGTCACAAAGTCAGCCACACATGTAGATTCATCACATGCACAAATCAGTAAATCATCCACATATTACAACAAAGCTGTTCCAGCTGTCATTGTTAGGGTCTCAAGGCTCCCTCGAAGCACCTCTCACAATAAATTGGCACAATCTTTTGAATGTGTGGCCCTAATTATCAAACTCAAACCAAAATCGACTTCGATTAGGACGCTAAAAAACATTAGCCAAATCCACCACAGTGAAATTCTTTACATTTTGTTGAACTTATGAAAAAATTGAGTAACGGTTTGGTACACGAGCAGCCCTTCGAATGACAGCTGATTAATCTTTTTTACAAGGAAGATTGGAGTGTGCACTGGAGAATCATGACATGGTATAATTATGCCCTCTTTCAATAAAGAGTCAAAACTGGCATACTACCTTGTAACGTTTTCCGTTTAAGGGCCTGTGCTTGTGTTTTGCCCACAAGTCCGAAGGTATTTCTGCCAGAGCAGGGTGAATGTCCGAAGCAGAAATAGCCACTCCCTCATGTTCATCCAGTACACCCTTTACAATCTCAATCACAGTTCTCTGCATTTTAACCTCAAAATCACATTTTGATATACCTGCTCCCAAACTTGTGCTGTGTTTGACCCCTTCCTCTCTGTCAACCCAATCTGTTGCTGTCATGCATTTTCTCACAAAAGGGCCTAACTCTGCCCAGGCTGCGCTTTGGCCTTGGTGTCGCTATCTCTCCTGCTAACAAAAACATCTCCCTTTGTTTATCTTTTTTTCTCTGTCAGGCAATCTTACAGCACACACACTTACTCTGTCCAGAAAATCTTATCAAATTTTACAGTCTCACTCTCTGCTTTGTTAAACCAGCCCTCATCATACTCAAATACGACATGTGACGTGCAATGTAATTTGTCAGGCATCCCTCTGTTTCATGACTTTGCCAATTTCAAAGTAATTTGTGCCCAATTAAAATCTGTTACCTATGCCCATTGTGGCCAAAATTTTGAACACATTAAATCTCTGGCCATTAGCGGTGTGGGACAGGACAATGAACAATAATCTTCCCCTGTCTGTCTCACATGTTAAGGGCACTGTGTATTTTCCAGTAATCAAGTGCCCCGACGCTGACGTGCTTTCATGCACTGTTTCTGTCAGCTTCGGTACACATGGCAAGTCACATGGTCTTAAAGTAGAATGGGCAACAAGAAAATCAACTAATTTTCCATCAACTAACATTGGATATCTTGGCATTTTATAAAAATCCTAAACTTTTATACATTCTCACACATTCAGCAGACACATCATTGTTTAAAACTTTGTCAGGTCACACATAAAGGTTTGCAAGCTTTTTTCTTCATTGCAAAGAGCAGTATGTAAATCAGTGGCTGCGTCCGAAACCGCATGCTTCCCTACTATATAGTAGGGAAAAAGCAGTAGGCGAGCGAATAAGTATGTCCGAATCTATAGTATCCATAAAAGAGTAGGTGAGAATTACCAGAGTGACGTACTAATTATCGCGAGATTCGGACTTAAGGCGAGACACGGCAGGCAAAAACATCGTTTTTTTTTCACTGGTCAATTTTGAGATTTTGGGCTATTTGTCTTCAATAACATGTATTCTTTCAGACTTGTGCTGAAAAAAAGTCCAAAATACACATTTAGGTCTTTATTTTACTACACTTTGTCTGTTTGCGTGTGTAGATTTCGCCTCAAATTCATCAAAAGTTGGCGTTCTAAATCATCCCGCTGCTCCGCGATCGCTGTCTGCTCCCTGTCATCACATATACCGTTGGAAAGCTCTCTCTCTCCTCTTCAATGCTGTCGGATCCAAATATGGTCATTTCCTATTTATCAGCAACGAATCATGAAAGTAAAATGGGCCATTTACTCGACATGCGCAATCTCATTGGCTGATGCCAATTTCTGACAACGTGATTCGTTCAGAATCGTCACGTGACGCGCTCTGACATTTCCGTGGTAGTTCAAAATGTGGAAAGATTATGAGTTCATTTAGCCTACTATTTGTATTTATAAGTGATTATTTCTTATACGATAAGTTTAAAGTTTGTTGTCATACCTTGACAGTTTCGACTGCTGACTCTGCAGTCATCTTCAGAAGCGTAACGTGATGTTTCTGTGACGTCTACTTTAGGTGTGATATATTTAGTTTTTGTCATTCCACCTGTGTGATGGACTGTTGATGTGTTGTTTTGGATGTTATGATCAGTGATGGATGAAGCAGTAATGAGTTTTAGATGTTAAACAGTGTGATACATGGATTTTACTTGGACCTAAAACATATTTTGTCTGTAATTCATGGCTTTCAATAGAAATTAGTGGAATTTTGCCATAAAAATCTTTAAAGGCCATTTTCTCAAAATGAGTTTTTTCTCACACTCCTAGTGACGATTTTTCACGTCTGTAGCACCTACATACACCACACTTTACAGCCGTATTCCTAACTATATTGTGAAGGTTTGTTCAGAGGGATTTGTTGATATATCATTCTGGGCCTGATTTATATGACATTTTATGCCTAAAAATAGGGCGGAAATCAATTTTTTAAGGCTATTGCCAGTATTTTCTGATTTACAGGGTAACAAAAGGAGATATTAATAATCCCCTCTGAAAATGTCTTTTCATTGAATATATCAACAAAATGTAAAAATCATTTTGAACCTTGTTTTTTTCAATGGTCAGATTTGTCACTTCAAAATATATGCAAATTAGCGCATATTTAATTAGATATAGCCTGATTAGCATATTTAAACATAAAATTACAGAAAACTTGCAATACATTTTTTTCTCCTATTCATGTGAGTAATCAACTGGTAAAGTTTCATGGTGATATCTGTAAGTAAATTGTTTTACCCTATTCACCTGTAGTGTCTCGCCTTAAGTGCGTTCGAATATGCCTACTTTCCTACTATATAGTAGGCGAAAACAGTACGTGAAGGAAGCAGTACGTTCGAAACGTCAGTATTCATAAAAGAGTAGGCGAGAAGGTCCCGGATGGCTTACTGCTTCTGCCCAGATTTTCGAGTGCTCCTCCGATGGATCTGTGGATACTCTTCTATCCCAGGAGGCCACGCGAGAGCATACATCATTATCAAACATCACGGAGATCAACGACGCGGGGGTTTTCAAATGTGAGTAAACACGGTTCCTTGTGTTTAAATCGTATGTGCTAAATTACTATAGAGTAAACGTTTTAACTGTTGAAGGTGTAAAGGAGTTAGACAGTATAGTATAGTTGTGATTTTGCTGTAAAAACATGTTTTATTATGTATAGTAGCTAACAGGGGAGCTCCAGTAAGCACACGTAACGTTACGTCTCTAAAGGGGATTTACATAACCATATACATCTTAAACACGCTTATTTAAAATGTCTATTTACATCTGAAAGGAAAATATTGTTAGTATTGCAGATGAGCACATCACAACATGAAAAAGACATCTGAGTGATGTATGTGTGGTATTATGTAGGATAATTCACTGTTGTCAACACTGTTTACATTAGACAAATGTGCTGTAAATAAGGTAAATAAACAAATCTATAAAGTAACTAAACATGTTTTTATTCAGACTGGTGTGAGCACTGAGAATGAGGAGCCCGGAGCTGAATCCTGGAAACGGTGCCATGGAAGAGACGCTCCATCACTCCATCTGCCCTTATCGCCTCAGATTGTGAAGCGCAGCAACAAGCTCCAGCAAGAAGGCACGGTCACCTCTGGTGAATTCATCAGAATAAAGCTGCAGAATGGGAACCGCTGTGTTGAGCAGAACATGAAATCTGGATCTGGATCCAACTCCGGATCCAACTCCTCCCACCTACATATACCTAAACCTTCCAATCTCCACCCCCTGATCCCTAAACCCACCCATCTCCACCCCCTGATCCCTAAACCCACCCCTAAACCTGCCCATCTCCACCCCTTAGACTCCGAACCCCTGGATCTCATGTACTGCATTGAGGTGCTACTGGTAGGATGTGAGGTTCAGCGCCTGTAACTACATGCTTGTAGTTTGAATAAAGCTTTGTTTCGTGTGTTGTTGACTTGTATATGCATTTGTTTATTGTGATGGTTACTTTTATTTGTTCTCTTACTCATTTATTCATGTTTCTTATTGTTGTCTGTCAGTATATAAAATATAATTATTTAATTAATGTATGCATCAATTCATTGCTTGACTGACAATTGAGATGTTCACGTTTATTCATGCATAACTATGTCATATGACAAAACAAATTATATTTAGCTTGTTTTATTAAATTATATCATTTTTAGTATATATAAAAGTAATATAATTAAATATTGGTCAGCATTTAATATTATTATTTTGTTTAAGTTTTGGGGTGGGCTAACAATGCAATTCATTCTGAGGTAATATTAATTTTTAAGGAGCGATACTTACATTTTTCGAGTATAAAATCAACAGTTTTCTCCAAAGGAGAGATCTTCGAGCAGCCGCCTGTCTCCTTTGTGCAGACATTACAAACACAGAGGAAAACTGTTCTAGGTTGTGCTGTCGAGTTATTGACGTTATGAAGTGTTAGTGCACCTGTCGCTCATATCATTTAAACTTATAAACTTATTACATACAAGATCATGGAAAGATACCACATAGTTGTATCTAACAATGAACAATCATAATGACAACAGAAAACATAAAGATCATTGGTTTGTGTACATCATAATATGATATTTATGCACAGGAAAAAAGAACAATAACAAGGCTAAATATAGCTGCAAGCAGCCATTACCGGGGCCAAGCGCAAGAAGCGGCAACAGATGCCATCATGGGTGGGAGTGGCAGATCAACTGCAGCAAGGAGCAATTAAAGACATTTAAAGACAATTGTAGGCGAAATGGCTGAAAAATCATAGAAACTGTAAATAAAAATATGATTTAATGGATTATCACTTTCGACCAATAGGTGGCGCAGTTACAAAACTGATGTGATGTGGTCAGAGTGAGGTGACAATGACACATAAAGTTTGGTGTCAATATGTCAAGGCATTGCAGAGATAAAGCCTGAATAGTGCTTTTAGCATCATGCCTCAACTTTGCTGCTGCGCTATACAAAAACTGTTTCATCTATCGACACGAAATCCATAAATTTTAGTCAGCGCGGTCTGGAGATGATACAATTCGATTTTGGTGAAAATTGGACAAACGGCCTTGGAGGAGTTCGAAAAAGTAGGTGTTCAATGAAAATCAAGATGGCGGATAGGAAGTTCGTCCAAATACATCAAACCTGGTATCTATGTTCTCGGTACAACCCAAGGAATATATTAAGACCAGTGTCATTAAAATAGGCAGATGTATTGAAAAGTTATTAGCATTTTTGGAAATGTAATTTTAACTTTTGACCAACAGGTGGCGCTGTCTCGAAATCTTTTGAGTACGTTCAAGGCAAGGTGCTGGTAACAAATTCTGAGTTTCGTAATGTTACAGCAATGTTTTCATTAAGTATAGCATTTCACATCACAAAACTGCATTGAAATCAATGGGATTTTCATGTTTTGTTCTATTATAGCGCCACCAAGAGGCTCAGTCCTACAATTATTTTCATGTGTCCTCAGAGTGAGCCCCTACATCTGTGTGTCAATTTTGGTGAAGATATCTCAATTCACTTCGGAGTTATAGACATTTATATGAAAAAACACGTAAAAAATGACTGACACACGACTTTGATTGAATTTTACTACCCCTTACTATCAATATTTTGGCATTTGGGCTATGACTTTTGACAAACAAGCTATGGTTCCAAACTTCTGACGGTGGTTTCGTCTCGATCGGACTAGCGGTTTCGAAGATATCGGCAAATGTTTTTTAAGCGCTAAATCACAACGCTAGCCAAACCGTAAGTCGAAACCTAGCATGTTTGGTATCTGTGGATTCGGCAAGGATTCAGGACCTCAACGAGATGACTCCCGTGAAAGTAATAATAATAATAATAATAATAATAATCCGTTACATTTATATAGCGCTTTTATCTGGGACCTCAAAGCGCTTTACATAGAAGGTGGGAATCTCCTCAACCACCACCAATGTGCAGCATCCACCTGGATGATGCGACGGCAGCCATATTGCGCCAGTACGCCACCACACACCAGCTTACTGGTGGAGAGGAGACAGAGTGATGAAGCCAATCAGTATATGGGGATGATTAGGAGGCCATGATGGACAGAGGCCAATGGGCAGTCAACCACAGTAAGTCAACCACAGCCAGAGTTATAAGCATTTGAAAAATAAATTTTACCACTAGGTGGCGCTGTTTCGAAACTTCTCAGGCTCCTTCAGGGCATCGTACTGATGACCCATACCGAGTTTCGTAACAATTCGTTAATGCGTTAAAAAAATACAGCATTTTAGCACATAATTCAAAATGGCCGACAGCCAAAATGGCCGATCTGGGAAAATTGGATATCAGTCGACTCGGCATAACGCCCTGAATCTAACGAGACCACTTTTATGATTTTTGAACAAACCGTTCAGAAGTTATGAGCGAAAATAGCCATTTTTCATATCTCCGGACCAGTAGGTGGCGCTGCGCCGAAACGCAGCATGTAGCCTCAGGTCATGCTTGTGATGACATGTACCAAGTTTGGTCTGAATACGATTAAGCGTTGCGGAGATACAGCCTTACGTCCGTTTTTGCAAGCGCTACGTAAAATTAGATTGTGCGTTTATCGAAAACGGTTAAGCGAATCAATTTTGGTGAAAATCGGACAAACCGTCTAGGACGAGTTCGCAAAAGTAGGATTTTTGGACAATTCAAAATGGCGGCCATATTTTTATGACGGAAATGACGTCTTAGGATGCAATCGAATCGCCGTGAGCTCAGGAATCAGAGGAAAAAAGAATTTTGTTAATAGGCCTTACGGTTTGAAAGTTATTAGCATAATGATTTTGAAACTTTGGACAGGTGGTGGCGCTAGAGGCAATGAGTTAGAGACACCAAAATTTGTGCAATTACTTTTGGGACTGTTCTCTATCAGAATGTCAAACCGGAACAACTTTCCCGGATACGGTTCTATGGGCTGCCATAGACGCCCAGTCGGAAGAAGAAGAAGAAGAAGAAGAAGAAGAAGAAGAAGAAGAAGAAGAATAATAAGAACCGGAACAGATACAATAGGTGCCTCCGCACCTGCGGTGCTTGGCCCCTAAATATCTTTAAATAGTTCTTCATAATACATACAAAAAATGTTTTGTTGTTATAAGTCTGAGGGATGAAACGAGAGGTAAATTCATCAAGAAAAAGGAAAACTTAAAGGAGAAACTTTTTGGGTATAAAATAAAGAAATTAACAACATATTCAAGAGATGCCGATGTTGGGGTTTCTTAATAAAAAAAAAATCGTTATAAGGGTAAAACTGTGGGTCATATTAGTAGGGTTTAAAATATAACAACTTAAATCAACCCTAAATGTATGCTAACCCTTCACAAAATAAATGGGCAGCTGTTTCTTCAACAATACCACAAAATGAGCAAGTTTCATCAATATCAAGATATTTACAGATAGATGAATTAAACGTGTCGTTCATATCTTTTAAGTTGTTGCGCTTGTGATAACGCGTCGTAGGTCACATGATAACGTCAACATGGCGACGATGTCCGGATCGCATTCATACTCAACGAGATTTGGCTATAAAGTACCTACTCTTTTAGCGCTCGTTAAGTAAGTACTTATTGAAATTAAGTACCTACTCATTGAGTATGCGGTTTCGGACGCAGCCATTGTATGTGCTTGTGTGGTGTGTGTGGTTAAAAAAAATAGAAAATGTTCACTTTCCTGTTCGTAGCAGTCGGCAGCTGATCACCCTTCCTTCGACCCTCTCCTCTGTGCTCTCCGCTCGCCTTGCTTCAATCCGCCTTCTGTTGCTGACATTCCTTGTCCCAGTGTCCATCCTCGCACTTCACACACTTGGTACAGTTCTTGAACTCATGATCGTCAGTGTGGCCCAAGCCACACTTCCACCGTCTCTTGTTCCCGTCACCTTGTCTTCTCATCCGTCCGCTCACCTTGTGCCGGATCGTGGCCCCCAGGTTCACAGCTAGCAGCCGTTTCAGTTCCTGGGTGGTGGGACTGAATTCTTGACAAGAAGTGATTAGTTCAGTTGTTCATTTGTTACCTGCCATCTGGACCGTGAGGCTGATCTTTTCTGGTCTCTGTCCGGATCAGAGGTTTCGTTATCCGTAGATTCGTCAAAGTCGAGTGGAGCTGCTTGTGCTTGTAGTTGTGCTGGTGCTGGTGCTCGTGCTTGCGCTGGTCTTCTGGGCGGAGAGCAGCGAGGTCGGGGTTCAGTTTCAGGGCTCTCAGCTCCGCTACTGGATAGTGATGTTTGTACGCCGGTGGCTCCGGCCCGATCACCGTTTCATGTGGAGAAACACAAACACTCATTTTCTTTTAGTCTCTTATGGTGGTGCTGACACACATACAGACCTTTCACACATCTCACTCTCACTCCTACTCACTAATTCTTTCTGCATTTGTTTTCGTTCTCGCTTATCAGCTTCCTGAAGCCAACAATCACATTTTTACACACATGCTGAACGCAGCCACAAAACCCTGTTTGTTTCTCACTGCCCTGTTCCACTGATTCCTTCACTACTTTTAATCTCGTAGCGCTCAGTGTTCCCTCTCTAGTTTACTGTAAAGCTACGTCTTAGTGTTGCTTATCTTGGCGAAAGCCGAGTACAAATCAGCATGAAGTTTTAACATCTACTCTCGTGTAATGGAAATCATGAAGATCTGGATACGTCCAGTGACTGCGGTGAATAGTGCTGCTGGCAACAAGGGAAAGACCTTGTGACAGCCTGGAGAGACAGCTGACAGGAGGAAAGAGACCCCAATGGGGCTGGTAAGGGTTAGCTACCCTTGTCGGCAGTATCCAGCTCCGTGTTTACAGGATGCTGGAGACACCCGCCCAAGGCTTCTAAGAAATTAAAGAGGAAAATACCCCTAGAGTCTGCGAGAGCGGGGGCGGAAGATGACTCGACGTTGGACAACATGGTTAACGACTTAGGAATGGAAACGGATATGAGTATGGAGAGTAAGACTAGTTCAAGATCTGCAGTTTGTAAAGTCATTGAACTCCAAGTTTGTGTCTGTGGCTGGAGCAAGGCGACAACGGTCAGGGGTTTGAAGGTTCATCAAGGGAAAATGAAATGCTTGAGGGAGAAGGGACAAGGGCCTCGCATTGATCAGTACTTCTCACGAAGTCAGTCAAGTCAGTCGAATGAAATCCAGCGACAGGAAGCAAACCACAGCTCGCAGGATATCAGCACCCCTGTCATAGAGGAGATGTTACGAAGTAGCAGGAATGAAGCAGAGAGTGAATCCAAACGCAAGCACTTTAATTTAACGAACAGGTAATCCAGGGAAAATGACTTCACATGGAACTCAAGACAGGAACATGGAACTTAAGACAGGAACATGGAACTTAAGACTAGGAACACAACACACCACTACCAGCAACATAAAGCAACAACCGACAGCCAACAGCTGAAACACAGGACAAGCGGTCACTCTGTGAGGACGACAAGAGCTCGTGAGTGGTTTTTTCTTAATATACAGTTCTCCTGTTGCTCTGTTTACTATTTGTCAAGTAGGTAGGGCTATTTTCGATTCTTTGCTTATTTTTTATGTTTACCTTGACTAAATATCTGTATTTGAATTAAACGCGATCCTATTTTGAATAACTGCCGTGCGTCTTAAGGGTTATAATCTGTATTTTATTGAAGCACTTAAGTAAGCGCTGTTCAACAGCTAGTTTCGATTCCGCCCATTCTCGGGATATTTGCTTTTGCTGTGCTAATTGCAAGGGTTGTTATAGCAGAGATAAAACTAGAGTAGTTTCAGAAGGAAGCCAGGACAAGCGGTCACTCTGTGAGGACGACAAGAGCTCGTGAGTGGTTTTTTCTTAATATACAGTTCTCCTGTTGCTCTGTTTACTATTTGTCAAGTAGGTAGGGCTATTTTCGATTCTTTGCTTATTTTTTATGTTTACCTTGACTAAATATCTGTATTTGAATTAAACGCGATCCTATTTTGAATAACTGCCGTGCGTCTTAAGGGTTATAATCTGTATTTTATTGAAGCACTTAAGTAAGCGCTGTTCAACAGCTAGTTTCGATTCCGCCCATTCTCGGGATATTTGCTTTTGCTGTGCTAATTGCAAGGGTTGTTATAGCAGAGATAAAACTAGAGTAGTTTCAGAAGGAAGCCAGGACAAGCGGTCACTCTGTGAGGACGACAAGAGCTCGTGAGTGGTTTTTTCTTAATATACAGTTCTCCTGTTGCTCTGTTTACTATTTGTCAAGTAGGTAGGGCTATTTTCGATTCTTTGCTTATTTTTTATGTTTACCTTGACTAAATATCTGTATTTGAATTAAACGCGATCCTATTTTGAATAACTGCCGTGCGTCTTAAGGGTTATAATCTGTATTTTATTGAAGCACTTAAGTAAGCGCTGTTCAACAGCTAGTTTCGATTCCGCCCATTCTCGGGATATTTGCTTTTGCTGTGCTAATTGCAAGGGTTGTTATAGCAGAGATAAAACTAGAGTAGTTTCAGAAGGAAGCCAGGACAAGCGGTCACTCTGTGAGGACGACAAGAGCTCGTGAGTGGTTTTTTCTTAATATACAGTTCTCCTGTTGCTCTGTTTACTATTTGTCAAGTAGGTAGGGCTATTTTCGATTCTTTGCTTATTTTTTATGTTTACCTTGACTAAATATCTGTATTTGAATTAAACGCGATCCTATTTTGAATAACTGCCGTGCGTCTTAAGGGTTATAATCTGTATTTTATTGAAGCACTTAAGTAAGCGCTGTTCAACAGCTAGTTTCGATTCCGCCCATTCTCGGGATATTTGCTTTTGCTGTGCTAATTGCAAGGGTTGTTATAGCAGAGATAAAACTAGAGTAGTTTCAGAAGGAAGCCAGGACAAGCGGTCACTCTGTGAGGACGACAAGAGCTCGTGAGTGGTTTTTTCTTAATATACAGTTCTCCTGTTGCTCTGTTTACTATTTGTCAAGTAGGTAGGGCTATTTTCGATTCTTTGCTTATTTTTTATGTTTACCTTGACTAAATATCTGTATTTGAATTAAACGCGATCCTATTTTGAATAACTGCCGTGCGTCTTAAGGGTTATAATCTGTATTTTATTGAAGCACTTAAGTAAGCGCTGTTCAACAGCTAGTTTCGATTCCGCCCATTCTCGGGATATTTGCTTTTGCTGTGCTAATTGCAAGGGCGGCCACAGCTGTCCTCACTCAGGGCGATTGGAAGCATTATATCTATGTAGTGTGTGCGCTGTCGCGGAAGCGTCAGCGGAAGCATTCAGCTCTCGGTTTCAGCCTCCTCGTGTTAAGACCGACTCGGGTAAAGACCTGCGACTCTTCCTGCGCGACTCCACCGAGCAAGGACACCTGCAAGGCACTTAAGTATCTTCTTCACCCTTTCCTTTCCTACCTTATCTTATCTCCCATTATCATTATGTGCTTTCAATACATTCCTGTTGTCTATCGACAACGCTCTCTCACCACGCACAGAAGGCAACGCAATACTGCTAATCTGCGCCCTTTTCTCTCATCCTCACACTCACCTCTCTCTCTTTCTATGGGTCTATGGAATTGTCAATCAGCAGTCAATAAAGCTGACTTCATTCCAGCCTTTGCATCTCACTCTACTATTAATATCTTGGGCTTGACTGAGACCTGGATCCGTCCAGAAGACTCAGCAACCCCTGCTGCTCTCTCTAACAACTTCTCTTTCTCTCACACCCCTCGCCAGTCGGGGAGGGGTGGGGGTACTGGTCTTCTCATTTCTAACAATTGGAAATATTCAACTCTCTCTTCTCTATGCAATAACAACGCATTTGAATATCATGCTATTACACTTACAACTCCCATTAAGATCCATATTGTAGTTATTTATCGCCCCCCAGGTCCACTGGGAAGCTTTGTAGAGGAGCTGGATGTGCTGCTGTCCTCTTTCCCTGAGGATGGCACCCCACTCGTAGTCTTTGGTGATTTCAACATTCATCTAGCAAAGCCGTATGCAACAGACTTCATCTCTCTCCTAGCCGCCTTCGATCTCAAACGGCTCATCACCACCGGTACTCACAAGTCAGGCAACCAACTGGACCTGGTTTACACACGCAACTGTATCACAGACAACATTTTGGTGAAACCTCTCCAAGTTTCAGATCATTTTCTCATTACTTTCAATCTACAACTCACTACCCATGCTCCACCAACCTCCCCACCATTTACTTTCAGACGAAACCTGCGCTCACTTTCTCCATCCCATCTTTCCTCTGCTGTGTCATCTTCTCTTCCCTCACCCTCGCATTTCTCATCTCTGGAGGTGAATACTGCAACAGATACTTTATGCTCCATCCTAACCTCTTCTTTAGACAATATCTGTCCTCTCTCCTCTAGGCCAGCACGTGCCACTCCCTCTAACCCCTGGCTATCTGAGGTTCTTCGTGAACACCGGACCAAGCTCAGGGCAGCAGAGAGGAAATGGCGCAAATCAAAAGACACATCTGACCTCAGTAGGTATCAATCTCTGCTCTCTTCCTTTTCTGTTGATGTTCATGCTGCGAAATCTTCATATTTCCACAACAAGATCAACAGTGCCTCTAACACACGAACACTGTTCAAGACATTCAACTCTCTCCTCTGTCCACCTCCACCACCACCCACCTCCTCGCTAACTGCTGATGATTTTGCCAACTTCTTCACTAACAAAACTACAACTATCAGCAGTCAGTTCTCAGATTCACACACACAGGAACCCAGACTAACCTCTCCCACAGCCAATATCCTTCTCTCCTCCTTCGCTCCACTAACCGAGGAAGAAGTATCTAAACTTCTTCTCTCCAGTCATCCTACCACCTGCCCTCTAGATCCCATCCCCTCACACCTTCTACAAGCCATCTCTCCCACTCTTCTACCAGCTCTCACTCACATTATCAACTCATCCCTCCACACTGGCATTTTCCCTACAGCATTTAAGCAGGTTCGGGTAACTCCTCTGCTTAAAAAACCAACGTTAAACACATCACTTCTAGAGAATTACAGACCTGTCTCTCTCCTACCATTCATTGCGAAAACACTTGAACGAGTTGCTTTTAACCAAGTATCATCCTTCCTGTCTCTGAACAACCAGCTGGATGTCAACCAATCTGGCTTCAAGAAAGGGCATTCAACCGAGACTGCATTGCTGTCGGTCACGGAAGCCCTGCGGATCGCAAAAGCTGCTTCCAAATCATCAGTTCTCATTCTCCTGGACCTGTCTGCGGCCTTCGACACTGTGAATCATCAGATCCTCTTGTCCGCCCTCTCATCACTGGGCATCACTGGAACCTCCCTCAACTGGTTCGAGTCCTATCTCACAGGTAGGTCCTTCAGGGTCACATGGAGAGGCGAGGTATCCAAAGCACATCAACTGACCACAGGAGTTCCTCAGGGTTCAGTTCTTGGACCGCTCCTCTTCTCCATTTACACCACATCACTGGGGCCCATCATACAGGCACATGGTTTCTCTTATCATTGCTATGCTGATGACACCCAGCTCTACCTCTCATTTCAACCAGATGATCCCACAGTAGCTGCACGGATCTCAAGCTGTCTGGCGGACATCTCGGCATGGATGAAGGAACATCACCTGCAGCTCAACCTGGCAAAGACTGAGCTTCTCGTCCTCCCTGCCAATCTGTCTCTACAGCACGACCTCACTATCCAGCTAGATTCTTCCTCAGTCACCCCATCAAGATCGGTCAGAAATCTTAGAGTAATCTTTGATGACCAGCTGACCTTCACAGACCACATTACAAAGACAGCTCGATCATGCAGGTTTGCTATGCACAACATCAGGAAGATCAGGCCTTTCCTAACTGAGCATGCAACACAACTTCTCGTCCAGGCCCTGGTCATTTCTAGGCTTGATTACTGCAATGCTCTTCTGGCTGGACTTCCATCATGTGCAACTAAACCTCTACAAATGATCCAGAATGCTGCAGCCCGTCTTGTCTTCAACGAGCCCAAAAGGGCCCACGTCACTCCTCTGTTCATCTCTCTGCACTGGCTACCACTCGCTGCTCGCATCAAGTTCAAGGTGTTGACGCTTGCTTACAGATTGACCACTGCTTCAGCTCCCTCCTACTTCCACTCACTACTTCAAGTCTACATCCCTACCAGAAGCCTACGATCGGTCAATGAGCGGCGGCTTGTGGTACCGCCACAGCGGGGCACAAAATCACTCTCCAGAACATTCTCATTCACGGTTCCATGCTGGTGGAATGATCTCCCCACCCTCATCCGGAATGCAGAATCCTTGACAGCATTCAAAAGACAACTGAAAACTCATCTCTTCCGGGAGCACTTAACATAAAAAAAAATAAAATAAAAAAATAAATAAATAAAAAAAAAATCCTTCCCTTTTCCTTTAAATCCTCGCTTGCCTGGCTCATGCTACTCTGAGCTATGTCTGAACTTTGTATTTTGAGCACTTCTTGCGTTGTTTCTGCCTCTTCACGATGACTCGCTTGGTTTAGTCCTCAGTTGTAAGTCGCTTTGGATAAAAGCGTCTGCTAAATGACTAAATGTAATGTAAATGTTTAAATACACAGACAAACAAGCTAAACAAGATAAGGGGGCGTGGTGAAAAGAGACACCTGGGGAGACTAATAAACATAGACGAGGAACACCTGTGAACACTGAGCAACAACATAACAAAAGACAAGACACATGGCAGGCTCACATGACAAACATGGAATCACGTGATATACAAGACACAACAAAAACCCACATGTAACATAGCCCCCCTCCTATGGGCGGCTCCCGACGCCCCTAGTGTAACACCAAAACAACAACAACAACAACAACACAAGTTCAGGAGGGAGGTGACGCGGAGGTGGTCTTGGGGGAGGGAAGGAGGGCCAAGTCTGTGCAGGGGAATGGGACCAGGGCTTTGCAAGGGCGCGCAGGCGGCCAGGGCGGAGCAGGAACTGCAGACGACCAGGGTGGAGCCAGAAGCGCAGGCGACCAAGGCGGAGAAGACCCCTCGGGCGGCCACGGCGGAGAAGACCCCTCGGGCGGCCACGGCGGTGAAGACCCCTCGGGCGGCCACGGCGGTGAAGACCCCTCGGGCGACCACGGCGGTGAAGACCCCTCGGGCGACCACGGCGGTGAAGACCCCTCGGGCGGCCACGGCGGTGAAGACCCCTCGGGCGGCCACGGCGGAGAAGACCCCTCGGGCGGCCACGGCGGAGAAGACCCCTCGGGCGGCCACGGCGGTGAAGACCCCTCGGGCGGCCACGGCGGTGAAGACCCCTCGGGCGGCCACGGCGGTGAAGACCCCTCGGGCGGCCACGGCGGTGAAGACCCCTCGGGCGGCCACGGCGGTGAAGACCCCTCGGGCGGCTCAGGAACTTGCTCGGGAACAGACACACACACTGACACTGGTTCGGGAGAAGGAACAGACACACACACTGACACAGGCTCTGGAGAATGAACAGACACACACACTGACACTGGCTCTGGAACAGACACACACACTGACACTGGCTCGGGAACAGGCACACACACTGGCTCGGGAACAGGCACACACACTGGCTCGGGAACAGGCACACACACTGGCTCGGGAACAGGCACACACACTGGCTCGGGAACAGGCACACACACTGGCTCGGGAACAGGCACACACACTGGCTCGGGAACAGGCACACACACTGGCTCGGGAACAGGCACACACACTGGCTCGGGAACAGGCACACACACTGGCTCGGGAACAGGCACACACACTGGCTCGGGAACAGGCACACACACTGGCTCGGGAACAGGCACACACACTGGCTCGGGAACAGGCACACACACTGGCTCGGGAACAGGCACACACACTGGCTCGGGAACAGGCACACACACTGGTTCGGAGGCGGCCATCTTGTCCGTAGACACTGGCTCAGAGGAATTGACGTGAACAGTCTCTGGATCGGCCATCTTGTCCGTAGACACTGGCTCGGAGGCGGCCATCTTGTCCGTAGACACTGGCTCGGAGGTTGTGACGTGAGCAGTCTCTGGATCGGGCATCTTGTCCGTAGACACTGGCTCAGAGGAATTGACGTGAACAGTCTCTGGATCGGCCATCTTGTCCGTAGACACTGGCTCGGAGGCGGCCATCTTGTCCGTAGACACTGGCTCGGAGGTTGTGACGTGAGTAGTCTCTGGATCGGGCATCTTGTCCGTAGACACTGGCTCAGAGGGATTGACGTGAACAGTCTCTGGATCGGCCATCTTGTCCGTAGACACTGGCTCGGAGGCGGCCATCTTGTCCGTAGACACTGGCTCGGAGGTTGTGACGTGGAGCGTCTCTGGCTCGGCAGGAGTGACGTGGAGCGTCTCTGGCTCGGCAGGAGTGACGTGGAGCGTCTCTGGCTCGGCAGGAGTGACGTGGAGCGTCTCTGGCTGTGCAGACGTGACGTGGAGCGTCTCTGGCTGGACGTGGCTGACGTGAAGCTCTGGCTGGACGTGGCTGACGTGAAGCTCTGGCTGGACGTGGCTGACGTGAAGCTCTGGCTGGACGTGGCTGACGTGAAGCTCTGGCTGGACGTGGCTGACGTGAAGCTCTGGCTGGACGTGGCTGACGTGAAGCTCTGGCTGGACGTGGCTGACGTGAAGCTCTGGCTGGACGTGGCTGACGTGAAGCTCTGGCTGGACGGTCTCTGGCTGGACGGTCTCTGGCTGGACGGTCTCTGGCTGGACGGTCTCTGGCTGGACGGTCTCTGGCTGGACGGTCTCTGGCTGGACGGTCTCTGGCTGGACGGTCTCTGGCTGGACGGTCTCTGGCTGGACGGTCTCTGGCTGGACGGTCTCTGGCTGGACGGTCTCTGGCTGGACGGTCTCTGGCTGGACGGTCTCTGGCTGGACAGGGCTGACGTGGAGCTCAGGCTCGGCTGACAGAGAATCGGTCAATAAAAGAGCCTGGACAACATATTCCCCAAGACTACAGCCAGGGTGATGGAGTGGCATAAGGGAGTAGAGTGGTTCGGATAGCCCTCCCCTGAAGAAGATCATCAGGCATATCTCATCAAAAGATGAGACATGTGCCAGTTCAATAAAGTCAATAATGTACTCTCCTATGGACCGATCTCCCTGGCGGAGACACATAATCTGTGCTGCTGGATTCATTTGGTTGGTCGGTTGTTCTGTTACGAAGTAGCAGGAATGAAGCAGAGAGTGAATCCAAACGCAAGCACTTTAATTTAACGAACAGGTAATCCAGGGAAAATGACTTCACATGGAACTCAAGACAGGAACATGGAACTTAAGACAGGAACATGGAACTTAAGACTAGGAACACAACACACCACTACCAGCAACATAAAGCAACAACCGACAGCCAACAACTGAAACACAGGGGTTTAAATACACAGACAAACAAGCTAAACAAGATAAGGGGGCGTGGTGAAAAGAGACACCTGGGGAGACTAATAAACATAGACGAGGAACACCTGTGAACACTGAGCAACAACATAACAAAAGACAAGACACATGGCAGGCTCACATGACAAACATGGAATCACGTGATATACAAGACACAACAAAAACCCACATGTAACAGGAGAGGAGGGCTTGCACAGTTAGTGATGAACATATTCATACTTGTGAAACCGGTCAGACTAACCAGCATAAGAGAGAAAAGAACCTCAACGGGCATAGGCCTGGAGTTAGATGGCCAAGAGCTTGTGAGAAAACTGCATGGGACACGGTAAACACAGATCTATGCTTTGCATTGGAAAGATTAACTGGTACAGCTGAAAAGAAGCTGGATAAATTTGGGGACATCATTTACGCATATGGAAGTGAGAGGTTTGGTGTGGAAAAAAGGAAGGAAAAAGTACAAACTACTCCTGGAATGTCTAGACGGCAGCAGAAAATTGAAGGGTTAGTTAGAGAAAGGAGACAGCTGAGGAAGCAATGGAAAAGAGCAGAACAAAGTCAGAAGGAGGGACTCAATCTCTTACAAAGGGACATAAAAGATAAGCTGGCAACATTACGCAGAGCTGAGCGTCTACGGAAACGCTACAAAAAGAAGGAACGTGCGAGGGCTAATTTCTACAAAGACCCATTCAAATTCGTAAAGAAGTTATTCACCAGTGAGAAGAATGGCACTTTAAAAGCATCTAGAGTTGAGCTAGAGAGATATTTGGAGGAAACGCATACAGATGCAAAAAGGCATGAGCATATGTCAATTCCATCAGACATACCACCTATCAACCCACCAGAATACCAAATGGAGGTCTGTGCACCTAAGTGGAAAGAGGTAGAGCAGGTTGTGAGAAAGGCAAGGGCTTCATCATCTCCAGGGCCTAATGGAGTTCCGTACAGAGTGTACAAGAGTGCTTCAGGAGTTCTGCGAATTCTGTGGAAATTGTTAAAAGTGGCATGGGAAAAACAGGTTGTACCTAGAGCATGGCGCAGAGCAGGTGGAGTCTTTATACCTAAAGAAAAAGATGCTACAAGCATCAGTCAGTTTCGTCCTATTTCACTACTAAACGTTGAAGGTAAGATCTTCTTCAGCATTATTGCCCAGAGATTGTCCACCTACCTATTAAAGAATGGCTTCATTGACACTTGAGTTCAAAAAGCGGGCATTCCAGGGTTCTCAGGATGCTTAGAACACATCAATGTTATCTGGCAACGAATTCAGTCAGCTAAAAAGGAGAGGAAGGAGCTCCATGTGACATTCCTGGATTTGGCTAATGCATATGGGTCAGTGCCACATGAGCTTCTTTGGGCAGCATTTGATTTTTTCAGAGTACCAATGTCAATAACAAATTTAGTGAAAGCCTATTTTGGAGATTTGCAATTTAGTTTCTCAACTCCAAAATTCAGCACTGCATGGCAATGCTTAGAGGTTGGAATAATGGCAGGATGCACCATTTCTCCACTGGCTTTTACCATGGCAATGGAAGTAATCATTAGGGCATCAAGATGGGTAGTAGGAGGAGAGCGCTTGGCTTCTGGGATGCGACTACCACCAATCAGAGCATACATGGATGACATGACAACCATGACTACAACAGTAGCCTGCACTAATCGGTTATTGGGGAAGTTAACAGATAATATTGAATGGGCACGAATGCCATTTAAGCCCTCTAAATCAAGGAGCATCTCGATAGTTAAAGGAAAGGTAGTAGATAAAACATTCTTCATTAATGGTGAGGCAATACCAACAGTTTCTGAGAAGCCAGTGAAGAGTCTTGGGAGATGGTACGATGGGGATCTAAAGGACACAGTTCAGGTGGGAGAAGTTAGGCGACAAGCAGTGGAAGGGTTGAAGAGCATAAACATCTGTGCTCTACCAGGCAAACTAAAACTCTGGTGCTTTCAGTTTGGTCTACTGCCAAGGTGGCTGTAGTACGAGGTTTCTTTGACAACAGTGGATAAGCTGGAAGCGTTAATAAGTTCATACATCAGGAAATGGTTGGGAGTTCCACGCTCCCTCAGCAGAGTGGGACTTTATAGTAAAGGAATATTGCAGCTGCCAGTCTCTGCTTTAACCGAGGAGTTTAAGTGTGCCAAGGTCAGACTGGAAATGACATTAGTAGAGTCACGTGACAAATGTGTAAGGGAGGCAGCCCCTGTGTTAAAAACTGGTAGAAAGTGGTCAGCAAAGAAATCTGTAGTAGAGGCAAAGGCTGACCTTCAAATTGGGGATATCGTGGGACAGGTACAGCATGGAAGAGGGGGTTTTGGGCTCAGTTTAGCTCCTCCTAAATGGCACAAGGCAGGCCCAGCTCAAAGGAGGAAGCTGGTAGTCAACGAGGTGCGAAAGCAGGAGGAGAGGATGAGGTGTATAAAGGCCATTTCCCAGGCCAAGCAGGGAGAGTGGATGAGATAGGAGAGTGTGGAACAACGCAAGATGGGCTGGCAAGACCTTTGGTCAATGGAAGAGAGTAGGATCAGTTTCCTTATTAGGTCAACATATGATGTTCTCCCATCACCGCAGAACCTAAACCTCTGGGTAGGAGAGGATCCCTCTTGTCCTTTGTGTTCATCACCTGCCACATTAAGGCACATTTTGACAGGATGTAAGGTGGCTCTTAGCCAAGGTCGGTTTACTTGGCGCCATGACCAAGTACTGCGATGTTTGGCTTTAGCATTGGAAGGCAAGCGTAGTCAGTCCCTCCAGGATTTCGCGGGCCTTTTTTGTGATTGTTGCGACCTAAAATGACTGATGTTGCGGCCGCTTTTCTAAAAAGTTGCGATGAAAGTTGCGATGTTCTTCTGCATTTGTTTTTATGTTAAAACGGCAAAGGTAGATATATTTTTACTTAAAGTGCTCATATAATGCTTTTTGGCTTTTCCCCTTTCCTTTATTGTGTTATATATCTTTTTTTGTGCATGTTATAGGTTTACTAAGTGAAAAAAGTCAAAATTCCACCCCAAAGGGACTCATTATGTCCCACAGAAAACACCATCTGCTCTATTGTAGTCCAGAATTTACTTCAGAGACAAACGTGCTCACTTTGTAACACACGTTAATGAGAACAAACCCACTAACTAACCTTTAGTAACATTATAAAAAGGCAAAACAAACGATTTAAAGACACAGCAAAATCGAACAAACTAAGCTTCTTTTTTTTTAAACAAGATTTGCACCTGCAAAATTGTAAATGTGCAGAACCTCACAAACATTAAGCACCATTTATGTTGAAAGATGCCAATACTAATAAAGTGCAAAATACAGTTTTCTTAGGAATAGCCACAAAAGTTAAATGGTGGAAAAATCTAAAGTTTAATCATGTATTTTAATATGATATATTATAATATAGCCGAATATCCAATAAAGCTGTTCTCATTTCCTTAATTTTTTTGTCAGACAATAGAACGAGTAGTAATTTTTTATGTGTAAAATTATCTTAATTGAGAGAGTTCGGGAACTGGGTGAACTAATGTGCTGGTGAGTAGCCTATTACAAGTGATAAACACAAGAAAAGAAAGGAAAATAAAATGGTCAAACTCAATTCTTTAAATATAAAACAAAAGAGAAGCAGATAATTGATAAGTCCATGGAAACAACACTGCTCATTCCCGTCTGTCAGCGGCCGCTGCTGCTCCTCAGCCGGTCACTGAACGGGGACGCAGAGACAGTGTGACGGCAGGGAGAAGCAAACCTCGCGCTCGCAGGATTGTGCTGGACACATTTGGTTATTGAGGTTTGTCCAAAAAGTCGCTAGATTTGTCTCTAGTCGCTTTTTTTTTCTGCTGCGTCTTCTGAACAAAACAAGCGAGTTTGCTGACGTATGACGACGCTTTGCAGGAGACCGCGGCGCGATGATTGGTCAAAGTTGCAGAAAAGTTGCGGTGATTTTTAAAAATTGCAAGGCGCACTGAATGCACGTGGATTTGTTGAAGTTGCGTTAATAGTTGCGATCGCGACATCGCGAAATCCTGGAGGGACTGCGTAGTATGACCAATAAGTTGCCGCCTGTTCTAGCAAAACATTACACGCAGAAGACAATATTCCTCCGCCCAGGCGAGCAACCACCAAGAAAAGGTGTTAACACCAATTCTCGCCCAGGACAACTGGAAGCTGCTAGGGACTGGAAGATGCTGGCTGATCTTGATCAACGGCTTATTTTTCCACCTGAGATTGCCACCACTAACCTACGACCAGACATTGTTTTGTGGTCTGGATCAGCACGCATGATTGTTCAACTGATAGAGTTGACAGTGCCATGGGAGGATGCTGTAGATGAGGCATATGAGAGGAAGAAACTGCGGTATGCTCATCTGGCCACTGAAGCAGAACAGCGAGGATGGAGAGTCCAGGTTTATCCAGTGGAAGTGGGTTGTCGAGGTTTTGTGGCACACTCTACAACCCGGTTCCTCAGAGACGTCGGATTCAGCGGCCAAGAGTTGCGTCGCATAGTAAAGAACTAATCTGAAGCAGCAGAAAGGAGCAGCAACTGGCTGTGGTTGAGACGGAAAGATTATAGCTGGCTGTGTACAGGCCGCCACGCTACGGTTTCGTAGAATTCTTGAAAAACTCGAAGAGTCTGTTGGTTTATTTGTATAGGTTGTATAGTATTTACAGTCATTACGTTCCTGTGTATATTGCGTGAATGACGGGTGGTTGGGCAGATATTGTGTCTTGCGGTAGGTGGTATGCCATACGGAACCGTTGCCACTGCAACTGCTTTAACGCACCAGTGGGGCTCGACAGCCTTAGTCAAACGGGTTGGCGCGTATGGTTGGGTTGCGGAGAGATTGTGAGATTGTGGTTAGGTCTCAGCAGCAGGAGGGATGTAGAGGTCAGTAAGCTGGGCTGAGTTGAGTGGAGCCCTCTTGAGGTGTCGTGGGTTGGTCGACGAAACACTGAGGACGGAAGGTGCCCACTTGAAGACCCTAGAGATGTCCCCTACTCGGCTCAATCCAGACGGTTGTCGTGCTGGTCCACTAGGGAGACCACTCTGTAGTTGCAGCCGTCGTGTGTGCTGATGCGCCAAGTACACTGCAGCCGTTAACGCCGGACCGAAGGGGAGTCACACCCTCATATGGAAAGAAGCGTAAATGGATGGAGAAGCATAGTTTACTGTAAAGCTACGTCTTAGTGTTGCTTATCTTGGCGAAAGCCGAGTACAAATCAGCATGAAGTTTTAACATCTACTCTTGTGTAATGGAAATCTGCATTTGTTTTCGTTCTCGCTTATCAGCTTCCTGAAGCCAACAATCAAATTTTTACACACATGCTGAACGCAGCCACAAAACCCTGTTTGTTTCTCACTGCCCTGTTCCACTGATTCCTTCACTACTTTTAATCTCGTAGCGCTCAGTGTTCCCTCTCTGGGAAAATCATGATGCTGTATTATTTTTCTATGTCCTGCATACATTTCTGCCCATAATGTTTTCTCATTTGACAGAATACCGGTGTATCATATCTGTCAATCTTGCTCTGAGATTTCCCCACACTGGCTGTTTTGTTTGGTCTATTTTCCCCTGCCTGTGGGTTTTTATACTTGACGCGTCTATAATCTGTCGGACGTCTCCGATAGATCCGATTTCATTTCCCCAAATCGGGCCGGGTTTTTCTAATGGTAATTCTTTCCCAACTACCTGGGTGTGGTTCTTTTGAAACCACTTCACACGAGCACTCAGTTCCAGACCGGAGATCCTTCCTTCAGGAACCAGATCTCCCCCTGAATTGTATTGTACCCGTACCACAGGAATAGACCAAGCCAGTATAGTTCGTCTCCGTTCTATACCCAAAATAAATCAATTTAGCGTGTTTCTTACCAGGATGTCTTTTTTCCAATTGCCACGGGTTCTTTTGATTCCAGTGGTGCTTCTCCTGTCCCCGATAGCGGTGGGCCTCTCTCTCTCAACTTACGAGGTACAGCTGGAACTGTTCAGTCCAGGTGGCCAAACACCGCCCGCTCTCGGGTCCAGAAGGCACATCCAAGGAATCCCACTATTCTGACACCAAATTGTTGTGGCAAAATTCTCTTTAAACAGACATCACTGCGTAAGAGACACTCAAGAGTCAAATTAGTAAAAAGAAAAGTATTCTTGCAAGAACAAATAGGCTCAGTCCATACACAGTTGCCCATGCAAGGAGTTACACACATAACACAGGTCGGGCCAATCTTTATACTGTTCTTTCCAAGGCTGTTTGCTATGGCCTTGCCTCTCAGTAATTTTCCACAGACATTATCACTCTGCATATGGCCAGATCATGCGACATTCATTTGCAGTATCTGCTGAGAATGAATTTAGAACATACATTGAAGGTACGATAGAAACTCATAACCAATGTAAAATTAAAATTTCCATAACAATTCATATGCGCGAGGGAGGGAGAGAGAGAGAGAGAGAGCAAGACAGTTTGAAGGCGCACACGCGGCCGAGGGCTCTCTCTCTCTGCTTGTTCTTTCAGTAACATGCCCTGTCACACTCATCTACATCACTCACCGTTCAAATAAAGCTTTGGCGGGCTGCATATGCTGCAAATACACTGCATTCGAGTGCTTTCCCTGACGTCTGGATCGTTCGGCAGCGTATTCAAACACTCAAACAGGAACAGCACATCTGCGTGGCATCGCAGTCATCTTGTAAACAGACCCACTCGCTGCACGTCGACTGAACACGTGGGCGCGAGCCGCACGACAACGATGCGATGCGATGATGCAAAATGAGGCGTGGTCAGGCCCGGACTGGCCATCGGGAGCACCGGGACAATTCCCGGTGGCCTGGCGACTTATTTGGCCTGCTGCCAGCAGTGGTTTATTTTATTTTATTTTAATTATTTTATATTAGGCTACTACCTTTACCAGTGGCCATTTTCGAATTCGTCATTCAATAAAATGATTATTATTATTAATAAAAAATAAAATCATGAATCTGTTCGTCTTGATTGCCAAGGTTTCGCCTCAGCCAAACGGTTTTAGACACAAAATGCGAGCAGCGCCCGATGATGGAGAGAAAACGGCCAGGTGGAGCAGAGAGGGAAAGGACAAAGAAAAAGAAAGCACTCCAAGAAGAAGCAGCACATTGTTGCAAAATTACTGACCTGTTCAGGGCTTCAAGTGCAGGTCAGTTTCATCTGTAAATACTGTACTTTTTTCTTCGTTAACTTAGTATTGAACTGCTTACTGCTAGCAAATGTAAGCGGTAGCGCCCGTCTAACGTTACATTCGTGGAGAAATCAAAACAAATGAGTGAAATAGCACACAGAAAACTCACAGAAGAAATGTAGCCTACTGAGGTAAAAATTCTATTTTAAATTTTTATTTTATAACATATGATTTAGTTTAACATACAAAGGGTGCTGTTTTGCTGAATATTATCACGATTGAAAATGTTACATTGAATTTATTGTTCAATAAACAAGTAGCGAAGTTAATATTTATTATTGAGTTACTTACATTTTAGACACAAACCATATTAACTGTTTTTGTTCTATTTCACTGACGAAAATAGTTCCAAAGGAAAGCTAGAGCAGCGCGGTGTTTTGTTACCGAATGATTCAGGGTTTTGAACGAATTTTTTGTATGAATGACTCATGAAGACGGTCACTTGCCGCCACCTATTGGCGGTTTAGTTTAATGTTTAAGTATTGCATTTTTTTTAATTTGTATATTCAAACATTTATTTAAAAACAGCTTTGGACTTCTAGAGTAAATGCTTGTTATGTGCAGACCCATTTGATATTAGGATAGGACTGCTTTACTTCTAGGTTGGTTGTTTATGTTTTTATGTTATGGTTATACTGTGAAACAAATGTAATTTAGGGGGGGAAAAACAGGGTTGTCCGTGTTTGTACATTTTATTTGGGTGCATAGGATGGCCTGGATGGGTGTAGGATTTCCCGGCCTGAAATTGTGTCCCAGTCCGGCCCTGGGCGTGGTTGTCTTTTGCTGGAGGCGGTCATATGCAAACGACAGGTACATCACTTCGTACCGTGACGTCACTAAGTTCAAAGGATCCAGAACGAGCTGAATTTAGAGTTTGATTAAATAAATGCTTCGTTTATAATGGGGAGGACATCTTAACCCTCTGGGGACCAAAAACGCACCCGTGCGTTTTGCTAGTTTTTTTTCACATAGCACCAAAATAGACTTTAAATACTCCGTTATTTTTTGTCATACACACTTAAGAAATATGAAAAAATTAACTGTTAAATGTCTACTTTTTTTATGGGTCCACTTCCAATCGAAATAAAACATTGTACTTTTGTAAAATAAAGAAAATAAACAGGGTGTGCGTTCTGCCTCTCCGTGAACTTTTTTTCTGGAGCACGTCTCTAAACGTAAACAAAACTCAGCGAATACTATTCACTCAGGCATGATCAATATATCTTTATAATCATTTAAGTGTGTACTTTTAAATTATCTAATTCAAAACTAAAACTCTCTGTTTATGTAATCTATATAAAAAGAGAGAGATGTCAGTCGTTCTCATTTCAGCTAATTATCTTTTAATGTGACCACGCCCACAGAGAGCGTGTGCTATTCAAACGCAAATGATCTGAGGCAAGCCATGCAAACTGTTAACGCCCCCATATCAGCTGGATAATACACATCAAGTTGAACAAGAATCGTGGACTTTACCTCTTGCTGCGCTCTGAGGAATAATACTATCATCCTAATCCTGGAACAATTTACCTCAGAAGCGCTGGTAGTTTCATTCCGAAGAGCAACGAATCAAGCTGATGTAGTAAGTTATTCTTAAGAGCTTTGTTTTAATCGCGATATTTGTGTGTCTGTGTGTGAATGATGAATGAAAGGCACAGACGCGCGTGTGCGCTGTTGTTTACAGCTGTACAGCGCGCATCTCACACTCGTATAAACAAGATATGTTACAGACTAAATATGAATGTTTCAAGATAAGATTCGGTTGATTAGTTTTGGATGGATTATGAAGTTTTTACTGTAAAAAAAGACAACTGCCACATTAAATAAGCTTTTGTTTGCCAATTTCTGCTCATATGTTACCTTTGAAATACGTATACTTTTTACAAAGAAAGATTACACTTGAAATATTGTTAAAATTGTAATTGTAACCTTTTTTTGTTGTGTTTTATTATTGACAAATTTGGGGTGAGGATACATATTCCAAAACTTTCTGAAAATATGAGAATTAACTGCACAATTACTAGAAATGTTTAGCTTTGATATTATACCATTTGCATACATACAAAATATGTGGATAAAGACATTTTTTCAAGATATTTCCAATATATATTCTACAGAATTGGTTCAAAGTTAGAGTTGGAAACATCTTGAAAAAATGGGTCTTTTTCCACTGGGTACCACAATAAAGTATGCAAGGACAATATATATATATATATATATATACATATATGTGTGTGTGTTTGTGTTTGTTTGTGTATAGCTTCTTTTGTCCTCGCATTCTTCGGTTCAGTGACATTCAGTGACACACCTGTGTGAAAGGCTAATTATGCGCTCATTATTATGCAAGCCTTTGTCTTCTCAGGTGAGAATCACGCCCACTCGCATGATGTAAATCAATGTATTGTTTTGTGTAAATGATTAGGCAGGATGATTTTCAGATCATTTTGAAGCAAAAAATTCTAGGCGACAACGTCCATTAGTCAAAAGTCTTGTGGACACATATTTAGTATGTGTTTTGTGGTCTTATATCAGCAACTTTCATTTTTATCAATTATCATTTTTTCAATAACCACGCATAAACATTATTCTCTTAAAAATACAAACATGTACGTACATGTTGCTCAGATATTATGGTAGCCCTGGTTGTGCTATATAGAGTGAATTTACACCTTTGCCATTAACATGTTTATAAATAACTGAAAAAAGCACAAATGTCAGGGCATGTCAAAACATCCCAAGGGCCCCAAAAACACCTTGGTCCCCAGAGGGTTAATGAAAATTCTGTCATCATTTTCTCACCCTCCAACCCTTTCCAACCCTGTATGAGTTTCTTTCTTCTGTTGAACACATGTAGCCCGGTGAGCTTAAGTACACTAAATTACTGTTTGAAAGTAATGTTTATTTACATTTTCAATCTGTGTATTTTAGTTATTCTGTGCCTTTACAGTGTTTTTATGTGTATGTATATAGTTAAATATTTATATATAATATTCTTTAATGTTTTATTTACGTACTTACGTATCACGCAATGGAGGAAGGGGCGTGGCGAGGCGAGGTGAAAAGGGAGAAGAGACGAGTCGGAGGAGGAAAGAAGATTGTAGAGGCTGAATAAAAGGATTTTCACACGATAATCCCGTATATACTGACTGAATCAGTCCTTAGTGTTTGTATTTTGCTAATAAGAACTTTATTTAGCAATTATTGGTGATATACATGGATTTCACTCAGCACGTTTACTCCATGCGTTCGTGTGGTGATTAGCACGAGCGACGAGCCGGATCAGATTCACCAGAGTGGAGGCCGACCAGATAGCGCTCCAGGTGACCGGAAAAGCCTGGAGTTCCTCTGGCAACGAGGGATAGATCGTCACAACAGATAGCGCTCTAGGTGACCGGAAAAGCCTGGAGTTCCTCTGTTGCCTCGCGGGACTCGAGAAAGACGGCCGCTTGGGTGAGCCAAAGCCGCGACATCCTCATCGCGGGACACATCGCGTTCTGGAGAACATCAGGCCTGCAACGTTGGGTGTGTGTGTGTATGAAAGAGAGCGTGATTGTGGGCCGACTTAAGTGAGTTTTGATTTAAGTTACTGAGTATTTCATTGGGTTTAATACAAACTGGAAGATAAGTGTTTGGTTTATGTTAAATAATTGTAAATCATTTAAAAGGATTTAAGTTGACATTTTATTTTATTTCATTTTAAAAGAGTGTATTTTCACATTTTATTACTTTTACATTGCTTTACTTTATTCATTGGTTTAGTCAAATACATATAAAAAACTCATAAAACCAGTATTGGATTCAATAGTCTTTATTGCTGCTGAAGGGAATGGAAAATACATGTGATTATTTTAGGTAATCATAACTGTGAAACAAATACTTACCCAGGCCCCAGCTTTAACATAGCGGGTATCATTACTGGGGTTACATAAATTGGAGGCACCGCTGGGATCCATTTCCCTTATTACCACAGCAGCATTAGTAATTGAGATATAAAAAAATTAAATAAAAAGTTTCTAGTACAAAGTAACAGTTTAGCTCTAGCTATGGCTCATTTGCAGACCCCTTTCTCAGTCCCTGACTTAAAAAGTTGGTGTCGAGGTGAAGGCATTGATCCAGATTATGCCATCATTGTGAGTGGAATTCCAGAAGAGACAGATGTTTCTAAAATTGAAGACACTATGCATTCTATTAAAGCCCTTGGAAGAGTCAGGGTAAGAGGACGGATGTATAGCCAAGAATCTCAGTCTCTGATAGTGCTCTGTGAATGTCGTGAGAAGGTGCATGCAGAGAGACTCCCTTTGGATGTATTGCCCGCTGATGGATCAGACCCATGGATCCTGAGTGCTAACAAAATGGAGGGTAATGCTTTAGATATTGAAGGGGAAAGCTTCGTCGCACCTGATAAATCAGGGTTAAGAGAAGAACATCAAGAATCAAGTTCACCTAACTTGTTAAATGCTTCTACGCCTGAGTCTATCATCAGGGCGGTGGGTGAATTGCTTGCTAAAACCACCAAAATCTCAAGTGATAGCAGTTCTTTTAGACGGCTGAGAACCTTTTCAGGTATCACTCCCATTCCGGCTGGAGAGGATAATTTAGAGAATTGGATAGAACAAGCAGTGCTCATGGTTGAGGAAAGTGATCGTTCCGAAAAAGAAAAGAAGTTAAGGATTGTGGAGAGTTTGCGTGGACCAGCCTTGGAGATTATCCAAGCGGTAAGGTTTACCAATGCTGAAGCATCTCCAAAAGAGTATTTAGCAGCTATAGAAAGTGCTTTTGGAAGCTCAGAGTCTGGTGAAGATCTGTATTTTAAGTTCAGAGCACTACGGCAACGTCATGGAGAATGCTTGTCGGATTTTCTGAGGAGACTGGAGAAAATCTTGATCAGAGTTGTACAAAGAGGAGGGCTATCTGCCCAGTCTGCTGGAAAAGCACGTCTGGAGCAACTCCTCAGAGGAGCAACCCAGTCTGACATCTTGCTGCTTCAGTTATGGATAAGGGAACGAAAGAGTAACCCACCTGATTTCTTAGATCTGCTACATGAGATTCGGGAAGAGGAGGTACGAGAAGCTGAAAGACGAAAGTCTAATCCAACAGTTCGTCAAGTGCAAGTTGGAAGTGAAAATATCAAAAACCCATTCTTTCAAGAGCTCGCAACTGAGATCAAAGACTTACAAACTATGGTGGCAGAGTTAACCGTTAAGTCAAAGGATGATGCGATTTCTGAAAAGGAACCAAAAAGCCAGCCAGCATTAAAGTTAACGGATGAAAGTTTTGAAGTACAAGCTCTGAAGAAAGAAGTGAAAAAACTTAGACAACAAGTGAAAGTGATGGCTGCGCAATCAACATCTAAAGCGGAGAAAGAAACTTCTTCAGAGAGAAACGAAGCATGTTCAGTGAAATTCACCCGATCAAAAGTATCCGGATCTTCAAAGAGCTCAGAAGATTACTTCTGCTACAGGTGTGGAGGTGACGGACACATTGCTTCCAAATGCAAAGCTCCTGTAAATGAGAAGAAAGTGATTCAGAAGCTCATTCAATCTCTGCGGAAAGCTAAAGGGAAGCAGAGGAATGAGGAGGATCCTGAAGAGGAACATAACTGTTCTGTGAAGAGAAGTGCGTTTCAAGTGAAACCAACCATCAGTATCCCAGAAGGACTAGTAGGACCATCTTCCGTTATTCCGGTGAAGGTAAATGGAACGCCTTGTCAAGCTTTGCTGGATAGTGGATCTGTGGTAACCATTGTATTTGAAGAATGGTATAACCAACACCTGGCTGATACTCCGATTCACCCCATTTCTGGACTAGCTGTCTGGGGCTTGAGTGATTCCAGTTTTCCATATCGTGGCTATGTGGAAGTAGAGCTGCAATTTCCGGAGAAGTTGACAGGAGTGCAACAGTCCATCAGTGTATTGGCATTGGTGTGTCCAGAGCCTCATGGACCCAAGCAGGTTCCATTACTCATCGGAACCAATGCCAGTATGTTTCAGCGGTTAGCCCAGCTTTGTAAAGAGTCTGCTGGAGTAGACATTGTTCGCACAATGCCAGTAAATCTTCAGAAGTCAAAGACGTTTGAAATTGAAGCCAGAGGACAGAGAAGCGGAGAGGATGCTGTGGCTGAAATTCACTGGTCAGGTCCAGGTCCACTCAGTATTCCACCAAGGAGTGAGTGTCAAGCTACATGCAAAGTCAAGGTGATGCAATCCATTGACAAGAGCATCATAGTTGTTGATCAGCCGTCAACTTCTAGTAGTCCTGCTGAGGTCCTAGTAAAGCCTACTATCATTCCCTCATCAGCGATCCAAGTGAACCGATTTCCTGTGCTACTAAGGAATGTATCACAGAAAGAAGTTTGTATTCCTGTGGGTTCAGTGGTGGCGCTTGGATACACCACTGAGGTTGCTACTACTGTGGAGAAAGACCATTTAACAAGGGGATCACCTGTAGATCCATGCTTATTTAATTTTGGAGATTCACCGATTCCAAAATATTGGAAGGATAGGCTATCCCAAAAACTGGCGGAGAGAACGAATGTCTTTTCACTCCATGAATGGGATGTAGGATCTGCTAAAGGAGTGGAACACCACATTCGCCTGAGTGACAACACGCCGTTTCGAGAGAGATCCCGTAGGCTTGCACCTGCTGACATTGATGACATGCGCCGTCATCTTCATGAGTTGTTGGCCGCTGGAATCATTAAAGAGTCCAGGAGTTCATATGCTTCCCCCATTGTTGTGGCCAGGAAGAAGAATGGAACGGTGCGTATGTGTATTGACTATAGAACCTTAAACACAAGAACCATCCCAGATCAATACACAGTGCCGAGGATTAATGAAGCTTCAGATTGTCTTATGGGCAGCAGGTGGTTCTCCGTTTTAGACCTGCGGAGCGGGTATTATCAGATCCAGATGGCTGATGAAGACAAGGACAAGACCGCTTTCATTTGTCCTCTTGGGTTCTATCAGTTTGAAAGGATGCCGCAAGGAATCTCTGGAGCCCCTGCTACGTTTCAGAGATTAATGGAGAAGGCCGTAGGGGACATGAATCTGCTGGAAGTACTTGTGTACTTGGACGATCTTATAGTGTTCGGCAAAACACTAGAAGGACATGAAGAACGTCTGTTAAAAGTCCTTGATAGACTTGAAGAAAGTGGATTAAAAGTTTCACTTGACAAGTGTCAGTTCTGTCAACCTCGGGTAAAATATGTGGGGCATATCATTTCTGAGAAGGGTATTGCCACTGATCCAGCAAAGGTTGAAGCTGTGACCAATTGGAAGCAACCTACTGATTTGAAATCCCTCAGATCATTCCTGGGATTTTGTGGGTACTACAGGCGATTCATAGCGAATTACTCCGCTATAGTCAGACCCCTTACTGAGCTTACCAAGGGATATCCGCCTACTCAGCATGGCAAGAGGGCAGTAAAGAACAAAGGGATGTACTACAAGGAATCTGAAGCTTTTGGTGGCAGGTGGACAGAAGAATGTACAGAGGCATTCCAGAAAATCATTCATTGTCTTACTAATGCACCTGTGTTGGCATTTGCTGATTCAACCAGGCCCTACATTCTGCATGTAGATGCCAGCCTGAATGGTTTAGGAGCAGTGTTAAACCAGGAGTACCCAGAAGGCTTAAGGCCAGTAGCATTTGCCAGCCGCAAGCTGAAGGCATCTGAACAGCGTTACCCTGTCCACCAACTTGAGTTTTTAGCACTCAAGTGGGCAGTGGTAGACAAGTTTCATGATTACTTGTATGGTGCACGATTTACAGTAAGGACAGACAACAACCCGCTTACTTACATACTTAGCACTGCAAAACTCAATGCAGCTGGTCACCGGTGGTTAGCTACACTATCCACATACAATTTTAACATACAGTATAAACCTGGAAAGAGTAACATCGATGCTGATGCTCTATCGCGCAACTTTTCTTCCACTACAGAAGAACAAGATTGGCAAGAAATATCACCTTCTGGTATCCAGGCCCTGTGCAAAACAATGAATACTCAACAATGTGTGGAGCAGTTGGGAGTGTCACCTGAAGTCATACCTGAATGCTATGCATTTCCCACCAGACTAGACGTTGGTTCCCTTGAGCATTTAAGTTCCCATGACTTAACAAAAGCTCAGGAAGAAGATCCTGCTATTTCTCCAGTGAGACATGCTGTGAAAAAAGGGCAGTTGTTTTCATTATCCAGGGACAAAGATCCTGAAGTACACTTACTACAGAAAGAGGGATCCAAACTTGTGGTAAGGAGAGGACTATTGTTCCGGGTGGTACAGAGACAACAACATGAAGAGTGTCTTCAGCTTGTTTTACCGCAAAAGTATCGATCTATGGTCTTACAGTCCCTGCATGATGAGACTGGACATCTAGGAGTAGAGAAGACCACTGCTTTGATAAAAGATCGTTTCTATTGGCCGAAGATGTCAAATGAAATTGACCAATATGTGAAAAACTGCGGAAAGTGTATTCTTCGTAAGACACAACCCCAAAGAGCTGCACCGTTGAAGCAGATAACCAGCAATGGTCCCATGGATCTTGTTTGTATCGATTTCTTGTCCCTGGAGCCTGATTCAAAAGGAGTGTTCAACATCCTTGTAGTCACTGATCACTACACTAGGTACGCTCAAGCTTTTCCGACGAAAGACCAAAAAGCTCTCACGGTTGCCAAAGTGTTATGTGAAAGGTATTTTGTTCATTACGGATTACCAGCACGTATACATTCGGATCAGGGACGGGACTTCGAAAGCAAGTTAATTCATGAGTTGCTGAAGATGTTGGGGATTCAGAAGTCAAGAACGACTCCATATCATCCTCAGGGGGATCCGCAGCCAGAAAGATTCAATAGAACTTTGCTGTCGATGCTTGGGACTCTTGACAAGTCTCAGAAGCAAAAGTGGAGTCAGCATGTCAGTCAACTAGTACATGCTTATAATTGTGCACGAAATTACGCAACTGGATATTACCCCTATGTTCTCATGTTTGGACGGGAAGCAAGACTCCCAATTGATCTCTGTTTCTCTGTCTCATCTGAAGGCGAAGCAGAAAATTACCAGCAATATGTATCTAAGCTAAGAACAGATCTAAAAAAGGCCTACCAAGTAGCTTCAGATGCTGCAGACAAGAGCCACCAGAAGAACAAAAGACTTCATGATAAGAGAGTTCGAGATCAAATACTTAAAGAAGGCGATCGGGTACTGATGAGAAATCTAGGAGTCTCCGGAAAGAACAAACTGGGAAATAAATGGAGTTCCTTACCGTATGTGGTTGTCAGTAAGATGCCAAACTTACCTGTCTACCGGGTAAAACCTGAGAAAGGTAAGGGAACTGTCAAGACATTGCATAGAAATCATCTTCTGCCAATCGGATACCTGGTGAGAATACCCAAAGAGACAGAGGAAAAGAAAGTACCTCAGAGGCCAGCGACAAGGTCCCAGACTCTTCGACAAAATCCTCTCCATGAAGCAGGAACAGCCGATGTACCTGTGAAAGGAAGTTATGAGGAGGATGAGTTATCTTCAGATTGTGAGGATGTTGATGCATACATACCCATTGAAACCATGGAGGAACTTCAAAGACTACCAGAATCCCAGAATCTGAGATCTGTTCTACAGGAAAGAAGAGTGTCTGTTCCTGTAAAGAGTGAACCATCCAGGAGCTGTGACAACAGTGAGGAGAAAGAAATACACTCTGAAGATTCTGAGCCAAGGAGGATGGTTGATACTCTGGAGAGGGAAAGACATAATGATGAAACAACGAAAGAAGTTGACGGACCTAACACTTAAGTAGTAAAAGGGGATACCTTACCTTTTCCTGAAGAATCTAGTGGTGAAAAGAATCCAAATGGTCTGGAGCCTGCTAGAGAAATTAGGTCTAAAAGAGAAATAAAGCCTGTAGTAAAACTCAGTTATGATGAGTTGGGTAAATCTACAAACCGCCCAATATATACCATTACCCATGGTATGCCAGTACACTGCAGTTTTGTTTCAGAGGGTAGGAGAAGTAATTGTAACACTGTTTGGTGCCACCCTCTTGCTACTAGCCATAAATGTAGTAGAGTACCTGAGAAAAAAAGAATTAAACATCTGTAAAGTCCCGTAAGTTTGATGAGGACCTCAAACATTTAGAAGGGGGAGGGTGTAGCCTGGTGAGCTTAAGTACACTAAATTACTGTTTGAAAGTAATGTTTATTTACATTTTCAATCTGTGTATTTTAGTTATTCTGTGCCTTTACAGTGTTTTCATGTGTATGTATATAGTTAAATATTTATATATAATATTCTTTAATGTTTTATTTACGTACTTACGTATCACGCAATGGAGGAAGGGGCGTGGCGAGGCGAGGTGAAAAGGGAGAAGAGACGAGTCGGAGGAGGAAAGAAGATTGTAGAGGCTGAATAAAAGGATTTTCACACGATAATCCCGTGTTTCCTTAGTGTTTGTATTTTGCTAATAAGAACTTTATTTAGCAATTATTGGTGATATACATGGATTTCACTCAGCACGTTTACTCCATGCGTTCGTGTGGTGATTAGCACGAGCGACGAGCCGGATCAGATTCACCAGAGTGGAGGCCGACCAGATAGCGCTCCAGGTGACCGGAAAAGCCTGGAGTTCCTCTGGCAACGAGGGATAGATCGTCACAACAGATAGCGCTCCAGGTGACCGGAAAAGCCTGGAGTTCCTCTGTTGCCTCGCGGGACTCGAGAAAGACGGCCGCTCGGGTGAGCCAAAGCCGCGACATCCTCATCGCGGGACACATCGCGTTCTGGAGAACATCAGGCCTGCAACGTTGGGTGTGTGTGTGTGTATGAAAGAGAGCGTGATTGTGGGCCCACTTAAGTGAGTTTTGATTTAAGTTACTGAGTATTTCATTGGGTTTAATACAAACTGGAAGATAAGTGTTTGGTTTATGTTAAATAATTGTAAATCATTTAGAAGGATTTAAGTTGACATTTTATTTTATTTCATTTTAAAAGAGTGTATTTTCACATTTTATTACTTTTACATTGCTTTACTTTTATTCATTGGTTTAGTCAAATATATATAAAAAAACTCATAAAACCAGTATTGGATTCAATAGTCTTTATTGCTGCTGAAGGGAATGGAAAATACATGTGATTATTTTAGGTAATCATAACTGTGAAACAAATACTTACCCAGGCCCCAGCTTTAACATAGCGGGTATCATTACTGGGGTTACACACAAAATAAGATATTTTAAATAATGTTGGTAACCAGAAAGTTGACGGCGGCCATTGATTTCCATAGTAGGAAAAAAATACCATGGAAGTCAATGGCTACCATCACGTCTGGTTACCGACATCCTTCACTCTATCTTCTTTTGTGTGCAGCAGAAGAAAGACATTCATACAGGTTTGGAACAACTTGAGGGTTAATTTCATTCATGTCATTTCAGGCTGAACTATCCCTTTAAAGCTGCAGATTCACCTTATGTGGACCTTAATTTCTTTAAATATGACAAAATAGCCATGTCAGTCACTTTCTTAATAAACACAAGATGTTTTTGTTATTGTGTTTCAGTGGAAACCAGCTAAACTGAATGGAAATCAGTTACATTTCTCAAATTTAATAAAGATTCAGGAATAGGAATGATTACCTGATTAAGCAGTGATAAGATGCAGGATATCATCAAGTCCCAGGTCAGGTGATTATGTTGTCGACTAGAGGGTGACACGGGAGTGGATTTTCAAACCTCTCCCGTCCCACTCCCACAAAAAAAAATCCTCTCCCGTCCCAATCCCACGAAAAAACATCCAATCCCGTCCCAATCCCAGAAGAATGACTCCTATTCCCTCCCACTCCCGTGTTGTGTTTTATTTTTCCATATTTAGCTCCGATATTAATGAGCTCTTTCACGACTTCAATGAACCTTTGTCCCTCAACAGCAGAGAACGGTCTTAGATCCTGGCTGCACATACGAACCATCATGTCTGTAAATCTTGACTTTACATTCATTGGCACCTTACGCTTTATGAATGATGAAATCGCCGGTTGCCTTGAGCTGGATGTTTTACATGTGTGACGCTGAAGGCCACTCGTGCCTGAATCGGAATGGTATTTAATCAATTGTCTGCATGTTTTGCAACTAGCGTATGGCGTTTTCACGCTGTCTTTCTCAACACGCCTAAATCAGACCGCCCTGAAATGTCGGTGAGCACAACTGATTGATCATTTTCCGACAGTAGTCGTATAGTGTGTCTTTCATGTCTGACTCCATTTTGATTGTGATTTTCGTGGCAACACAGTGCAGAGTCCTCCTCAAGTTGATAAAATATTTGTTTTTAGTTTATTTGAGCCCGCTCACTTTCACTTTTAAAAAATCACAACCACTCGAACTGCTGCATGAGTCGTCTGCATGAGTCGTCTGCTGCATGAGAATCTAGATGGATAGTGAGTAGGCCTAGCCTATGTCAAATATAGCCAGGATACAGAACAGTCTGTTTTCTTTCGTTTTGAATTGTTTTGTTTAAAAGTACACATTTCAAGCTTTCTATATATTTATCAGGTCTGTGATGCATGTATCTTATATGCTGAGTTTTGTTAATTTCCAGTTCATGCACCGTTGCCTCCGCTCCGTGTCCTGATGCCTGCTATTACTTCTTATTTATTAAATTCAGACAATTGGTTATAAAACATTGATTAAAATTAAGATAAAATTAATACAAAACGAAATTCACTTTAAAGAAATGCTTTATACAATAAGAAACTTAATGAAGTGGTCAATAACGTCTGCCCACATGTCTCCCGACATATAGGCTATCGGCTTTTTGACAGCTTCGGCTGTTGTCCTTGTCTTAAGGCAAGCCGCCAAAGGCAATACAAATTTGAAAAAAGTGTGTCTATAATGTGATTGGCTAAACTGAGTTTATTTCGGGTGCGGGTCGGGTCTCGGTTCTATTTTAAGCGGGTCGGGTCGGGTTGCGGATTTTAATTAGTGCTGCTGTCGGAAAACGGATCGGATGCGGTTTTAAGCACTGCGGGTACGGGCGGGTGCGGATTTACAAAATCGGACCTGTGCAGCTCTCTGACACAGTGTATGAGGGAAGCTTCTCTTATATTATTGGTGGTTGGCATTGTAGGCTATACAACTTGGTGCATATATTACAGCCACCAACTGGTACGGGTGTGTGGAGCACGTCATTCACTTTACCAGCCACACCAAAACAAACAGGAGAGCATAAAGATACGGGGCAAATAGAATTTAGTTCAAAATTTAAATATATTAAATATAGAGTTTATTTATAGAAACTGTATATTTGTGTATAAAGTTGGGTATCATAGTTTTATTATGATTCCCGGTCCCGCCCACTCCCGCTGACATTTTTTCCTTTCCCGTCCCAATCCCGTGATACATAGTGATTTTGTTTCCCATCCCGCGGGATTCCCGAAAAAATGTCAGCCTCTATTGTCGACAACAACTCAGTGTATAATCAATGTCAGCATTATCAGGAGGGTGCTTCTCTTTTCTGTTTTTTTATTGTCCATCTTTATCTGCCATCACTCCTACTAAAGGAGCAATGTGCTCTGCATGCAAGCACTGACGGATGCAAGACATGGATTATGTTTGTAGTGTAACACTTATGTTCATCTACATGTGTCCTACACTTGAAGAAATCTGTTAAATGACGTTAGAACTTTATTCAGGAAATTCTTAATAAACTTTACTAAAGCAAGATGCATGTTTTAAGAATGTAGAAAAATATATGCTTTATTCAAACAAATTAACTTTTTAATGTAGCCTATCTAATTACAATAGCAACACAAATAAGCACGCAAAACAAAGAAATAAGGTAGATGCACCATTGTTTGAAACTGTCCTAGAGAAGTCATGTATATCAGGTGATTCAACAAACAAGAGGTCTGTATTGGATGCACCTGTTTTCTCTCTAATGAGGGAGCATTAAGGCTTGTTCGACTTCATGCAGCTCTGCGCAGACCGATCGGCGGCTGACTTGAAGCAGTGTATGCCGGTTAAAAACGTTGTCCGACTTGATCCAGCGCCGACGCCACGTGACTGTGACGTACAGAGGTGTAAAGTACTTGAGTAATTTTACTTGATTACTGTACTTAAGTATTATTTTGGGGGATTTTTACTTTACTTGAGTACAATTAAAAATCAATACTTTTACTTTTACTTAATTCCATTTTTTAAGAAAAAAAAAGTACTTTTTACTCCTTACAATTTAATTTACAGTCAAAAAGTACTTATTTTTTGGAGATCACTTCATTCTATTTTCCCTTGCTATTACCAAACCAATTGAATTGCCTGATGCCCAGTTTAATTTAAATGTTATTTATTCTGCCAATGAGATTCGTTTTCACATTCCATGAAATTGTGCGCGTTCGTGACGTCACGTAATACCAGTAACGTGCAGTGAAGTCTTGTCATGGGTAGGCTGTGACCTATCAATGTGGCATATTCACAGGGGCGTAATTTGCCGCTGCAATCGGTGGCGTGGTTACGGTGTATCTCGTGGCTCACGCAGTCTTCACATGCACGCGCGCTTACATCCGTTTCGGAGACTCTCTTTGTTCATTCCGGTGAAATCACAAAACAAAAATGCACACAAACGTGTCCCTGCTTAATAAAATACAACCACTGATGAACATATTCGGTTTTGATAAAAATAAAAAAAAACTATTCGATTGCGGATTAGAACCCAGAACCTCTGACATGCTCGGCAAAAGTTCTACCACTAGACCATTAAAGCACTCACGACAAGTTGTACACCTGTTGTCAATGTTGTCATGCTAACGGTTTCCAAGGACATCGCTGAAAAGCAAAATGTTAAGTAAACTGCATAACTGTGAAATAATTACAAGTCACCAATGATTTGTGCAAGTGTTTTATTTATCACTTATTCCCCCAGATCAAATGTTCCTTTCTTCTGTCATGGAGAAAGTATCAGCTGTTGAAACAAAAGGTACACATTTAATTGATGAACAAGAATATACAGGAAATATTTCTTGAGTGAAACTGACCACATCTACAATCTTCTCTCCAAACAGCTCTCCTCAGTGGCCCAGCTTGTGCTGCAAAGCTCCTCCAACCTCCTATTCCATGTCTCACTACATCCACTAGGTCACCGGTACCCCTAAACCTCAGTTTTGTGAAACCATCAACCAGCCAGTTCCCCATTACTACCACTAGGCCCCCTGTACCACCATCAACCAGCCAGTTCCCCATTACTACCACTAGGCCCCCTGTACCACCATCAACCAGCCAGTTCCCCATTACTACCACTAGGCCCCCTGTACCACCATCAACCAGCCAGTTCTCCATTACTACCACTAGGCCCCCTGTACCACCATCAACCAGCCAGTGCCCCATTACTACCAATAGGCCCCCTGTTCCACCATCAACCAGCCAGTTCCCCATTACTACCAATAGGCCCCCTGTACCACCATCAACCAGCCAGTTCCCCACTAGGGGGTACAGGGGCTACTTACCTCCACTGTCACGGACCCACCGCCTGCCGCTCTTAAACCCGGTGCAGTGTGTGGAAACCCTTCAGCATCCATTCAACCTTCATCCCCCTCCTTCCAGTCAGACAGGCATGAATCTCAAGGTATTGCATCAAATACTGTAAGGGGGATAAATGTCAATACTGTGGTTAAATTACATTTTCTTTGTTTTGTAGTGTTAATCTATTTCTCTCCTTATCCCCTTCATTTTACAGAAATAACACATCAAATGACACTATTTCTACTGGACCTTACGAAAACTCATCAGCAACTTTATTTTAGGAACAAAATGGCGTTCTATAAAAAAATGCAAAACTCATTCTCACAAAAGGGCTACAACTTGTCAAGTGAGAAAATTCTAACAAAAAAACTAGCAAACATGTTAACCACTTATAAAAGAGTAAAAGACAGGCGCCGTGCAACTGGGGAGGGGAAGATCACCTGGGAGTACTATACAGTAAGTTGAAGACTGCTTTACTTTTTGTTTCGGTCTCTGTAAGTATACGACGTAGTATCATATATTTCAGGGTACCCACAGACGGCAACAATCAGCATCTCCTCCATTTCCGACAACAGTGATAGACCGGACGTATCAATAGCCGCGTTTCCACTGTCGGGCCAGTGCGAGCCAGGGTTTTAAACGGGCCGTGCCGGGCTATTAGCTTCGGGCCAGTAGCACCTGGCCTGCGTTTCCACTGTCGGGCCAGAAGCTCCGCAGTGCGTCACTAAAACACGCCCGTAACACGCCTCTCTCGAACAACGTCACACTAACCCATGATTTCACCAACAAATGGAAGTTTTATCAGAAAACGAATCAGAAAGCAATCGCTGGAAACAGCGTGCATTGCAAAACAAACATGATAAAAGTGACCGTTTGCTGGCATTTTTGTTGTTTACTTGAATATTTAAAACCCAAGCATCGATGTTTTACCACAGGTTTACAATAAAAAGTGATACATTTATCATGAATTAATGAATGTCAAAATTGCACATTTATTACACAGAAATAAATTACCGTTATGTTTCACAAAAGAAAGAGGACACACTTACTTCTTCAGTCGCGTCTGTTTCTGTTTATTTGGTAGTTACAGGACATATTTACATCACATTTAGAAAGAATGATAATTTCTACAAATATGGCACCAAAAATATGACCTGATGAGCTTTAGCACTCTCTCGACTCAGTAGGATACAGATCATTTCAGTCAGAGAAAAAGATGAAGCTTCTGAAGAAAAAGTTGCTTTATTTAATGACAGTCTGGTATAAAGAGACGAGACGTAGGCTACTGACAGATACAATAAAAACATGATTGTGATAGCTTTTATGACTGGTCTGATTTATTCAAACGTTCACCATATTTTTTTTACTATGCGCGGAAGACATTCGCAGCAAACGCGTTGCCCAATTTGCGTCATTAGCTTCTTTGCATTGACTTTGTATGTAATCTACTCGCGCAAATAATTAAATTTGCGTTCGGTGTGAACACACCATTACAATAAAAGTGAAATTTATGAAAAATAAGGCTTTTTAAAAACAAACAAACAGAAGACATGTTATATTGCACCCCATAAACACAATCATGCAAAGAAAAAAAGCAGTAAACCACCCCTTTAAATTTACCTGGGGCGTCTCCAATTGACACCCACTACACTCGACACTTAATAACCTTTATATTCTAGCACTGCGTCTACAGTCGACAACTAGCGTGGAGCTGGACGATGTCTCGTCTCTTTTCCTATAACAATAGCAAAGTGTCTAGTAAGCTTCCCTAACTAACTTGCTGCGCAGCATTAACTAGACAGACTCCAGACAATGCCTTCAAATATGCTTCAATCATGGCTGGAGGATCTCAGACCAATTTCAGAGGGAATCCCATCAGCAAAAAGAATACAAAAAGAACAGTTTTACTGAAATTACATTATTTCCGTACAATTTGATTGGTTCTTCATATGCAAACCCTTCTGTTGATAGGTTGAAGCAAACTTAGATCTCAAATCATTAAAAAAAAGTTCAATTGATTACTCAATGTCATGAGACTATCATGAGACTAGCCAGCCTCAGAATTTTCCACTGGTTTCAACACAGGTTAGATTAAAGATTAGATGTTAGAATTATGATTTATTTAAAATACTATAGACCCCTTTTCAGTTGGTAAACATGGTGACGGTTTTAGGTGGAGGCAGAACGATCCCTCTGGCCGCTTCACTAACACTAGTTTGCAAGTTTTGTTAGCTTGTTTTTTAACAATGACGGGAGAAAATCTGATTTTATCTTAATGTGCAAGGTCACTCACTGTCCAGGACCGCGATTGTTATTTGCAAAAGTTAATTTTACCGGACGGAACCAGATTGGCTGACCCATAACATTACACGCTCAGTCAATGGGACGATCTGACAGGATTAACGCTAACGTTACCTCCGGTTGAGTGGCCTGACTTCTACACCTACCTGATAGAGAAACAGAGCGTAAAGAGAAACTAACTATGTGATGAATGCTCATGTATAAGACTCGTGTGGCACGATAAGCAGTTCTGCCTAGCCAGCGCCAAGTAGACGACAATGTAGAGTGACATTACGGTGCAATTTTAATGAAGTGAATATTTTCTAGAAATAAAAATTCCAGATAAAGCATATTTATTTTTCATCGATTCTTGCACCCAACAACACAACAAGAGGACATTTAATAATAATAATAACAATTTAAGCTCCTTATTGTGTAGCCGAATCTGTGCTGGTTTGTATTGGCCGCCTCCAGTTTTCCCTTTGTTTTGCCTCCAGCTAGCGCCGTGACGTAACTGTGACGTCGGCGCAAAAGGGGTCTGTACCTTACTATTTTTTTTTATTTAAAAATCCATCACAGAGGACACCATTTGGCCACCTGCTCAGCTTGCTCCACCTTGGTTTCCTACTCTACCCTCCTCTCCTGTTCATCTTCCTCTCCATGGCCCTGGCCCTCCTTATTGCCCCCTGGTCTGAGCAATTTCCCTGGTTCATGTCTCTTGGCTTTTGTCACAGGTCGGGGGGGTCAAAGCCAGGCTGCACCCACCCCTAAAACCCAGGGCCACCTCGAGGAACGTGCCAAAGACCAGACAGACAAGTAGATAAAAGTTACCGAGTTTTATTGAATAAAATGAATTTAAAAGTCTTAATGAGGCTCCTGTGTCCCCCCACAGGTGTGGGAGTCAGACCTCTGACCCCAGTCGAGGCGTAGGATTCTTCAGGGCAACTCGTGCCAGCCATAACGGCTGAGAGGAGGAAGTTAGCCGCAGGTCTGAAGACAGGTGAGTATCCCGGTAAGTAGAACCCCTCAGAGCGTAGCACGGGACGGGGTCTCGGAGTTCGGAGAGTCTTTCCTTGAACAGGCAGGTGAATATCCAGGTACGTATACCTTCTTGGAACGGGACAGGGTCTCGTGATCGAGGATGACTTCCCGCTGGGCGGACAGGTGAGTATCCAGATGAGCAAACCTTTCTTAGACCGTTGAGCAGTCAAGGCGTGGCCGGCGCAGAAACTGATGGCCAGGAGGGGACTCTTCCACCAGACAGGTGAATAGCCAGGTACGTACACCTTCTCAAGGAGCGGAGCAGGACAGAGTCTCGTGATGGAGGGTGATCTTCGCTGGGCGAACAGGTGAGTATCCAAGTAAGCAAACCTTCTCAGACCGTTGAGCGGTCAGGGCGTGGCCGGCACAGAAACTGATGGCCAGGAGGGGACTCTTCCACCAGACAGGTGAATAGCCAGGTACGTATACCTTCTCAAGGAGCGGAGACAGAGTCTCGTGATGGGAGAGGATCTTCGCTGGGCAGACAGGTGAGGGATTCCTGGCTGGAGGGCGTTTTCCTGCAGCAGACAGGGATGTATCCAGTGTGTGTCTCTCCTTCAGGCAGGAATCACACATTAGCAAAGGAATCCTCTATTAAAGAGACAGAGTCAGTTATGCAAGTGCATGCACGCTTTTCTTCAATACAGAGTCAAGGGCTTACGGCTGGAGTGTGTTTCTGCGAAGCAGACAGAGATGTGGCCAGTGTGTGTCTCTCCTTCAGGCAGGCATCACACATTTGCAAAGGAATCCTCTATTAAAGAGACAGAGTCAGTTATACAAGTACATGCACGCCTTTCTTCAATACGGAGACGAGGGCTTACGGCTGGAGTGTGTTTCTGCAAAGCAGACAGAGATGTGGCCAGTGTGTGTCTCTCCTTCAGGCAGGCATCACACATTTGCAAAGGAATCCTCTATTAAAGAGACAGAGTCAGTTATACAAGTACATGCACGCCTTTCTTCAATACGGAGACGAGGGCTTACGGCTGGAGTGTGTTTCTGCAAAGCAGACAGAGATGTGGCCAGTGTGTGTCTCTCCTTCAGGCAGGCATCACACATTTGCAAAGGAATCCTCTATTAAAGAGACAGAGTCAGTTATACAAGTACATGCACGCCTTTCTTCAATACGGAGACGAGGGCTTACGGCTGGAGTGTGTTTCTGCAAAGCAGACAGAGATGTGGCCAGTGTGTGTCTCTCCTTCAGGCAGGCATCACACAAGGGAACATTAGCGGAGGAATCTTCTATTAAATAGACAGAACAAGTTATACAAGTGCCCACATTCTTCTCACATGCAGAGGTGAAACATGCACATTCAACACTTGGAGTCTTCTTCAGTAACAGCGGACAAGAATATGAACTGGGGAATACTCGGCAGTTAATATGTATATGAATCCCACACACTGCAACCTCACTTCAAGCTAATACTGTGTGACACTTGAATTCAGGCACTGCACCACTCTCACTCTCAGTGCAATAAGGCCAGCACTCACCCAATGATCAATCCTCCCACTGTTGCGCTGAATCAATTCTCATCAGAGGACGAAGAGATGCAGATGTCTTCTCATGGGCACGGGGGACAAGCGTCTTCAGTGCTTTCACATTCAGAAGAAAGATAGCAGAAATTCGATGATGACTCAATCCAAACACTCTCAAGTGACAATTACACTCGCGATTAATACACTTCACAACTTCATATTCGACTCGGTGCAGGGCATACATTCACATAGATCCGATGTCATACTACTTATCTCCCTTCCAATGATGATGGCGTTTTCCAGTCTTGACTCGATCTCCACAATTCACCCACTTTTCATCCTTTGACGTTTTCAACTCGTGTTCACACAATCACCGTTGCACCCCCAATTCAGCCAAATCCTCACAGCATTCTCCCAGATATCTCCGTGAATCAGCGTCACTGCCAAAGAAACAATTTCTCCTGGGGGAGCACCACCCTCAACTGTCTCTTCCCTCTCCTCTTATACACTCCATTTGTCTGCATTGCCCTATCGCAGATCCCCGCGTAAATCCTCCAAACCTGAAGCTTATCTGTCATCAGCCGCCGCTTCCATGGCGACAGATACACAACCGGAACCCGCTCTGTGTTTCAGTAATGCCGCTCCGGGGGAACACAATTTCAGCGGGACTTAGTTCCGCTTCAGTTCGTCACCTCGTGACACTTTCTTGCCTGTTTTAGGATTACCCTTTTGCTTGTGTTTTTTTCTGCCTTGTTTGCTTGTTTGGAATGCCTGCCTGGATATTAACATATTGATCTGTATTTTGGATTACGTGTCTGGATTGTCCCTCTAATAAAAGCTGCGGCTCCGATCAGTTTTATAACAGACACATTGATTATGGATCTGTAAAAGCCAAGAAATTGTACAAAAAAAGACTGAAGTGACCTCTCACAACTTTTAAAGTTGGAGACAAAGTGTGGAGAAGAAACATAAGAACTGAGCAAGGGAAAGGGGGAAAACTTGAAGCCATTTACCTAGGGCCATTTATAATTACTTGTTTGGAAGGCAAGAGTGCTGAACTTCAGAATGTGAGGGGTATGACTATGCCCAAAATTAATGTTGATCATTTGAGGCACCATGTTGAAAACATTCCACAATTGACAAAGAGAAAATTTATTTTTCATTTACATTTTGAAGGTGTGAGAGAAGCCTGGAAAGGTTGCACAAAATGCTTATGTCCTTGTGTCTAAAATAATTTAAACTTTTCTTTGCTGACATACATTGGATTTCACCCTCTCAAGAGCTTGAAAGAGAGGTTCATCTTGGCTCATTCATGATTACTGGGTCTGGTATTAATTATTGTACTTAGTGCAGTGTCTGCTTGCATTGCTACATCTTGTAATTTTTTCCAAACCATTTAATGTCTACTATGTCTTCTATTCAGACATGCTTTTCAAAACCTTCTCCTCTCTTCTCAACCATCCTCCTTCACCAACCTTAACACCTGACAATTTTGCCACATTCTTCATAAATAAAACCACCATCAGAGGCCAATTTTACCAGTCCACAAACTGACACACATTTTACCAGCTAACACACACATTAAATTGGGCTTTAGTTTTGAAAGGTATATTTGTTAGGTTATTAAATAAGTTATACCAGACCTAAATATTATGTGCTAGTTGAATTTCAACAAAGGTCCTAGAAAAAAGAGAGCTCTTAAAAAAGACCATGCCTGTTATTTCCTCTCAAAAACATGAAAACACAACGCTTTTCATTTAGAAAAATAGCATTTCTTTGCAATTTTTTTGTTGTTGTTTCAAAGTGTGCATTAGTTCTTGTAGTTTGTTTTAAAACCATGACGATTTAGCAACCCTTTGTGCTGACATATGCTAGAGAACAGCTAGAAGTTAGTCTAGATAGCCTTGAGTTGTTAGGCTAGCTGTTGTTTACAAAGTTGGGTTAAAAGAACACTTAACTTTCCTTTTAATGCCTCTGAGGCTCAGAAGAGATCATTGGGGAAGGTGGTAGTAACAGCAAGTAAATTACTAGGAACAAAGTTAGAGAGTATAGAGAGTATATACAAAAGAAGAGTGTTAAACAAGGCTAACATCATTGTGAATGATAAGAGGCACCCTTTATCCTATACTTTTGAACTACTACCATCAGGTCGACGATATTGTGTCCCAAGATGTTTAAAAAATAGGTTTAAATTTTCTTTTATTCCGCAAGCAATCAAGTTTTTAAATTATCCTCCCTCTAGTGGTAGTAGATGAATGTATATAGGCTACGCTAGACTGGATATCTTAATCAGGTTTACTATTACACTTTTTTTATTATTTTTTTATGTATCTAAATTGTAAATAATATGTCAAATGTGAATTTGCCAAATGTTGGGTGAGTTGGTGTACGTTGCAAACACAATTTCCCTACGGGGATAAATAAATAAATACAATACAATACAATAAATACAATTTAACGAGAAACATCTTCTTCTTGTGAAGGTGCCATATTTTCAAGTCAAGGACCCAGCCAGCAACAAAGTACCGATATGCCTCGGTACTCTTGTACGCTTTGAAGCTTTCACCGAAGTATGGCGATGGATTATGTACTTTCACCGAAGTATGGCGATGGATTATGTACAAGGTATATATATATATATATATATATATATATATCATTGAATGCCAGGATTGGTAGTTCAGTAGCAGCGGACAGAGGCTGAAAGTACACATCAGGTATTGCGTAAGGATCACACCCTAACGATGATATTTATGTATTTATTTTTATACATATTTTTATTGAAATTTTGTTAGTTTTGTTCCAACAGAACAAACAACACAAACTTAAAAAAAACAAAAAAAACAAAAAACAAAAACAAAGAGACAACAGTTCAGGCAGACATTAAATGCACAATTTACAATTCTCAGCAAAATAAATACATAGGTTACAAGGGAAGATACATAAACATACTAAGGAACAGGCTTCTCGTTTTGAGCAAACACAACAGCTTTCAAGAAAAATGTAAGCTATCATGCAAGGTGAGAGAAACAGTCCAAATAGGGTGTCCATATCCGATTGAATACATCTGTAGAGGAGTGCAATAGACATGTCAAAAATACCATTGGGATGAGCTCTTTCACAAGGCTATGCCATCTTTTAATTGAAGGAGTTCTCACTTATCCAGAACATCAAGATGTTCTTTCTTGCAGCAAAAGTTAGAATACTAAAAAGTCTTTTATGATTTTTATTCAAAATAATACCAGCCGGCAGACCTAGAATAAATGAACAAGGATCAACATCAATTATCATTCCCAGAATATTGCCAATGTGGTCCGCAACCTTCCTCCAAAACAACTGAATTTTGTGACCAAGTCCAAAATACAGTGAATATAATTACCAACTGATATTTTGCATTTTGAGCAATTCGGGGAAAGTTTTGGGTCCATTTTATTTTTTTATATAAGGGGTGATATGTAGCCGACGTACTATTTTGAATTGAATAGCACGTGCTCTGTTACACACTGATTAAATCCCAATCCTCTCTGGAGATATCCACTGCAAAATCATTTTCCCATATCTGTCTAAGATTATCTGTGTCTCCTGGGAGAGTCCAAGTCAATGTAACATAAATATGAGATATTTTCTTTTGTCTCATGTCTTCTAGTAATATTGTCTCAATTTCAGTCTTAGAATTATCAATATTCAAAGTGGTCTTTTTACCAATGAAGTTGTAATGAGGGCTCGGAAGCATTTGGATCCATTTGCAGATTATCTTTAATAATCAAGTTCAGGGTCAAAACAGGCAGTATCAAACAACAGCGGCAGGAATATCAGAGGCAGAGCAGAAACAGAAACGATACCAGGCAAGAGTCAGGGCAGGCAGCAAGCAGACAAAGTTCCAGAGAGCAAGATTAGTGATGTGACGTTCGGCACCGAGGCTTCGAAGCTTGTATCAAAAAAACGAAACATCTCACATGAACCACTGTATCGGAGCTTGATTCGTTTTGCCAAAACCATGTGATCAGTGACGTCCGAAGCTTCGTTTCGACTTACAACCACGTGATTGTTTCATATTCTGATTCAAAAATAGCGCAACCCCCTTGCGCAGGTTTCGAGTGTCATGCGCTTCGGTAGTGAAAAGAGGCTGTTCGGAAGTCTTCAGGTCGTATCAAGTCCCATGTGAGAGAATATTCTCAAAGGCAGGGGAAGTAGTACATAAAAAAAGAAATAGACTTAGCCCCCACACCATTGAACAAGTCCTGTACCTTAATAAAAATCTTTAATTTCTTCAATTACCCAACTCCCCAGTTCACAAGCACTTTCACTACCCAGCACTTCACTATTCCACAATAGTTTTAATTTTATTTTGATTATATAGGCCCTATGCCTATATGAGCCTTGCCTATGAATTCATAGGTTTAGGACTACGGCTAAAGTTTTAAGGCTGCATTTGTTGAGCAAAGCAGAGTTAATATGTCCTATGTACTAATTATTTCATAAATGAATTCATAGACTCATTTTGTTCATTCATTGTGTAAAAATCAACACTAACACTGATGATTTTTATTGCTTTGTGGTTTTCATAGCACAGGTGATTTATTACATAAAACAATAAAAAAAAAATGGGAAAGGTAGCTTTTCCACCTTTTGACCACAAGATGTCGTTAGTGTGCACCGTGTTGAAAAGCTTCGAGTAATGAACCAATTTACGATACACTTGAGGGGAAAGCCTCAGTGCTTCACAAAGCTTCATTTCACCATCACTAAGCAAGATCACAAGGGCAGGCGGCAGAGAATACAACAGTAGAATAACAGTCCAAGATCATACACAGAAGGGTCACAGAATATCCAGGTAAATGCTTAGAAATGTCAGCCAGGGGAAAACAAGACTTCGCAATGAGTATGAGTGTGAATGCTGCTTAAGTAGAGCAGATAATGGTAAACACCTGTGCAGGTGATTAGTCTCTGTACGGGGTGTATGGGAAATGGAGTCAGAGAAAGTCAATACTCAGGTGAGGGTGCCCTCCGGTGGCCATCAGAGAGAGCCACAGAGGTCTGATTCATGACAGAAGTCCCTTAGCTGCAAGTACCTAAAGAAATTTTGTCTTGGCAGATTAAATTTAGCAGACAACTGTTCAAAAGACAGAAGCGGCGAACCCTTAAATATATCTTTCAGCCTCACAATACCTAAAGATTTCCAGAGGTGAAACCCAGAATCATCAGTACCCGGAGGGAAATCTGGATTAATTAATTGGTGTAAGAGGTGATGTCAAATTAAACCTACCCTCTAGCTTGCGCGACTGTTCCCAAGCTTTAAGAGTGTTCCGTATGATTGGGCTATCATATAGAACTTTTAACCTTTTAGGATTGACAACAAACAAAAGATTCTGAAGAGGGCACAGAGATTGCAAGGCTTCAAGATCAAGCCAAATAGAAGTTGGATCATTCTTCAACCACTCCGCCACAAAACGAAGCTGACACGCCAGCTGATACAATCTGATAGGGGTGACCCCGAATAGTCGAAGATTCGATGCATCGATAGGAGGAGCCTAGCCTGGTAATACCAGACTCTGCTACTTCACTTTGCTTCGTACACAGAGTCTGGCATAGCATAATAGAGAAGTGTTTTCTCTCTGGCTAGGGGGCGCTTGTCTGAAGTTTAAAATCATTGGTTACCCGTTAGCCAATCAGATAAATTTATTTATGACGTATGTTATGCGCTGACACAGCCACATCGAGCCACAGACATCATGCATCGAACTCAAATCTATGATCGAACTTCCACTGTAAACCTGCTGTAAACATTTGATGATGCAAGCGAAATACCGGTGTGAACATGGCTGTAAACGACTTTTGCAGATTATGTGAAGTTAATCTACGCCTCCACGGTACAATCGCGGCCTCTAAACTTATTTTTGCCAGAGTGAAACAAGAAAATATTTGTAGCCAACTCTCAAATTTAGGATTAGATCTTTTAAACACAGCTCTCTGTTCCTCACGAGTCTGTCGGAAATGCTGCAACTTAATTTCAAGATTACAGCATGACATGGAAATATTTCAGGACTGGAAAAAAAAAGGAGACACTGACCTGTCAAAAGGTAGCCAGTTCGAGCTCGACCGATAAAAGAGACCGAGATACACCATCGAAAACTCCAAGGACCATAAAAAAGCCGAGGAAGTCCACGGAGTTGCGATCACGGAACAGTGTCACCGAGGTGGGTTGACATGGCTTCAGTTAGAAAAACCCCGGAATGTTCTCCATAACAGAGCGAATAGCATCTCGTTTCGGTTTTCGATTTCTCTAACCTACAATGTAAAACTGGGCGCTTAGCGGCTACGTCACGGCTCTCAGCCGCCCTCTGTTCGTTGATTGGCCGGCTGTTTTCAGGCCGGTGGAAAACAGAAAGATAGGCTGCTATCTCAGACTGACTACTGGAGCGAAATGAAATTAGCGGAAGTAGGAAGTCTGACGTAGTCAGGCTAGGAGGAGCCTGATTCGACTGCCAATCTCACGGTCGAATCTTCGCAGAGGTTATATCGGGTGCTCAGTGCCTGATTTCACATAGAACTAGCGGTTTTCTGTCAACTCAATACGTTAATATAGGAGCCTATTATGACAATGCTGTAAATAAAAATGTGCAAAGAAAGAAGCTTTTAATAAATATTTTTAACGTGCGTGAATAAATCCAAACACCCCGTGACAGATTTAAGTTTCACTTTCGATCTGTGACCGAAAGAGGAGCGTCTTGGCGGCAGGGATTTAAATCTTTAAAAATGTCTGGGATAAGAAAATCTAAAGTGTGGATGCACACCATCAGAAAGGATATTCTCCAAGGCTGGATTTAGCATCAGGAAAACCATGATCCACTTCTGCCAGACGTTTTCTTTATATTATAATAACGGTTTTCTATGGAAGGTAAATTATGTTTAATTAAACGTGTTGCGTTCAAATTCAAGGCTCATCTGCTTTTCTGTAGGCTATACAGTATACTTTATTAATAAGGTGTGTACAGAATTTGATCTTTTAATATAACCGTCTTATAACTGGACATTAAGCCGTTTCGTTTTTCACGTTAAGCGTTTTAGAATGTATTTTATCCGCGCACACAATTTGAAAAGACTCAAACGGACACAGAGACACAGACAGAGTGGCTGGATTTTTCTCTCTCGATCAGGGAGGGTACAAGTGATTTCAAATCATTTCAGCCAGTTCTAATTTGATTTTTGGATGCTGTAAACATGTTTAGCTAAACCGCCACTACAGTTTAGCGTGTATTGTTGTTTATGCAGTTAAAAAGACAAAGTTGACAATTCTGGCTATAGTTTCGTTATTTTAATAATTTCTTTATTTTTACTTTATTTTTTGATCACTCGGGGTTATCTAAATTAACAATTTGTTGCTTGTGTTTTGAATATATGTTCCCCTGCACTTTAGGCACTTTGCACACATTTGTTCTGCATCTTGTGACTTGATTCTGACTTATTTCGTTTTGTATTTTATTTATTAGAAAGGTATATTCTGTTCTAATTTAATTCTGTAAATTAATTGTTGATTATTTATCGGTGCATCGATGTTGCGCTTACAGCTGCTCGCACAGGCAATTTAGCCAATTTAATTTGATTTGCATGTGAAATGCAAATCCTTTCTACAGTTATTTCTTAGTTTTATTGATCCGAAGTGTTTTTATACGTTTTCTTCTATATCTTTGTGTGATGTTCTGTACATCGCGGCATTAAAATGTTAAAGCCCCGCCCCCTCCCCAACCCCATACATATGATTCGACTATTAGTCGACTATAGGGGAGAATTGACGATTCTGATTCGACTATGAAAATCCTTAGTCGGGGACACCCCTACAATCTGATATTGGGAACATCTAGACCACCCTTATGACTAGGGAGCTGTAGTTTGCTCATTTTCAATTTTGGTTTCCTTTTACTCCATATAAAACAAGAAAGCCATCCATTAAGCTCCTTAATAACCTTGCTAGAAAGTAAAATAGGCAGCATCATTAAAGGGTACATTAAATGAGGTAAAATTTTCATTTTGATTATGGCAATTCTTCCCAAAAAAGATACGGGAAGAGCATTCAACCTCTGCAAATCATTATGATTTTTTTTTCAAAAGAGGAGCAAAGTTACTTTTAAATAAAAGTTGGAATGTTGGGGTTATATGAAGACCTAGATAAGTAAAACCTGACATGGAATATTTAACAGGGAGAGAGGAGAGCATTTGTGTTTCCGTTGTGAGACTGCCCAATGGTAAAGCAACAGATTTTGTCAAATTAATCTTATAACCAGAAAATTCTCCAAAGGAGTGTATAACATCAACCAGTCATGAAACTGATGTATTTGCATCTGACAAAAATAGCAGAATATCGTCTGCATAAAGTGAAATCTTATGTTGTCTGTCACTTATTGTAACCCCTCTAATCAATGAATCATATCTTATCGCTTCTGCCAAGGGTTCAACGACAAGGGCAAACAATAATGGTGAAAGTGGGTAGCCCTGCCTGGTACCCCTACCCAGAAAAAATGTTTTTGATCTGATGCTATTAGTGATGAAGGTTTGTTATAGACCAGCTGCACCCACCTCAAAAACTTGTCCCCAAACCCAAATTTCTGCAAAGTATAAAATAAGTAGGGCCACTCAACATGATCAAACGCCTTTTCGGCATCTAATGAAATAACTAACGTGTCAAGTTTTTGATTCTGTGAGATAGTAATTATGTTTAAAAGTCTTCTGACATTGTAGCTAGAACTCCTTCCTTTAATGAAACCAGTCTGGTCCTCACAGAATAATATTGGCAATACTTGCTCTAACCTAAGTGCAAGTACAGTGAAGAAAATAAGTATTTGAACACCCTGCTATTTTGCAAGTTCTCCCACTTAGAAATCATGGAGGGGTCTGGAATTGTCATCGTAGGTGCATGTCCACTGTGAGAGACATAATCTAAAAAAAAAAAATCCAGAAATCACAATGTATGATTTTTTAACTATTTTTTTGTAAGATACAGCTGCAAATAAGTATTTGAACACCTGTCTATCAGCTAGAATTCTGACCCTCAAAGACCTGTTAGTCTGCCTTTAAAATGTCCACCTCCACTCCATTTATTATCCTAAATTAGATGCACCTGTTTGAGGTCGTTAGCTGCATAAAGACCCCTGTCCACCCCATACAATCAGTAAGAATCCAACTATTAACATGGCCAAGACTAAAGAGCTGTCCAAAGACACTAGAGACAAAATTGTACACCTCCACAAGGCTGGAAAGGGCTACGGGGAAATTGCCAAGCAGCTTGGTGAAAAAAGGTCCACTGGTTGAGCAATCATTAGAAAATGGAAGAAGCTAAACATGACTGTCAATCTCCCTCGGACTGGGGCTCCATGCAAGATCTCACCTCGTGGGGTCTCAATTATCCTAAGAAAAGTAAGAAATCAGCCCAGAACTACACTGGAGGAGCTGGTCAATGACCTGAAAAGAGCTGGGACCACCGTTTCCAAGGTTACTGTTGGTAATACACTAAGACGTCATGGTTTGAAATCATGCATGGCACGGAAGGTTCCCCTGCTTAAACCAGCACATGTCAAGGCCCGTCTTAAGTTTGCCAATGACCATTTGGATGATCCAGAGGAGTCATGGGAGAAAGTCATGTTGTCAGATGAGACCAAAATAGAACTTTTTGGTCATAATTCCACTAACCGTGTTTGGAGGAAGAAGAATGATAAGTACCATCCCAAGAACACCATCCCTACTGTGAAGCATGGGGGTGGTAGCATCATGCTTTGGGTTTTTTTTTCTGCACATGGGACAGGGCGACTGCACTGTATTAAGGAGAGGATGACCGGTGCCATGTATTGCGAGATTTTGGGGAACAACCTCCTTCCCTCAGTTAGAGCATTGAAGATGGGTCGAGGCTGGGTCTTCCAACATGACAATGACCCGAAAGCACACAGCCAGGATAACCAAGAAGTGGCTCTGTAAGAAGCATATCAATTTCTGGCATGGCCTAGCCAGTCTCCAGACCTAAACCCAATAGAGAATCTTTGGAGGGAGCTCAAACTCCGTGTTTCTCAGCGACAGCCCAGAAACCTGACTGATCTAGAGAAGATCTGTGTGGAGGAGTGGGCCAAAATCCCTCCTGCAGTGTGTGCAAACCTGGTGAAAAACTACAGGAAACGTTTGACCTCTGTAATTGCAAACAAAGGCTACTGTACCAAATATTAACATTGATTTTCTCAGGTGTTCAAATACTTATTTGCAGCTGTATCTAACAAATAAATAGTTTAAAAATCATACATTGTGATTTCTGGATTTTTTTTTAGATTATGTCTCTCACAGTGGACATGCACCTACGATGACAATTTCAGACCCCTCCATGATTTCTAAGTGGGAGAACTTGCAAAATAGCAGGGTGTTCAAATACTTATTTTCTTCACTGTATTTTGGATAACAGTTTCAAAGCAGAATTGAGCAGTGCTATCAGCCTGTAAGATCCACAGTCCTCTGGAATCTGTGAGATTCCAGCCTCTCTTAGTGAATCAGGCAACAATCCTATTTCAGAAGAGTGGTTTAACATCTCAAGAAGGGGATCCAGCAGGACATGATGGAATTCCTTATATAATTCAGGACTTATGCCATCCGGGCCCGGTGCTTTACCAGCCTGGAGACTCTGAAGTGCTTGCATAGCCTCTTCTCTACTAACTGGGGCCTCAAGAAGGTCCCTATAAGCTTGTGTGAGAGTTTTCAGGGGTAAATTGTTAAAAAAGGAATACATTTGTTCTGCACAATCAACACATTGCTCAGATTTATATAAATCCGAATAAAATTCCCTGAACACATCATTAATTGAAAGATTATCAAAATGTTGTTTGCCAGATGTGTCCAACACAGAGGTAATTAATTGTTGTTTTGCCCTAACCTTAGTCAACTGAGCCAGATACTTACTGGGTTTGTTACCATGCTCATATAATTTCTGCTTAGAAAATAAAACATTTGTATTAGCTTTTTGTGTTAACAACAAATCCAAAGAGGTCCTAATGTTAGATATTTTTTCAAGTATTTTAGAATCTGATGTTGCATTGAATTTCTTTTTAGCATTGTCAAGTTCAGTTTCAAGAAGTTTCTGCTTTGCCAATTGTCTATGTCACTTACTAGATGAGTATGAAATAGTCAGCCCTCTAATATATGCTTTGCAAGTTTCCCATACTAAATATGGGCTGAGTCAGTAGAGTTAATTTAAAATAAATATTTTGAGTTCTGTACAGAAAAAAGAGAGAAAAGCTGTATCCTTAAGTAAGCTAGTGTTAAAACGCCATCTTTTTGTTCATAGTGGGACTCCCTGAACTAATATATCTAAATATACAGCAGCATGATCTGATACTAAAATGTTACCCAACTCACAGCCAGCGACCGATTGCAAAACCAGCTTATTAACGAGAAAATAGTCAATTCTTGTGTGACACTTGTGTGGGGCAGAATAGAAGGTAAAGTCCATTTTTGTGGGGTTTAAAGTTCGCCAAACATCCAAATAGTCTAGTTCTTCACAGATAGCTACTAATGCCTTTGACTGCTTAGTATGAGAGGGATTTCTAACAGGCCATTTGTCCATCGAGGGGTTCATCAGGCAGTTAAAATTCCCTCCGATTATAAGTGTTTCCGAGTGATGTGACGTGAGAAAATCAGGGGAAAGGTTTGGAGGAAACTCAAGTAACCATGCACTTTAACGCAACCTGTCTCACTCTTTGACAATTAAGAGAGTATGAAATCAAACAGGACTAAAATTACTTTTTCAACATACCACTAAGGCAGGCGGAAAAAAAAAATGTCCATAAAATTATGTAAGCCTACCTAAGACCATCCATTCAAAAGAAATGTTCACTTTGTCGAGTCAATAAAGGCTAGAACTTCTTCAGGGGACTCGCAAACTTTAGTAGCTTTACCGATGGTAACTCAGAGTTTAGCTGGGTAAAGCATGACATACTGAGCTCCCATCTGCTGTAACTTCTGCCGCGCCGCATAGAACTCCTTCCGTTTGCGTTGAACAACAGCGGAAAAATCCTGATAGAACGATATTTTACAGCTGTTGTACATCAGATCTCCATTTTGTGCCCCACGTCTGCTGACATCCACAACCCGCTGCTTATCCTGAAAGTTGTGGAAGCGAACAATAAGCGGGTGAGGCCTACCCTTGGCGTCGGCTATCGGCATAGAGATGCGATGAGCTCTCTCCAGTTTAAGCATCCGCGACTTTGTTTCAATGCCGAAGAACTCTTGGATCCAAGTCTGAAGAAATGCGGTCGGATTAGTTCCTTCAGCATTTTCAGGAAGGCCAATGATACGTAGATTTTTCCTCCGACCTCGATTTTCTATATCATCCAGGTGTTCGGCAGGTGACGAAACTTGACGCGTGAAAGACTGCCCGCCGTTTGCTCAAGTTGTTGCGAATGGGTTTGAATAGTCTGCGCAAGCGACCCCAGCTTATCGTCAATCACCTTTGTGATTTTCTCAGTCATCACCTGTAGCGCCCTGGATAACGCTGGATCAAGCTGGCCAACATCGTCGCTCGTGTGGGAATCCTTGCTAGCTGCGTCCGCAGGTAGATCCTTTTTCTCGAGTTTCTTCGCTGGTTTTGGCATTTTCACAAAAGATTCAGGCCAACATAGTACACATAGCACCTCAGGTTGCATTGCCAAAATTGATTAAATTACGTACTCAACTGAACAAATGATGATTTCTATGTTGAGTGAGGCAGGAGCATCAGCAAAAGCATCCACCTCTCATGCCGCCATCTTGCTCCCCCCCCCCGATATTTTTTGAAAATAGCATTTCTTTTCATGGCAGTCAAGGTGTGAAATGTTGTCTTTCGTAACATTAGCCATTTACTATATCCTTAAGCATGAACGAAGTGTACTGTAAAGCATAGAAAGCTAGCTAGCTATGGACAATACTCGGTAGGTACTAGATGCCGGCAGTCAACTGGAAAAAGAGCAGATGACGTAAGAGGTCACGTGACTGATATTCATGTATATGTGGTCTTGTGCCATTAATGCTCAAAATGGAGCTCTGAGCTCGTGCATCTCTGAATTAATGAACTTTAAAACATTTAAATGTACACGCAATCGATATAATACTCACATCTGCACACTCTTAAACATTATATTTTAAAAAATCATTAGAATTGATACCTGAATAGAGGGGAAGATTAAACACAAAACTCACTGATGTTTCCCCACTGCAAACTTTATGTGGAATGGAAAAACCCTGTACCTTCATAAAACCTTCAACAAGGAACATTCCCAAACTCATAGATCAAAATTACATTCAAATTACATATTTACATTTTATAACCCTTTTTACACACATTCAAAATAGTGTGAATATAGTGCTTTCAATTCTTCACAGATTTATGAATTTATAAACTACATCTTTTAATCTGTCACAATAACATCTATATTGCTCGTCAGACATATATAAATCCATCGTGTTTATTCATCCTTTTGTGAGTAATTTCATGCAAGCCCTATGCGTTTTGCTTGCATTGCACGTTACAACAGCGTCAATTACCTGATTTATAATTTGAAGAGCTCACAATGACGCCATCTTGGCCCTCCTTTATTAATTCAAGTGGAGGTGGCGTATTTCCTGTTCGAGAGTAAGCTCCACTAGCCCACGGTCTGCAGCCAGACCCTTCTCGGACTGTTAGACAGATCGTAAACTAATGAACACGGAGAATGCGAGCACTTTGTGTTCAGGTTGACGTTCAGTGCCGTCAAAAATAAATGTTTGCCGCTCCATCAAAATAAAAGTCACAATAACAAGCTTACGTCACTTCCGAGTTCCTACTGGCGGTGCACTGCAACCAGTAAAACTTCCTATGAGAACCGTTAGTTCTCGGGTGTTCCTAGAACTACCCAGGATGAAAGCCCCTTATGTATTCAATCCAGATATTTTCAAAGCGTTCACAAACTTAATCTTGCCACTGTAGATAGTTAGATATTAGTTCCATTGTATTAATCTTAATAAAATTATGAGTAATGCCTCTATACAATCAAAATTTATTTTACACAGATGATATTTTTATGGTGCCATTTTAAATTGCCAAGCCATTTAAAACTCATTCCACATAAATAAAAATAGTGTCACTATTTTGCCATCACAGTTAAAGGTGCCCTAGAATGTGAAATTGAATTTATTTTGGCATAGTTAAATAACAGGAGTTCAGTACATGGACATGAGATACAGTGAGTCTCAAACCCCATTGTTTTCTCCTTCTTACTTAAATCTCGTTTTTGAAAAACACCCCTGAAAAATAGGCGAATCTCCACATAATACCGACTGTGACGCAACAGTCGGGATCATCAATATGTACGACTCCAAAAATTTGCATATGCCAGCCCATGTTCAATGACAGGCGGAACTGCACAGCCGAAGCATGGCAGTTGCTCAGTGTTTGGATGTACAAATGAACACAAAGGTATTTAGGTCCTTCATCCTAGCTGTAACGAATCAGCTCTTTGGAATATTAATAATCAATAATAACTTGTTATTATTATACAATAATAATACAGAAGAATAATTATTTCTTAGCTTGTAATTGTACAGCGCTTTGAGCATGTAGCTAAATCAAAATCGTAAAGGTACTCCGTACTGCAGCAAATCAGAACTAAATACATATTATGTACAAGTTTTATTAACTAAATCATAAATACGCATAAACTAAACAACGTACACACATAAATAAAAATAAATTGAAACATCAGCATTTCATTTTCAAAGCATCAAATCAAAAGTATACTTGCATGCCTAGGTAGCGTACACTATTATCAAAGTTGTTGAAAATTGAAGTTGTTGATGATTCTGCGAGTGTCAAATGTTGAAGTCTCAATCATTTTCTTCTTTGTTGGATGAAGAAGATATGATAAACTTGCATGGTTGGTTTGACTCTGTTCTCATGGCTGGAGTGCAGACTGTGGCCTGCCAGCCCTGGTCCGGGGAGGACACGCAGAGTAAAGGGTGTGAGTTGCGACGGACTTCTTCTGCCTTAGGAGAAGTCTTGTGCCAACACTCTTGAGGTTCTCCTTTTCAGTTGGTAAGGTTGCAGTTTCTGGATTGAAGAAAAGACAGTCTGACTCCCTTTTGGGAGCATGAAAGCATGGCCGATGGTGCTCACGTCCTGCTAGGCCTAGGGCCCCCAGGGAAGGGATTCCCCCCTTGTATCCTCAGGAACAGTGTTGTGGTCAGATGGAAAAAAGGAAGAGGGCGAGGTCACAGTGGACTGTCTCTAAATACAGCCCGAGAAGATCCCACCTCTCTCATTTTGCTTTACCAATGAGAGGAGTTGACTTTCTGGCGGGAGTTTCATCTGGGGGCAAGATGTATGAGTCTCTGTCCTAACAGTGATTATACCTCTGCCTCAACATTTTTCTGTTCAGTAATGCTTAGATAGATATAACAAATCCACACTGCATTCTAAAGGAAGGTGATCAAAGTGTGCATCAAAGTGTGAGTCATTAGGTGAGGATTAATTAGGTAGGAGATGATGATAGGTGAGGTTACCTTGACCGTTGGTTGGTTGTAAACCACATACATACCAATCAAACATACCATAGTGTTATACATAATAGTACACAAGACAGTAAATCATTCACACAGTTTCTGGGACGCATGTTCATTCATAGATCAGTTACTCCATGACTAATGCAGCAAAGTTTGTATTGAAGATGGTCTCTGTCCTGCGCATGAGGCCACATTCTTTTGAGGTTGTAAAAGTCTGTTATCAGTCTTAAGGTGCTCTGTAACAGGACACCCGACCGACATAGTAACTTCATTTGTGATGTTAGTTTTGGGGGAGTTTCATAGACCTTTATATTCAGTAAATATAATGAATATGAATAATTAGTGTGGGTCTGATTGGTCCAGACCCTACATAGCCTCTGAAGAAACAATGGGTTCATTTTATTTTCTCTGGAAATTTCCAAACATTTCACCGATGAGACTCAACTTGGGCCAATACAGAGCTGGCCTCGATGTCTGAAAATAAATCGATCGAGCTACCAAGTAACACTTTCTTATGTGTAATTGTTCAAGGTCAGACAGGGAATTTTTCTCTCAGAATCGTTCAATACTGTATTTACATCATCGTGTTTGCATTGGTGAAAGCATTAGAGAGAGTGCAGAAACAGCGATCAACACACTGTCATCTGCTCAATGCTCATTACGGCAACATTTTATGTGATGGGAATAGATCTGAATACTTTAAAAACATCTCACGATTCGTTAATCTCGATAGCTGTAATAGTAAAAACGTATAATATCTGTAGTGAAGGAAAACAAATTTATTAAAGGTTTAATTTAGATTTCCAATACTGTAGAATATAAACTGAGGAAGTTTATTAGTGTGAATTTTGTAAACTCAGAAACCCTGACGGGTCCCTGTTCCTGCTAGACATGCTGAGCAGGTGTGAATGTTACAGACTGAGCAGATAGTATCACGGAGACCATCACCTGTTGTTTTATAAGTTTTGTTCTCAGCATGTGAAGTGACCTGCTGAGAGGTCTCCTCCCCTCGCCTTTTGTCCGTGCGGGAAGGTCTGCTCCATCCTGTTCTCCTGGCTCAGCTAATTTACATGCTTTGTTTTAGAATGTATCCCCCTCGATGTAACTCCACCCCTTTGAAATGAATATAAGCTAAAAATGTATGATGTTTTAGTTAGACTTTCAGACGAGTGTGCAAGACTGCAGCAACAGCCCAGCTCATGTTCTTAATAAAGCAACCTTCTTAAGATACAATCTGAGTCTCCTGGTCTCTCTTCTGAGTTTCGTACACTTCAGAAGAAAAGGTTTACAACAGATGGTGCCCTGTGACCCGGATGGAATTAACTTCACCTGAATCAAGAACTGAATTTCCACAAAGAACTCAACAAAGACTGAGTTCCAGAACTGAATCCTGAAACTTCAAAGCTCAACAAAGAACAAACCTTTTCTGACTGAGTTCCAGACGGAATCTTTTCATACAAACAACGATTTGGTGAGTTTCACTCTATTCAAAGAACCGTTGAAGACCAGTACAAATCTCTGCGCCGTCAGAAGAACAGTTATCAGACAGCTGTAGTGTTTGGTTAACGAAAGTACCCTTTAAAAGTTTTCTTTTAGAGATGAAAATAATCCTCTGTTTTTTAGGCAGGGAAGTTTTTAGATATCCTCTAAGTTGCTAGAGAAGATTTATCCTCTAAAAGTTGAAAAGGTGAAATATCCATTTTCTTTTGTAGGGAAGATTAGCGTAGCATGCTAATAGTTTGTGATGTGTTGGTAACAAGGAAGATTTAACAACAGTTGATCTGTATTAACAAGTGTAGCCTCTGTTTGATCAGATAAGTTTTTAGTGTTTGTGTGATAACAAAGAACATCACAAAATGGTTAGAAGGAATGCTAGGTTGGTTCCAACAAATAAAAAAAGTGGACTAGCTACTCCTTTATGGACAGACAGTGAGTTCAAGTCATTGTTAGGAGAGCACATGGACTCCATAGTGACTGAGTCAGTTAGATTGGATTTGACAAAGAAATTTGGTATTGATCCAGACAAAGTTTGGTCTATTGAAGAATGCAAGAAGGTGTTAGGTGCATGTATCAGAAAGAAAAACATGAAAGGCATAATCTGTTGCCATAGAGAATATAGTTTATCCATTGCACAAGAACAAACTAGGTGTATTGATAAGTTAAATGAACAAAACAAACCATTGCAGACTCAAGTGTCTTGTTTCAAGACAAAGGTGGGCATTAACAAGGACTCAACCAAATGTGATTTTGAAGACCAACAGTCAGATGAAAGCTATCCTGATTTACAGTCTTGCTGTAGACTAGAAAACACTAGAAATTCTGGTTTGATAGATAAAGATGTAAATGCAGTCGAAGTGTGTGGAGCAAGACAAAAGGCTCAGAGTAGAGCAACAGGGATTGATACAGCATCTGTAACCCCCATACTGCAGTTACAAGCAGTCAAATTATCTTTAAGTCCTAAAGACATTGAGAGAATTGTTGAAAGTTTGCCATCCGTGCAAAGAAATTTTTCTGAGTTTAGGAGAGAATTGTCCAAAAAGATGCGGCTCTACGATATGTCTCTAGCTGAAGTCACACAACTAATATCACAGATCTTGACTGAGTCAGAATTCAATGAGTTTGAAAATGCTGTTATTTCTGAACTACAAAATGCAAGTAAAGATGAATTGAGAGAGGGAGTTTTGAAAATCCTAAAGAACATTGTTGGACCAAAAATGGACTGGTCAAAGATCACTAGTTTGGTTCAGAAGAAGGGTGAAACTGTTAGTGAATTCACAGAGAGATTTTGTCAGTCAGCTGCTGCATACAGTGGAATAGCGGACACATCAGAGAAGGTGTTAACTGATAATGGACCTTTGGCTCGCGCATGGTTTCATGGTCTTTTGACAGAGCATAGAAATGCATTGCCTTTCTTAGACATCACATGGTCCACTAGAACCCTGCAAAGTAACCTAGACAAGTTAGCTATTTGGGAAAGAGATTCTGATGTCAGGGCAAGAGTAAAAATTGCAGCAGCCTCCTTTAAGGTCAACACAGAGAACCAACCGAAACGTAAATGTCCTAAGAAAGAGGGATGTTGTTATTACTGTGGTAAGCCTGGACATTGGAGAAAAGAATGCAGGAAAAACAAAAAGAATTCAATAGAGAATAGAGAAGTGAACAATATTACTCTGCTTCTGCTGAATCTCCTGGCTGCTTAGAAGCAGTCCCTCCCATCATCAGTAACCACGTTAGGCAGCTGTTTTAGGTGTTAACGATTCAGACTGTGAGTGCTTAATTTCCCCAGTAACTTACAACAAAGATGAAAGACTTGTGTTTGTTTAATAGAACAAAAGGAAAGTGACGGTCTCAGCTTTCCTTTGGGGGACACTGGTTAAGTAAACTCACAGCCTTAAATGTTATTCTACAGTACCGGCCTTTGATCAGTAATAGTGTTAGGTCAGACTGTAAACGTAAAATGCCCTCATGCAGTGTTCACACTAATGCCGAACATTGTTTTACAGCGTGCACCAGTCACAAACCCGTCCTCATGTATGATGTCCGCAATGACTGAAAGTTTGTTAGAGGATGAAGGAGAAATGACTCACGATTGTGTTACGCTTACATATACACCTACGAGTGAAGTAAAAGAAACTCCCTTAGAGAATTCAGAATTTGAGTTGTTTGTCGACGGTTCAGCTCAAGTAATTGACGGTAACAGACGAGCAGGTTATGCAGTAACGTCCACCACTGAAGTGGTTGCTTCAGGTCGTCTTCCAGATCATTTTTCAGCTCAAGCTGCAGAAATAGTAGCCTTAACAAGAGCATGCACGCTAGCTTCAGGATCAGTGGCAAATATCTACACAGATTCCAGGTATGCTTTTGGGGTAATTCATGATTTTGGTGTCATTTGGCACACCAGACAGTTTCTAACTTCTGCTGGATCCCCCATTAAGCATGCTGGATTAGTAAAAGATCTAATGTTTGCAATGAAACTCCCAAAGAAATTAGCAGTGATCAAAGTGAAAGCACATCTCACAACTAATACTGCAGAAGCTAAAGGTAATTCTCTTGCTGATGTGGCAGCTAAACAGGCTTGTTTATATGCAACTGTACCAGTGTGTTCAGGTAGTACAGCACAAAAGACAATTCTGCCTCCTGAATCAATAATTGATTTGTACCAAGACGTTCCGCTGTATGAAGCATGGACATGGTTAGACAAAGGAGCCATTGTGGATTCCTCTGGTTGCTGGACCAAAGGGGAAAAGTATGTCGCTCCCGAATCACTGCTGCCATATTTGGCTCAACAATACACAGTTTGGGTCACAGTGGTCCAGCAACGATGAATCACAGGTTCTCAAATCAGTGGTGGAATCCAAAATTCAGAAATGTAGCCACAGAAACAGCCAAGAGGTGTGTTACATGTCAGAAAAATAATGATGTACCAGCAGCCATTACACCAGCAGCACATACTCCAGCTCCACCAGGGCCATTTCGTCACCTGCAAGTTGATTACATTTCATTGCCTCGTTGTAAGGGAAAAACTGATGTTTTGGTAGTAATAGACAAGTTCTCAAGATGGGTAGAAGCTTATCCAACAGGGCGTGCTACAGCTGCACATACTGCTAAATGTCTTGTCACTGATTTCATTCCCAGATGGGGATTACCAGATTGCATTGACTCAGATCAAGATACACATTTCACAGGACAGGTAGTCAAGGAAGTGGCTAAAATGTTGCAGATTAAGTGGAACCTTCACTGCCCCTATAGGCCGCAAGCATCAGGACAGGTTGAACGTGCAAACAAAACAATCAAAACCAGGCTAAGCAAAATGCATCAGGCAGGAGTACCATGGGTCGAAGCGCTGCCAGCAGTAATGTGTAGTATGAGAGCGTCACCTAACAGATCAGTAGGACTTAGCCCTCATGAGATTATTACTGGACGCCCAATGCAGATGCCAGGTGTGATTGATCTTAGAAATGCTGATGTACACATTGCCTCCGATGCCCTGATAGCTTACTGTGAAAACCTCACAAAGGCAGTACAGAGTGCCAAAGAGAGAGTTGAGTCGTGTTGGCAGACTCCACCAGAAGGTGGACACGCAATCATCCCAGGTCAGTGGGTCATGATAAAGTCATTCAGAAACAAGCCATTAGAACCTAAGTGGTACGGACCACATCAAGTGATGTTGATTACAGTTGCTGCAGTATTGTGTCAGGGAAAGAAAACCTGGACTCATGTGTCACACTGTAAGGTTGTTCCCCCACCAACAGGGATAGGGTAGGACACGAAACAGTGAAGAACCGAAGGGAAGATCTGAATGCAATACGCGTCAGTGGCCACCCCGTCGGCGAAGGCTCCCTCATAGGCCTTCCCCATTCATTTAGTCAATCCTCACTTCACTGTTTCTTTAGGTGTCAAAATAATTAAGAAATAGGGAAAGAAGGAACAACCAGAGCAGACTCGGAAAAGTTTACAACCCTAGTGTTTGAACAAATACTGCTCCTGTCTTTTGTTTTCTCTCTTCCTCTGTGCAGGTAACACTTGATGGCTGACCAGAGACCCATACGCACCGACCTCCTCATATGCGTATGAAGACACAAACTCAAGAAATCTAGAAATCAATGAGACCCACTGCCAACTATCACAAAAGGATAAAGAAAAGAAAAAAAATACACAACGCAGAGAGTGAGACCCACATACGGAACCTTCAGTTATCCATCAACATGATCAAGATTGTCATACTACTACTAACCATCGCACAAAATGTAGACTCCAGAATCCTTGTTTGCTGGAAAGAACGTTGCAGGCCACACCCGAAGATGGCTGCATTCCATAAATCACTTGTGCACAAACAAAGACAGTTCTTGATCTTTCAGCAAGACCCCAGATGACTGAAGTTAATTCTTCCGTAAGAATTTCACGGACCCTAATTGCATGTTTTGTTTCTGTGTCAGCATGCAATTGAAGAAACACCAACACAGAGCAAGCTTTGTGCCTGTAACAATTACAAGTTGCAAGAATGAATTTTTAAGTGTTTAAATTTGTATATAGTGTGGGAGTTATTTAGAACTCCCAAAGAGGGGACTGAAGGAATACAAATTTATTAAATGTTTAATTTAGGTTTCCACTACAATAGTATATAAACTGATAAAGTTTAGTAGACTGATTTCAGATGATTGATTCTCCAGCAAGAGTCTCCTTTCCTGCCAGTCCGGTTTTCTCCATTGTATTTTAAATTAATCAGATCACTGAGATTCTCACCTTTCAGCCTAGATGTTGAGTCGTTAGGTTGATTGGATTAGCTGTTGGAAAGACTTCCACCTTTTGTCTTTAATGGCTCTGGGGTGGCCCTTGGAACCAGAGTTCCTGGCCAGTATCAGAATTTGAATAAGTTAATTTGCATGCTTTGTTCAGAGTCTCCGCCTTTATGTAAATCCCTCCCCCTTGGAATGTATATTTAACTACACTGTATACTGTTTGAGTTAGACTTTCAGACGAGTGTGCAAGACTGCAGCAACAGCACAGCTCATGTTCTTAATAAAGCAACCTTCTTAAGATACAATCTGAGTCTCCTGGTCTCTCTTCTGAGTTTCGTACACTTCAGAAGAAAAGGTTTACAACAGTAGTAAAAGTATTCGAGAGAGTTTCACATGTAATACGTAGCTATTTCATATGCAAGCATGTCAGCCAATCACAGCAGAGGCCGGTTACACACAGCAGACACTCCCCTTGAAACAGAGCTTTCAAATCAGAGGCTAAAATCAGGCTAGGAAAAATGCCTTTTATTTCTAAATGATGACTATTTTTGATCTAAAAAACATACTAACATTATAAGGGCAACCCAGAAAACATTATACAATAAAAATAAAAACCATTCTAGGGCACCTTTAACCCTCTGGGGTCTGAAAACGCGCCGACGCGTTTTGCGCGATTTTTTTCACATAGCAGCAAAATAGACTTAAAATACTCAGTCATTTTTTGTCATACACACTTAAGAAATATGAAAAACAAAACTGTTAAATGTCTACTTTTTTATGGGTCCACTTACAATCGAAATAAAACATTGTGCTTTTGTAAAATAAAGAAAATAAACACGGTGTGCCTTCTGCCTCTCCGTCTCCGTGAACTTTTTTTCTAGAGCACGTCTCTAAACGTAAACAAAACTCAGCAAATACTAGTCACACAGGCATGATCAATATATCTTTATAATCATTTAAGTGTGTACTTTTAAATGATCTAATTCAAAACTAAAACAAATATTCTGTGTTTATGTAATCTATATAAAAAGAGAGAGATGCCAGGCATTCTCATTTCAGCTAATTATCTTTTAATGTGACCACGCCCACAGAGAGCTCGCGCTATTCAAACTCAAATGATCTGAAACTTGCCAACGCCCACACGAGCTCGATAAAACACCAATGTACCGGTAGTCTGTCGTTTTGCGAGGCTGTGAGGAACAATTCTGGATAATTTACCTCAGAAGTGCTGGATTAATTTCACTTCGAGGAGCCATGGATCCAGCGAGGATCATAGTAAGTTTTTTATTCTTAAGTGTTTTGTTCTAATCGCGAATACTGTTTTAAAATGAATCGCGTGTCTCTCTCTGTGTGATGAATGAACGGCACGAATTCGCACTGTTGTTGTTACAGACGAAATATGAAAGACAAAATTTAGTTGACTAGTTTGGGATAGATTATAAAGTTTTTTACTCTAAAATAGACATCAAATAAGCTTTAGTTAACCAGTTTCTGCTCATATGTTAAATATATAACGTTAGAATGTTTTGTCAAAAATAAGCTCATAATCTAAGATGTTATTATAGTGTTTGTTACAATGTAGACTATATCAAACTAATGAATCCTTAACTTTGAAATATTAATGATAAAATCCAGGCTATAGGCCTACTTAAAAAAAAAAAGAAAGACAAGATATAGATGTAAAAAAATCTTAATATTATTGTTTTTTATTAGTGACACATTTGAGGAGAGGATATATTCCAAAACTTTCTGAAAATACAGTATGAGAATTAACTGCATACTAGAAATGTTTACCTTGGAAATTATACAATTTGAATGTATACAAAATTTGTGAAAAAATAAAAAAATTTCCTCTCTGAGAACTCTAACTTTCTAACTCTAACTAATTCTGTAGAATGGTCCATATAGCCTATTTGAACAGGATTTGTTTCCAGGTATGACTATGTACTAAAAATGTGCTTTTGACTTTCATTTATATTTGGATTATATATATATTTATTTATTTATATTTGTCCTCGCATTCTTTCTTGTGTTACACACCTGAATGAAAGGCTCATTAGTATGCAGGCTCATTAGTATGCAGGCTCATTAGTATGCAGGGTCTTTGTCTTCTCAGGTGTGAATCACAGCAAGTCACGCCCCTGCGCATATTGCCTTTGGAAGCAAAAACTGTTTTAAAAAATTTAAATCAATGTATTGTTTTATGTGAATGATTAGGCTGGGTGATTTTCAGATCATTTTGAAGCAAAAACACTAGGCAACTACATCCATTAGTCAAAAGTCTCGTGGACACATGTTAAAGCTGCCGTCGGCAACTTTTTTTTTATCATATTCAGCGAATTCGACACTATATTCCGACAGAACAACATAAATAAAGTGGTTTTAGAAAAAAACCCGAGCTTCTAACTCCACCTGGAGCGTGTTATTTGTTTTGCAAAAATCCACCGCTCCCGGTTCATTGTGTCCAATCAGCGCAGGGGGGTGTGAGATATGACTGTCAATCACAAGTCGTGCATGCACACGTCAATCACATGCACACGCCTGAAGTTCACGCAGTAGCGAAGAGCGATGGCGCACTGACGAGCACGAACTCTGTGGGAGGGTATCCGTTGATAGTGGGGGAGGGGCATGAGAGTTGTAAACATTCAAAATTTTGCCTAAGTCCACTCAATCAGCCAGAGTTGCCGACGGCAGCTTTAAGTATGTGTTTTGTGGCCTTATTTCAGAAACTTTAATTTTTAGTTTTTTGAATAACCATGCATAAACATTATTCCCTCAAAAATACAAACATGTACATACATGTTGCTCACATATATTTGTAACCCTATTTGTGCTAAATATAGTGTAATTACACCTTTGCATTAATATGTTTATAAGCAACTGAAAAAAGCACAAATGTCAGGGCATGTCAAAACATCTCACGGACCTCAAAAACCCCTTAGACCCCAGAGGGTTAAATTGTCTGTGAAGGTGATTTTTGAAATTGCTCCTTTTTCTGCAATGTCTTTTCAGAATGAGTTTGCAAATGACATTTCAGTTCTGCTCGATATGTGAAATTCTTCTCACACTGAAGACATGTGAAAGGCTTCTCACCAGTGTGAGATCTTATGTGTGTCTTAAGGCTTTGTTTAACTGTGAAACTCTTTCCACACTGAGGGCAGGTGAAAGGCTTCTCTCCTGTGTGAACTTTCACATGAACATTAAGGTTTGATTTGTTTGAGCAAGTCTTTCCACAATGATGACACATAAAAGGGTTTTCTCCAGTGTGAGTTTTTACATGATTCTTAAGGTGACTGCTTTCAGTGAAACTCATTTCACACTGATGACAAATAAAACAATTCTCCCTTGAATGAATCCTCCTGTGGGAATTAAGGGCGACTCTTTGTCGGAAACTCTTTCCACACTTATCACAATTGAAAGGCCTCTCTCCGGTGTGAGTTCTCAAGTGAGATTTAATTGTTGCTATATGTGAAAAACACTTTCCACATTGAGGGCAAGTGAAAGGCTTCTCTCCAGTGTGAATTCTCATGTGGATTTTAAGGCTTGCTTTTCTAATGAAAGATTTTCCACACTCTTGGCAGGTGAAAAGGTTATCTCCAGTGTGAACTCTCATGTGGGCTTTAAGTCTGTATTTTTGAGTGAAACTTTTTTCACACTGTTGGCAGGGGAAAGGTTCCTCTACAGCGTGAACTCTCTTATGTTTATTAAGGTTACCTTTTTCAGCAAACATTTTTCCACATTGTTGGCAGGAGAAAGGCTTCTCTCCAGTGTGAATTCTCATGTGGACTTTTAGGTTTACATGTTGATTGAAACTCTTTCCACATTCTTGGCAGGTGAAATGACTTCTAGCTCTCGACTTTTGTGAGGAAGTATTTTCAGTCTGTGAGCAACTAAAAGATTGTTCTCCAGTTATGAAATTATAATTTTTATACTGATCTTTCTCTTCCTTTTCATTCAGTTCTTGAGTCTCCTCATTCAGGGCCATCAGGTCTAGGGTGAAAAAAGACAAATTAACCATTTTAATGGTACAAAGCAACAGACATCAAAACATTTAGACATTTAAAGCATTAAAACCAACAACATGTATGCTAAATCCTATACCAACTAAGCTACCAGAGGAGGTGTTATCTGAAATCTCAGAACAGCTTTATGTATACCTCTGAATCTATTCAAATCGTATCATGTCATGTTTTGAGGTATTGATAAATACTGAATAGCTGGCTATTAGAATCATTGTTGGATTGTATCGTGTGATTTACACCTCTAAATGTAATCTAGGCCCCGCTTGGCGCCGGCCCTTTGCTTATGTCACAGTTAAAGCAGTTCCTGTTTTTTGTGCTCAATATGATTTATTTAATATATATAATGAAAGTTCTATATTGCATTGTGGATACCTTATATCTGTAATTTGAGTGAAAATAACAAATCCTTTAAATATAAATAAGAGTTTTAGTCCAAACAAGACATTAGATTGCAATATAATATACCCAATATAATAATAACCAACACCGCATCATGCTTGCTAGATATTGCAACATTGGGAGACTTGGATTCTTGGATCCGAAAAAAGATACTTGGCTGGCTGAATTGTTATATAAAAGAAGTCCATTTACTTTCTTTTTTTTTTTTTTAAGTTGATAAAGAATTGATGTGTTTGATAAATGAGAACGTAAGTTATGAATATAACTATGGATCTGTGAGACCGAAGGATGACCGTCACTACGGTCTAATAGGATGATAACCTTCGTTCCGCCTTCTCTCGAGACCTTATGTAAACAAAGTCATGCCCATGACCCTGGAAGCGGAACGTCACGCACTATAAAAGGCGAGTTAACTTCCGGCTCGTTCTCTTACCTTGAACGCCCTAGTGTTTCGAGCGACAAGGATAGTGACGGTCATCCTTCGGTCTCACAGATCCATAGTTATATTCATAACTTACGATCTGTTTCGACCTCACTCTGACCGTCACTACGGTCTAATAGGATGACTCATGTCAACAGGGTCGCGAGGAACTACAGACTCTGAACTATTCAAACCTCGCTGGGCTACAGACATCAAAACTGCCGTGCTGACAGGCGTTGTGCTAGTTACGTCAATTCTGTAATATTTTACAAATGTACATGGTGTAGACCATGATGCTGCAGCACAAATCTCCCCCACAGAAACTCCTTTTAGCGCAGCCCAAGAAGTAGCTACACTTCTGGTTGAGTGGGCCCGTACTCCCATAGGAACTGGTAACCCACTCCCTGTATAAGCCTGGGAAATAACCTCAACCAACCAATGTGACAAACGTTGCTTAGAAAGTGGACACCCTAGTCTGGCCCTTCCACAGCAAACAAAAAGCTGAGAATGAGACTTCCTCAAGGTCTGAGTAAAATTAACATAAGTGCATAATGCCCTTACTGGACAAAGGGTGAGCAAATTCTGCTGATCTGCCTGTGAAGGGGGTTGAAATTGAACTATCTCCAGAACTTGATTCCTGAACTGAGAGTTAAGTACTTTTGGTAAAAAGGCAGGGTTGGGCCAGAGCGTCACCCCAGTGCCATCTGGCCTCCAACGTAAACAATCCTCACTAATAGATAGCGCACACAATTCTCCTACCCTTTTAGCAGAGCATATAGCCAAGAGAAAAGCTGTCTTGAGAGACCAAGCTTTAAAGTCTGCATCTGCCATAGGCTCGTACGGAGGCTTAGTGAGAGAGTCTAATACAAAAGGCAAATCCCAATTGGGTACCCGCAAAGTACGATTTGGACATAAGCGACCAGCTCCCTTCAGGAACTGACCTACCAAGGGATGTCGGCCTAATGGCTGGCCATCCACTCCCTGATGAGATGCTGAAATAGCTGAAGCATAAACCCTGATTGTACTGGCCGCTTTGCCCTGATCCAGTTGAGCCTGCAGGAATCTAAGGACAAGTGGCACAGAGCAGGTTATTGGATCAACATTCAAGCCTAAACACCATTCTGAAAAAATTCTCCACTTTATGGAGTAATTAGCCCGAGTAGATGGAGCTCTGGCGTTATTCAGTGTCTCTCGTACCGTTTCATCTAGCTGTTGAGGGACGGACTCTGCAGAGGCCATACTCACAACCGTAGTGCCATCGGGTTTGGATGCCAAATCTGCCCGTCTATTTGGGATAGGAGATCTGCCCGTGGTGGAAGTTGCCACGGAGGACCCTGAACCAGCTGAAATAGGTCCGGGAACCATGGTCTTCCTGGCCAGCGTGGAGCAACTAGCAGAACTGTGCAATGGCCTTCCCTGATCCTCTGGAGGACCTGGGAAATCAGAGGAAAGGGGGGAAAAGCATACAATAAGCCTCTCGGCCACTCTTGTGACAGAGCATCCAGGCCTAAACTGCCCTCCTGTACCGTGAGGGAGTACCATCCCAGGCAATGGGTCGTCTCCCTGGAAGCAAAGAGATCCACCTGAGCTGTCCCGTATCGGGTCCAAATTTGGGCTATTACCTCCGTGTGCAACCGCCACTCCCCTGGGAGAGGTCCTGTTCTGGACAAAATGTCGGCTGCTCTGTTTGCCACCCCTGGGATGTGGATTGCTCTCAGTGAGGACAGTCGTGGCCCTGTCCATGTCAGCAGGTCCATTGCCACCTGGAGACAGCGTAGTGATTTTGTCCCTCCTTGGTGATTTATGTGGTAAACTACTGAGGTACTGTCCGTTCTCACTAGCACATGCTTGTGACGGAAAAATGGTAACAGACCCTTGAGAACAAGATGAACAGCCCTCAGTTCGAGTACATTTATGTGTTCTGATGACCAAGGTGGATCCCATTTGCCCCTTACTGATCTGCCTTCCCAGACGGCTCCCCAGCCCGTCAGGGATGCGTCTGTTGTTATTACTGATCTTCTGTGAGGAAGATTGCCCAGTCGAGTTCCCCTGCGGAGAAAGTCCTTGTCCCTCCAATGGAGTAAGGCCCACATGCAGGCCTTTGTCACCAATCGCCTCGTTCTTCTGTCCTTTTTTGGATGAAGACGAAAAGAATTGAACCACCTCTGTATCGGCCGTGTCCTCAGTAGGCCTAAAGGAATCACCATTGATGCTGCCGCCATCAGTCCTATCAGCTTTTGAACCCTGTGGGCTGTCACAAGCTTCCCCTTCTGGAAGTGACCCAACGCCTTCTCCAGGCTGTCTATTCTCTGGGGAGTGAGACATGCTTCCATTGTTATGGAGTTGAAATATAGCCCCAGGAATTTCACCTGCTGTTGAGGCTGGAGATTGCTCTTCTTCCAGTTCACCGTGAACCCCAGGGACTGAATGTGAGCTAGTACCTCCTCTGTGTTCCTGATCACCTGCTCCTGAGAGGGAGCACAAATTAACCAATCGTCCAGATATGGCAGGATTTTGATTCCGCGCAGCTGAAGGGGAGCTAGGGCGGCTGAGATCACCCGAGTAAAAACTCTCGGCGCCAAAGACAGGCCGAACGGTAGAACCTGGAACTGAAAGGCCTGGCCTTGAAAAGCAAAGCGGAGAAAAGGCCTGTGCTCCGGACAAATTGGAACATGGAAATATGCATCCTTTAAATCCAGGGACGTGAACCATTCTCCCGTACGTATGGATTGCATTACCATCTTTGTATGAATCATTTTGAATGGAAGAATTTTTAAGTACTGGTTGAGGTGCCTGAGATCCAGAATGGGACGATGACCACCATCTTTTTTTGGAATTATGAAATAGGTTGAATAAAACCCAGTTTGCTGTGCATTGAAGGGCACCTTTGTGATGGCTCCTTTTTGTAACAGAGCTTGCACCTCTTCCCTCAATACAGGCTCCAATAATGGGTCCTTGACAATTAGTCATTCTGACCCTTGAAAACGGGGGGGGGGACGCCGTCGAAACTGTAGCCGATACCCGTGAGTTATTGTGGATAAAACCCACTGGTCTGAAATCACTCTCTCCCAACTGGCCTGTGAAAGTTGAGAGGAACAGCCGACGGCTAGCCCCTGACCCCTATGCAGGTCCACCATCACGTCCTGCACCCCTTCGTGAACCTCTCTGTTGGGCTCCCCCACGGGCCTGAAATCTCCTCTGGGGATAAGTGGCAGGATTTTGTCTTTGGCCACGAAAGCTCTGCCCTTGAACACTAACAAGATTGCCACTCATGTGTCTAGACGAGGCAGGTTGCTGCGGCCTTTGTGTTTCTCGAGCCCTTGGTCTGAAGACTGGAGCTGGTTTATGACAAGCTCGCTGAACAGCTTCCCTCGTTGCAATGGAGCGCTCCGCCTTATCCAGCACCTCCTGAGAATTTGAAGTAAAAACGTGACCGGGAATTACTGGCAAATTCATTAGTTCGCTTCGTATGGTCTCTGGCAAAGAGGTTTGTGCCAGCCATATCTGCCTACGACATAAAACAGCTGAAGACATAGCATCCCCCGCATCACAGGTCAATTGTGACCCGTTACAGAAACCAGGGACACAAGTCGGCAGCACAACTTGCGAGCAAAATGAGAAACAAGCGTTTTTTTCCAAAATTTGTGATTTCCGCTTTTTTGCAGAATCTGTTAGTTGAGATCATGAAGAAGCCTCTCCATGTTTGAGATAACAGTATTGGTATATTTAAAAGCGTACATTTTGAGGTTGAAATCGGCTTGTTTTTCGGAGATTCTAGCACGCAGTAGGGGCGTGTCATTGTCTGTGTGTATTTCCATACTGAATAGCCGCCGGCGCTTTTGCCCCCGCCCCCCAACAGCGCGTGGCTACTTATTATGCAGCGCTCTGCTCCTGCTCTATCTGATATAAAAATTCAATGAAGATGGACGCCGCAAAGATTGTCGCAGACGAGCTGAACCGTAGCAGTTACATCGAAAATGTTTTCGCCGCACTTTGTGGGCTCGGGAAACTGAACCGGAGGTATGGGCGCGGCGCGCGCGCCCTCGGTGCTTGAATACGGCGGCTCGGCTCGCTGACAACGGTGGCTGGCTGTTTCATATGTGACGTCCCGATTGCTTTGAATGGGGAACGTTTTGTGAACAGGGAACAGACTTAATGGACTGGCAACAATCTCCATAGAACATGAACTGGCACAGAGAATCGAAATGGAGGATGCAGTTAAGACCTTGCTGCGATGCAGGCCTGCCGTGCGCGTTTCTGAAACGTAAGTTAAGCTTTGCTCTTTAGTTGTTATTAAAGATGCTGATCCTGCTGATGATATAATGTGCTTGCGGACATTTCATTTGTGTGTGTATACGCACATAAGAAAGTGATGTAAAGAGATTTGCAACAGTAATTTGAGGAGGTGAAATATGATTATTTGGAAAATTCCTGTCATGACTGCTTAAAGAAAAATGCCAGCAGGCATTTGCCTCCTGCATAAACTTTAATATTGTTGACATTTTGGGCACACGCGCGTTGCGCACTATTTGCGTTATATGTAGGCCTATGGCTTATTGGTCTTTGTGTGTTGTTGCTGGTTTTGCGTTATATGTATGGCATATTGGTCTTTGTGTGTTGTTGCTGGTTTTGCGTTATATATGGCATATTGGTCTTTGTGTGTTGTTGCTGGTTTTGCGATATATGTATGGGATATTGGTCTTTGTGTGTTGTTGCTGGTATACGTTGCAAATAGAGGGGCAGCACAATTGTTTTTCACCTAGAGTGGCAGAAGTGCATTCGCCGGTCCTGGGGGTGAGTTTCCATAAACATTAAAGTTTGTCGTTTTGTGTTCATTCTAAGAACACGTAGGCTACACGTTATCTCATGTTTAGTCTGTTTAGACCTTCCCAATACCTACCTATTGTTATTAGCTAGCTCAGGGAAGGAAAAAAAGCTGTAAAGCACAGGGGGGAGCTTTACAGGGGGTATGGCTTATCTAAATGAGATGTAAATGAGCCCTATTGTCACTCCCAGCAGCAGAGAGAGGTGAGAACTGCACATCTTTAGAGGCTGTTATCTTAACTTTTAGTTTTTTTGAGTGTCTACCTTCAAATGGCCACAACTTCTCCAAATATTATCCGATTGCCATGTGTTACACATCGTTGGAAAGCTTGGAGACTACACTTTCAGAATCTGTGAATAACTCAAAATGCCCCAGAACCGACTTGTGTCCCTAGTTTCCGTAACTGGTCACAATTGTGAGTGGGCTGCCAGAGCAGAATCGACAAGGTTCCTAGAATCCTGGTCATCCGCACTTACCGTTTTCCGTAAGGCTGCTAAGAGGATAGCCAAAGTATTGCCTGTGCGAGCTGCACGTGCAGTGGCATGAAAGGATCTTGAGATCAGACGGTCAGTCTTCGCACACTCCTTCTTTGGACAGCGAGGGTTAGCAGATGCATAAACTGGTCCCAGAGTTGTCCATGATGCTAATTCCTGCTCTACTGGTGACATGTCCTCCAGTCCAGTTTCTTTTGGGTAACGGGCATTGGCCAACCGTCTGCAGCCCGCATTGAATCGAGGCTTCTGAGATGGTTTCTTCCATGTTGTCCTCAACATTGAGGTATAATCATCTGCCACTGGAATGCAAGATGGAGAATTAGTCTTAGGTATGCCTTCCCAGACACCCCCGACAGGAGCTGGGTCAGGCACAGAAGGCTGCAAACAAAGAATTTTTGCTGCACTAAATACTCTGGCAACAAGAGTATTTGCTGGAAAATCATCCCTCCCTGTTGATTCGCCATCAACTTCGGCAGAATCTGAATGGGGTCCCTCTCCTTGGCTCCCTTCTTCTGCCTGCTGCGCATTATCAACTAGCGAGTGGGGAGCACGAAGAGATAATACATCAGCATCTTCTGTGTCAGTGTCAGGATTACCCTGCTGCACAGGTGGAGGTACGCCTTCCTGACCAGGAGGTAGTGATGGTGAAAATGAGTGATGGGCTTCAACTCTGTCCATCCTCTGTGCTAAACTTTGAATAGCAGCCAGGATCTGTAGTTGAGTGTCTGTGTTGCCACCCTCCGCTGGTGGAGCAGGAGCTGGGGTTTTAGCCACTTCCACCACCTTCTCATGGCTTGATCGGTGTGGTTCATGGCCATCGCGTGAGTGCTTGCGAGAACGCTTATGACTACACCTTTCCGATGAGCGTTCCCTCTCCCTACCACGCTCAGGTACAGAACTGAGTACTCTATTAGTGCGGTGAAGTCGTTCCCATCTGGGCAGGTCACAAGCCGCACTGCAGGGATTATCCACATCCTCTCTTAAATGAGCCATCCCCAGGCATGAAGGGCATTCCCTATGCCCATCACGAGGGTCCATTGGTGATTGGCAATATCGGCAGTAATGAGAGGCCATGCCACACACAATCCCACTGACTGCGCACAGCCGTGAAGGATATCTTAAGCCCACTCAAGCAAAAAAGGCCTGCACTATTACGCGAACGTACTTAGCAGGCCTATCAAACCCCAACAGCTGCGAACAGTGATATAGGGCTCCAAAGGCAACAATACTCACCAATTGTTTTTTTTTATTTTTTTATTTTTTTATTTTTATGAAGTATATTCACTAGGTTATTGTGAATACTCTGGGGGAAAAAAACAGAAATAACCCATAATATTGAATGGATAGTTATGTTAGAAACTAGTCTCAGAATATCTGAATAGTACAATAAAATAATTCTCAATTCACAAGCACATAGGGTATAGCATGAATTGAGTGCTTGTATTGAAATATTGAATGGCTAGCAGAACTAGCCTCAAACATCAATAAACTAATCACAATTCAAGCACACACAGCAAGAAATTTAGTGATTGCACAGATAATACAAAAAACAAAACACCACAATTCTCAGGGGCACAAGGCACCTGCACCACTTGGGTGATGAATTGAATGGTGAATAAAAAATATTAATTTGGTTCTTACCTGTACCAGGTCTCTATAGGCGAGAAAGGTAAAGAGAACGAGCCGGAAGTTAACTCGCCTTTTATAGTGCATGACGTTCCGCTTCCAGGGTCATGGGCATGGCTTTGTTTACATAAGGTCTCAAGAGAAGGCGGAACGAAGGATATCATCCTATTAGACCGTAGTGACGGTCAGAGTGAGGTCGAAACAGATCTCTGAATGTAGCCCTTTTATTCCTTAAAGTCATTTATACATTATTTCATTATACAGTATCTGTACGAACCCTGGTTTGAGCTAAACTCTGCAGCTCCTCTGGATTTGAGGAACCCTGTTCAACCATTGAACCATTGGTTACCAAAAAGAAAAGATTGGATTCAAAAGTTAGAATCTTTCTAGTTAGAATCATTTTAACACTTCCGTTTCCACCCTACCAAAGTTAATGTTTTGTTTTTTTTAAATGTTTTTTTTGTATCTATGGCTGAAAAAAAGGTGTGGTAACACAAGCTCAAGATATCTTAACATTTAATTCTACGACATAAAATACATCAGTATTACCCTGAAAAAGTTGTTGGAAACTTAGTGATGGTTGAAGTTGTTGGACCATGGTGAAGTTTGTGAAGCCCACCTTTAGCATTTTACTTATGGCATTTAGGCTTCAAAATTCATAAAAGTTGTGTTCATCTGTGATAATTTTCTTAATGGACAAAACGTGCAAGTATCTTTTGTTGATCACAGAGCTTGTTTTTAGCGATAATCCAAAAGCCTATGGGAAAATCCTATTCGTTTTTTTGGAGGGAAGCAGTGTGATGCAAACTGCCGGTTGTTCTACAAATGTACCATTTATCTGCTCTGGGGCCCGTTTCAATAAGGAGGTTCAACCAACTCTGAGTTAAAACTTGAACTCTGAGTTGACTTACCCTGAGATGGGAAACTCTGAGTTTTCGGTTACAGAACAGCTGAAATGAGTTGGTTCAATCAACTCTGAGTTGACTGACTCTGAGTTAAGCGCGTGCACCACAACTATAAAAAGCCATTATCAATGGAGCGCAGATATTACGAGTCACCATGGCAACAGCGCCAGACAAAAAGAGGAATTACTGTTATACAGTGTTGGGTGTAATTAATTACCAAGTAATCTAAATATTGTAATTTAATTAAAGGGAATGGGAATACAGAACTCTTAATTCTGTAATTTAAAATAAAATCTGATGTAATTACATTAAATACTGTAGAGACTATAGAACAATTCAGTATAAAACAATAATGGATTTAAAATACATTTTTAAAATACAAGGTATATTTTTAATGTAACCTTCTCCCTCTACACACTTTGGTCAATTCAAGAATAATTCATGCAATTGTATATTGTTAATTTGAAAGCATTAAAAGTGCAGTTTCTTGTCTCTCCTTGTATTGTTCAAGTGGTTGAGGTTGATATGGGATTTAGTAATTAGTAATAAGTAGACCAATACTTTCTAAAAATAGTAATTATTACATTAATCTAATTACACTGTTGAAGATGTCATTTGTAGTAATTCATAACTATTTTAGAGTAGCCTAACTTACCAAACTGTTATAATATCAGAGGTGAAACTGGAAGAACAGTAGCCTATGTTATTTAACCTAATTTTAATTTTCATGTAGGCTATAGGTGCAATCCTGCAGGCATTAAAAGAACGTGGCAGCAGCTGAAAATAAAATATATAAACATAATTCAATCAGTTAAGGCTTGAGCATATCATGGGTGTAGGCTACCTGACTTTACAAACATTTGACATATTAAATAACTAAATAGCATCCAGTATATAGCAGTGCAGCAGCATTTCTGGCTGAGGGAATTCCTTCATCAGAGCCAGTCACTCCCGAAGATCCAAGCCTTCATAAAATGTAAGAGGTCTACATATGTGTTATTTTTTATATAGGGTATTTTTGATATTTCCATTTATTTTACTTTGGGTTGGGTTTTTCGTTGGTCCCAACAGATTCTGATGGTAATATCTGTCTTTTGGATCCTCCTGTCCCAACAGAACCCCAGTTGTAAGTAGCCTACACTCAATACACCAGAAATTATGACAAATAGGCCTAAACTTCATAAATAGTAGGGACACACTTCAGTGTGTAATGCCACAGTTTAATTCTGTAGAATTTGTTTAGAACTACCGGAGGTGGAAAGAGTAATAAAATATTTTACTCAAGTAAAAATACTATTACTTTGATAAACATTTTACTTAAGTACAAGTAAAAGAAGCCGGTCTAAAAATCTACTCAAGTAAAAGTACTTCTATTCAACGACTCTCCTATGTAGGGTTGTAATGTATGAGAGTTTCACAGTAGATAACCGTCTCAAAAAATATCACGGTTTATGGTATTAAACAATTATTAAATATATAAACTGCACTATTAAATTACGGTTATTATTATCATCAGTTAAAATGACAGTTAAATAAATTAAACATTTGTTCAATAAAACCTATCTAATCAACTAATTTCAATAATTGATTATGAATTAGATTAACAACTTATTTTGTATCATTAATAACTTATTCAAATGTTTAAAAATAATTGAGTTCTATGAAATGTTTTTATTCAGATTTTTTTTTTTTTAATGATTTAATACAAATATATTATCAAAAACGGTGGTAATCAAATAAAAGTTTAGCAAACGTTTTAATCCTTTTATTTTTTGGCAAAGTGCTGCAAAACAGATTTAGTCAATTAAACCATAGACAAACAATATATATATATTCCTTAAATAATGTTTAAATAAATTGTAGTATTATTGTTGGTGTTTAAACACTGCTTCCTCTTTAAAAAAGGGGAGGAGAGCGAAATAAACTCTGGGTTTACCGAAGAAAACCTGCTCCTGGCCAGGTTAGGTTCACAGAGTAAGTCACCATGGTAACTGACTCTGAGTATAAGTTACCTCTCTTTCAGAAACGGGCTTGACTTACTCTGCTTTCTCGGGTTTGATATACCTCCCATTCTGAAACGGAAAACCCAGAGTTTCCCTCATTTCAGGGTTAACATACTCAGAGTTTTCACTTAAGCTCCTTTCTGAAACAGGCCCCAGAATATAAGTTTCATGTGATTACTTTTCCTGTTGTTTTTGTTTTTGTTATGGTAACAGTTCAGTAGTAGTATTCAGATATTTTAGTCAAGTATCCTACCAAAGTAATAATTTTGGTATTGTGACAATATTCATGTAAAAAATAAGATTTTGTTAAATGTACAGTATGTAATTTTTGGCCACCAGGGGTCACTCAATCAAAATAATAACAAAAGACTCGTCGGGAAAGAGTCTGGGCTCATGGGAGTTGTTGTCGTTGTCAATGACGTGCGATAGGTATCGTAGTTGATCTGTGATTCATGATCAGTACGGGTCAGCTGCTTCCTGTCCTGTAACGCCTGTGATTCACGGATTAATTGCGAAGTTTAACCATCATAGAGTGAAAGTTTATCATTCACATATCATTTACATGTGTTTTAAAGCCCTGTTAGTTTAAACATCAAGCGCAAGAAGTGTACGCACACAGAGCCGGGCAGACACAAAGTTCAGTGCTCTTTCTCTCTGAGCTTGACGGACACGAACATTCAAAATTAAGTCAGAATGCCCATCTCGGTGATTCTCCTCATAAACACAGTAGCTGAGTCCCAATTCGCCTACTTATACTACGCCCTAAAAGTATGTACTCTTTTTGTGAAGAAAAAGTACATACTTTTGAGTGTGTAGCAAAAGAGTAGGCAAGCTTTGGGACATACAACTCGTCACGTGCATTCTGTCACTGTGAACTGCCCTGTCAATCATCTTGTCACAGTTAAAATCCTCCATTCAATCTAATTTAATTTACCTACAGTTTTGGAGAGAAGTGTAGAAGCACGTTCATCTGCCAGTAGTGGGTCTTTCATGCGGAGACTCTTCTCGTGTGTTTGCAATTTGAATGTAATGATGGATTTAAAAGTTAATGGCTAAAAGTATCTTTACAAAAGTTCACAATGCTGCTGCAGATGCAATATAACGTGGACAACATTGAATAAATACATTTTCGTCAGGTTAGATACTGGTAATTAATCACTCAAACCCCTTTATCTAAACCTCTCTACATAACCGCCAGACTTCACGCCAATTACTGCAATCAGACACAGGTGTTCATCATCTGCACTTGACCTACTTCCTCACCGCGCGGCTCCGTCCTTTCTCTCCCGCTACAGACTTCGCAAAACCACGCCCCCCTCGCCACAGTCAGGTTTACCGAAGTGCGTTTAATTTAGGCTATTTATTTATTTGTGTCCCTGCGTGCCGATCGGAGACGGAGTTCACTGCTGATATTCTGAGCTTTCTAGTCTCGCGGCTGTCATCAGCAGCGCCTTGTATCGCCCAATCAGCGGATGGCGGGCGGGTGCGGTATTGAAAATTGGTCAAAAACGTTGGTGCGGATGGATGGCGGACGGATGATGAGTTATGTGATGCGGTTGCGGATGAAATAATAGCCCATCCGCGCATCTCTACAGTCTTGCTCTCTCTGCCTCACACTCATGCTTATTAATCAACATCTGGTGAAATATCGCAATATTGCAGAAAAATAAAATACCGCAATGCCATTTTTCCCCAATATCGTGCAGCCCTAGCGTCCGGTGTTCCCCTTTGTGTTTGGCAGTTTCGCCGGGTTCCGCAGGAAGTTAGAGAAACTAACTTGGTGGAGTCAAAGGTTATATGACGCCATAGACGGGCGACGAAACGGAAATAAAGAAACGGCCCGTGTCTTCGAATTAAACTATAAATTTCTCTGGATTTGAAAGTTGGTGGAAACTGTCGGGATAATAAGTACACAACGAAAAGAAATATATAACATAGATACAGTTATTTTTGCTATTTTTAAAACAGAAAATTACATATTGTGCCTTTAAATACTGATACATAATTAAGAAATGAATGGTTTTCATTCAAAAGTAGTTGTGTTTTTAAAGTCACACAAATAATAATTTTGTTTAGGCTGCTTACATTTTTTTCCACCTTGAATGAGTGAATGTATGTTCCCAACTTGGAGTAAAGAGCTTCTCAGGTGCACTTGAAGCAAGGTGTTTAGCTGGTCATGTGATCTCAACATGCCTCAACATCTTGCAAAAATATAATTAAGTCCCGCAGAGCTGGACATTTTAATGAGGATCAAAAATGACTGAGTTCCAGTCTGAGAAAGAAACCAACCTGTTTGTTCCTTAGTGTCTTCTTGTTTCACTCTGAATGTTTCTTCAATCTTCCTTTCTTCACTCTTCTCTTTAATAAACACCATCGTTTTTTTGTTCCTCATTATCTTCTTGTTTCACTCTGAATCTTTCTTCAATCTTCATGTCTTCACTCTCCTCTTTAATAAATGCCATCGTTATAATAGTGTGTCACATGGATCTCAGTCATTCAGTTTTTGAATGTGTGTTTGGACAATCTGTCATAATTAAGATGAAAATAAATATTTCAGAAAGAACAGAAAGAAAAATAAATCCAAACGAAATCTCTGAGTGCATCTCAATCAGCTCTAGTTCAGTATTCAGTGCACTGGTAAGGGGAAATATCACACGTTAAACAAGCTTCAAATTATTAACAGAACACAAATTATAGACACTTATGGTTTGTGATTTATAATAGCCACTTAATGGTTTTAAGGTCATGTTTCATGGTTTACACGTTAATCAAAACATTTGCTAATTGTGCCTGTAATTTTCTTGTTGCATTTCTGTTTTGACCAGCAGGTCTCGTCAGCGTGCGGCGATTCGAATCACTGAATCATTTTGCGTAGTAATTGATTCAGTTGACTCCTGAGTTTAAAAAAGATCCGTTTCTCCATCTCTACTTGCCAGTGAACGAATTCGTGTTCATGATGTATCCATTCACTATATAAGAGGCGAAATGAGACACACCTTTTCTGTTTCTCACGTATGGATGCGTGAATGTTAAATAATGATAAATGTAAAATAATGCAATTCAATGTTACATTCAACAATTAAACATTCGCTTAACAATGTTAAACTATAAAACTAGCGGAACGTTTTGCGTTTATTTAAACACTTTAAATACAAACCTTTCTCCAGCCGAATCTCAGACGCAGGAGCGCGGCGCAGTTTTGTGACGTCACACCACCCCTCCAAAATAAAAGTCCTATTCCCACACCAAGCTTAGATATGTGTATGGAAATTCACATACAAATAATAAAACATATATCAGAGCCATTCTGAGTTGAATTTTTGGTGAAATATATATTTAAATGCATGTTGGTTGATAATGTGCTGAGAATAACAACCAATGAAAGTCTTTGAACCTCATATGTGAGCTTATGTCTAAATGGCTAAACACTAGTGTTTGTTTGCAGAAACCTTTTATACAAGTGATTAGGATCAAAAGCCTTTTTAGAACTTTTTTTTAAAAATAGTATTTTACACTAAACAATGTTTGTCAATACAATTAAACCTTTATTAGGACCACAGACAAAAAATAAACAAACAAAAATAAATATTAAACAATCAATAGGTTACATTTAGCCATTTAAATGTTCATTTAAGTTCTGCCATCACAACGCAGTAATTTCCACACACATAGTTGATCACAATTTGTGGGCTTCTGCTTGTCCACTGACCTTTTGCGGTTTGATGATCACAGGTTCTCTAACATTGGTTCCCAACCTGGGGTCCGCGCCTCCGCGCCCTCAGGGGGGCGCCAGAGTTCACAGGGAGGGCGCGGGAGTGGATATGCTTTGAGGTGATGCATAAAATATTCCACTAATAATTTTATATAAAAATATTTTTTCAAACTTTTTAAAAAAAATCATATGCTTACAATGCCAAGATAAGGCAGTCAAAAATGATCTCTTATATAAAATAATTATTTAAATTAGAGGAATTTAAATTAAATAAAATTTTGTTAAATAATTTAAATCAAAAGGAAAATGGCAGAGAAACTTAAATGCGGTGATTCTTCATCAGAGGCGAAGAAAAAGTTAAGACACTATGACAAAAACTACATAAATTTTGGTTTTATTGAAGGCCAAGACAAGTCTCGGCCAGAATGTGTCTTTTGTGGTGAAAAACTGGCAAACGACAGCATGAAACCAAGCAAGATGAAAAGACACCAGGAAACGAAGCACCCAGAGACAATCGGCAAAGATAAGGAATTCTTAGAGGAAAAAAAAAAGATGGCTCTGTCAAAAAGATCGACAGACATCAGAAAAGTATTCGAAAGAGCAGGTAGTGATTTACAGAAGCCCACTAAAGTTTCCTTTGAGTGTTCGCTGTTAATTGCCAAGGCAAAAAAGCCGCATAATATTGGAGAGGAGTTAATAAAACCCGCCTGCATTAAAATAGTGGAGGGACTATGCAGCCCGCAAGCAGATGAAAAGGTTAAATCTGTCCCACTTTCTAACAACACTGTTAAAGACAGAATTGATAAAATGGCAGAAAACTGCACAAAACAGTTGTACAAAAAGCTTAGAGAAGTCCAATTTGCTATACAGCTGGATGAAACGACCACAGTAGCGAGAGAGTGTGCTTATCGTATGTACAGTATGTGGATGGAGACAAGTTGAAACGGGACATACTTATGTCTACCAATTTACCCACAACAACTACAGGTCAGGATATTTTTACGGCTGTTGATTCATACCTCACATCGTACAATCTGCCCTATACAAATATCGTCGCTTGCTGCACGGATGGAGCTGCCGCGATGATGGGTAGAAATAAGGGATTTAACAGACGTTTGATGGAAAAGGCTCCAGACTGTTTAATTTTCCACTGTATGATACATCACCAGGCACTCGCCAGTAAAAAACTGTCCAGAGACCTTTTTGACACACTGGCAACAGTTGTAAAAGTCGTAAACTTCATTAAAGCTCACCCTACCAACCAGAGATTATTTGCACAACTGTGTGAAGATGAAGCGCACCAAACTCTACTGCTACACACGGAGGTGCGCTGGCTTTCGTGTGGCAAAGTGCTTGTGCGCTTTCTAGAACTGCAGTATAAAATCCTGGAATTTCTGCGAAATCAAAACACACTGTTGGAGCAGCTGACTGATGTGTTCTGGATAAAAACCGCATACCTTGCTGATATATTCACTCTTTATAATGAGACCAACAAGAGACTGCAGGGCTCTGAGTCAAACATCTTGGAGTGCAAAGAAGCAATTGATGCTTATATGCGCAAGCTGGAGTACAGGGCTGGAAAAATGTCACAGGGGCATTAAAGTCCTGAACCGGAAGTTGCAAACGACTTTTCTCCAGTGTTGTGACGTATTTCCGCGAGAAACAGAATACTAAATGAGGCAAAATAGTGGCCGTGGCTTTTTTTCCAACTAGCACCTGATTGGATCTAGAAAAATGGGTGTTTCATTCTGAAATGGAGGCAGACGCAAGTTTACAATCGGTTGTTGAGGATTATTCGCCGCATGAAACACCGCCAACAGTCCCCTTCCAGCAGCAGGAGGATGACGAAGATGAAGAACTGGAGCACACGGAGGATCATTTCATCACGGGAATCAGACCTTACATGTTTGAGCCGTTACATGCGGACGGTCACCTGGACGTTGGCGGCTCAGGAGCAAGTTCGCGAGCATCTCGATGTGTCCCAATGGTAACACTAATTGTAATTATAAAACTATTTTTATTTGCTATTACTGCTGCAACCTTAACCGTTATGATATTAATTTGCGTTTTATGTTTTCATAAGTTTTTGAATGTTGTACATTGTCTAGAATAGTTGCCTACATCTATAATTGACAGACAATTAAGCTTACCACAATTAAACCACAACTTTAATTTGTCAGCTTAAACTGTACTATGCTTTTCATTCAGGTGCTCCTGTGGCTACTGCCAGCACATGGACACTGGTCCTGAAAACTTAGGTAAAGTTGGTTTTATATTCGCACATTTGTGGACTTCCGCGTTCAATAACTCGTGAACTAAACGTTGTTGCTACAGAAAACACCTATCACATATAACTACAGATAAAACACCAGAAGCTACAACATAATTTTCCTCAAAACGAGCTTTCCTTCGCACTGGACAAAATACATTGATCTCTATGCGCAGGCTGCTAAGAAGGGACCATCTGCAAAGTGCAAACCCGAAGGAAAGCTCGTTTTGAGGAAGATTTAAATATTAAAACAATGTTATTTGTGTAGTAACAATATTCAGCTCACGAGATATTGAACGCGGAACTCTGCGAATATGAAAATATAAAACCAACTTTACCTAAGTGTCCTGAAAGACTATGTTGTAGGGAGGTTAGGCAGGTTTGTGACAGAACTGCAGAGAATGGGTATCACGTTATTAATCAGCCTATACATGACACAGCAGCTGAGTAGAACTGAAGATAGCAAACTCTATGACTTCAAAAAACATTTAACATTAGTAATACAGTGCCTATGTGTTAATACATTACATAACATATACTACAGTCTAGAATAAATTACTAATACTAGGGTAAAATAGTATAATACTAAAACTACATAATTGTTACATGATTTTTTTTATATAGGTTGTTGATAAATGTGCAGAAGCAGAAATGCAACCAGGATGCATGACTCAACACCCAGGTTTTGAAGCGGTCTGCTTGAACCCATGGGTTCTTCAAGTTGAATATGCATCCTTGGTCCAGTATTATGGTGACTATGACCAAGATGTTTTTACTATCGAAGAGTGAGTAATCCTATCTGCAACGGTCAGTTTCTGTCCTGCAAAAATGCATTATTATCTAGTTTCCTTTTTTTGACTTTAGGCGATACCGTCACACTGCCTACAGGACCTTTGTCAGATGGTGTTGGGGCTACTTGGGAAGAAAAATACGTGTAGTCCTCCCATCAAGTGTTGTTGTTAAAATAAGATCCACATTCAAATCAGAGAGATACACAGGCAAGTGATATGTATGTAGAACTGTATGTAATAAATAATGACAAAGGTCTTTAATTACATTTGATGTTATGTTTCATTTATTACATTTTGAAGATAAATTTTAACACTAAAAATTACAAACACACACACAGTCTCTCTCTATCTAAACCTGCTCCTACTCCATCTGTGTAAAACGGGACCAGGGTCTGACGTCAGATTCCTGTAGGTCGGGCTTGTCAAAGGCAGCACATAAGTGGTCTGGAACCTTCAGTTCATTAATCTGCTCTTGGTATGGGCCAGGATTGATGACCACCTCCTCAAAAAACTTAGCAGAGTCTTAGCAGACTCTCCACGTAGTCTATAACGCAAAAAATTCAATGAACCTGGCATTTTTTAAGTAGACATTTTTCTACAATTGGGATCAAACAACATTGTGGTCAATCAAACTGCATTTACCCTAAAGAACATGTATAATGTAATGTACGTGTTAATGGAATATCTAATTTGGCAGAAGATATACATATTTTTCATATTTATTGTATGGTAACATTATCCTTTTATACTTACTGTAGGTTGGTGCTGTTTTTGTGTAGTGAAGGGAATGATCCCCCTTTTTGTATTTTGGCCATTTCACTTTGATAGACGGTTCACCACTCTGGTTGCATGCATACTCGCGATTGGAATTTTCATTATAGTGAAGAGCAGCAAGGTGCAACCTACATAGTTAGATTAAGAAATGAAAAGGATCAAATTAGTAAGGGGGGGTTGTTTAAAGTGTGAAATATTATGTGGATAAATGATGTATTTACAAATATAAGACAGTGTGACAGATGCACATACAGCATTATTTATGAACTTAAAATACATTTAAACTGTCAGACCTGTTCAACATTCCCACAAAAGAGAATGCCACATTTTTGGGAGCAAATTTCAATATCAGGCTATGGAAGCCTTCAACTGAGGAGGTCTGATGGTGAGGGCTCAGTTCTCTTACGAGAGGTTCTCTCGTATTGCGTAAGCTAGCTTACGCTACGGGAAAGATTAATCTTTTCTGAGAAACTGAAGCCAAAAAATTATCCTATAATTTTGTATCCATTGTCAACGCAGTTCAGCTGCAGCAGACCATGAGCGGGCTAGCTAGCAGCTCATTGGTTCGCTCACAGGGAACTGCTTAAGCCTATGAGGAGACGCGAATGAACTCTCGGCCAATGAGAGTCTGACGTGCTCTCATTGCGTCAGAACCCGCCAAGAAGGGCGTGGTCAGAGAGTATAAATATCGGCGTCATAGGCTGTAACTCTGATTTTCATCTCTTCAGCGAGGCTACACGCATCCGCTGATCTTGAGAGAAGCCGCCGTCGTTGATAAGGCAACTCTAGCGAGCATCTGGGAGACTGAGGAAGCCGGCCGTCTTCGCCACCTTCAGCCGTCCTGCGAGCTACCGCCATCCGACGGATTTGTATCCTTTTTCAAAAAAAGCATATCCTATTGTATCCTAAAAAGAGCTGAGCGTCTTTTTCAAGATGTCTCTTAAAATTTCCTGCGGTTCTTGCCGCGCTCCCCTCGAGGTCGGAGACCGCCACCTCATCTGTGCTCTCTGCCTCGGATTGGAGCACGCAGAGCTCGCCCTCGCCGAGGGCGGCTGCGAGCTCTGCGACAACCTGCCGTTGTCGACCCTGCGGGCTCGACTTCAGGCCACTAAAGATGCGTCCGCGCCGCCTCTGACTTCGCCGCGGAAGAAGAAACGCCGCTCTCAGAGGCCGCCGGAACCCCAGCCAGAAGCGTTCATCCCGCCGGAGCCTGTCGCCTCCCGCTCTCCATCTCCGCCGCTTCCGGACATACAGCTGCCGCCGAGTGGCCGCTCTGTTGCCTCCGATGACGCCGCGGATATCAAGGAGACATGTTCGCTTCTCGCTTCAGACAGTGAGGAATGATCCGGTTCTCATGCCTCCTCGGCCCGAGAATCCTCTGGGACCCGCGCTGGTATCGAGGAGGAATTAATGCGCCTCCTCTCACAGGCCGTCGAACGCTTCGGGCTCGAGTGGTCCCCTCCCCCCGAGCAGACCACCAACCGTATGGACGGCAGCTACTTCCGCCAGCGTTCGACTCCCGCCACTAAGCGGGCCGCACCCTTTCTGCCTGAACTGCACACGGAACTCACGAAGTCCTGGAATGCCCCGCTCTCAGCTCGTACTCACTCTGACTATTCCACCCCGCTTCGCGTTGTGGACGGAGCCGCAGAGAAGGGCTATCTCTCCATTCCCCCAGTAGAGGACCTGGTCGCCGCACATTTATGCCCGACCTCCGCGAGACGGCGCTCATCACCTGTGCTTCCCTCTAAAGCCTGCAGAGCGACTTCTAGCTTTCACGCCCGCGCTTACTCAGCCGCCGGCCAAGCAGCCTCTGCACTTCACTCCATGTCTGTCCTGCAAATTCTACAGGGTGAGAAACTTCGTGAATGGGACGAGAGCGGAAGAAATCCCCCCTCAGTCGCGGATTTGAGGAGCGCCACGGACCTTGCCCTTCGCGCTACAAAATCTGCCGCTCAAGCCCTGGGGAAATGCATGGCCGCCATTTGTGTGTCTGAGAGACACTTGTGGCTCACACTCGGCGACATGGGAGATTCTGAGCGCGCCGCTTTCCTCAACGCCCCGCTCTCTCCATCCGGCCTCTTCGGATCTGCCGTCACGGGTATCGTCGACCGATTTTCCGAAGTTCAGAAAGCCTCCCAGGCCATGAATCTTTTTCTGCCTCGTCGCGCTAGCTCCTCTGCAGGCCGCTCACGTGACCAGCCTCCTGCACGAGCCCCACCCCAGCGCCCAGCTCAGCAGAGCCAGACTTCTCAGCGACGCCAGGGCGGCCGCCCTCGTTCTCGCTCCGACAGCCGCCACAGACCGCCGCCGCCTCGGGGGCCTCGGCCTAGGATCGCGCTGAAACCTGATCACTCGAAGTCTGCCTAACACAGCTGAGAAAAAGACGGCGCTCTCCCGCCGCGGCCGGACCGCCGTCAAAGTTTTTTTTATAAAAACGGCTACTACAGCAGTGTATTCCGCCATTTCCAAGCCGGTTTCCCTTCCCGCTTGCATGAGCACAAACGCCGTTTTCACGGCGACCCAGATAACTCACAAAAAGAGCAAAAAGACCTTTTGTGTAGAAAATGTGCCCACATCACTGTGTTCACCCATACACAAAAGCACTGTAGTTCCCGTGTCTCACACAGAGTCCACTCCCATAAAGCGGTCCCAACCCGCTCGAGTTTCAGAGTGTATAAGAGCGCCCACGAACCCGTGTGCACGTCTCCCCTCTGTTCACTCTGTTACACGGCCCATAAACTCCTCTCTGAGTGTAAGTCCCGCTGTCATAAGCACTATGAGCGCACGCACGCAGCCCGCTATGTGCAGCGACGGGGACCAGGTAGCCATTCACCCCCTAGCGCTACGCTCAAGAGCGTGGGAAGCTATTCCGGGAATTTCCCAGTGGGTCCTAAACACAGTAAAGCTAGGCTATCGCTTCCAGTTTCACCGCCGCCCTCCAGGTTTTCGAGCGCGACTAGAAACTACTGTGAACCTAGAAGCAGTGACGCTGCTCCGTTCAGAGATAGCAAAGCTATTGTGCAAAAGGGCTATAGAGAGAGTGCCTCTGTCTATGAGCGAGTCGGGGTTTTACAGCCGTTATTTTCTTGTTCCCAAGAAAGACGGCGGCCTCAGACCAATCTTAGACCTCAGAGTTCTGAACAAAGTTCTCATGAAGAGACTGTTCAAAATGCTCACTATCAGAAAACTCCTCGCGCATGTGCGCCAGGGGGACTGGTTCATTTCACTAGATCTGAAAGATGCTTATTTTCAGATTCAGATAAATCCCCTTCACAGGCCATTCTTACGTTTCGCCTTCGAAGGCCAGGTTTATCAATACACAGTCCTTCCGTTCGGCCTATCCTTGGCACCCCGTACGTTCACGAAGTGCATGGATGCGGCGCTCGCCCCCCTGCGGAGTCAGGGGCTGCGAATACTGAACTATTTGGACGACTGGCTGATTTTGGCACAATCACAGAGAGAGATACTGTCTCATCGCACAGTTCTCCTCAACCATCTGAAAGCTTTGGGCCTCTCTGTCAACTGGACAAAGAGCGCACTACAACCCAGTCAGACTATCTCCTTCTTGGGTATAGAGCTAGACTCTCTCACGATGACGGCTCGTCTATCAACACAGCGCGCGCGCCATGTTCAGCGTCTCGCCGCATCTTTTCAGATGAACAGACTCACACCTCTGAAAACTTTTCAGAAGGTGTTGGGCTATATGGCCTCAGCCTCCGCGGTGCTCCAGCTGGGGTTACTGCGCATGCGCCCGCTTCAGCTCTGGTTGAAAAACCGTGTGTCTCACCGTGCGTGGACCACGGGCCGCCAGCTGATAAAGGTAACGCAGACCTGTATTACAGCTCTGCAGCCATGGACTGTGACAGAATGGTTTCAGCGGGGCGTTTCCATGGGGACCTTTTCTCGCCGAAAAGTCATCTCGACAGACGCATCCAACACGGGTTGGGGTGCGGTCTGCGAGGGCTCACCGGCCTTCGGCCCCTGGTCAGCTCAAGAGAGCCTCCTTCACATAAACTGTTTGGAGATGTTGGCGGTCGAGAACGCGCTCACGCGCTTTCTCCCGCACGTTCACGGTCACCACGTGCTGATCCGTTCTGACAATATAGCCGTGGTCTCCTATCTAAACCGTCAGGGCGGAGTCAGATCCAGGAATCTCTTCCGGCTGACAGAACGCATCTTAGTTTGGTCTCAGTGTCACCTGCTCTCGCTCAGAGCGACGCACGTGCCGGGCCATCTGAACGACGGTCCAGACAGTCGCAGGATTGCTCCTGTCTGCCTCGCTGCCTGCTGTGTGTGAGTGTGTTTGCTCCGGGGCTGTAAGCTCCATCTAAAGCCTCGTATTTCTCTCTGTTTTGAACCATACATTTACGATCATTTCTAGTGTTTATACTACTAATACAGTTTACCTAACATCTCAGACTAACCTAACATCGCTAGCTTCCGTTATTGTTAACACAACACGCTTGTATCTCGTTAGCCTGTTAACGCGCCGCCCGTGCGCTCAGTTATTTATTTTTCTCGTGCGCGCCCGCGCCTCTGAGTTCATAAAAAGCCTAGGTGAGTAAGAATCAGTCAACAAACACGGTGAGTAATGTCTTGTCCTGTTATTGTCACCTGCACCTCATGCCACATGTTTACCATAGCCTTCCCCGTCGGCAATATAGGGTTTATATGTGATAAATGCAAGGAGACAGTCAGGCTGACGGAGAAGATTTCAGAATTAGAGACATGCATCCAAACTTTAATTGAGGATAGTAAGTGTGCTCGAGCCTTAGATACTACTTTGGATGCGCCTAGCATAGTGAACCATTTACATGATTCGGTTCCGGCTGAGTTATTGCCTGTGCAGCCAGGCAGATGGGTAACTGTGAGAGATCGCTCTAGTCGCGGATCAAAAAACCACTCTTCTGTTCCGATTACCATAACAAATCGATTTGCCCCACTCAGTGAAACACCCACTGAGAATTATGTTGATTGTGCCCTGGTAATTGGCGATTCTATTACACGGAACATGAAAATAGAGACACCAGCCACCATAGTCACATGTTTGCCGGGAGCCAGAGCGCCTGACATCAAAGCAAATTTAAAAGTGCTGGCTAATGCTAATTGTAAATTCTCTAAGATTGTTATTCACGTCGGCACTAATGATGTTCGACTTCGCCAGTCGGAGATCACCAAAATTAATATTAAAGAGGTGTTTGAACTCGCAAGTACGATGTCAGGCACTGTAATTTGCTCTGGCCCCCTTCCTGTTCGAAGGAGTGATGAGATAGTTAGTAGATTGTGTTCACTCAATGGCTGGTTGTCTAAGTGGTGTCCGCAAAATAATATAGAATTTATAGACAATTGGAAAAGTTTTTGGGGCAAACCTGACCTGTTGAAAAGAGATGGTATTCATCCCTCCTGGGATGGTGCTGCTCTTCTCTCTAGTAATTTGGCTCATAGTCTTAGAGATAAAACATGACAACCTGGGGCTCAGGTCAGGAAGCAGACAGACTGGCTTAACCGACCGTCTGCTAGCGGCCTCGCGTCACCAAGGTCAGAAAAATCCCATCACATAGAGGCTCTTTCACCTAGATATCATCATATAGAGACTGTGTCTGTTCCCCGAATTTGGAAATCCAAAAAACTGCCAAACCTTTCTAATGTTAAAAATTTAATTGATGTTAAGCAAATAAAAAACAGATATAATACAGATGAGCAAACGATAAAGCTTGGGTTGTTGAATATTCGATCCCTTAATTCAAAAGCGCTCATAGTTAATGATAAGATTACAGACTATAACCTAGATGTGCTGTGTTTGACAGAAACCTGGCTAAAACCAAACGATTACATTACTTTAAATGAGTCCACTCCGCAAGATTACTGTTATAAACATGAGCCTCGTCCGAAAGGCAAAGGGGGAGGTGTTGCTGTAATTTATAGTAATATTTTAAAAACCACTAAGAAATCTAGTTTTAAATATACTTCTTTTGAAGTGTTGGTGCTTAATGTAAAAATATATAGTGTAAACAATAAATCACGTTTGAGAATTCTGCTGGCTACTGTATACAGGCCACCAGGGCACCATAAAGATTTTATCAAAGAATTTGCTGACTTTCTATCAGAATTAGTATTGGCTGCCGATAAAGTCCTAATTGTTGGTGATTTTAATATACATGTAGATAATGAAAAAGATGAATTGGGATTGGCATTTAAAGACATTATAAACTCAATTGGAGTGAGACAACACGTATCAGAACCTACTCATTGTCGTAACCATACTCTAGATCTAATATTATCTCATGGAATAGATGTTGATGCCGTTGAAATTCTGCAGCAGAGCGACGACATCTCAGATCATTATCTAGTCTCGTGTAAATTACATTTAGCCAAGGCTGCAAAGCCGACTCCGTGTTATAAATATGTTAGACCTATCACTTCTGCCACTAAAGATGGCTTTATTAATAATCTTCCTAATCAGTTTCATCATCTCAGCATCCCGGATAGCTTAGAAGAACTTGATATTGCAACAGAAACGTTTAAATCTCTCTTTTCCAGCACTTTAGACATAGTTGCTCCGTTGCGCTTAAAGAAGATTAAAGAAAATAGTCCAACGCCGTGGTACAACGAGCACACCCGGGCCCTTAAAGGTGCTCTTGGTAACTTTTTAAACTAAATAAAACTGTCTAGAAATCATTTGGATGGTTAAACAACCTGTTCTGGTGAAATTGGTGACTTCCCCCGCTCCCCCCAGCGTTCACAGGCGGAAAACCAGCCTTGCAACATTGGGACTACCGTCCCGGCAAAATGAAAATTTGAAGTCTCGTGAGAAGCGAGAACGAGCGAGAAACACAAACTGCTTTACGGCAATTCGACATAAACACACACGCCCCCCTCAATACTAGCTAGAATTATTACAAGCGACGATGGATAATGAGCCACCGAAAAGACAGAAGAGACATTTATCGGCGGAGGAGGTGAGAGAGGAAAAAACTTTTGGACCGTGCGAGGGACAACACTAGAATCAACATTGGTCGTGCGTTCTTTGAGTGGCGAGAGCTTAAAGAACATGAAGAATGCAAAACAGATGCTGGCCTTGCGTTTCTGCTTATGCAATTGTAAGTACGTATTTGTTTTCTTTATTCCTTATTCTTGTTTGTGTTTATAAATGTGTTCAATCCATGACCGTCTGTGGTAGTAAGCTGACTGGTTAGCGAGCCAACGTGTTTGTTTTGATTACAGTAGATTGCTATATCTTTTGAATTGGGTAAAAATCTAATTTATCACGCTAACATTTGATGTTGTAGTCAAGGAAAATTGTGCGTAAATTTTTTATAGTTAGGTCAACTAACTCCTTTATGATCTACAATTGTTCAATAATAACAGGTAAAACACAGTCATTGTAACCTAGAAGTTATTTATTCTACTTTATAAAATAATGCAACTGGAGCATTGTCTGCACGATTAACATTATAAACTATAATATTGATGATATGGCTACCTACCACACAAACATTGAATTGAATTAGCATATCCATTATGTAAAACAGTAGCAAATAGGCTACTATAAAGACGCTGACTTGTAAACGTGAGCTACGCGATCTTTTGGCGTTTGAAAAAAAAAATTTTTTTTTTTAAAAATGTACATTTTTTGGGATGAAGACATTTCACACGCAACACTGGTAGTCTGCCCAAGACGTGAGAACGCACTCTGCCGGGAATACTCTGCGTGTATTCCCTGGTGTAGCCATGACAGATTTTACGACAGTAAAAGACAATACTGTTTCCCAACTGTAGGGGGACCCAGAGCAACATTTCAAAAGTTACCAAATGCTGCTTTAACCCTCTGGAGTCTAAGGGGTTTTTGAGGTCTGTGAGATGTTTTGACATGCCCTGACATTTGTGCTTTTTTCAGTTGCTTATAAACATATTAATGGCAAAGGTGTAATTACACTCTATTTAGCACAAATAGGGGTACCATAATATGCGAGCAACATCTATTTACATATTTGTATTTTTGAGGGAATAATGTTTATGCATGGTTATTCAAAAAACTAAAAATTAAAGTTTCTGAAAAAAGGCCACAAAACACATACTTAATATGTGTCCACAAGACTTTTGACTAATGGATGTAGTTGCCTAATGTTTTTGCTTCAAAATTATCTGAAAATCACCCTGCCTAATCATTCACATAAAACAATACATTGATTTAAATTTTTTAAAACAGTTTTTGCTTCCAAAGGCAATATGCGCAGGGGCGTGACTTGCTGTGATTCACACCTGAGAAGACAAAGACCCTGCATAGTAATGAGCCTGCATACTAATGAGCCTGCATACTAATGAGCCATTCATTCAGGTGTGTCACACAAGAAAGAATGCGAGGACAAAAATAAATAAATAAATTATATATATATATATAAAATACAAATATAAATGAAAGTCAAAAGCACATTTTTAGTACATAGTCATACCTGGAAACAAATCCTGTTCAAATAGGCTATATGGACCATCCTACAGAATTAGTTAGAGTTAGAAAGTTAGAGTTCTCAGAGAGGAAAAAAAGGTATTTTTTCACAAATTTTTTATACATTCAAATTGTATAATTTCCAAGGTAAACATTTCTAGTATGCAGTTAATTCTCATACTGTATTTTCAGAAAGTTTTGGAATCTCCTCAAATGTGTCAATAATAAAAAACAATATTATTAAGATTTCTTTTTTACATCTATCTTGTCTTTTTTTTTTTTTTTTTTAAGTAGGCCTATAGCCTGGATTTTATCATTCATATTTCAAAGTTAAGGATTCATTAGTTTGATATAGTCTACATTGGAACAAACACTATAATAACATCTTAGATTATGAGCTTATTTTTGACAAAACATTCTAACGTTATATATTTAACATATGAGCAGAAACTGGTTAACTAAAGCTTATTTGATGTCTATTTTAGAGTAAAAATCTTTATAATCTATCCCAAACTAGTCAACTAAATGTTGTCTTTCATATTTCGTCTGTAACAACAACAGTGCGAATTCCGTTCATTCATCACACAGAGAAAGACACGCGATTCATTTTAAAACAGTATTCGCGATTAGAACAAAGAATAAACTTACTATGATCCTGGATCCATGGCTCCTCGAAGTGAAATTAATCCAGCACTGAGGTAAATTATCCAGAATTATTCCTCAAAGCCTCGAAAAACGACACAGACTACCGGTACATTAATCTGAACTTGGTGTTTTATCGAGCTCGTGTGGGCGTTGGCAAGTTTCAGATCATTTGCGTTTCTATAGCGCGCGCTCTCTGTGGGCGTGGTCACATTAAAAGATAATTAGCTGAAATGAGAACGCCTGGCATCTCTCTCTTTTTATATAGATTACATAAACACAGAATATTTGTTTTAGTTTTGAATTAGATAATTTAAAAGTACACACTTAAATGATTATAAAGATATATTGATCATGCCTGTGTGACTAGTATTTGCGGAGTTTTGTTTATGTTTAGTGACGTGCTCTAGAAAAAAAGTTCACGGAGACGGAGAGGCAGAAGGCACACCCTGTTTATTTTCTTTATTTTACAAAAGCACAATATTTTATTTCGATTGTAAGTGGACCCATAAAAAAGTAGACATTTAATAGTTTATTTTTTCATATTTCTTAAGTGTGTATGACCAAAGGTGACTGAGTATTTTAAGTCTATTTTGCTGCTATGTGAAAAAAATCGCGCAAAACGCGCCGGCGCGTTTCTCGACTCCAGAGGGTTAAGAGAGCAGACAGAAAAATGGAGCGAAACTGGAAGAAAACAAAACTAGAGGTATTTCGGATTTCATGGAAGGAGAGCTCGATTGCTTACAGAGAGGCATTAAAAGATGCTAGAACAGATTATTTTTCAACCCTATTAGAAGAAAATAAACATAATCCTAGGTATTTATTTGAAAAGGTGGCTAAACTAACGAAAAAGAAAGCTTCAAGCCCAGAAGTTTCCAAGAAACACAGCAGTAATGACTTTATGAACTTCTTCACTTATAAGATCTATAATATCAGGGACAAAATTATAACTATGAGGGCATCAGGGAGTGCATTGTAGTCTCCGTGAGGAACATTTTGATTCATTTGTTGCTATAGGAGAGGAAGAATTTTGCAAACTTGTTAATTCATCTAAATCGACAACTTGTATGCTAGACCCTATACCGACTAAGCTACTGAAAGAGATGCTTCCAGAGGTCATAGATCCTCTTCTAAATATCATTAATTCATCTTTGTCTCTAGGATACGTACCAAAAACCTTTAAGTTGGCTATGATTAAACCGCTTGTTAAAAAAACGCAACTTGATCCTACAGAATTAGTCAATTACAGGCCAATCTCGAATCTGCCTTTTCTGTCAAAGATACTAGAAAAAGCAGTATCATCACAACTGTGTTCCTTTTTAGAAAGAAATAATATCTGCGAGGATTTTCAGTCCGGATTTAGACCGTACCATAGTACTGAGACTGCTCTCATTAAAGTCACAAATGATTTGCTCTTATCATCCGATCGTGGTTGTATCTCTCTGTTAGTGTTACTTGATCTTAGTGCTGCATTTGATACTATCGGCCACAACATTCTTTTAAATAGACTAGAAAACTATGTTGGCATTAGTGGAATTGCACTAGCATGGTTTAAATCATACTTATCTGACCGTTTTAATTTTGTAGCAGTAAATGAAGAGATGTCTTATCGATCACAAGTTCAGTATGGCGTACCACAAGGCTCAGTACTAGGACCGCTGCTGTTCACTCTGTACATGGTACCATTAGGATATATCTTTAGGAAATATGGAATTAGCTTTCACTGTTATGCTGATGATACTCAGCTGTATATTTCTTCAAAACCTAACGAAACTTACCAATTCTCAAAATTAACGGAATGCATAGCTGATATAAAAAATTGGATGACCAGTAATTTCCTATTACTAAATTCTGAAAAAACAGAGATTCTAATCATTGGACAAAAAACTGCCACACGTAATAACCCAGAATACTGTCTAACAATTGATGGCTGCTCTGTTAAGTCTTCGTCGTCAGTTAGGAACCTGGGTGTGCACTTTGATACCAATCTTTCATTTGAAAGTCAAGTGTCTAGTATCTGTAAAACCGCAGTTTTCCATCTTAAAAATATATCTAAATTACGTCATATGCTCTCACTGACAAATGCGGAACAATTAGTTCATGCATTCATGACATCAAGGCTAGATTATTGTAATGCTCTACTGGGTGGTTGCCCTGCACGCTTAATAAACATCAGCTAGTTCAAAACGCAGCCGCTAGAGTTCTTACCAGAACCAGGAAGTATGACCATATTAGCCTGGTTCTGTCAACACTGCATTGGCTGCCTATTAAACATCGTATAAATTTTAAAATATTGCTGATTACTTACAAAGCACTAAATGGTTTAGCTCCCCAGTACTTGAGCGAGCTCTTAACCCATTATAGTCCTTCACGTCTATTGCGATCTCAAAATTCTGGCCAGTTGATAATACCTAGAATATCAAAATCGACTGCTGGCGGTAGATCCTTTTCCTATTTAGCACCAAAACTTTGGAACAATCTTCCTAACACAGTCCGGGAAGCAGATACAGTCTGTCAGTTTAAATCTAGACTAAAAACACATCTCTTTGGCTTAGCATACACATAACACATTATAGATTTCTATTCAATTCAATGTTAGGCTGCACAGTTTAGATCAGCCGGAACCGGGAACACTTCCCATAATTCCTGATGTACTTTGTACATCATAAGAAGGATGGCGTCTATGCTAATATTAGTCTCTCTGTTTATCCCGAGGTTTACCGCAAACCGCCGGATCCAGGCCATATCCAGATCTGAGGAAGGACCATCACATGGACACGACGACAACGCATCCCTGATGAGCCAGCCCCATCAACACTGTGAAGGCCCATGGACACCTCAACACACACACTCATCTTCTCACCGATGACCCAACCTCCAACCAGATGAACTGTATAAATAAAGTGAAAGTTCTGATCACATCTGACTCCTGACATTATGCTGCCTAACTCATAATCATACACTGTTCGTTCGTTGGCCAAAGGAGGACTGGCCCCCTGACTGAGCCTGGGTTCTCGCAAGGTTTTTTTCTCCATTCTGTCACCTGATGGAGTTTTGGTTCCTTGCCACTGTTGCCTTTTTCGCCTCTCTTCGCCTTTGTCGCCATTGGCTTTTGGCTTGCTTAGTTGGGGACATTTAACATTTAATTTTGAATTTAACAATACTATTACAACATTGTTTTCCTGTTATCTCTGTAAAGCTGCTTTGAAACAATTTGTATTGTAAAAACGCTATATAAATAAAGGTGACTCCCGGGGAATGGTCCCTACACACTCTTACAGTCCAAAAGCTGTGGCGAATATTCGGCAGAGCAGAGGTGGACCTCTTTGCCTCAGAAGAGAACACCCACTGCCCAATATTTTTCTCAAAGAGCGAGGACGCGCTAGCCCAGACCTGGCCAAGCCGCCCGCTTTATGCATTCCCTCCGGTCTCTCTGCTACCACAGGTGCTTCAGAGAATCAGGGAAACACGCCACTCGGTGCTCCTCATAGCTCCGCGTTGGGAGGGTCAGACTTGGTTTCCGGAGCTCACTCAGCTGTCACAGACAGCCCCGTGGCCCATTCCAGTCAGAGCAGATCTCCTCTCTCAAGCTCGCGGCACGATCTGGCATCCCCACCCAGAGCGCTGGGCGCTACATGCGTGGGTGATCAACAACTACCCGTTGCTTTGCCAGAAGGAGTGTTAAACACGATCATGCAGGCTAGAGCGGCTTCTACGAGAAGGCTCTATGCGTCTAAATGGTCTGTGTTCTCAAAATGGTGCACCGACAAAAATTTGGACCCACGGTCATGCGAGGTTCCCTCCTTGCTAGTTTTTCTCCAAGAGATGTTGGACAAGGGCAGGTCCCCGTCCACTCTCAAGGTGTATGTGGCAGCCGTCGCAGCGTTCATTGAACCCCGGCGCGGCCAGTCACTGGGCAAAGACGGCTTGGTCATCTGATTCCTCAGGGGAGCTAGAAGGATGAACCCCCCACGCCCCCCTTCGGTGCCGATTTGGGACCTTTCCATAGTTCTCGAAGCCCCTATGAAAGTTTCTATGAAAGCCCCCCCATTCGAACCACTAAACACCGGGGACCTCAAATACCTCTCGCTCAAAGCCGTTTTTCTGCTCGCACTTGCGTCAGTAAAATGTGTGGGAGACCTTCATGCGCTGTCTACTAGCGCTTCCTGTCTCGAGTTTGGGCCCAATGACTCCTTAGTCGTTCTCAAACCTAGACATGGTTATGTCCCAAAAGCGATTGGTACCCTGTTCAGGGCACAAGTTATCTCCCTATCGGCTCTGCCTGCATCCGATAGCGAATCTGACTCTAATCTCCTGTGTCCGGTCAGGGCCCTGAGATTATACATTTCTCGTACTGCTCCGGTCAGACGATCTGAGCAGTTTTTTGTTTCGTTTGGTGGGCGTACCAAAGGGTTGGCCGCTTCGAAACAGACCCTATCCAGATGGATAGTTGATGCCATTGCAGCCGCATACGCGTCAAAAGACCTGCCATGCCCTCTGGGCATCATTCCACTAGAGGCATGGCCTCATCGTGGGCATGGTCCAGCGGAATTTCCATTCATGACATTTGTGTGGCAGCAGGGTGGTCTTCCCCCTCCACCTTTGTCAGATTTTACAATCTGGAAGTTCCCGCCTTGCAGGCTAAACTACTAGCAATATAGTATGTTACAGCTTTTCTGGTGAGCTGCACCAAAAAGAGTTATTCACACAGACCGGTCTCCGCTCTGTTCTTCTCTATCAGGTGCCTAAGTACTACACAATCACCGGCCCGCTCTGCTGGCCGTGTCACATGTACATATATTCATTCCCACTCATAGGGTTCCCCGGGTCTCCCCTGGGACTCATAGTGGATGCTTAGCACGCACGGCGTTGACCAGGTGTTCCCGTAGCGTAAGCTAGCTTACGCAATACGAGAGAACCTCTCGTAAGAGAACGAATCGGTTACCTAACGTAACCTCGGTTCTCTCTAGATGAGGGAACGAGTATTGCGTTCCTGGCCGTGCTTGTGCTACTAGCGTTCTCGCTTCATTCTATGAAAACGTCTCCGGTTACGTATGTAACCTTAGTTCCCTGAAGGAACGAGACGCTGCATGGAAAACGCTGCGGGAAGATGGTAGTCAAGATGGTAGAATTTGGCGAATGTGTGCGGTGAGGACCAGCCTGCCGCATCACAAACGTCCTGAAGTGAAACTCCTGACAGAAGAGCTTTGGAAGCAGCCATACTCCTAGTGGAATGAGCTCGAACAGCCAAAGGTGAAGGCTGACCGGCCGACTCGTAAGCAAGTGAGATGGCCTCGACCACCCACTTGCTCATCCTCTGTTTAGACACAGGACACCCCTTCTTGGGTGGCCCAAATCAGACAAACAACTGTTCAGATTTTCTCCACAGGACAGCTCTGTGGACATAGGCGTCTAAAGCCCTAGCCGGGCAGAGGAGGTTAAGTTTCTCTTGGTCCGACGTCAGAAAAGGAGGAAGACAGAAAGCCTGCAGAACAATAGGCCTAACAACATTAGTTGGAACCTTAGGAACATAGCCTGGTCTTGGATGGAGGAAAGCCTACCATGCCGGGCGAAAATTCCAAGCACGAGGGAGAAACCGAGAGAGCTTGAATATCCCCAATTCTCTTCAAGAAAGATAGCAAGCAAAAATATAGTCTTGAGAGTAATGAACTTCTCAGAGACTTCCTCAATGGGCTCGAAAGGAGCAAGGGAGAGGCCCTCTAGAACAATGGCCAGGTCCCAGGTCGGCACCCTCGTGCAAACTGCTGGCCTCAGCCTCAAAGTGCCACGAAGGAAACGAGATATGAATGGGTGTCTCCCCAGAGAAGATCCACTTAAAGGGACATGGAAAGCAGATAAGGCCCCCACGTACACCTTCAGTGTGGAGTGGGATAAACCAGCGGAGAAACGCTCCTGCAGGAATTCCAGCACTGCACCCACAGGGCAGTTAACTGGGTCCATCAGGTGTTCCCCACACCAAGAAGTGAAAAGCTTTCACTTCAGAACATATAATTTCCTAGTGGCCGGAGCTCTGGAGTGAAGGATGGTCTCAACGACCTCAGTCGAGAGACCAGCTTCTATGAGCTGGGCCCCCTCAGAGGCCAAGCCCACAATTTCCATAACTCTGGGCGGGGGCGAAAGATTGACCCGCTCGCCTGAGAGAGAAGGTCCGTCCTGATCGGAATCTCCAGAGGAGAGCCGACGAGGAGAGATATTAGGTCCGAAAAACCAAACTCGAGCCGGCCAGTATGGGGCTACCAACAGTAGACTGACCCCGTCCCGGCGAACCCTCTCCAGAACTCCTGGGAGCAGAGCAATCAGGGGAAATGCGTACAGACGTGACCTCGGCCACGCCTGTACCATAGCGTCCAACCCCAGAGGGGCTGGATGGCTTAGAGAGAACCACAGTAGACAGTGTGATGTCTCCCGAGATGTAAACAGGTCTACCTCGGCACGACCGAAATGTTTCCAAAGGAGTCTCCATTCCCCGGGCCTCGGCCCCTGCCTCGACAGGATGTCCGCCCCCTGATTTAGATACCCGGCTTGTAAAACGGGCGCGAACGCAGACCTCCCTGGTGATATATATGTATAGGAGACCACCGATGTGTTGTCTGACCGGACAAGAACATGATGGCCTCTCAGGTCTGGGAGGAAGTGTTTCAGTGAAACACTGCCAAAACTACTAGACAATTCAATGCCATGATAGATGATGGTCCTACCACAGACCCTGGGCTGGACGACCACTCATGATCGCCCCGCCACCTGTGAGGGAAGCATCTGTCGTTAGCATTATACGACGACAAAGAGCTCCCAAAACAAGTCCTTAGGACCGGAACCAAGGTTCTTTCCACACGACTAGAGCACGGAGGTAACGCCGCCTGACTCTGATCGTGTGGAGTGGGTTTCCCCTCGGGGAGAACCCCTTGGTCCTGAGCCACCACTGTAATAGCCTCATGTACAGCAGGCCACAAGGTATAACATTGGACGCTGCTGCCATCAGAACCAACAGTCTCTGAAACCGTTTTACAGTGAGCAACTGGTCCAGTTTCACTCGTGAAGCTAGACCGAACAGAAGAACACGATATTGGTATGCTTCGGCCCCAGAAGCGAACCTCAGGAACTTCCTATGTTGCAGAAGGATGGAAATGTGGAAATACACGTCCTTTAGATCTATCGTGACAAATCAGTCCTCGGATCTGATTTGTAACACACTCTGCTTGAGAGACAGCATCTAGAAATCGAGCTAGCGATTAAACGGGCACAGATCTAAGGTTGGACGCAACCCCCCCATCCTTCTTTGGAACGATGAAACATCGGCTGTAAAAACCTGACTCCTTGCAGGGAGGAGGAACCCGTTCTATAGCCTCCTTTTGCAAGAGCATTTTCACCTCCTGTTCCGTTACCAGAGCCTGCTTGGGGCCTACCACGGTGGGCAGGACCCGTCTGAATCGAATTGGATGAGATCTGAACTGAATAGCATAACCTCGGTAACACTTTACAATACGGGTGCAGTAATATGCATTAATTCATGCTTAACTAATGCACAAATAATCATGTGTTGATGTATAACTCATGAAGAACTAAACCATTAATTAATGATTACTGCATCAGCAACTAATAAAGATTCTATATGGTTAATATATTAAGTAATAAATGCATTGTTATTAATTAAATGTGTCATAATGTATTAATTCCTTAATAACATATTTTATTAACTAAAAGTGTAAATTAATGCGTTAATTACCACAATTGGTCAAAGCAATGTACTTCAACTTCGAATTGTCTGCTTTAATTGATCATTAGGTAATGATTTGTAAATGTATCATTATGTTATGACTTTACTTGTTGAGGCACATGACTATTAACTAATTGTTAAGTTTTACATATTACTTAACAGTTAGTTAATAGTCATGTGCCTCAACAAGTAAAGTCATAACATAATGATACATTTGCAAAATCCTTAGCGAATGATTAATTAAAGCAGACAATATCGAAGTTGAAGTACATGACTTCAACCCATTGTGGTAATTAACACATTAATTTACTTTATTAGTTAAGAAAATATGTTATGAAGGAATTAATACATTATGACAGATTTAATTAATAACAATTCATATATTACTTAATATGTTAATCATTTAGAATCTTTATTAGTTACTGATGCAGTAATCATTAATTAATTGTTTATTTCTCCATGAGTTATACATTAACACATGATTATCTGTGCATTAGTTAAGCATGAGTTAATGCTTATTAGTGCACCCGTATTGTAAAGTGTTACCATAACCTCTTACTAACGATTGCAGGACCCACAGAGATAATCATGGAAGGCTTTTGCACTCTGCCAGGAAATCTACAAAGGGTACCAGCCTCTCGAGGCTGGCCTCTGGAATATTTTGAGCAGCAAACACAGCGCCCTGAAACGGTGCACCGGCAAGGAACGACTGGTTTGACTGCTCTAAACCCCTCCTCAGAGGGGGCGAGCGTCCCTCGGGATAGCGCTCGGTGGGCCCGTCTACGCCCCGACACGAAGGCGGGGTTGGCAGAAGGGACCCCTGAGGGCACCGTGAGAGAATGGGCACCGTCTGAGCAGTGAACACCTTTCTCTCACGGTGGGGACCACCCTCAGCATCCCGACGCCGGTGGCGTCAGGACCTCTTAGACAAAGCCTTCTTGGCCATAATGACTGTCCTCAGATCAGTCTTATGGCCAGAAGACTTCGGTTGAGAGTGCCGCGCTTGGTCCCACTGTTTTGCAGGGGGGGAGCACGAGACGCGACACTCTGTAGAGGGGGCGAGCGTCCCTCGGGAAAACGCTCACTGGGCCTGTCTACGCCCCAACACGAAGGCGGGGTTGGCAGAAGGGACCCCTGAGGGCACCGTCTGATGCAGTGAACACCTTTCTCTCACGGTGGGCACCACCCTCAGCATCCTGACACCGGTGGCGTCAGAACTACCCTTTTTTTTTTTTTTTTTTTTTTTAAGATGAAGACACATGGCTATAATAACTATCCTTAGATCAGTTATGCCCCAAAAGCTTCATCTAAGAGTGTCACGTCTGGTCCGACTGTTTTGCAGGGGGAGCACGAGACGCGACGCTCTGCTTTTTAAGGGGCGAGCGTCCCTCGGGAACGCGCTCGCTGGGACCGTCTACGCCCCGGCATAAAGGCAGGGTTGGTAGATTGGGCCCCTGAGGGCACTGAGAGAGAATGGGCACCTTGTGATGCGGTGAACTCCTTCCTCTCACAGTGGAGACTACCCTCAACATCCTGACGGCGGTGGCGTCAGAACTACTTTTTTTTTTTTTTTTTTGATGAAGCCACTTGGCTATAATAACTATCCTTAGATCAGTTATAACCCAAAAACTTCATCTGAGAGTGTCACGTCTGGTCCCATTGTTTGCAGGGGGAACACGCAACGCTCTGCTTTTGTTGCGCCCATTGCGAGGAGCTTATCAACAGCCAGGACTGACCCGCCCAGCAGTCCCTGTTTTTAAACGCCGGTGCCTTAAAAGACGATGTCGTTACAGCGGAGAGATGGCTGCAAGTGTCTCTTAAGCTTAGGCATCGCCCCATAACCGTGAATTAACCGTTCCCGCAGCGTTTTCCACGCAGCTCGTGTTCCTGATAGGGAACCAGAGTTACAGCCTATGACGCCGATATTTATACTCTCTGACCACGCCCTTCTTGGCGGGTTCTGACGCAATGAGAGCACGTCAGACTCTCATTGGCCGAGAGTTCATTCGCGTCTCCTCATAGGCTTAAGCAGTTCCCTGTGAGCGAACCAATGAGCTGCTAGCTAGCCCGCTCATGGTCTGCTGCAGCTGAACTGCGTTGACAATGGATACAAAATTATAGGATAATTTTTTGGCTTCAGTTTCTCAGAAAAGATTAATCTTTCCCGTAGCGTAAGCTAGCTTACGCAATACTCGTTCCCTCATCTAGAGAGAACCGAGGTTACGTTAGGTAACCGATTCGTTTTGACACGTCTTTCAGGAGTCGCTGGTTTAACATCAGGTCGCAAAACCGTTCACAAGCTTTAGTGCCTAATAAAGACAACAAGTCTTTAGCAACATAAAACTGTAATGTCATTTTTATGGCTGGAAATATCGATATAGATTATTAAATCCCATTGCATCTGTATATCACTATGGCACTTGAATTCAACAGACTGTTGTCAATCGTGATCTTTAATATTATAGTCATGGCTTATAAAAAATAATCAATCATTTCACTCTTAGCAGAATCAGTATTTTAGTTTTAGATTTCAGTATTATAGTTTTTAGTATTTTTCAGTATTATAGTTTAAAGCATTATTTAATAAAAAAAATGTTATCCATAATTGAAAATGTAAAGGTATCTGAAATATTTCAGAATAAAATTCAATATCAAATTGAATTAAGATTAGAATTGAATCAAGAGCTTGTAAATAGAAATTTAATCATAAAATCTCTATCAACCCAGCCATAGTTATCTTCATGGTTGTTACCAAACTAGACTAATCATGTAGCATTATGAATCAACAAAATCCTTACTTGGTGTCAGCTAAGCTCGCATCTCAAGAGGTGGGTGGGCGCAGACTGGGAATAAGTCGCTGTTATGATGGTGCACATTTTGCACGTGGTTGGTTACAGACTTCCACTTTTCCACGGTGTCATGATCCTGGTTCTTCCTATCCTTTTCCGCCCTCTCTTGGTCACTTTCATTATCGCACTCTCCCCTCTTACACGCTCTTAATTACTTACCCTCAGCTGTTCCTTATTTTCCGCTGCTTTACTCCCATTACTTCACGCCTGTTCCCTTTTCTCTCTAATTGCGTTTGCTACTTCTTCCCTCTCTTTCTCCTGTCTCTTTGTCAGATTGTTCTTCTACTACTGATGAGAGAAGCGTTTTGTGACTTTACCTCCCTAATCTCTCTTGTCCTGTCCTGTCCTGTCGGGGAAGAAAAGCATCTTGTTGCAAGTATTTGTCTGCTTATGCTCTAACCAGTTCTGTGTTCAGTGCCGTGCTTATCAATGCTGCTGCAGCTCCCCGCTGTCGTCTGTCGTTATCGCTGCTGTGTGATCTGTGCCAAGCCCCAGCTGTGCCCGTGCATCTACTACGGCTATTGCCTTGGTTCGGTTCCAAGAGGACTTCTCAGTTATTAATTTACGGCCATAAGTGTTGCCTGTTTTTGTTGTGATTTATTCCAAGAAGTTTTCTGTTCAAGTCTTGCTGGCGGCTATTTCATTAAAGTATTATTTGACTGTCATTTGCTACTGGGTCTTATCAATCCTTACAACACACGGCTTCTTCACCTGTCTTGGAAGAGGATGCACACCAGTAAAGGTGGTTTATGATACTTCTCCTCCAGGCCAGAACCTCTCCACAACTACGCTCTTTCCCTAGTGCATCGATCTTCTTGGCGAGACCTTAAGTAGCAATTACAGAAAATAAAATGAATTAAAATATTATACTTTAATCAGTTCTTAAAACTTAGTTCAGGTTCATTTGTGCTTTTGTCACTTGAGTCACAAGTTGTGATATTATGTTGATGTTGTGTATATATCTGATTAATCGGAAATGCTGCCAAACAGTTACCCTTAGAGACATGCCAAGTACCGAAATAATGCTGGACTCCAGGTCGTTGCTCCCTCAGATACTTTTGTATCGAAGGATGCCGATCTGTGACGATTGCACCAACCCTTAACCCTGCTGATTCCAGGAACTGGAGGCTTCTCAAAAAACCTTCGCGTTCCATGCGTGGACTTGCACCCACTTCATTACTCTGAGAGATGAAAAAAAATCTATTTACCAGACTAAAGACATGTTTTGAGATGTAAAAAACAAACAAATAAAAGACATTTACACTTTTATCCTGACAGTTAATAGATACCATATAAACCAAGACAATGAGTATGTTTACATGCACAATAATTTTAAGTTTTGATAGTTATCAAAGTGTTGCTGTGCTTGTATACACAGTCACTGTGAGAAAGCCATACACAACAATGCCATTATAGATTATTGCAGTGCCTTAGTAAATTGCATTTTTACCTGTATTAATTGAATGTCCACCACCTTGTTGTCTTCCAGGTTCATCATCGTGTAGCTTCCATACTTGGTACAGTGTCCTTAAGAGTAAATAAGAGACAAATCGCACTCCCCCTTCGCGTGCACGCGCCTCCCACATAAGCGCGCTGAAGCGAGTTTAAAATGCATTTCTTTTGCCATATGCGTTGCAAAAACAACAACAACAACAACAACAAAAAACATGTTAGATCGATTCAAACTATAAACTTCGACGGGTAAGGAATGAAGCTGTTAATTTCACTTAATTTAACTGAACTTAACTTTTGTGTTAACACGATGTGGTTCACATGAAAATATTGTATCACTCTCCCCATTGCACATTAATGTCATTGAAAATAATAATATTTAAGCTTTTTTCATGAAGATGCTTTATAGTTCATCAAATACATTTCTGTATATTGTATAATAGACTATATATTTTTTTTGTGTGTTTTTGCTTTACTTGCATCTTAAAAATAGAAATAAAACAAATTAGATAATTGACACTTAAAGCTAAGGATGTAAAGAAACCTTAGACATTTTTTTAAAATTAAGTTATTTTCCGGCACATTAGGGCCACAAAAAGCATTATTGATTTCATTCATTCTTTAAATTTTACCTCTTGCATTGCTTATGGATATACAATTAAAATAGCTGGAGCAATTGCTTTGCGGTAAGGTGCTCTGTTTTAAAGAAAAACTGCTGGCTTATTACAATAAATAAAGATTGAGTGCATGCAAAGGTTTAATACAAAGCTACTGTAAACTACGTTAACACAGGGTTTACCCTCAAAATAATTACACTGTAACTTCATTAAGTAACTTCTTACAGGTGTGTAAGGTCACAGACTCACCAGACTACTGCCACTGTCTCATCTTGCTTTGGAGATTGTGTGGTCACAAAAGCATTGGATTGTCACTTCAGTAACATACAGTGAAGAAAATAAGTATTTGAACACCCTGCTATTTTGCAAGGAACTGCAGAAAAGGAACTGAGGAAATATTAAAAGGAGGATAATTATTAAAAGGACCCCCACCTGCTGCATTGAAGTTTCAGACATTGTCCCATCCTCAACCATTTTTTCGTACCATTCTATACATCTTCATCAAGCTGTTCACGCACATAAATACATGTATAGTATTGATCACATCTTTACAGGACTGATATTATATTTTTTGCCAGGCATATCAGTAGGCGCTTCTTTATCTCACCGGATCAAGTCTCTTTTGCTCAGTGATGAAGTTTATTCTGAGGCTATGAAAAGGTGTGGCCACCTCTCCCATGGTTAAATGTACTGGGTCCCTCTCAAATATTAGTGTCCCGGTGTCATCCTCCTTAAAGCCAGGTGGCTGATACTCCTGGGGAGTCACTGAAACACAAATACACGTTGAATAATAAAAAGGCAGTTTTTGTAACATTTTTTTTTTTTTTTTTTGTTAGAGGATGCTTCAGAGATTGAGGAAAATGTTGTTGAAGATACAGAAAATGAATGAAACTAGGGAAACTATAGGGAACTAGGTCTTAGGAAACTTGGGAAAGTTAACTTAGGAAAATAAAACATTTTCATTATACATATAAATTGAATTGTTCAGTTGTGATGTTCAAAGCATAAAATGTAAAAAAAAAAAAAAAAAAAAGAATTTAATGTAAAATATATGCAAAAAACTATACTGTTTATTTTCAAATTTTGTCAAAATAAAACTGTTTTAAAATTGAATCATATTTTCAGATATATTGTTTTGTAATGTTTGACAAATGTTGATATTAAAAGTTTACAGTTTGTATCTAAATCCTTGTTGTTTTTCATAGTGTGATTTTTGAGGAATTGTATTGAATCCATCAATTTGACCCGGTCCAGAAGGGGTGTGCACAGAAATCGAACAGATTACAAGGGTTAATATTACTCTGTACTTAAATATATAATTACACTGTAACAAGGACACCTTAAAATAACTTTAGCAGAAACACTTAAAGCTTAATATAAATTGATAAATAAGTGATACATTATTAATTTAATATTTATATTTTTAATGTCTCCATCCCTCCAAAATTATTGGCGGTCATTTCATTTGTACTTTATGCATAGCTGTTTATTGTTTGCATTTATATATCCATGGTGAAAGTTTGCTGTTGCACTCCTTTATTGGAGACACATAAATATAGCAATTCAGTGTGGGTAAAACACTACCTGGAGTGCTGCTGCTCGGCCCGGGCTCAGAGCTCGAACCCGGCGTCACCTCTTCAGTGCTGCCGTCCTGCCGAAGAACATCTGGCTGCTTTCACAGGCCTTTATAAAATAATGAAAAAATAATTACTGTGTAAATAAACCAAATGAACCTAACTACGGTCTTTTGTTTGCTGTAAAAAAAAGAAAAAAAGAAAAGAAAAGTGGACTGTCTTCACTATGTCTGATGTTTCAATTACAGTGCTATGCATAAGTTTAGACACCCATGCTAAAGTTGACTAAAAAGAGGAATAAAAAATCATCTTTTGGAAATTGAACTTAAAGGGGCTATATGGAACTTTTTCCCCAAAATAAATGTAACAATAGCCTTTTTATTTGACCATTTATGACTCAAACATCTCCTGGTGAGCATACTGACACCTTGTCCGCTCACAGTGGGTGCACCTATAAGCCTGTATCCTATTTTTCCTATTTTCTGTCGGGTCGGATTTTTCCCGCGCTGTCTGCGGATGTGACGTCGAGCGCGTTCAAGTTAAACGTTTCAGATCACTCTGCCACCACCGCTAGTCAGCAAGTAGCCTACACTCGCAAGCAGTGCAATGGAATATATGTATTTGACTGTTCTTACCTCTGTAAACATAATATTGACCTCCTTGGAGCAGATGACTTGTGAAGTGTGCACGTACGAGCGCGCTGCGAGAGCGAGCAGAAAGGAAGAGCAGTTCGGTTTTTTGGCCACAGGTGTCAGTCGCGAGTTTAAATTTCAGAAAAACGCATATAGCCTCTTTAATGCCTTAAAAAAATTAGGAAAAATCCAACCTTTAAGGACACCAATTTTCTTTGTGAACGAATAATGTATCGTAAATAAATAAATGTTCTTCCTTAAAATACAGGGTGCATAAGTTTGGACACCCCTATGTTAAATTCCCATAGAGGCAGGCAGATTTTTATTTTTAAAGGCCAGTTACTTCATGGATCCAGGATACTATGCAACCTGATAAAGTTCCCTTGGCCTTTGGAATTAAAACAGCCCCACATCATCACACACCCTTCACCATACCTAGAGATTGGCATGGAGTACTTTCCATAAGATCATCTCTCAATGCAAATCAAACCAGCTATTAGGCTAACTGAAATAAAACCATGCCAATCTCTAGGTATGGTGAAGGGTGTGTGATGATGTGGGGCTGTTTTAATTCCAAAGGCCAAGGGAACTTTATCAGGATGCATACCGGTAGTATCCTGGATCCATGAAGTAACTGGCCTTTAAAAATAAAAATCTGCCTGCCTCTATGGCAGGGGTGGGGAACGTTGATCCTGGAGGGCCATTGTCCTGCAGAGTTTAGCTCCAACCCTGAAAAAAACACTCACCTGCCTGTAACTTTAGCAATCCTGAAGACCTTGATTAGCTTCAGGTGTGTTTAATTAGGGTTGGAGCTAAACTCTGCAGGACAATGGCCCTCAGGGGGAATCAGAGTAGAACAGAAAAAAGTTGAGGACGTTACTGGTTTATGGACCATATTTTTCACATTGAACAACATTTTAATCCACTGTCTCTACATTGTATTGCAAAATGTAAAATTCTCCAATGCTTCAGACATTTCATAATGCTTATACTGTGGTTGGAATGACCAGATGAAAGTGAATGTTGTTATTTTTCACTCAAAATGAACAAACCTGGGGAATCAGCTCTCATGTCACCACCCAAGACAACGGCCTTTCCAGAATGCCTTGCCATCTCCAGCATTGTGTTTTGTTCAGTCCTCCAGTGCCATAAAATTGTTGGCTGGAGAAAGTTCTTTTGATGATTAAAAAATGTCCTGGGACATATACATTACAGACAGAGTGCTGACAGTACCTGGAAGATATCAAATTACATAAGTCTAAAAATTGTTTAACAATGACTAATTTATACAATTTATTTTGTTCACACAAATAAAACCTTGTGGATCTGTATGAATGAAGCCCCACTGAATGCTACTGCTGCCGACAAATGCAAATTCCCAGCTGGTGTACTCTGGATGTGTGGCTGGCTGTTCCACTTTCTTTTTTGGAGGCAGTGTGAACAGATCTATGGGATTTTGAAGCAATAAAATGTATATGAACAATATCCAATATGCCAATAATACAATAAATAAAATTATGTTTGTAACAATTTGTCAATGCTACATTTATAATCACCTGCGTGATGGATACAAATGTCCCATTTACAAATTTCTCAACTGTGCAGGTATGGCAGCATGCTTGACACTTCCTAAACAGCCGTAGCAAATTTTCTTCATACACCATGTATTTCCGGGCTTTATATGGTGGTTGGCAAACCCTGGACAATCATAACTCAGCAAATCATATCATACTTTCTAACAAGGCATCTTGATTGATCATCTCAAACCTGACCTATATACCATGACATTTTTTAACATGTATGATGTTTTAGTGATAACCACATTAAGACTTACTTTTCAATGCTCTCTTGAGTGACATCAGGCTCATAGGTGACATCTGAACACTGATTTGAGGTGTATGTTGAGCTCTCATCAAACACAGTGTCTTCCATGCGTGGCCTTTTAATTGGTGTTGAAGTGAGACACGGAGCTCCAAAACCTGTACCAACACTCACACCAACAGAGTGGCCTAAAGGCTTCACCTGAACAGCTAAAATGTTCAACACACACATATGACAACATGAAACAACACAAGAAGACTATTACCAGTTAATAAAATGAAGATAAACATAAACATAGCTAGTAGCCTATAACTTTACCTTTACTCCGTCTTTTCTGCTTGTGGGTTTCCGTTTGAACTGACACATTTTTCAAAGATGGTGCATGACATTGACAGGCCACATCTCTTGTTACGGGCTGTGTAACAGGAATTACATTATGTTATGATACGGGTAGTGTACAAGGGCAAAATAGATTGTGCAGGACTGCCAACTTTTGATTTAAATTTGGAGTTAGAATTACGATTAATTCCTAAGCTTAAGATTCTGATCTTGATTCAATATCGATTCATTTGGATATACAATACAATTTTTAATGTTGTAAACTATACATGGAAACCTGTCAGTTGGTATCAAAATTGACAACTTGTAAACAATTATATGTCGATAAAAAAAAAAAAAAAAAAAGAGCAATTGCATGAGACATGATTCATTTCAATAAGTTGTTCTATATTTTTCAACATAAGTTACCCTTTGTAAAGAGTAAGAGATGACAGTTATGTCTAATATGTCTTGATTCTAGTGGTGATGTTGTTTTTTGGCGCGCACGCTCCAAATCACGCGCACTAAACATTTATTTACTTTATTAAGCATAAAATGAAAAAGTTATGTTGGCAGCCCTGTATGATGTTCAACGTCTCAAGAGCTTGGTTGTAGCTAGTTCAACCGTCAAACTTTGTGAGGTACCAACGGTGTACACTGACGGGACCGCGTTATCTGTTAATGACAGATATCTCACAAACCCCATTTCATGTTCTGTCAAATTTTTGAAGCATTCATGCGTGAAGTGCTTCGAGCACATCCGTGACCTCTCCCCAGCCGGCATTTCAACATTGATTCACCGTTGAAACAACGTCAGGTACCATGGTTGAATCAACGGTGAATTACCTTTCGATTTTGCAAAACGGATCAACGTTGATATTGTGACGTCGTTTCACCGCGGAAGAAACAACGTTGATTCACCGTTGAAATCGCGACGTCGTTTCACTTTTACCTTTCGTGTTATGGTCTTCTGTCGACGTTGAATCACCTTTCGATTTTGCTAAACGAATCAACGTTGAAATCGTGACGTTGTTTCACCGTCTCTTCTTTCAATATGGGTGAATAAAGGTTGTATGTCGACATTGAACCAATTTTGAATTATGCTTCGGTTTTGCAAACTGAATCAACCCGTCTTACCTTTCATCATGGGATAATACAATTGTACATTCAATTACAACCTAGTTTGCTGTTGGAACATAGTCATGTCAATGCTGACTGAATTTGTGATTAACTGTAACGTTACACTAAAAATTTGTTAACTTTCAAATTACTTGCAGCAGCTTAATTAAACACATTTAATAAAGAAATAACAAATGCTCAAATTGTAAAACAAGTTTTATTCTGAAAAAACAAGTCTAAAAATACTTTCTAAAACAGATGAAAAACATCTCAAACTTTAAATTGCAGCGTTTTCGAAGTAATGTTAAAAACCTGTAGAAGTAGAAATCTAAATGGGATATTTAAAGAGAGTTTTTGTTCAATTACAGTAACCCTTAAATTAAATATTTAATATTTAAAATGTACAGTACAAAAGTTTTTAAATTCTCAATAAAATGTGAGTGCAGTGCTCCGACAGGGTCCCAGCTCGAGGTCCATTCCGATGCCATCTCTCCCTCTTCACTTCTTGCCCGCTGTCTGTACTATCCTGTATAAATAAAAGCATTTTAAATGAATAAAAAATAAGACATGTACAAGATTTTCACTTTACAGTTCAATTAAGAGTCAGGTTAGAAAACAAATACAACACTATCCATGCTAAACACATATTTGATGTATTCAGATGAAAATTTACACAAGCAATTCTTCAGAGCCCCAAGGTGGAATTGTAAAAAAAAATAATATTACTCATGTGTCAGTTACGGTTACTATAATCATAAGGTCATGATTTCATCCTTAAAACAGATAAAGAAATCAACAAATTTTGGTGTTGAGCTGAGAGGGTTGTGGTCTGTTGCTCTTTGACTTATATCTTTCAATGCAGGTTTATATCGTAACAATTTTTGCCTGACCCCTGGGGGGCTCCGTATATTTCTGATAATATTTGTGGAGAAACATTACACTGTTTTAATTCAGAATCCTAACCATACATTGCACTAATTAAAAGTAATTTATTAAATTAAGTAAAATAAAAAAATAACACAAAAGGTCAATGAATCCGTACCAGAAGTGATAGTGCAATGTAGCAGCTAAAGAATAATCCTCCACCAAATTACCAGTAATCTGCTGGATCCTTGGCAAACCTGAAGGGGGGGAAAGAAGAAATTTTTCAATAAAACGTCCTTAAAAAGCAGTATATATATATATTTTTTTTTTACCATTCCTTTAAACAATTTTAAAATTGATTTAAATTGTAAAAACGTTTGCCATTATAACATTCACACAACATGAACGGAGTAATGTCATCTTTGAGACTGTTAGTTATTACATGATTAAAAATGTAAACATACACTTAAAGCATGGCAATCACATCAGAAATGTGTATCATAGCAAGGGAAGCACACAATAAAAATCTGTTTGGTACACCAAAATCAAACCATCAAATAATTTTACCTGTAAGTTAGCCGCATTTATCCTATTATGACACATCTGAGGGTCTTCCTCTTAATGGTTTCCAGTAATTAAAGAAAGAACTGATGAAGGTGACATGAATCCCCTTTCAGTGCGCCACTTCAGCAGAAGAAAGGCAAAAGGACAAAAAGTTACTCAGACTTTCTATCTGTAACGTTAAATGTCTTACTTCGAAAATGAAAATTATACTTAATACTATTAATCCCAGTGTAGGTTTTCGAACAGTGGGTAAAATTGACTTACTTAAGTTGGTGAATGGGTCATTCTGTTGGGTGTTCTCCCCCGATAAAAATCTTATTCCCATGCTTGATCTAGAAAAAAAATTTAAACAAAATGATTTTCAATATCGTTATCAGTGTTTGAATAGGTTATGTAAATGTGATACACCTTTATGTGGTAACACAATTTAGTGTTTATGTAATAACAGGCAACTTTTATTAGAAGTGCAACTTTAATTGTGTAGTGCAATATTAATGTAGGGGGGAACCAAAGAAAGCGGAACCAAAGTGCGGGTATTGTTGCACCGCGCCGCCTAGGTGACGGACGCTTTCCTCTTCTCTCATATTGAGATTTTGAAATGAAGATGGCGGTGAGGAAACGAAAGGATTTCTCAATGTGCTGCAGCTACATTACTGAGCTCACCGAGCAGATCAAGATCAGGAGGGAGGAAAAGGGAGTTCGTGGTTGGTTGGCGACAGCTAGACTGTGAATGGGCAGGAAATGGCAGAAGGAAGTGAGGAGACAGGAAGTGAGATGGGAGCTGAAGAAGAAGGCGGGAGAGGTAGGAGTGATTGGAATGAAATACGATCAAGGAAACGGAAAAAAAAGGAGAAAGTAACATCTCATATAGATGAAGCAGATAGTGAACAAAGTATGACAATAGTAAGTAAGCAACAAGATGAGGAATACAAAGTGATCATGAAATTATCTCAGGACGGGTCGTCTTTTGGTGAGTGGAATCCGATCCCAATAACAAAATTGATAAACAAATTGATAGGTGAGATCAAAAGTGCAAAAGTGTTAAGAAATGGAGCGTTGTTGATTTTCTGTAGGAATAAAATGCAACAAGAGAAAGCCCTAGAACTGAGTAGAATAGATGGCAAGAAGATAAAGTGCGTCTCGACTGGAAACAAGGCGTTGGTTCGAGGAGTTATCACAGGAATACCGGTAAATGTTACAGAAGAACAAATCAAAGACAATGTAACAGGGGCAAAAGTGTTGGAGGTAAAACGCCTTAAAACAACTAGAAATGGGGAGAAGTGTGATAGCTTGTCTGTTATGATTAAGGTTGATGAAGAAAGACTTCCAAGCAGGATGTACATGGGGTATATGAGCTATGAGGTCAGGCCATACATCCCTCCCCCGCTAAGATGTTTTAAATGTCAGAGATATGGCCATGTAGCAGCAGTGTGTAAGGGTAAACAAAGATGTGGTAGATGCTCAGGCGAACATGAGTATGGGATATGTGGGGAAGGAGTAAAGCTGAAATGTTGTAACTGTGGGGGGGAGCACAGTGCAGCCTATCGTGGATGCGAAGTTAGTAAGAGGGCAATGGTGGTGCAGCGAGTGAGATCGCTGCAAGGTATAACATATGCAGAAGCTATAAAGAAAGTGTCTAAGGAAAAGGAAACCTATAAACCAGAAACCAAAGAAAATAAAAGTAGGTCTTGTGAGAAGTGTGAAAAAACTGAGACAGAAAAGGATTTGTTAGTTGTGGGTAAAAATGAGTTTGTGATGTTTATGGTTGAGGTAATTAATTGTTCGGCACAGACAGACAGAAAGACAGAAAAGATCAAAATAATAGTTAAGTCAGCGGAAAAATATCTAGGAATAAAAGGACTTAATTGTGAAGTAGTGGAAGAAATGATAGTGGCAGGAAGCGCAAACTCACAGGTATGGGCTGGTGGCTCTGTATGATGTTAGCTATATTGCAATGGAACTCCAGGAGCCTTATAGCAAATGGACAGGAATTCAAGAATTTTATTTCAGATTTAGCAGATGGACCTCATGTAATATGTGTGCAAGAAACCTGGTTAAAACCACAGTTGGATTTTGTATTGTATGGGTATACTTCAATTAGGAGAGATAGAGAAATAGGAAAAGGTGGAGGAGTAGCAATTTTTGTTAAAAGTGGGGTAAGATATAAACTTATTAGTAAAGGGAAAGAATATGAATATGTTGTAATTGAAGTATGGTCAAGGGAAATTAGTATTAAGATAGTCAATTTTTACAACCCTTGTAATAAATTAGGTACTGATATGTTGGAATTAGTTTGTGGATCAATGCAGGGTAAAGTAGTGGTATGTGGGGATTTTAATGCACACAGCACATTATGGGGAAGTAAAAATACAGACATAAATGGGTTAGTAATAGAGAAATTTATAGATGATAAGGAGCTGGTGTGTATCAATGATGGAAGGGGCACAAGGTATAATAGTTCAAGTAATACAGAAAGTGTTATTGATCTAACGCTAGTGTCAAGTGGAATTGCAGGAGTTAGTGCATGGGAAGTAATAAGTAGATCGACAGTGGGTAGTGATCACTATCCAATAATAACTAAGGTTGGCATAGAGATGCACCAGGATGGGGAAGCAGAAATACCTAGGTGGAAATTAGATAAAGCTGATTGGCAGACATTTCAAGAAATTAATGAGACTAAATGTGTAGAAATATTGAGTAGAGATATAACAGATGTGGAGGAAATGAATAGTGCAGTAGTTGAAGCCATTATACAAGCAGCAGAAAAATCAATTCCTAAAAGCAAAGGAAATAAACGGGGAAAAAGTGTGCCATGGTGGGATGAGAGTTGTAGAATAGCAGTTAAAAGAAGAAATAAAGCATTTAGACAGGTTAAAGCTTATCATACACTAGAAACATTAGTTAGGTACAAAAGGGCGCAAGCAATAGTTAGGAAAACGATTAGATCAGCTAAACGCATATATTGGAGACAATATTGCAATAAAATTGGAAATGAAACTCAGTTGGCAGATATATGGGGAACAATTAGAAGAATGAGTGGATTAGGTAGAAAGGTGGAAATGCCAGTGTTATGTAGTAATAATAAGAATGCAGTTAGTAATGCAGAAAAAGCAGAGCTTTTGGTAGAAACCTTTGTAAAAATCCACAGCTCTGGAAATTTATCTGCAGTGGATAAGCAGCATAGGAACCAGACACTGTTGGAGAATCCTGGAATTAGAGAGAGTAGAACTGTATCAGGAGGAGATATGGACCTGCCTTTTACTATGTTTGAATTAAAAAGGGCCATCTTAAGTGCACGACAGACAACACCAGGGAAAGATGCTGTATGTTATAGCATGCTAGGGCATATGAAAGATGTGTCACTGGAAGTGGTGTTAAGGCTGATCAATATGGTATGGAATGTAGGTCGAATCCCGCTTGAATGGAAACAGGCAGTGATAGTCCCAATACTCAAGCCTGGTAAAAATGCGGTAGACCCGTCAAGCTATAGACCGATAGCATTAACATCCCAATTAGGGAAAAGTATGGAAAGGATGGTAACAGATAGGTTAAGTTATTTTATGGAAGATAAGGGTCTGTTTTCAGCATATCAATCTGGATTTCGTAAGGGAAGGGGGACAATGGATTCTGTGTTGTGCTTAGAAGCAGAAGTTAGGAAAGCACAAACTAATAAGGAAAGTGTAATTGCTGTGTTCTTCGATGTTGAAAAAGCATACGATATGCTGTGGAAGGATGGATTACTTATAAAACTTGACAAATTAGGAATAAAAGGTAAATTATTCGGGTGGGTATTAGACTTTCTGGATAGAAGAACAATAGAAGTTAAGGTTGGTACAGAGTATTCAACCAGGCATGTTGTGGAAAATGGTACCCCACAGGGTAGTGTCTGTAGTCCCATATTGTTTAATGTTATGATAAATGACATTTTTGACCAGATAAGCGGAAGTGTAGGTAAGTCACTTTATGCAGATGATGGAGCACTCTGGGTTAGGGGTCGAAATATAGAATATCTAAGGAAGAAAATGCAAAATGTAATAGAGAAAGTTGAACAATGGACCTATAAATGGGGTTTTAAACTCTCAATCCTAAAAACTCAGGTTATATGTTTCTCTAAGCGTCATAAAGTAATACCATTGAAATTGTATGGACAAGATTTGGAACAGGCTAAGGTGGTGAGATTCCTAGGAGTTCTCTTTGATGAGAGGCTGACTTGGTGTCAACATATTGATAAGGTTAGAAATAAATGTAAGAAGATCAATAATGTGTTGAGATGTCTATCAGGGCGTGATTGGGGAGCGAATAAAACATCACTAATAAACATCTATCAGGCTCTCATGAGAACGGCCACTGATTATGGTTGCTTAGCGTACATGTCAGCGTCGGAAACTAACCTTAAAAAGCTTGATGTGGAGCAGGCACAGGCACTTCGGATTTGCACTAGAGCTTTTAAAACATCACCAGTAACTGCAATTCAGGTGGAGGCAGGAGAGATGCCACTACGTATTAGGAGGGTTAAGATCATGTTGGCATATTGGACAAATTTACAAGGACATAGTATGGTACACCCCACAAAAGCTGTCTTACAAGAGTGTGCAGAGCATAATAAAAGCAATTTTTACAGTTTTGGATGGGTGGGAGATGTTAAGGCTCAAAATGCAGGTCTCAGTCAGTTGCAAATAGGATCCACTGTGGCAATTTCAATAATACCACCTTGGAAATTTATAAAACCATCTGTGAATACAAGTTTAAAACAAATTCTAAAAGAAAATTCAAAAATAATGCCTGAGTGGATAATAGTTCAAAATTATGTAGAGCAGTGTATCAAGAAGAATTATTTATATTTACAGATGGATCAAAACAGCCAGAAACAGGCCGTACTGGAGCAGCTTTTTATATTCCTCGGTATGAAGTAGCAGTTAAAAAGAGAACAACAGATTACCTGTCAGTCTACACGGTGGAGTTAGTAGCAATTTTACTGGCGTTAGGGTGGGTGAAAGGAAATAGTCAGAATCAAGGAGTTGTTATTGCCTCAGACAGTTTATCAGCATTATTAAGCATTCAATCTGGGAGAGCATCATGTAGACAAGATATTATTCATCAAATACTCCACATGCTCCTCATACTTCATAATAAAAGAGTTAATGTCTCCTTCCTTTGGGTTCCTGCTCATGTAGGGGTGGAAGGAAATGAAGTTGTAGATATGTTAGCAAAAAACTCTATAAAGCATGAAACAGTAGAAGTACATATACCAATAAGCAGAGCAGAGGTTAAAAGCATTATAAAGCAATACTCACTTAAAAAATGGCAGGAATATTGGAACACAGCGGATACAGGACGTCATCTATATAGTATACAAAATCAAGTAGTCACAAACATGAGGAAGGGCAGAAGCCCAAGGGAGGAGATGTTAGTTTCACGTCTTAGAATGGGTCACACTGGTTTAAATGCAACACTGTATAAAATAGGAAAACACCCTACTGGATTATGCACATATTGTAATGTACAAGAGACAGTGAAACATATATTGTTAGACTGCAAAAAATATGAAGAAGATAGAATAGAATTAAAGGCACAAATGAATGAACAAAGATTTACACTTGAGTGTTTATTGGGGAAAACATCTGGGAAAATACACAAGCTATTAATTTTGTTTTTAAAAAACACTGGGCTAAGAGAAAGAATTTAATAGGAGTTTCTCTATCTCTTTTTGATGCCAGTGTAATGCCTCACACTCCAGTCTAGTAGGTGGCGGTAATGCACCTTTGAGTTGAGTTGCCAACCGCCATTAAATCCTGAAAGAAGAAGAAGAAGAAGAAGAAGATGGCGGTTCGCTCCTTCACTCTCCGCTTCTGTGATTCTGTTTTCCAGGTTCGTACTATATAAAAACAATCATAAGAACTGTTTCCTCCTGAAGTGTATGAGGTGTATTGAAACTGTGATGAGTCAGTTAGTGAATTGTTGATGTGTAAAGCCGAGTTAGCGAGCCGTGGTTACAATCGCGGGAAAAAGCATGTGTAAATGGCGCTAGTGGCCGTATAACACGTGAGTATTGAGGCTGAATGTGTGAATGGGTGTCCTCAGTCCTTGGTAATGCTTTATTTCGTGTTTTTATGGTATCCTGACAGGTTATAAATTATTGTAAATGTTAAGAGAAGAGGGGTATGTTGTTTAAAACAAAGGAAAGTTATTACTAAAAGTTACACAGAAGCAGTTACGTGTCTGGTCTGTATTTAAAGGTATTATAAGTTTAATAGTTATCCCTAAGTGTATGATGATTCATGTTTTGTGACTGCAAAGTCATTTAAATATTAATTTACAGTCAAAGAGTGTTTGATTTACATTATTACATTAGTAAGATGGTGAATTTCTGAAGTTTAAAAGAAAACAAATAATTAAATGTTCATATAGCTTAAAACATGATCTATCCTTGTGATATTATTGCACTTTAAATAAAGAGTAATGTGTATCTTTGCAAAGACATGATTATTTTGTGAATGTGGAGAGTAAAGAAAAATAAATATAGAGGTGTTTAAGTTGAAATTAACAAATGGACTCTCAAACTGAAACATGGTTACACTAAGGGAATGTTATTGTTTTATACCATGATTTGTTAAATTTGTAAAAGATATTGAGATTTTGAAATGAAGATGGCGGTTCGCTCCTTCACTCTCCGCTTCTGTGATTCTGTTTTCCAGGCTGACATCTAAGCGAGTTGAGAGTAGTGAACCCCAGTCAAAATCATTTGTTACTCCAGTTACAACATTTGAAACTCGTAACATAAACATACTTCTAACGAATAAATGACGGTTTTATCACATTAACGTTAGCAGCTAACTGTTACTCATTCTTTAGTTGACAACATTAAATACATACCGTTACCAACAACAAAACACAGCAATGTCAGATGGTAACTTACTAACGTTACATTGAAATACGTGCTAATATCGCTACGCTAATGGTGAAGCAGTACAAAAACACACACAGAGATAACTTATCTATGAGGTTGCAGTAACGTAAGCCTATGACCGTTAAGTTAACGTTACCCGTGTCCCTAAACGTTAACGTTAGACTGTTAAGGACTGAAAATGTTTTCTTACCTGATATCACCAGTATTCCTCTGTTCACATTCCAGCTTTTGTTCTTCATTGACATAACTCAAATTAGCTCAAAATGTAAGAATTCAACAGGCAGATATAAAAGAATCCAGGTCTGACCGAGAGTAACGGACGTATTTTCAAACTTAAAATAGGCGCGCAGAGCCGCGCAAATTCTCATTGGACAGTTTCCTGGAAGACAGACATATTAACCAATCATGCTCAAAGTAAAAATGTGAAACAACCAATAACAATAGTTTGCGCGAGTTAACATTGCGGTGTATTAAGTTTTATTTGCAGTCTGTATTATTATTTAATTAATTGGTCAAATGACATGACAGTGTATGAATACAAATGTAATAATGTAATGTTAGACATGCAGACAAAATTGTAAATTCACACAAATTCACATAAAGCAAAAGGTTTCTGCTGCACTGCTCTCTTGAAGGTGAAACTAGTATTTTTAATAATGATAATAATTATATTTTAACATATACACTGAAGAGCTGTTATGATAAAAAAATCATTAAATGCTAATTAATTATCATAATGATACGTTAAAAGGCAGATATTTCTGTTGTATTTTGTTGAAAACATTACGTTGTTTCAACGTACAGATCTTGTAAAAAATTTCAACATTGATTTAGAAGTGTTTTTGTTAACCTTTTTCAACCATTTAGCATTAAACGTTATTTCAACGTTGTTTCAACGTTGAAACAACAATTGTCATTATTTCAACCATATTTCAACGTTGAAGGTTGGTCATGTACCGGTTGATTTTCAACCATTTAGCATTAAACGTTATATCAACGTTGTTTCAACGTTGAAACAACAACTGACATTATTTCAACCATATTCCAACGTTGAAGGTCAGTCGTGTGCCGGCTGGGCCCTCCTTCCTCGAAATGTAAAAAATCTAGCCATCTGGACCGTAACGAGGGAATTTTAGGGAATGGGAAAAGTGTTCCGTGAGTGCAACCAAAAATACACCTCGCCATCTCTCCTTTCACACGCTGTCAATCAATGCTCGCTCGGCGCTCGCAAACACACAGCAGCTTGTCTACTGTCAGTTGGAGGGGCGTGGTTATGGATGTTAAGGAGACACCCAAACCGTAAAGCCTACGTCATCGGGCAAGGTCCTCCAATGCAGAGGGGAGGGGCATTTTCAAAATTTGATTAAAGATAAAAAATTTTGTGTGGATTGACTTTCATGTATGAATTGTTCACCACAAAACGATCAATTTAGGCAAACAAAGTATGGTCAATTTTGATTTCATGGGGACTTTAACAACACTTTCCACTGCTGCTTCAACATTCTGGGGGTACCGAGAGTGCATCTTTGCGTGCCGAGTTTTGCCGTCACATGACTTTGCTACAGGAGGAATTAAAGGTGACCTATAATTCAAAATTGAATTTACCTTGGTATAGTCAAATAACAAGAGTTCAGTGCATGGACATGACATAGAGTGAATCTCAAACTGGACTGTTTTCGCGTTCTCATTTAATTCACGTTTATGAAAAACACCCCTGAAAAACGGTCGGATCTCCACACAATACCGACTGACGCAATAGTTGGGATCATTAATATGTATGCCTCCACAAATTTGCATATGCCAGCCCATGTTCAATGACAAGCGGAACTGCGCAGTCGAAGCATAGGAAGTTTTGCAGGGGAAGATACAATCGAGACTCATAGGGAAAATGGCAGACCATGGCAATAAATGTTATGTCCCAGGCTGTGTAGGGAATGTGACTACTTTTCATACCCTTCCTTCAGAAAAGACATGTCAACAGGCGTGGTTGATGTTTATTTACAATCGAATACCGCAACACTTTATAAACTGTTAGTTTGCTCCGCGCATTTCACCTTGGACTCATTTACAAATCTGGGACAATTTCAAGCAGGCTTCTCTAAGCGTCTTTTACTGAAGAAGGGGGCAATTCCAACTCTAATCCCGCAAGCGGTAAGTAGTGATCTTATTAACGATGATTTACACTGTTATCTAGATCCAGCGCAACACCATAGTACAGTAACATAATACTCCAAGTAACGAGTCAACGTATAACTAGTGTGACAAAGTGTTTATGCTGAGGATTAATATTTATTGCCTGTGTTGTTATATAATTCTAAAAAATAATACAGTAGAAACCGATGCAAATTCCCTTTTGTCATCAGGAACCTATTTGCTGACGCTCTGAGCTACTGTAATGAGCCCGCAGTGAAACAGCCAATCAGTGCAGAGCTCTTCATTACTATTCATGACCCTTCCAAATAAGGTAAAAACAGACCATTTCATTCTAGGGGCAATTTCTAGAGTTGAACATGGACCTGTAAAACCATTTCTGGACATTTTAAATGACCTAAAATATGAAATACCCTCTATGTAGATATCAAAGACCAAATTTAAATATTATTTCAAATCATTATAGGGCACCTTTAAAGTCCCGCTTTGCGGATGTTGACACATTATCCAAGGATTTGTGGGTTATGGATCCATTCACATCCAGGCTTGAAGATGTGGAATATCTTGGCTGTGAAGATGAGCTCGCTGAACTACAAACTGATTCACTGTAAAAAAAAGTACTTCCAGGAGAATGGATTCAAAAGGCTTTGGATAGCCAGGGGACCTGTTGTCGCACCTAAACTCGCAAACTATGCCATTACAAAGATCATTCTTCCTTTCAGTACCACCTACCTCTCTGAGACAGCCCTTGTCTTGTCAGTGCCCTTGTGGCTATAAAAACAAAGTCACGCAACAGACTGGAAGTTCACATCGATTTTAGACTGGCTGTCACTGGCATTACACCTGCCATTCCATCACTAGTCAAAGGCATGCAAGCCCAAGGTGGAAATTAGCGTTATGTGTTTACGCTGACGTTATGATTAGCCTTGTAAAAAATAAGGATCTGTGCATGTATGCATGTAAGTAGGCTACACACAGCATTCTACCGTGCATATTTAACATTACGTCATAACATTCAGTATTCTATGTTTATAGACAAAATCCTGAAAAAAGAGAAACAACTGTGTTTTACTAGTTGTTTAAAAATGGAAATATTAGGCTAAAAGGAAACATTTGAAGTTGATAGGAACATTTCCTGTGTATTCATGTAATAAAATGTCATTAAAAACTTAAAACTAAATTTAGTTACTATATACAGTGTGTGTGTGTGTGTGTGTGTGTGTGTGTGTGTGTGTTTATGTGCATAACATTAATGCTATGAAAAAGGTTGGGAACCACTGCTCTATAGCAGGGTTTTCCCACCACGTTCCACGTTCTAGTTTCCCATCACTAATCTGTTGTCATGGACATTCATTTAACGAGAATACCTGTCTGCATTTAGTTCATTATCATTGTGTATTTAAGTTCCTCTTTGTTCTCTGATCATTTACTTACGTCTGAAGACTTATTTTTGTTTTTTCTTTCCCTGTGTGTGGGGAAATCCCTGTTTGTTCCTCTGTTTTCACTTTATTTGGATGGTCCCTTTAACACATTCTGTTGACTATAAGTAGCGTTGCTCATACATGTCTACTAACTCTCATTAGAGTGTTAGTTGAGTATGAATAGACGGGTAGGGTTAGGGTTAGATTAAGTTGACATGTAGTTGCAAAGTTACTTATGGCGCTTTTCCACTGCATGGTACGGCTCGGTACGGTTCGACTCGGTGCGGAACGGTTCGGCTCGCTTTGCTTTTCCACTGCGTGGTACGACTCGACTCAGTACGGCACGGTTCGGTTCGCTTTAGCTCGGTTACTTTTCCACTGCAGTTAGTATCGCTTCAAAGTGGGTGGGACTGATTGTTATAGTTGCTCAACTCCTCGGCAACCAACGAGAGGAACATCTGCACCTCGTCCACTGAGTGACCACGCTTCAGCCATTTCTTTTTTTAAAGTTTTCATCTTATTTTTTCAAGTGAGTACTTTAAAAACAGGTGCTACAGCGTCGGCTGTTGTCTACTGGCTATTTAAATCTAGCGGGTTTAGTGTCTCGTGTCGTAAATACAATGACGCTGGTAGTGACGATTCTGTCGGACCAATCAGTGATCTGCAGTGTTTACACGTCACATTTTAGTACCGGTACGGTACGCTTGGAACCTCAACAGACCAGGTACCATTTAAAGCGAGCCGAAGCGAGCCGTACCGTACCATGCAGTGGAAATGTGCCATAAGTGAGCCGAGCCGTACCGTACCATGCAGTGGAAAAGCGCCAAAGCGTGCCGTACCGAACCGAGCCATACCGTACCATGCAGTGGAAAAGCGCCATTATAGTCAGTAGAGTGTCTGTTGGAAGAGCATCACAATAAAGTATTTGCAGATATTAGGCAGACAGTCTACTAATACTCCAATGAGAGTTAGTTGACATATAGTTGCAAAGTTACTTATAGTCAACAGCACGTTCAAAAGGGACCATCAAAATAAAGTGTTACCGTAACTTCTGTATTCACACTTCACCTTAAAGGGGAACTTGGCAACTATTTAAACTTAATAAAACCGTTTAGAAATCATTTGGATGGTTAAATAACCTGTTCCGGTGTAAATGGTGACTTTCCCCCCTCCCCCCAACGTTCCCAGGTGGAAAACCAACCTTGCAACATGATAAGTTGAAAATAGGAAGTCTTGTGAGAAGTGAGAACGAGCGAGAAACACAAACTGCTTTACAGCGACAGTGTTGTGAAATATACGCCACACAGCTGTAGGGGGAGCTTGTTGAGACAACATGTGACAACAAAAGGGAAAATCAGCGCAGAAATGGCTAGAGTTGCCAAGTTCCCCTTTAAAAGTCCATAGATCTTGGCGTCAGTTCAAACTGCTGTTGACAGTTTCTCTGACAAGTGGATGCCATGAGACCGGTTCCGGTTTGGTCATGCAATGTTTGACATATGCCCTAATCTAACGCAGTATGGGTTGGGTGCCATTTTCTTTTTTGTATATACCTTTTCTCTTGTGGTTGAGTTAGCCAGGGAGTTAGGTGACAACACTGTTTTTTGGTTTTGTTTTTTACAGGGTTTATTTAGTTGTAATTGGGTTTATTCAGTGGCCGTTTTGTTTATTGTTTCTGCCTTGCCCAACCTTGAAGACTTTTCTTTATTTTTGTTTTTGATGAAGCAGAAAGAAAATGAAACGCTACAGAATACAGTTTCCCATTTTTCACCAGCAGAACAAAATGTATAGCCTAAAACATTTAACTTGCAATATTGGTACGTCCAAAGATTTATTGTTTTTCCCCTTTCTATTGTGTGGGGTGGATGTGTATGCTCTCTATCACATTTTCTATCTTGCTCTCTCGGGTGGCCCACACTTAATTGGACATATTGGAGACGTACCCCGGGATTGGCAGACTGGAGTGGAGCGTCCTTTAGGATCCAGCATTTTTTTATCCGACACGTTTGTATCTGCAGTTGTGGGAACTGGAGCAGAGCTGGCAACCCGAATGCAGCAACACTACTGACTTCGTGATTGGTAGATCGGTGGAGGGTGGAGCATCGGACCAAAACACAACATGACAACATCAACATCAGTTGAGGGCTGCAACTTCACTTTTTAAATGACAATATCCTGGCCGGACTACTGTTGTCAGTAATATAAGTATTTGAAATGAACATGATTTCTTAATGTCTAGTGACATATCAGGGCCATTTTATGATTAATTGAAATAAATTTCTTCCATACAGCTCCTTTAAAGCTCTATATAGAGTAAATGAGCCATTTCCCATGGGTCCTAAAGTCAGTTCGCCCCAGTATGCATTCAGATACACATGTAGACATTATAAAATTATTTTTTGGCAAACTTTTAGGATTTTTAGTTAGAATTTTGAGCATGTTTAGGTTTTGCTATGTGTACTGAAGCATTTCTCGCATTCCATTCATTCCTAAGGGGGTCAAATAGAACTGCGAGGGAAGGATTTGTTGATTTAAATTTCAACCACAAAACTCTTCTAAGGCTGTTGTTTTGTTGTACATTAAAGGGATAGTTCTCCCAAAAATTTTAAAAAAATGTAACTATCTCTAACTATTTAACTATCTTTTTTAAACACGAATCAGTTTCTTTCTTCTGTTGAAAATAAAAGTTATTTGGAAGAATGTGGGTAACCAAACAGTTGACAGTATAGTATTACTATTATTAGTATATTTTTTTCCCTATGGAAGTCAATGGGGACCAGCAACTGTTTGGTTAGCCACATTCTTCAAATTATCTTCTTTTGTGTTCAGCACAAGAACAATTAATACAGGTTTGGAACAACATTAGTGTGAGTAAATAATGACAGAATTTGTATTTTTGGGTGAACTATCCCTTTAAGGACAAGCGGCAGCATGTTTACTATTAGGCTACTGTCTCTTTAAGAACTGCACATGACACGTCTAATATACACGCATTTGACAAGCAGATTTTCTCTCAATTTTATCTGTTTGCTTTCACTTTAGACATAACACCCTGTTTATGTAAACCATGTGTGTATTTGATAGTATTTGTGCAATAAGACTCTAAAGATAACTTAGTCCTGTAACCAGGCGCTGTTAGACAGGCTTTTAGTGCCTGTGCGCTTCAGGTGAATGTGCTCAGGTAAGCGCATGTTAGAACCGCGCATCAGCACGTGAATGCTTCAGTCGCTTGTTTCTTCTTCGCCTGTTTTGATCAGGAGGTTCTGTACTCTTTCAGAGGATGTGTAATAGCGCCCCCTACCATATAACAGTGAAAACACAGAAAGCCAGAAAATTCCTTCAGGAACCATTGTCATAAATGACGAAAAATTCTGTCAATGGCGGGGAAAGTAAATAAAAGTAAATTCCTATGTACTCTACCAGTGGACAACATAAAAATTCACATACTCAGAATTAGTAAGATATGTTTTTTTTTATAAATCAATATTTTCAAACAATGTAAGTTTAAAAGACAGAATGTAAAACTATGCGAAAAAGTATTTAACAGGCTACTAAATCAAAGGAGTAAACATAACCAGAGCCCGAGCCTGGCCACTCCCTATCAAAGGGGTCATGACATGGCTTTTGTTTTTTGTTTTATCATGTTCCCTTAGTTGCAATATAGTATTACTATAGTTTTTTGGACAAAAACCTTTTTTAAAATTTAGTGATTTATGACCTTTTCTCACCTTCTTTCTCATCCTCTGATTCAAACAGTCTGTTTTGGGGGTGTTTCCCCTTTAAGAGTTCAGTGTTAACAGTCTAATGATTGGACTTTCCATCAGAAACAAGTGCATCGAATGCAGGTATGAGGAATTGAACTGAATTGAGAACTGTTGACATACATCTTGATGAGTTGGGAATTGATATATGGACATAAACTTGAGGATGACAAATTATTAAATATAAAGATGTGGAAACTAAAATACAGTTGTGTCCTTTCATTAAGGACTGTTAACTTTTGCCTAATTTGTTAGTATTAAGTGTCAAATAAAATATTCTACAACTTATAGTAAGAAATTACACATTGTATGTATTAATTAGGCAGAGAACTATGTTATGGAAATGGAAGTCAAGAGGAGTTCAGCTCACTTATTGCAACCTTGACAACTAGAATGGCAATACAAAATTGTTTGTCTGAATCTATGTGTATGAATGTATATATGTGGTTTAATTTAGTTGTTTTTTGTAAATTGTCTTGCTCCGATATAGAATCTAACATTATGAATCCAAAGAAATATGATCTTTAATATGTTACATAAATTACCAAAGAAAGGTCTTAAAATTGCCCACATTAATATATGCAGTCTTAGAAATAAATTAAGTGAATTAACAGATATACTGCAATAAAATAATTTGCACATATTGGCAGTGTCTGAAACTCATGTAGACTCTACATTCAGTGATGCAACTTTAATGATTGATGGATACAGCATTTTTAGGAATGATAGGAATATATATGGAGGAGGAGTTGCTATCTATATTCAACATCATATACCTGTTCAAGTGATGCCAGATTTAATGTGTTCTGGTATTGAAGTAATTTGGTTAAAAGTTAGTCTGAAACATTTAAAACCAATACTTATAGGGTGCTGTTACAGACCTCCAAATGCAAATAGTGAATATTTGGACAAAATATGTGATATGTTAGATCATGCTAGTAGTATGAATCTGGAAACTTAATTAATGGGTGATTTTAACATAGATTGGAATTCTTCTGACTGTCCTAGGAAAATCAAATTAATGAGTACAGCAACAGCATGTGGATTATCACAGATAATTAATAAACCCACTAGAATATGTATAAAAAAGGATGGCACTCGATCAGCTTCCTGTATTGACCACATGTTTATAAATAGACTACAAGTTTGCTCAAACTGCGTATCAGTGCCAGTTGGTTTTAGTGACCACAATCTTATTGCAATTGTAAGGAAAACAAAAGTTCCTAAATCAGGTCCAAAAGTAATAATGAAAAGGTCATTTAGAACATTCAATCATTTACAATATGAAGATGATGTTAGAAATACAAACTGGTCAGATATAATTCTACAAAAGGGTCCAGAGAAGGCATTTCAGCTTTTTGATCAAACCTTAATGAGAATTGTAGAAAACCATGCACCAATAAAAAAGTTTACTGTTCGAAATGTTGACACCCCGTGGTTGGATCAAGAATTAAAAGATCTTATGAAAGAGAGAGATCTAGCTAAACAAGCAGCAATTACATCTAAATTCAAATCGGACTGGCAAATATATTGTAAACTTAGAAATTTTGTAACCAAGGTAAATAAGAAGAAAAAGAAATTGTACTATACTAAGAAAATTATAGAAATAAAACATGATAGTAAAATATTATGGAATACACTGAATAATATATTAAGAGGAAATAATAAATCAACTCCAGCATATTTAGAACATGAAGGTGAATTTTTTACTAGACCAAGTGATATAGCAATTATCTTAATAATTATTTCATAAATAAAATAATTAAACTTAAAAATACTACACAGTTATACAAGACAGATTTATCAATTACACTAATAAATAAGATAATGGAAGGTAAAACATGTAGCTTTAAATTCAAAAGTGTCAGTGTTTCTAAAGTCGAATTACTTCTGATGAATTGTAAAAACAAACCCCCTGGTGTTGACTACCTTGAACATAAGTTGCTTAAACCAATAGTTGCAATCATTGCTCCTATTATTGCTCATATAATTAATTTGTGTTTTATGAATAATATATGTTTGCAAGAATGGAAAATATGTAAAGTTGTGCCGCTACCTAAAAATAAGAAAATGCCTTTCTCTGGGTCAAACAGTAGACCAATAAGTTTATTACCAATTCTTGGTAAAATAATGGAAAGAATTGTTTATGAACAGATTCAGTCTTATTTTATGAATAATGATTTGATTACAAATTTTCAGCATGCATATAGAGGAAAACACTCAACAGCCACTGCCTTGACTCAGATGGTTGATGACTGGTACAAGGATATGGAGGAGAAGAAAATAATAGGTGTTGTAATGCTTGATTTCACTGCAGCATTTGATATAATTGACCACGACTTACTGTTAAAAAAACTACCTGTTTAGTGGTTGGAACTCCTTTTTCTTTACTTTCCAAACCGAAACTTGAACTTAGCATAGAGCAAAATTCTGTTGAGCAAAGAGAAGAGTCTAAACTTTTGGGATTGATGATTGATAATAGATTATGTTGGGACGGACATGTGCAGAAATTGTTAACTAAAATGGGTAATACTTTGTCTGTTATTAAAAGGTGTGCAAAACATTTTACACCACAGATCGTTAAACAAGTACTTCATGCCTTGTTTTTTTCACACCTTGATTATTGCTCTGTGGTTTGGTCAAATACTTCATCAATTAATATAAAAAAACTACAAGTGATTCAGAATAAAGCTGCACGTGTGGTTCTCTCATGTGGGTTTAGATCAAATGTTGACAAAATGCATGAAAGCCTTTCATGGTTTAAAGTTAAAAATAGATTGGTGTATTCACTAATGGTGTTTTTATATAATATTATAACAAATAAAACACCTTTCACTTTATTTACAAAACTATCCTTTAGTATTGATACACATCATTATCCAACGAGGCATGCAGTAGGAGGTAGTTTTATTTTACCTAGAGTGAAAACTAAATCAATTCAACGTTCAGTTAGGTACAGAGCAATGTGTGAATGGAATTCTCTCCCAAATACTATTAAACAACAAAACACTCTGTATGGTTTCAAAAATTTACTTAAGAAATATTACCTTGGAAGAAATTTAGATAGTTAATATTAATTTAAGGAGATACTGTTGTAGGGTTCTTAGTTAGCTTAGTCTTTGATATATCTATTCGGAGTAGCGACTTTTTTTTATTTATTTATTTATTTTTAATTTTTTTGGTGATCAATGGCGTTAATTATTTTTGTTGTGTAATGTCCTGTGCGTATAATGTGTAATGTGATGTAATAAATTGTATTGTCATATGTAAGATTGTAGGACCCCAGGAAGAATAGCTTTTAGCTTATGCTGAAGCTAATGGGGATCCAAATAAAACAAACAAACAAAACGCCTACTGTTATGATTGGCTAACGTCAGTGCTGCTTATGCATAAAAAGTAGTTTTAAGATGAAATACATTACTTACAGTTTGCGGCATCGTTGTTGGGCCCAGAATAGTGGGCACGGCCTGATCTTTAAGCAAAGGTTTTCTGGCAAAGCCAGCATCATACTGCAATTTGTTCTCAAAATAGACATCCTTGAAATGTAGAGAACACACGCGTATATTAACACTGCCGTGACTGGGACGTCCACGAAAAATTAACTGCATCCATTTCCCCCTGCCGTCAGTGTATTCAAACATGTTATTTGTCCACAGCCAGGAACAGCACATCTCCGTGGCATCGCAGTCTTCTTGTAAACAGACCCACTCACTGCACGTCGACTAAACACTTGTGGGTGCGAGCCGCACAACAACAATGCGATGATGCGAAATGAGGCGTAGTTGCGTAGTTGTCCTGCGTTTGAGGCGGTCATATGCAAACGACTGGTACGTCACAACGAGCTGTATTTACTGTAGAGCTTGATTACATAAATTGTTCGTTCATAATGGGGAGGATGTCTTAAGCCAGTGGTTCCCAAACTTTTAACAGGCATGTACCCCCTGAGACATTATAGATCTTCTGGAGTACCCCCAACACCACCAATTGTTAACAACAAGTTTTTTATTTTTTTAATTTATTTATTTTTATAAATTTTGTCGATAATAGGGAATAGAATCATAAACACATGATACAAATCTCATCAAAAGTCAACATATGATACAAATGTGCTGAATATAATGATTTTAAACAGATATGCACCCAATCTCACACACAATAGGCCTACAACACATATCCAATATCTCAAAGCTGTTATTAACTTTTCACATACTGATAAGTATTGCTTTTCACATATGATAAAATTGTATATTTTCTTAACTTCTCTGCTGTAAAATAATAATAAAAAAGAGAACACATTAACATAGCAAACTAAATAGTAAATAGTCAACTAAATTGTAGTAAACCACACAGATTAGGCCTTCTCCTAGTCTGAGAAATCCACTAGGATTAGGCCTTCTCCATCCACATCTGACGTGACACAAAAAATCTTTTAGGTGGCAAAGTATTTTATAGTAATTCTATGAACTACACTGCGCAAAACAAAAGTAATACTACCCACCGGATGAGGGTCGGCCTCCACAGAACATAAAATATTATTTTTATTAAATTTTTCGTGTTCGCATTTATGAGGAAAAAAACAATGTTACGGACGTGACAGTTCTCCATTACGGACATGACGCTCTGAAAGCGACTTTAAAACTTTCACAGAGACCTCAAACAGAAAGCACTTTCTTTAAAATGAATTTCGTTTTTTATCAATTGTATCTTAATTTTAATCAATGTTTCATCAACCAATTGCCTGGATTTAATAAATAAGAAGTAAATATAGTAGAAATAGATCATCATGGTACGGAGGCGCCGGCGCGTGAACTGGACTCACGTCTAATAAATGAACCGAAACACAGCGTATAAGGTACTTGCCTCACAGACCTGAGAAATATATAGAAATCTTGAAAATGTCTACTTTTTAACAGAACAATTCAAAATGACTCTCTGCTAATGTAATCCACGAAATGTGCATTTCACTCTGGCGCGTTATAGCCTACTGCGGAGATCGCGAGTCAACATCGAAAACATTATTTATTTTTTTTATCTAAAATCAAAAATCGTGATACGAACCGAATTGTAGGTTTGGTCTATCGTTACAGCCCTAGTAAGATGAGAAAGCAGGAGTTTAGTCGTTTGTCATGGTTGTAAAAAAAATCAATGGCTATCTGAACATCTTTGCCAAGCGCAAACCAGTAGCTACAGAGAAGTAATCAATAAATTATCGGGGAGGGTCATGCCTTTTTTCACAATCATTTTGGAGGGTCATAGAAAAAATGTGGTTTCTCATGACATGACCCCTTTGAGTCCTATTGTAACGAATTTTGGTTGTAGTTCCACCAGAGTTCCACTGGAAGCGATCGCCCATGAGTGCAAAATGAATGGGAGTCTATGGAGCTAGACGGCTAAATTTGTCTCTTTCACCCGATTGCCGTTGAGAAATCTCAGATTTGATTGTAGGTTTTGAAGTTCAACATGGGTTATAGGTCGAAAGTTGAATTAACGAGTACTTATGTCCTTTCTATTTCTTACAGGTTGAGTTGTTGTTGTCCATAACACGCTAGCATTCTGCTAATGATGCTGATTGGTCGGTGAAGGACTGATTACAACCAGAGATACCGCTTGATGGCATCCGAAGTGGGACCAGAATGTTAAGGCGGACTCTTCTAGCATGTGTATTTACCTGTGTCAGCTGTGTTGTCGATACATCGAGAGAAAAGAAAGAACAGAGTGCGAAACCACCAAAGTGACTGAAGGATTGCCGTAAAGCAGTATCTCTGGTCGTATGATGTGTATGACGTCATTGATATTTTAAAATACTTTTTAAAGCAAATAAGTGACTCAAACAAAAATCTAATGTTAACCCAGCAATGTGTGATTTCTTTGCATCTCCTTTCGAATAGAACATTCAAATTACTAGACAAAAAATGATATCCTAAGAAAAGTGGATTTTGAGGGGTATAACTCCATAGACCTCCATTCATTCTGCACTCGTCCTGTGAGCGCCCTCATATGGAACCAGAGTGGAACTGCAACCAGTTCAGAAGCCGGAAGTTTACAGAGAGTGGGAGTTCTCCCCTTATTAGACATTCTCTGACATAACTAAAAGGCAAGTGTACTTAGAATACTTAATTATACTTTTCAGTATATCTCGATCAAAAGATTGAGTACATTATAGGCCAAACTGACACTAAAAATCAAGTATACCTAAGTGTAATTTTAAGTATATTTCTGAGAAGTACATACAAAGCAACAAAGTATTCTTTCATATTTTTTAGTAACTGTACACTTGTATGTAAGGATACTTTTTTGTAAGGATACGCTTTAACAAAGAACACAAACAGGGTCTCAAATTTACATGACTTTCCATTATGTGAGTGTGTGAGTATGTGAATGCGCAGATGATTGTTGAAATTGTTCCTTTTTCTTAACCTCGTCAAACAGAGGAAACCGACAATTTCTTTTCAGAATGAGTTTGCAAATGCCGTTGCAGGTCTGTGTGATATGTGAAATGCTTTTCACACTGAAGACACTTGTAAGGCTTCTCTACAGTGTGAATAATCATGTCAGTCTGTAGGTTTCCTTTCTTTGCAAAACTCTTTCCACAGTGAGGGCACATGAAAGGCTTCTCTCCGGTGTGAAGTTTTATAAAACTCTTATCTCTTGAGTGAATCTTCATGTGGTGATTAAGGGTATCTTTACGTCCAAAACTCTTTCCACACTGACATATGAACGGCTTCTCTCCAGTGTGAATTGTCATGCGAGTCTTAAAACCATCTTTTCGTGAGAAAATAATCTCACATTTTTTGCAGTTATTAGGACTCTCTCCAGTGTGAATTCTCATGTGGGTATTAAGGTTGTTTTTCTGTTTAAAATTTTTTCCACACTGAGGACATGTAAACGGCTTCTCTCCAGTGTGAATTATCATGTGGTTATTATGATTCCCTTTTAGTGATAAACTCTTCCCACACAGTTTGCAGGTGTAAGGACTCTCTCCAGTGTGAATTCTCATGTGGGTATTAAGGTTGTTTTTCTGTCCAAAACTTTTTCCACACTGAGGACATATGAACGACTTTTCTCTAGTGTGAATTCTCATGTGAGTATTAAGGTGGTTTGTATTTCTAAAACTTTTTCCACACCGAAGACATATGATCGGCTTCTCTCCAGTGTGAATTCTCAAGTGGGTATTAAAGAGATAGTTCAGTTTGAAATAATTTTTTGGTATGTTTTAGCTTACCTCAAGGGCATCCAAGATGTAGGTGTCTTTGTTTCCGCAGTAGTTTAAATTTTTTAGGTCAAACCGTTCTTGTCTGTCAGTCATATAATGCAGGTCTATGGTCACCACCTCAAAGAGCATGCACAGAGAAGTCCAAATTAAACATGATTTAATGACTCGTAAATGTAAGTACACATTGATGGCCTAAGACACGAAACGAGCGGTTTGTGTGAGAAAACGAACAGTATTTATTTCGTTTTTACCTCTTGTAACCACAGCCACGTCCAAGTGATCTGAGGGTGCGGGCGCTTCGGTCTACGCAAGCGCCGGAAGTGATCTCTCGCGCGTATACAAACAGTAAATGGAAAATAAAAAAGTGTTTTAAATATCATCAATTCAATTCAATTCACAATACACATTGTTTCATCACAGGCGTTTTGTCATCTCATCACAGGTGTTCGGCCATCTGAAGTCTCCGTGAGAGGCTGGATACAAACTGGAGCTGACGAACGCTATTTACCTCGGGACTGGCGTCCTGAGATAACAGCAGAAAAGCAAATGGGAAATAATTAGCATAGCTGATGTTCATAATATTAATGCATTCAAACTGATTCAGCAGTAGTATAAAAAGTAAGTATTATGTGAATGCTTGGTTAAAGAGATCCGTCTTTAATCTAGTTTTAAACTGGGACACCGAGTTTGAGCCTCGAACAATATCAGGAAGGCTATTCCAGAGTTTAGGAGCTAAATGTGAGAACGCCCTCCCTCCTTTAGTGGACTTAGATATCCTAGGAATGACCAGAAGCCTCGAATTTAGTGATCTTAAAGAGCGCGACGGATTGTAGGGCGATAGAAGATCCGTTAAATAGACTGGAGCTAAACCATTTAGGGCTTTATAGGTCAGTAGTAATACTTTGTAATTGATACGGAACTTAAAAGGTAACCAATGAAGTGATGATAAAATCGGTGTTATATGATCATATTTTCTTGATCTAGTAAGAACTCTAGCGGCTGCATTTTGGACTAACTGTAGCTTGTTTAATGAAGATGCAGGACAACCAGCTAATAAAGCATTACAGTAATCTAGTCTCGAGGTCATGAATGCATGAACTAACTTTTCTGCATCAGAAACGGATAGCATATTACGTAGCTTAGCAATGTTTGTAAGGTGGAAAAAGGCTGTTCTTGTAACATATGAAATATGATTTTCGAAAGTCAAGTTGCGGTCTAGTATAACACCCAGGTCTTTTACTGTAGTGGATAAAGTAACAGGGCATCCTTCTAAATTAAAGTTGTATTGTAAGGGATTTTGTGGGTAGTTTTTTGGACCAATAAGTAATACCTCCGTTTTATCGGAATTTAATAGCAGGAAATTACACGTCATCCAGCATTTTATATCTTTAAGACACTCTGTCAAGTTAGATAAGTTAGTGTTTTCATCTGGTCGTGATGAGATATAGAATTGAGTGTCATCAGCAGTGGAAATTAATTCCATGTTTTCTTATAATATTACCAAGTGGCAGCATATATATTGAGAATAATATATATTGAGAATAATATAATCCTAACTATATTTACATATTATTTACATACTAACTGTAATTACATATCACACATGTCACAGATCACAACCCAGGGTCTCTTAAAAAACTGGAACATTGCACCTTGAGCAAATTATGCTTGTTTTAAAGGGGTCATGAACTGGCTTTTTAATTTTTTTTTTTTATTGTTGTCTGAGGTCAACTTATGACGTTCCCTTGGTTTTTACATTCAAAAACATCAAAATAAGTAATAGGCTATTTTCTACCCTAGTTTTGAGCCTAGCTCAAAAACACTCAGTTTTTATGGGCGTCTCGCATTGAAGACTTGGAAGTAAACGCCCACTGCTGTGAGTGGATAACAGTTTTGCATTATTTAGCTATGCGTGTAATGCGCGAATCCGTGGGCGGGGCTAAACCGGCCGTGTTGAAGTAGGCGTTGATCTTCTTCTGCGGGGGGGTGGTGTTTTATCCTCTTTGTCATCATAGTTCCCCACTTTGAAAAACGAGTCGTTTGCTGAGCCTGGTGTCAATAAAAGCTTTTATTGGACTAACAAGGACGTTTTCAGTTCTGAAACTTACAGGATATTCTTATAATATGATGACCTCTTAGATGTCAAAAGCTCAAGGAAAATTTGATTTCTCAGTTCATCACCCCTTTAAAATCATTTGGTAAGCACCTTTTGCATCTTTTTCTTTTGGCGGAGGGCTTGGGAGGGACCAGCCGTGGAGGAAACTGCTTCCTCAACCAGTGTTGCCAACTTAGCGACTTTGTCGCTATATTTAGCGACTTTTCAGACCCCTTTAGCGACATTTTTAAAAAAAAGCGACTAGCGACAAATCTAGCGACTTTTTCAGACAAACCAGTAACCTCCAAATGTTGTCAGTTGTGCGAGCGCGAGCTCTTGCTTTCTTCCTGCCGTCACTCTCTCTCTCTCTCGGCGTCTCCCATTCAGTGAATGGCTGAGCGGCTCGTTCTTCTGTTGAGCACACAGCAGTTTTTTTTCCCGACGGACTTATCACTTATCTGCTTCTCTGTTGTTTTATATTTAAAGAATGTAGTTTGACCATTTTAATTTCCTTATTTTAATTTCCATATTTGTAATCACAGAGCTTTCATCCAGTTCCCGAACTCTCTCACTTCATATATTTTTAACATATACAAAATTGTGTCATTCAATATCATAGCTACTTCTATTGTCTTACAAAAAATAATATAGTAAATGAAAACAGCTTTATTGGACATTCGGCAATATTATATGATATGATATTAAAATACAGTATGTGAGCATGAATTTAGAGAGAAAACACATTAGGCAGGCAGAACGCAAGAACGACGGGATGACGTCATGAATATGCTAATTAACGTATGACGTCATCTAGCGACATTTAGCGACTTTTAGGGATGGCGTTAGCTACTTTCCTTTGAAAATAGTTGGCAACACTGTCCTCAACACATTCCTGCACTTTCCTCATATGATCCAGAGAGGGGATCACGAGCGCTCTTCAAAATGCCTCCTCCTGTAGCTATCCCCCTGTCACCAACTGGGATTTATTTCCCTCCAGATGACAAAGGCATTGTAGGTCGAAACATCAATAGAATACTGCCATGGGCCAGCGAGCCGTCTTCCTTCGTCAGGTATATGTTGCAACAATCTGGAATATCACAAAAAAGCATACGCAAAGATTTAGTATTACTACTCACATCCAGTGACAGTTCAATTCTCTTTACATGCCATTTAGCTTAGAATTTAAAAAAAGTATGTTATGCAATTATTTATGTATATATATTTATATTATAAATGTGTGTGTATATATATATACATACATACATTTAAAAAAATATATATATACATTTATAAATAAATAAAAAATATATATATAATATATATACATAAATAATTGCAATAATGGCATGTAAAGTGAATTCAACTATCACTGGATGTCATATATATATATATATATATATATTTATTATTATCATCATCATCATATTTTTATAATATATATTTATTTCAATAAAAAATTACAAAGTAGCAAATACCTTGTCAAGATTGTCCACTCCAGCTTTAGTCCTGTTGTAGTACAATATGATCTCGGGAACAGAGATGAGAACTGAGCCCGGCCTCTTGGATTAGACAGTGCACTTGGCAGCTCTGGCTTGTTCCTAAGGATCGTTCCTACCATTCTTATTTTCTTCATTAGGAGCTCAGTGCCAAGAGCATACGAAGTAAAAAAGTTGTCACAAGTGACAATATGTCCTTGAAGGTCATTCGACATTTCGAGGACTATTCTCTTTCCCAAGTTTCTCTCGTGTGGAATCCCTGGCGGTTTTCCAGTGTACATCTGCATGTTAAACCAGTAGCTCGATTTTGCATCGCAGGCTGCCCATATTTTAATGATATATTTGGCATTTTTTTGGCATATACTGTTTAAAAGGGCACCGGCCACCGGATTTGACATCTTCAGCTCTGACACAGGCATACCTTGTGGGTCCAGGGGTATTTCTTCTGACCTCCTCAGCCCGTGCTCTCCCTTGTGTCTATGGAGGAGGAATTGAACACAGAATTTCCCCGTTCTTAGAGAGGTAGGTTTCAGGGCCTTCTCTCTCAGGTGCAGGACCTTCCTCCTCCGAATCCTCATCCTCTGTGTCAGCCTCCGTGGAGTTTGGGTCAGCCTCTGTAAAATCTTCCTCTTCAGAGGTTTCAACTGGGTCATCTGGCTCAGTTCCCTCTTCTTCTTCATTACTGCTGTGTAGTAAATTCTCCAGGGTCTCCTGAGCAGTATATTTCTTTGCCATTGTGGAGAATGAACTGTGCTGAAAGTGGCAATATTTATACCCAATTTTTTGTTTACATAAACAAATGCTGTGATTGGCTTTTGTTTTCATAAACAAATGCTGTGATTGGCTTTTGTTTTCATAAACAGGTGCTGCAATAGGCCTGGAGGTTACTAGGGAAGAATTCCATCCTTTGATCTTACTCTGTGTTTGTGTGTGTGTGTGTGTGTGCGTGAGAGACATAGTGTGTGACTTTTGCATTTTGGATCTAATGTCTCCCCTTTATTTGATTAATTGATTTTATTTCACATATTCTCACATTTCTTTGTTACAGTTTCACCAGTCTCATATTTCCCTGTGTGTGTGTGTGTGTGTGTGTGTGAGTGTGAGTGTGAGTGTGTCTATTTTGCAGCCTTGATGGCTTACATTCTCCTGCTTTCATTGCTGTGCGCTTTATTTCTTACATTGATGAATAATTGCTTTTATTTCACACATTTCCCAAAATTAGCTTTTGCAATGACACACGTTCATTTGTGTGTGCGTGTGTTTTTGTGTGTATAAGTGTGTGTGTGTGTGTGTATTTGTCTGTTTTGCACTCTTGATGTTTTAGAGATTCACAACTTCACTGTTGTGTGCTTTTTTTTCTGCATCGTGGCTGATTTGTAGCTTGTACGCACAAAAAAACTCTGTATTTTCATATTTTTGCCAAATTCCCATTAATTTCCTATGGCGGTCACTTTTGACCTGAAGGTCCTGAGTGTGACTTTTTTCAGTATTGCACTTAAGTGAATGATAGTACATGCATGCAGGGAGTAGAGGAGTAACAGTAATACAAATAATAACTAGAAAAAGTTCGTCGAGACAAACTTTAAGTTGGCTTGTGAAAGTTTGGACCAATAAGTTTGAAGAAGTTTAAAGAAGTTTAAAGTTTAATTAGTTTATAGTTTAGTAAGAAAGAAAGAAAGATAGATTAGTTAAAAAGAAAGAAAAAAAGATTAGTAAGAAAGAAAGAAAGATAGATTAGTTAGAAAGAAAGAAAGAAAGAAAGAAAGATAGATAGATTAGTTAGAAAGAAAGATAGATTAGTAAGAAATAAAGAAAGAAAGAAATATAGATAAGTTAGAAAGAAAGAAAGATAGATTAGTTAGAAAGAAAAAAGGAAAGAAAGATAGATTAGTAAGAAAGAAAGAAAGAAAGATAAATTAGTAAGAAAGAAAAAAGATTGATTAGTAAGAAAGATAGAAAGATAGATAGATTAGTTAGAAAGAAAGAAAAAAAGATTAGTGAGAAAGAAAGATAGATTAGTTAGAAAGAAAGAAAGAAAGAGATTAGTTAGAAAGAAAAAGAAAGATAGATTAGTTAGAAAGAAAGAAAGATAGATTAGTTAGAAAGAAAGAAAGAAAGTTAATTAAAAAGAAAGAAAGAAAGATAGATTAGGTAGAAAGAAAGATAGAAAGATAGATAGATTAGTTAGAAAGAAAGAAAGAAAGATAGATAGATTAGTTAGAAAGAAAGAAAAAAAGATTAGTTAGAAAGAAAGAAAGAAAGATAGATTAGTTAGAAAAAAAGAAAGAAAAAAGATTAGTAAGAAAGAAAGAAAGATAGATTAGTTAGAAAGAAAAAAGGAAAGAAAGATAGATTAGTAAGAAAGAAAGAAAGAAAGATAAATTAGTAAGAAAGAAAGAAAGATTGATTAGTAAGAAAGATAGAAAGATAGATAGATTAGTTAGAAAGAAAGAAAGAAAAAAAGATTAGTGAGAAAGATAGATTAGTTATAAAGAAAGAAAGAAAGTTAATTAAAAAGAAAGAAAGATAGATAGATTAGTTAGAAAGAAAGAAAAAAAGATTAGTGAGAAAGAAAGATAGATTAGTTAGAAAGAAAGAAAGAAAGAAAGAGATTAGTTAGAAAGAAAAAGAAAGATAGATTAGTTAGAAAGAAAGAAAGATAGATTAGTTAGAAAGAAAGAAAGAAAGAAAGAAAGAAAGTTAATTAAAAAGAAAGAAAGAAAGATAGATTAGGTAGAAAGAAAGATAGAAAGATAGATAGATTAGTTAGAAAGAAAGAAAGAAAGTTAATTAAAAAGAAAGAAAGAAAGATTAGTTAGAAAGATAGATTAGTTAGAAAGAAAGAAAGAAAAAAAGATTAGTAAGAAAGAAAGATAGATTAGTTAGAAAGAAAGAAAGAATGAAAGAAAGAATGAAAGAAAGAAAGAAAGAAAGTAAGAAAGAAAGAAAGAAATATAGATAAGTTAGAAAGAAAGAAAGATAGATTAGTTAGAAAGAAAGAAAAAAAGATTAGTTAGAAAGAAAGAAAGAAAGATAGATTAGTTAGAAAAAAAGAAAGAAAGAAAGATTAGTAAGAAAGAAAGAAAGAAAGATAGATTAGTGAGAAAGATAGATTAGTTAGAAAGAAAGAAAGAAAAAAAGATTAGTGAGAAAGAAAGATAGATTAGTTAGAAAGAAAGAAAGAAAGAAAGAGATTAGTTAGAAAGAAAAAGAAAGATAGATTAGTTAGAAAGAAAAAAGGAAAGAAAGATAGATTAGTAAGAAAGAAAGAAAGAAAGATAAATTAGTAAGAAAGAAAGAAAGATTGATTAGTAAGAAAGATAGAAAGATAGATAGATTAGTTGGAAAGAAAGAAAGAAAAAAAGATTAGTGAGAAAGAAAGATAGATTAGTTATAAAGAAAGAAAGAAAGAGATTAGTTAGAAAGAAAAAGAAAGATAGATTAGTTAGAAAGAAAGAAAGATAGATTAGTTAGAAAGAAAGAAAGAAAGAAAGAAAGAAAGTTAATTAAAAAGAAAGAAAGAAAGATAGATTAGGTAGAAAGAAAGATAGAAAGATAGATAGATTAGTTAGAAAGAAAGAAAGAAAGTTAATTAAAAAGAAAGAAAGAAAGATTAGTTAGAAAGATAGATTAGTTAGAAAGAAAGAAAGAAAAAAAGATTAGTAAGAAAGAAAGATAGATTAGTTAGAAAGAAAGAAAGAATGAAAGAAAGAATGAAAGAAAGAAAGAAAGAAAGAAAGAAAGAAAGAAAGAAATATAGATAAGTTAGAAAGAAAGAAAGAGATTAGTTAGAAAGAAAGAAAAAAAGATTAGTTAGAAAGAAAGAAAGAAAGATAGATTAGTTAGAAAAAAAGAAAGAAAAAAAGATTAGTAAGAAAGAAAGAAAGATAGATTAGTTAGAAAGAAAAAAGGAAAGAAAGATAGATTAGTAAGTAAGAAAGAAAGAAAGATAGATTAGTGAGAAAGATAGATTAGTTAGAAAGAAAGAAAGAAAAAAAGATTAGTGAGAAAGAAAGATAGATTAGTTAGAAAGAAAGAAAGAAAGAGATTAGTTAGAAAGAAAAAGAAAGATAGATTAGTTAGAAAGAAAGAAAGATAGATAGTTTAGTTAGAAAGAAAGAAAAATAGATTTGTTAGAATAAAAGATAGATTAGTTAAAAAGAAAGAAAGATAGATTAGTTAGAAAGAAAAAAGATAGATTAGTTAGAAAGAAAGAAAGAGATTTGTTAGAATGAAGGAAAGATAGATTAGTTAGAAAGAAAGAAAGATAGATAGATTAGTTAGAAAGAAAGATAGATTAGTCAAAACGAAAAGATGGATTAGTTAGAAAGAAAGAAAAATAGATTTGTTAGAATAAAAGATAGATTAGTTAAAAAGAAAGAAAGATAGATAGATTAGTTAGAAAGAAAGTTAGATTAGTTAGAAAGAAAGAAAGATAGATTAGAAAGAAAGATAGATAGATAGATTAGTTAGAAAGAAAGATAAATAGATTAGTTAGAAAGAAAGAAAGAAAGATAGATTAGTTAGTTAGAAAGAAAGTTAGATTAGTTAGAAAGAAAGATAGATTAGTTAGAATGAAAGAAAGATAGAGTAGTTAGAAAGAAAGAAAGATAGATTAGTTAGAAAGAAAGATAGATAAGTTAGAAAGAAAGATAGATAGATTAGTTAGAAAGAAAGATAGATTAGTTAGAATAAAAGATAGATTAGTTAAAAAGAAAGAAAGATAGATAGATTAGTTAGAAAGAAAAAAGATAGATTAGTTAGAAAGAAAGAAAGAGATTTGTTAGAATGAAGGAAAGATAGATTAGTTAGAAAGAAAGAAAGATAGATAGATTAGTTAGAAAGAAAGATAGATTAGTCAAAACGAAAAGATGGATTAGTTAGAAAGAAAGAAAAATAGATTTGTTAGAATAAAAGATAGATTAGTTAAAAAGAAAGAAAGATAGATAGATTAGTTAGAAAGAAAGTTAGATTAGTTAGAAAGAAAGAAAGATAGATTAGAAAGAAAGATAGATAGATAGATTAGTTAGAAAGAAAGATAAATAGATTAGTTAGAAAGAAAGAAAGAAAGATAGATTAGTTAGTTAGAAAGAAAGTTAGATTAGTTAGAAAGAAAGATAGATTAGTTAGAATGAAAGAAAGATAGAGTAGTTAGAAAGAAAGAAAGATAGATTAGTTAGAAAGAAAGATAGATAAGTTAGAAAGAAAGATAGATAGATTAGTTAGAAAGAAAGATAGATTAGTTAGAAAGAAAGATAGATTAGTTAGAATGAAAGAAAGATAGAGTAGTTAGAAAGAAAGAAAGATAGATTAGTTAGAAAGAAAGATAGATTAGTTAGAATGAAAGAAAGATAGAGTAGTTAGAAAAAAAAAGATAGATTAGTTAGCAAGAAAGATAGATTAGTTAGAATGAAAGAAAGATAGAGTAGTTAGAAAGAAAGAAAGATTAGTTAGAAAGAAAGATAGATTAGTTAGAAAGAAAGATAGATAGATTAGTTAGAAAGAAAGAGATTGATTAGTTAGAAAGAAAGATAGATTAGTTAGAATGAAAGAAAGATAGAGTAGTTAGAAAGAAAGAAAGATAGATTAGTTAGAAAGAAAGTTCGATTAGTTAGAAAGAAAGAAAGATAGATTAGAAAGAAAGATAGATAGATAGATAGATTAGTTAGAAAGAAAGATAAATAGATTTGTTAGAAAGAAAGAAAGAAAGATAGATTAGTTAGTTAGAAAGAAAGTTAGATTAGTTAGAAAGAAAGATAGATTAGTTAGAATGAAAGAAAGATAGAGTAGTTAGAAAGAAAGAAAGATAGATTAGTTAGAAAGAAAGATAGATAAGTTAGAAAGAAAGATATATAGATTAGTTAGAAAGAAAGATATATAGATTAGTTAGAAAGAAAGATAGATTAGTTAGAAAGAAAGATAGATTAGTTAGAATGAAAGAAAGATAGAGTAGTTAGAAAGAAAGAAAGATTAGTTAGAAAGAAAGATAGATTAGTTAGAAAGAAAGAAAGATAGAGTAGTTAGAAAGAAAAAAGATAGATCAGTTAGAAATAAAGATAGATTAGTTAGAAAGAAAAAAGATAGATTAGTTAGAATGAAAGAAAAAATAGATTAGTTAGAAAGAAAGATAGAGTAGTTAGAAAGAAAGAAAGATAGATTAGTTAGAAAGAAAGATAGATAAGTTAGAAAGAAAGATATATAGATTAGTTAGAAAGAAAGATAGATTAGTTAGAAAGAAAGATAGATTAGTTAGAATGAAAGAAAGATAGAGTAGTTAGAAAGAAAGAAAGATAGATTAGTTAGAAAGAAAGATAGATTAGTTAGAATGAAAGAAAGATAGAGTAGTTAGAAAGAAAAAAGATTGATCAGTTAGAAAGAAAGATAGATTAGTTAGAAAGAAAAAAGATAGATTAGTTAGAATGAAAGAAAAAATAGATTAGTTAGAAAGAAAGAAAGAAAGAAAGAGATGTATAGATAGAAAGAGAGATAGATAGTTGAAAGAGATAGATGGATAGATAGATAGATAGATTGATAGATAGATAGATAGATAGATAATAAGTTTATTAGTACATATAGAATGGTAGTTTAATTGAGTCTAGGGCTTCAGGGAGTTTAGATTTGAGTTTATTTGGTGTCCACTGCTGGGCCACCGTAGTCTTGGCTCAATTTGAACTGTTGCAATGAAAGTCAATGGGATTTTTATGATTTTTCATATTAATTTTTAAGAAATCTGAAAGTCAAATCAGTTTGAAAAGATATAGCACGCCGAGTCAGAACAGTCTGAAGGTCTGACCCGAGTTTGGAGTTTGTAGAGTTAAAGCTCTAGGACGAGTTAGAGTCAGAATTTTTTGGGTAAGAAAAATAAGAAGAAGAAGAATAACTAGAAAAAGTTCGTCGAGACAAACTTTAAGTTGGCTTGTGAAAGTTTGGACCAATAAGTTTGAAGAAGTTTAAAGAAGTTTAAAGTTGAATTAGTTTATAGTTTAGTAAGAAAGAAAGAAAGATAGATTAGTTAAAAAGAAAGAAAGAAAAAAAGATTAGTAAGAAAGAAAGAAAGATAGATTAGTTAGAAAGAAAGAAAGAAAGAAAGATAGATAGATTAGTTAGAAAGAAAGATAGATTAGTAAGAAAGAAAGAAAGAAAAAAAGATTAGTAAGAAAGAAAGAAAGATAGATTAGTTAGAAAGAAAAAAGGAAAGAAAGATAGATTAGTTAGAAAGAAAGAAAAAAAGATTAGTGAGAAAGAAAGATAGATTAGTTAGAAAGAAAGAAAGAAAGAGATTAGTTAGAAAGAAAAAGAAAGATAGATTAGTTAGAAAGAAAGAAAGATAGATTAGTTAGAAAGAAAGAAAGAAAGAAAGAAAGTTAATTAAAAAGAAAGAAAGAAAGATAGATTAGGTAGAAAGAAAGAAAGATAGAAAGATAGATAGATTAGTTAGAAAGAAAGAAAGAAAGGAAGAAAGTTAATTAAAAAGAAAGAAAGAAAGTTAATTAAAAAGACAGAAAGATAGATTAGTTAGAAAAAAAGAAAGAAAAAAGATTAGTAAGAAAGAAAGAAAGATAGATTAGTTAGAAAGAAAAAAGGAAAGAAAGATAGATTAGTAAGAAAAAAAGAAAGATAAATTAGTAAGAAAGAAAGAAAGATTGATTACTAAGAAAGATAGAAAGATAGATAGATTAGTTAGAAAGAAAGAAAGAAAAAAAGATTAGTGAGAAAGAAAGATAGATTAGTTATAAAGAAAGAAAGAAAGAGATTAGTTAGAAAGAAAAAGAAAGATAGATTAGTCAGAAAGAAAGAAAGATAGATTAGTTAGAAAGAAAAAAGGAAAGAAAGATAGATTAGTTAGAAAGAAAGAAAGAAAGAGATTAGTTAGAAAGAAAAAGAAAGATAGATTAGTTAGAAAGAAAGAAAGATAGATTAGTTAGAAAGAAAGAAAGAAAGAAAGAAAGTTAATTAAAAAGAAAGAAAGAAAGATAGATTAGGTAGAAAGAAAGAAAGATAGAAAGATAGATAGATTAGTTAGAAAGAAAGAAAGAAAGATAGAAAGTTAATTAAAAAGAAAGAAAGAAAGATAGATTAGGTAGAAAGAAAGAAAGATAGAAAGATAGATAGATTAGTTAGAAAGAAAGAAAGAAAGATAGATTAGTTAGAAAAAAAGAAAGAAAAAAGATTAGTAAGAAAGAAAGAAAGATAGATTAGTTAGAAAGAAAAAAGGAAAGAAAGATAGATTAGTAAGAAAGAAAAAAAGATTAGTGAGAAAGAAAGATAGATTAGTTATAAAGAAAGAAAGAAAGAGATTAGTTAGAAAGAAAAAGAAAGATAGATTAGTCAGAAAGAAAGAAAGATAGATTAGTTAGAAAGAAAAAAGGAAAGAAAGATAGATTAGTTAGAAAGAAAGAAAGAAAGAGATTAGTTAGAAAGAAAAAGAAAGATAGATTAGTTAGAAAGAAAGAAAGATAGATTAGTTAGAAAGAAAGAAAGAAAGAAAGAAAGTTAATTAAAAAGAAAGAAAGAAAGATAGATTAGGTAGAAAGAAAGAAAGATAGAAAGATAGATAGATTAGTTAGAAAGAAAGAAAGAAAGATAGATTAGTTAGAAAAAAAGAAAGAAAAAAGATTAGTAAGAAAGAAAGAAAGATAGATTAGTTAGAAAGAAAAAAGGAAAGAAAGATAGATTAGTAAGAAAAAAAGAAAGATAAATTAGTAAGAAAGAAAGAAAGATTGATTAGTAAGAAAGATAGAAAGATAGATAGATTAGTTAGAAAGAAAGAAAGAAAAAAAGATTAGTGAGAAAGAAAGATAGATTAGTTATAAAGAAAGAAAGAAAGAGATTAGTTAGAAAGAAAAAGAAAGATAGATTAGTCAGAAAGAAAGAAAGATAGATTAGTTATAAAGAAAGAAAGAAAGAAAGAAAGAAAGAAAGAAAGTTAATTAAAAAGAAAGAAAGAAAGATAGATTAGGTAGAAAGAAAGATAGAAAGATAGATAGATTAGTTAGAAAGAAAGAAAGAAAGTTAATTAAAAAGAAAGAAAGAAAGATTAGTTAGAAAGATAGATTAGTTAGAAAGAAAGAAAGAAAAAAAGATTAGTAAGAAAGAAAGATAGATTAGTTAGAAAGAAAGAATGAAAGAAAGAAAGAAAGAAAGAAAGAAAGAAATATAGATAAGTTAGAAAGAAAGAAAGATAGATTAGTTAGAAAGAAAAAAAGATTAGTTAGAAAGAAAGAAAGAAAGATAGATTAGTTAGAAAGAAAAAAGGAAAGAAAGATAGATTAGTAAGAAAGAAAGAAAGATAGATTAGTGAGAAAGATAGATTAGTTAGAAAGAAAGAAAGATTAGTTAGAAAGAAAGAAAGAAAGATAGATTAGTTAGAAAGAAAGAAAGAAAGAGATTAGTTAGAAAGAAAAAGAAAGATAGATTAGTTAGAAAGAAAGAAAGATAGATTAGTTAGAAAGAAAGAAAGAAAGAAAGAAAGAAAGTTAATTAAAAAGAAAGAAAGAAAGATAGATTAGGTAGAAAGAAAGATAGATAGAAAGATAGATAGATTAGTTAGAAAGAAAGAAAAAAAAGAAAGATAGATTAGTTAGAAAGAAAGAAAGATAGATTAGTTAGAAAGAAATAAATAAATAAAGTTAATTAAAAAGAAAGAAAGAAAGAAAGAAAGATAGATTAGTTAGAAAGAAAGAAAGATAGATTAGTTAGAAAGAAAGATAGATTAGTTAGAAAGAAAGATAAATTAGTTAGAAAGAAAGATAGATTAGTTAAAAAACAAAGAAAGAGATTTGTTAGAAAGAAAGATTAGGTAGAAAGAAAGATAGATAGAAAGATAGATAGATTAGTTAGAAAGAAAGAAAAAAAAGAAAGATAGATTAGTTAGAAAGAAAGAAAGATAGATTAGTTAGAAAGAAATAAATAAATAAAGTTAATTAAAAAGAAAGAAAGAAAGAAAAAAGATAGATTAGTTAGAAAGAATGAAAAAAGAAAGAAAGAAAGAAAGATTGGTTAGAAAGAAAGATAGATTAGTTAGAAAGAAAGATAGAACGAAAGATGGATTAGTTAGAAAGAAAGAAACAGATTAGTTAGAAAGAAAGAAAGAAAGAAAGATTAGTTAGAAAGATTAGTTAGTTAGAAAGAAAAAAAGATAGATTAGTTAGAAAGAAAGAAAGATATATTAGTTAGAAAGAAAGATAGATAGATTAGTTAGAAAGAAAGATAGATTAGTTAGAAAGAAAGATAGATTAGTTAGAAAGAAAGAAAGATAGATTAGTTAGAAAGATAGATCAATTAGTTAGAAAGAAAGATAGATTAGTTAGAAAGAAAGAAAGATAGATTAGTTAGAAAGAAATAAAGAACGATAGATTAGTTAGAAATAAAGATAGATAGATTAGTTAGAAAGAAAAAAGATACATTTGTTAGAATGAAAGAAAGATAGATTAGTTAGAAAGAAAGAAAGAAAGAATGATAGATTGGTTAGTAAGAAAGAAAGAAAGAAAGAAAGAAAGAAAGAACGATAGATTAGTTAGAAAGAAAGATAGATTAGTTAGAAAGAAAGATAGATTAGTTAGAAAGAAAGATAGATAGATTAGTTAGAAAGAAAGAAAGATAGATTAGTTAGAAAGAAAGATAGATAGATTAGTTAGAAAGATTAGTTACAAAGAAAGAAAGATAGATAGATTAGTTAGAAAGAAAGATAGATTATTTAGAAAGAAAGAAAGAAAGAAAGATAGATTAGTTAGAAAGAAAGAAAGAAAGATTAGTTAGAAAGAAAGAGATAGATTAGTTAGAAAGAAAAAAGATAGATTAGTTAGAAAGAAAGAAAAAAGAAAGTAAGAAAGAAAGTAAGTAAGATTGGTTAGAAAGAAAGATAGATTAGTTAGAAAGACAGAAAGATTAGTTAGAATGAAAGAAAGATAGAGTAGTTAGAAAGAAAGAAAGATAGATAGATTAGTTAGAAAGAAAGAAAGATAGATTAGTTAGAAAGAAAGAATGAAAGAAAGAAAGAAAGAAAGAAAGAAAGAAAGAAATATAGATAAGTTAGAAAGAAAGAAAGATAGATTAGTTAGAAAGAAAGAAAAAAAGATTAGTTAGAAAGAAAGAAAGATAGATTAGTTAGAAAGAAAAAAGGAAAGAAAGATAGATTAGTAAGAAAGAAAGAAAGATAGATTAGTGAGAAAGATAGATTAGTTAGAAAGAAAGAAAGAAAAAAAGATTAGTGAGAAAGAAAGATAGATTAGTTAGAAAGAAAGAAAGAAAGAGATTAGTTAGAAAGAAAAAGAAAGATAGATTAGTTAGAAAGAAAGAAAGATAGATTAGTTAGAAAGAAAGAAAGAAAGTTAATTAAAAAGAAAGAAAGAAAGATAGATTAGGTAGAAAGAAAGATAGATAGAAAGATAGATAGATTAGTTAGAAAGAAAGAAAGAAAGTTAATTAAAAAGAAAGAAAGAAAGATTAGTTAGAAAGATAGATTAGTTAGAAAGAAAGAAAGAAAAATGATTAGTAAGAAAGAAAGATAGATTAGTTAGAAAGACAGAAAGAAAGAAAGAAATATAGATAAGTTAGAAAGAAAGAAAGATAGATTAGTTAGAAAGAAAGAAAAAAAGATTAGTTAGAAAGAAAGAAAGAAAGATAGATTAGTGAGATAGATAGATTAGTTAGAAAGAAAGAAAAAAAAGAAAGATAGATTAGTTATAAAGAAAGAAAGATAGATTAGTTAGAAATAAATAAATAAATAAAGTTAATTAAAAAGAAAGAAAGAAAGAAAGAAAGATAGATTAGTTAGAAAGAAAGAAAGATAGATTAGTTAGAAAGAAAGATAGATTAGTTAGAAAGAAAGATAAATTAGTTAGAAAGAAAGATTAGTTAGAAAGATAGATAGATTAGTTAGAAAGAAAAAAGATAGATTAGTTAGAAAGAATGAAAAAAGAAAGAAAGAAAGAAAGATTGGTTAGAAAGAAAGATAGATTAGTTAGAAAGAAAGATAGAAAGAAAGATGGATTAGTTAGAAAGAAAGAAACATTAGTTAGAAAGAAAGAAAGAAAGATTAGTTAGAAAGATTAGTTAGTTAGAAAGAAAGAAAGATAGATTAGTTAGAAAGAAAGAAAGATATATTAGTTAGAAAGAAAGAAAGATATATTAGTTAGAAAGAAAGATAGATAGATTAGTTAGAAAGAAAGATAGATTAGTTAGAAAGAAAGATAGATTAGTTAGAAAGAAAGAAAGATAGATTAGTTAGAAAGATAGATCAATTAGTTAGAAAGAAAGATAGATTAGTTAGAAAGAAAGAAAGATAGATTAGTTAGAAAGAAATAAAGAACGATAGATTAGTTAGAAATAAAGATAGATAGATTAGTTAGAAAGAAAAAAGATACATTTGTTAGAATGAAAGAAAGATAGATTAGTTAGAAAGAAAGAAAGAAAGAATGATAGATTGGTTAGTAAGAAAGAAAGAAAGAAAGAAAGAAAGAACGATAGATTAGTTAGAAAGAAAGATAGATTAGTTAGAAAGAAAGATAGATTAGTTAGAAAGAAAGATAGATAGATTAGTTAGAAAGAAAGAAAGATAGATTAGTTAGAAAGAAAGATAGATAGATTAGTTAGAAAGATTAGTTACAAAGAAAGAAAGAAAGATAGATAGATTAGTTAGAAAGAAAGATAGATTATTTAGAAAGAAAGAAAGAAAGAAAGATAGATTAGTTAGAAAGAAAGAAAGAAAGATTAGTTAGAAAGAAAGAGATAGATTAGTTAGAAAGAAAAAAGATAGATTAGTTAGAAAGAAAGAAAAAAGAAAGTAAGAAAGAAAGTAAGTAAGATTGGTTAGAAAGAAAGATAGATTAGTTAGAAAGACAGAAAGATTAGTTAGAATGAAAGAAAGATAGAGTAGTTAGAAAGAAAGAAAGATAGATAGATTAGTTAGAAAGAAAGAAAGATAGATTAGTTAGAAAGAAAGAAAGAAAGATTAGTTAGAAAGAAAGAAAGATAGATTAGTTAGAAAGAAAGAAAGATTAGTTAGAAAGAAAAAGATAGATTAGTTAGAAAGAAAGAAAGATAGATTAGTTAGAAAGAAAAAAAAATAGATTAGTTGGAAAGAAAGAAAGAAAGAAAGAAAGAAAGAAAGAAAGATTGGTTAGAAAGAAAGAAAGATAGATTAGTTAGAAAGAAAGAAAGAAAGAAAGAAAGAAAGAAAGAAAGATAGATTAGTTAGAAAGAAAGAAAGAAACATTAGTTAGAAAGAAAGATAGATTAGTTAGAAAGAAAGAAAGATAGATTAGTTAGAAAGAAAGATAGATAGATTAGTTAGAAAGAAAGATAGATTAGTTAGAAAGAAAGAAAGATAGCTTAGTTAGAATAAAAGATGGATCAGTTAGAAAGAAAGATTAGTAAGAAAGACAGAAAGATTAGTAAGAAAGAAAGAAGGAAAGAAAGATGGATTATTTAGAATTAAAGATGGATCAGTTAGAAAGAAAGAAAGACAGAAAGAAAGATGGATTAGTTAGAAAGAAAGAAATATGGATTAGTTAGAAAGAAGAAAGAATGAAAGAAAGAAAGAAAGAAAGAAAGAAAGAAAGAAAGAAAGAAAGAAAGGAGGAGAGAAAGAAAGATGGATTAGTTAGAATGAAAGATGGATCAGTTAGAAAGAAAGATTAGTAAGAAAGATAGAAAGAAAGATGGATTAGTTAGAAAGACAGAAATATGGATTAGTTAGAAAGAAGAAAGAATGAAAGAAAGAAAGAAAGAAAGAACAAAAGAAAAAAGAAAGAAAGATGGATCAGTTAGAAAAAAAGATTAGTAAGAAAGAAAGGAAGAAATATGGATTAGTTGGAAAGAAACATTAGTAAGAAAGAAAGAAAGATGGATTAGTTAGAAAGAAAAAAATAAAGATGGATTAGTTAGAAAGAAAGATAGATTAGTTAGAAAGAAAGAATGATGGATTAGTTAGAAAGAAAGGAAGATAGATTAGTAAGAAAGAAAGAAAGAAAGAAAGAAAGATAGATTAGTTAGAAGGAAAGAAAGAAATATTAGTTAGAAAGAAAGATATATTAGTAAGAAAGATAGATTAGTAAGAAAGAAAGAAAGAAAAGAAAAAAAGATGGTTTAGTTAGAAAGAAAGATAGATTAGTAAGAAAGAAAGAATGATGGATTAGTTAGAAAGAAAGAAAGATGGATTTGTTAGAAAGAAAGAGAAAGAAAGAAAGAAAGATATATTAGTTAGAAAGAAAGATAGATTAGTTAGAAAGAAAGAAGGAAAGATAGATTAGTTAGAAAGAAAGATTAGTTAGAAAGAAAGATATGTTAGTTAGAAAGAAAGAAAGATTAGTTAGAAAGAAAGAAAGATAGATTAGTTAGAAAGAAAGAAAGATTAATTAGAAAAAAGAAAGAAAGAAAGATTAGTTAGAAAGAAAGAAAGAAAGATTAGTTAGAAAAAGGAAAGAAAGAAAGATTAGTTAGAAAGAAAGAAAAAAGATTAGTTAGAAGGAAAGAAAGAAAGATTAGTTAGAAAGAAAGAAAGAAAGATAGAAAGAAAGATTAGTTAGAAAGAAAGAAAAATTACTTAGAAAAAAAGAAAGAAAGAAAGGAAGATTAGTTTGAAAAAAAAGAAAGATTAGGTAGAAAGAAAGAAAGAAAGATTAGTTGGAAAGAAAGAAAGATTAGTAAGAAAGAAAGAAAGATTAGTTAGAGAGAAAGAAAGAAAGAAAGAAAGAAAGAAAGAAAGAAAGAAAGAAAGAAGGAAAGAAAGAAAGAAGGAAAAATATTAGTTAGAAAGAAAGAAAGAAAAAAGATTAGTTAGAAAGAAAAAAGATTAGTTAGAAAGAAAAAAGATTAGTTAGAAACAAAAAATATTAGTTAGAAAGAAAGATTGGTTAGAAAAAAGTAAGAAAGAAAGATTAGTTAGAAAAAAGAAAGAAAGATAAGTTAGAAAGAAAGATTAGTTAGAAAGAAAATTTGTTAGAAAGAAAGTAAGAAAAAAGATTAGTTAGAAAGAAATTAAGAAAAAAAGATTAGTTAGAAAGAAAGAAAGATTAGTTAGAAAAAAGAAAGAAAGATTCGTTTGAAAAAAGAAAGAAAGAAAGAAAGATTTGTTTGAAAAAAGAAAGAAAGATAGATAGATAAGTTAGAAAGAAAGAAAGATAGATTAGTTAGAAAGAAAGATAGATAGATTAGTTAGAAAGAAAGATAGATTAGTTAGAAAGAAAGAAAGATAGATTAGTTAGAAAGAAAGAAAGATAGATTAGTTAGAAAGAAAGAAAGAACGATAGATTAGTTAGAAATAAAGAAAGATAGATAGATAGATTAGTTAGAAAGAAAGAAAGAAAGAAAGATTAGTTAAATCGTGAGAAAGAATGATAGATTGGTTAGAAAGAAAGATAGATTAGTAAGAAAGGAAGAAAGAACGATAGATAAGTTAGAAAGAAAGATAGATTAGTTAGAAAGAAAGATAGATAGATTTGTTAGAAAGAAAGTTAGATAGATTTGCTAGAAAGAAAGAAAGATTAGTTCGAAAGAAAGAAAGATTAGTTAGAAAGAAAGAAAGAAAGATATATTAGTTAGAAAGAAAGATAGATAGATTAGTTAGAAAGAAAGATAGATTAGTTAGAAAGAAAGAAAGATAGATTAGTTAGAAAGAAAGAAAGATAGATTAGTTAGAAAGAAAGAAAGAACGATAGATTAGTTAGAAATAAAGAAAGATGATAGATTAGTTAGAAATAAAGAAAGATAGATAGATAAGTTAGAAAGAAAGAAAGAAAGATTAGTTACAAAGAAAGAAAGAATGATAGATTGGTTAGAAAGAAAGAAAGATTAGTTAGAAAGAAAGATAGATTAGTTAGAAAGAAAAAAGATAGATTAGTTAGAAAGAAAGAAAGAAAGAAAGAAAGAAAGAAAGATAGATTAGTTAGAAAGATTAGTTAGTTAGAAAGAAAGAAAGATAGATTAGTTAGAAAGAAATATAGATAGATAGATAGATTAGTTAGAAAGAAAGAAAGATAGATTAGTTAGAAAGAAAGAAAGAAAGATATATTAGTTAGAAAGAAAGATAGATAGATTAGTTAGAAAGAAAGATAGATTAGTTAGAAAGAAAGAAAGATAGATTAGTTAGAAAGATAGATAGATAAGTTAGAAAGAAAGAAAGAAAGAAAGATTAGTTAGAAAGAAAGAAAGATAGATTGGTTAGAAAGAAAGAAAGATTAGTTAGAAAGAAAGATAGATAGATTAGTTAGAAAGAAAAAAGATAGATTAGTTAGAAAGAAAGAAAGTAAGAAAGAAAGAAAGAAAGATTGGTTAGAAAGAAAGATAGATTAGTTAGAAAGATAGAAAGAAAGATAGATTAGTTAGAAAGAAAGAAACATAGATTAGTTAGAAAGAAAGAAAGAAAGATAGATTAGTTAGAAAGAAAGAAAGATTAGTTAGTTAGAAAGAAAGAAAGATAGATTAGTTAGAAAGAAAGATAGATTAGTTAGAAAGAAAGAAAGATAGATTAGTTAGAAAGAAAGATAGATTAGTTAGAAAGATAGATAGATAGATAGATTAGTTAGAAAGAAAGAAAGATAGATTAGTTAGAAAGAAAGATAGATAGATTAGTTAGAAAGAAAGATAGATTAGTTAGAAAGAAAGAAAGATAGATTAGTTAGAAAGAATGAAAAAAGAAAGAAAGAAAGAAAGATTGGTTAGAAAGAAAGATAGATTAGTTAGTAAGAAAGATATAAAGAAAGATGGATTAGTTAGAAAGAAAGAAACATAGATTAGTTAGAAAGAAAGAAAGAAAGAAAGATAGATTAGTTAGAAAGACTAGTTAGTTAGAAAGAAAGAGATAGATTAGTTAGAAAGAAAGATAGATAGATAGATAGATTAGTTAGAAAGAAAGAAAGATATATTAGTTAGAAAGAAAGATAGATAGATTAGTTAGAAAAAAAAGATAGACTAGTTAGAAAGAAAGAAAGATAGATTAGTTAGAAAGAAAGATAGATAGATTAGTTAGAAAGAAAGAAAGATTAGTTAGAAAGAAAGAAAGAATGATAGATTGGTTAGAAAGAAAGAAAGATAGATTAGTAAGAAAGAAAGAAAGGAATAAAGAACGATAGATTAGTTAGAAATAAAGATAAAGTAGTTAGAAAGAAAGATAGATAGATTAGTTAGAAAGAAAGATAGATAGATAGATTAGTTAGAAAGAAAGATAGATTATTTAGAAAGAAAGAAAGATAGATTAGTTAGAAAGAAAGAAAGATTAGTTAGAAAGAAAGAAAGATTAGTTAGAAAGAAAGATAGATAGATTAGTTAGAAAGAAAAAAAGAAAGAAAGAAAGAAAGAAAGAAAAATTGGTTAGAAAGAAAGATAGATTAGTTTGAAAGATAGAGATTAGTTAGAAAGAAAGAAAAGATTAGTTAGAATGAAAGATAGATAGATTAGTTAGAAAGAAAGAAAGATAGATAGATTAGTTAGAAAGAAAGAAAGATTAGTTAGAAAGAAAAAAGATAGATTAGTTAGAAAGAAAGAATAAAAGAAAGTAAGAAAGAAAGAATGAAAGATTGGTTAGAAAGAAAGAGATTAGTTAGAAAGATAGATAGATTAGTTAGAAAGAAAGAAAAGTTAGAATGAAAGAAAGATAGAGTAGTTAGAAAGAAAGAAAGATAGATAGATTAGTTAGAAAGAAAGATAGATTAGTTAGAAAGAAAGTAAGGTAGATTAGTTAGAAAGAAAGATAGATTAGTTAGAAAGAAGAAAGATAGATTAGTTAGAAAGAAAGAAAGATTAGTTAGAAAGAAAGAAAGATAGATCAGTTAGCAAGAAAGAAATATTAGTTAGAAAGAAAGAAAGATTAGTTTGAAAGAAAGAAAGATTAGTTTGAAAGAAAGATAGATTAGTAAGAAAGAAAGAAATAAAGAAAGATTAGGTAGAAAGAAAGAAAGATTAGTTAGAAAGATAGATAGATTAGTTAGAAAGAAAGAAAAGTTAGAATGAAAGAAAGATAGAGTAGTTAGAAAGAAAGAAAGATAGATAGATTAGTTAGAAAGAAAGATAGATTAGTTAGAAAGAAAGAAAAGTTAGAATGAAAGAAAGATAGAGTAGTTAGAAAGAAAGAAAGATAGATAGATTAGTTAGAAAGAAAGATAGATTAGTTAGAAAGAAAGTAAGGTAGATTAGTTAGAAAGAAAGATAGATTAGTTAGAAAGAAGAAAGATAGATTAGTTAGAAAGAAAGAAAGATTAGTTAGAAAGAAAGAAAGATAGATCAGTTAGCAAGAAAGAAATATTAGTTAGAAAGAAAGAAAGATTAGTTTGAAAGAAAGAAAGATTAGTTTGAAAGAAAGATAGATTAGTAAGAAAGAAAGAAATAAAGAAAGATTAGGTAGAAAGAAAGAAAGATTAGTTAGAAAGAAAGAAAGATAAGTTAGAAAGATAGATAGATAGATAGATAGATAGATAGATAGATAGATAGATAGATAGATAGATAGATAGATAGATAGATAGATAAAGTTCATTAGTACATATAGAATGGTAGTTTAATTGAATCTAGGGCTTCAGGGAGTTTAGATTTGAGTTTTTGTGTTGTTCACTACTGGGCCACCGTAGTCTTGGCTCAATTTGAACTGTTGCAATGAAAGTCAATGGGATTTTTATGATTTTTAATATTAATTTTTAAGAAATCTGAAAGTCAAATCAGTTTGAAAAGATATAGCACACCGAGTCAGAACAGTCTGAAGGTCTGACCCGAGTTTGGAGTTTGTAGAGTTAAAGCTCTAGGACGAGTTAGAGTCAGAATTTTTTGGGTAAGAAAAATAAGAAGAAGAAGAAGAAGAAGAATAATAACTAGAAAAAGTTCGTCGAGACAAACTTTAAGTTGGCTTGTGAAAGTTTGGACCAATAAGTTTGAAGAAGTTTAAAGAAGTTTAAAGTTGAATTAGTTTATAGTTTAGTAAGAAAGAAAGAAAGATAGATTAGTTAAAAAGAAAGAAAGAAAAAAAGATTAGTAAGAAAGAAAGAAAGATAGATTAGTTAGAAAGAAAGAAAGAAAGAAAGAAAGATAGATAGATTAGTTAGAAAGAAAGATAGATTAGTAAGAAAGAAAGAAAGAAAAAAAGATTAGTAAGAAAGAAAGAAAGATAGATTAGTTAGAAAGAAAAAAGGAAAGAAAGATAGATTAGTTAGAAAGAAAGAAAAAAAGATTAGTGAGAAAGAAAGATAGATTAGTTAGAAAGAAAGAAAGAAAGAGATTAGTTAGAAAGAAAAAGAAAGATAGATTAGTTAGAAAGAAAGAAAGATAGATTAGTTAGAAAGAAAGAAAGAAAGAAAGAAAGTTAATTAAAAAGAAAGAAAGAAAGATAGATTAGGTAGAAAGAAAGAAAGATAGAAAGATAGATAGATTAGTTAGAAAGAAAGAAAGAAAGAAAGATAGATAGATTAGTTAGAAAGAAAGAAAAAAAGATTAGTTAGAAAGAAAGAAAGAAAGATAGATTAGTTAGAAAAAAAGAAAGAAAAAAGATTAGTAAGAAAGAAAGAAAGATAGATTAGTTAGAAAGAAAAAAGGAAAGAAAGATAGATTAGTAAGAAAAAAAGAAAGATAAATTAGTAAGAAAGAAAGAAAGATTGATTACTAAGAAAGATAGAAAGATAGATAGATTAGTTAGAAAGAAAGAAAGAAAAAAAGATTAGTGAGAAAGAAAGATAGATTAGTTATAAAGAAAGAAAGAAAGAGATTAGTTAGAAAGAAAAAGAAAGATAGATTAGTCAGAAAGAAAGAAAGATAGATTAGTTAGAAAGAAAAAAGGAAAGAAAGATAGATTAGTTAGAAAGAAAGAAAAAAAGATTAGTGAGAAAGAAAGATAGATTAGTTAGAAAGAAAGAAAGAAAGAGATTAGTTAGAAAGAAAAAGAAAGATAGATTAGTTAGAAAGAAAGAAAGATAGATTAGTTAGAAAGAAAGAAAGAAAGATAGATTAGTTAGAAAAAAAGAAAGAAAAAAGATTAGTAAGAAAGAAAGAAAGATAGATTAGTTAGAAAGAAAAAAGGAAAGAAAGATAGATTAGTAAGAAAAAAAGAAAGATAAATTAGTAAGAAAGAAAGAAAGATTGATTAGTAAGAAAGATAGAAAGATAGATAGATTAGTTAGAAAGAAAGAAAGAAAAAAAGATTAGTGAGAAAGAAAGATAGATTAGTTATAAAGAAAGAAAGAAAGAGATTAGTTAGAAAGAAAAAGAAAGATAGATTAGTCAGAAAAAAAGAAAGATAGATTAGTTATAAAGAAAGAAAGAAAGAAAGAAAGAAAGAAAGAAAGAAAGAAAGAAAGTTAATTAAAAAGAAAGAAAGAAAGATAGATTAGGTAGAAAGAAAGATAGAAAGATAGATAGATTAGTTAGAAAGAAAGAAAGAAAGTTAATTAAAAAGAAAGAAAGAAAGATTAGTTAGAAAGATAGATTAGTTAGAAAGAAAGAAAGAAAAAAAGATTAGTAAGAAAGAAAGATAGATTAGTTAGAAAGAAAGAATGAAAGAAAGAAAGAAAGAAAGAAAGAAATATAGATAAGTTAGAAAGAAAGAAAGATAGATTAGTTAGAAAGAAAAAAAGATTAGTTAGAAAGAAAGAAAGAAAGATAGATTAGTTAGAAAGAAAAAAGGAAAGAAAGATAGATTAGTAAGAAAGAAAGAAAGATAGATTAGTGAGAAAGATAGATTAGTTAGAAAGAAAGAAAGATTAGTTAGAAAGAAAGAAAGAAAGATAGATTAGTTAGAAAGAAAGAAAGAAAGAGATTAGTTAGAAAGAAAAAGAAAGATAGATTAGTTAGAAAGAAAGAAAGATAGATTAGTTAGAAAGAAAGAAAGAAAGAAAGAAAGAAAGTTAATTAAAAAGAAAGAAAGAAAGATAGATTAGGTAGAAAGAAAGATAGATAGAAAGATAGATAGATTAGTTAGAAAGAAAGAAAAAAAAGAAAGATAGATTAGTTAGAAAGAAAGAAAGATAGATTAGTTAGAAAGAAATAAATAAATAAAGTTAATTAAAAAGAAAGAAAGAAAGAAAGAAAGATAGATTAGTTAGAAAGAAAGAAAGAAAGATAGATTAGTTAGAAAGAAAGATAGATTAGTTAGAAAGAAAGATAAATTAGTTAGAAAGAAAGATAGATTAGTTAAAAAACAAAGAAAGAGATTTGTTAGAAAGAAAGATTAGTTAGAAAGATAGATAGATTAGTTAGAAAGAAAAAAGATAGATTAGTTAGAAAGAATGAAAAAAGAAAGAAAGAAAGAAAGATTGGTTAGAAAGAAAGATAGATTAGTTAAAAAGAAAGATAGAAAGAAAGATGGATTAGTTAGAAAGAAAGAAACAGATTAGTTAGAAAGAAAGAAAGAAAGAAAGATTAGTTAGAAAGATTAGTTAGTTAGAAAGAAAGAAAGATAGATTAGTTAGAAAGAAAGAAAGATATATTAGTTAGAAAGAAAGATAGATAGATTAGTTAGAAAGAAAGATAGATTAGTTAGAAAGAAAGATAGATTAGTTAGAAAGAAAGAAAGATAGATTAGTTAGAAAGATAGATCAATTAGTTAGAAAGAAAGATAGATTAGTTAGAAAGAAAGAAAGATAGATTAGTTAGAAAGAAATAAAGAACGATAGATTAGTTAGAAATAAAGATAGATAGATTAGTTAGAAAGAAAAAAGATACATTTGTTAGAATGAAAGAAAGATAGATTAGTTAGAAAGAAAGAAAGAAAGAATGATAGATTGGTTAGTAAGAAAGAAAGAAAGAAAGAAAGAAAGAACGATAGATTAGTTAGAAAGAAAGATAGATTAGTTAGAAAGAAAGATAGATTAGTTAGAAAGAAAGATAGATAGATTAGTTAGAAAGAAAGAAAGATAGATTAGTTAGAAAGAAAGATAGATAGATTAGTTAGAAAGATTAGTTACAAAGAAAGAAAGATAGATAGATTAGTTAGAAAGAAAGATAGATTATTTAGAAAGAAAGAAAGAAAGAAAGATAGATTAGTTAGAAAGAAAGAAAGAAAGATTAGTTAGAAAGAAAGAGATAGATTAGTTAGAAAGAAAAAAGATAGATTAGTTAGAAAGAAAGAAAAAAGAAAGTAAGAAAGAAAGTAAGTAAGATTGGTTAGAAAGAAAGATAGATTAGTTAGAAAGACAGAAAGATTAGTTAGAATGAAAGAAAGATAGAGTAGTTAGAAAGAAAGAAAGATAGATAGATTAGTTAGAAAGAAAGAAAGATAGATTAGTTAGAAAGAAAGAATGAAAGAAAGAAAGAAAGAAAGAAAGAAAGAAAGAAAGAAAGAAAGAAAGAAATATAGATAAGTTAGAAAGAAAGAAAGATAGATTAGTTAGAAAGAAAGAAAAAAAGATTAGTTAGAAAGAAAGAAAGATAGATTAGTTAGAAAGAAAAAAGGAAAGAAAGATAGATTAGTAAGAAAGAAAGAAAGATAGATTAGTGAGAAAGATAGATTAGTTAGAAAGAAAGAAAGAAAAAAAGATTAGTGAGAAAGAAAGATAGATTAGTTAGAAAGAAAGAAAGAAAGAGATTAGTTAGAAAGAAAAAGAAAGATAGATTAGTTAGAAAGAAAGAAAGATAGATTAGTTAGAAAGAAAGAAAGAAAGAAAGTTAATTAAAAAGAAAGAAAGAAAGATAGATTAGGTAGAAAGAAAGATAGATAGAAAGATAGATAGATTAGTTAGAAAGAAAGAAAGAAAGTTAATTAAAAAGAAAGAAAGAAAGATTAGTTAGAAAGATAGATTAGTTAGAAAGAAAGAAAGAAAAATGATTAGTAAGAAAGAAAGATAGATTAGTTAGAAAGACAGAAAGAAAGAAAGAAATATAGATAAGTTAGAAAGAAAGAAAGATAGATTAGTTAGAAAGAAAGAAAAAAAGATTAGTTAGAAAGAAAGAAAGAAAGATAGATTAGTGAGATAGATAGATTAGTTAGAAAGAAAGAAAAAAAGAAAGATAGATTAGTTATAAAGAAAGAAAGATAGATTAGTTAGAAATAAATAAATAAATAAAGTTAATTAAAAAGAAAGAAAGAAAGAAAGAAAGATAGATTAGTTAGAAAGAAAGATAGATTAGTTAGAAAGAAAGATAAATTAGTTAGAAAGAAAGATTAGTTAGAAAGATAGATAGATTAGTTAGAAAGAAAAAAGATAGATTAGTTAGAAAGAATGAAAAAAGAAAGAAAGAAAGAAAGATTGGTTAGAAAGAAAGATAGATTAGTTAGAAAGAAAGATAGAAAGAAAGATGGATTAGTTAGAAAGAAAGAAACATTAGTTAGAAAGAAAGAAAGAAAGATTAGTTAGAAAGATTAGTTAGTTAGAAAGAAAGAAAGATAGATTAGTTAGAAAGAAAGAAAGATAGATTAGTTAGAAAGAAAGAAAGAAAGAAAGAAAGTTAATTAAAAAGAAAGAAAGAAAGATAGATTAGGTAGAAAGAAAGAAAGATAGAAAGATAGATAGATTAGTTAGAAAGAAAGAAAGAAAGATAGATTAGTTAGAAAAAAAGAAAGAAAAAAGATTAGTAAGAAAGAAAGAAAGATAGATTAGTTAGAAAGAAAAAAGGAAAGAAAGATAGATTAGTAAGAAAAAAAGAAAGATAAATTAGTAAGAAAGAAAGAAAGATTGATTAGTAAGAAAGATAGAAAGATAGATAGATTAGTTAGAAAGAAAGAAAGAAAAAAAGATTAGTGAGAAAGAAAGATAGATTAGTTATAAAGAAAGAAAGAAAGAGATTAGTTAGAAAGAAAAAGAAAGATAGATTAGTCAGAAAAAAAGAAAGATAGATTAGTTATAAAGAAAGAAAGAAAGAAAGAAAGAAAGAAAGAAAGAAAGAAAGAAAGTTAATTAAAAAGAAAGAAAGAAAGATAGATTAGGTAGAAAGAAAGATAGAAAGATAGATAGATTAGTTAGAAAGAAAGAAAGAAAGTTAATTAAAAAGAAAGAAAGAAAGATTAGTTAGAAAGATAGATTAGTTAGAAAGAAAGAAAGAAAAAAAGATTAGTAAGAAAGAAAGATAGATTAGTTAGAAAGAAAGAATGAAAGAAAGAAAGAAAGAAAGAAAGAAAGAAAGAAAGAAAGAAAGAAAGAAAGAATGAAAGAAATATAGATAAGTTAGAAAGAAAGAAAGATAGATTAGTTAGAAAGAAAAAAAGATTAGTTAGAAAGAAAGAAAGAAAGATAGATTAGTTAGAAAGAAAAAAGGAAAGAAAGATAGATTAGTAAGAAAGAAAGAAAGATAGATTAGTGAGAAAGATAGATTAGTTAGAAAGAAAGAAAGATTAGTTAGAAAGAAAGAAAGAAAGATAGATTAGTTAGAAAGAAAGAAAGAAAGAGATTAGTTAGAAAGAAAAAGAAAGATAGATTAGTTAGAAAGAAAGAAAGATAGATTAGTTAGAAAGAAAGAAAGAAAGAAAGAAAGAAAGTTAATTAAAAAGAAAGAAAGAAAGATAGATTAGGTAGAAAGAAAGATAGATAGAAAGATAGATAGATTAGTTAGAAAGAAAGAAAAAAAAGAAAGATAGATTAGTTAGAAAGAAAGAAAGATAGATTAGTTAGAAAGAAATAAATAAATAAAGTTAATTAAAAAGAAAGAAAGAAAGAAAGAAAGATAGATTAGTTAGAAAGAAAGAAAGAAAGATAGATTAGTTAGAAAGAAAGATAGATTAGTTAGAAAGAAAGATAAATTAGTTAGAAAGAAAGATAGATTAGTTAAAAAACAAAGAAAGAGATTTGTTAGAAAGAAAGATTAGTTAGAAAGATAGATAGATTAGTTAGAAAGAAAAAAGATAGATTAGTTAGAAAGAATGAAAAAAGAAAGAAAGAAAGAAAGATTGGTTAGAAAGAAAGATAGATTAGTTAGAAAGAAAGATAGAAAGAAAGATGGATTAGTTAGAAAGAAAGAAACAGATTAGTTAGAAAGAAAGAAAGAAAGAAAGATTAGTTAGAAAGATTAGTTAGTTAGAAAGAAAGAAAGATAGATTAGTTAGAAAGAAAGAAAGATATATTAGTTAGAAAGAAAGATAGATAGATTAGTTAGAAAGAAAGATAGATTAGTTAGAAAGAAAGATAGATTAGTTAGAAAGAAAGAAAGATAGATTAGTTAGAAAGATAGATCAATTAGTTAGAAAGAAAGATAGATTAGTTAGAAAGAAAGAAAGATAGATTAGTTAGAAAGAAATAAAGAACGATAGATTAGTTAGAAATAAAGATAGATAGATTAGTTAGAAAGAAAAAAGATACATTTGTTAGAATGAAAGAAAGATAGATTAGTTAGAAAGAAAGAAAGAAAGAATGATAGATTGGTTAGTAAGAAAGAAAGAAAGAAAGAAAGAAAGAAAGAACGATAGATTAGTTAGAAAGAAAGATAGATTAGTTAGAAAGAAAGATAGATTAGTTAGAAAGAAAGATAGATAGATTAGTTAGAAAGAAAGAAAGATAGATTAGTTAGAAAGAAAGATAGATAGATTAGTTAGAAAGATTAGTTACAAAGAAAGAAAGATAGATAGATTAGTTAGAAAGAAAGATAGATTATTTAGAAAGAAAGAAAGAAAGATTAGTTAGAAAGAAAGAAAGAAAGATTAGTTAGAAAGAAAGAGATAGATTAGTTAGAAAGAAAAAAGATAGATTAGTTAGAAAGAAAGAAAAAAGAAAGTAAGAAAGAAAGTAAGTAAGATTGGTTAGAAAGAAAGATAGATTAGTTAGAAAGACAGAAAGATTAGTTAGAATGAAAGAAAGATAGAGTAGTTAGAAAGAAAGAAAGATAGATAGATTAGTTAGAAAGAAAGAAAGATAGATTAGTTAGAAAGAAAGAATGAAAGAAAGAAAGAAAGAAAGAAAGAAAGAAAGAAATATAGATAAGTTAGAAAGAAAGAAAGATAGATTAGTTAGAAAGAAAGAAAAAAAGATTAGTTAGAAAGAAAGAAAGATAGATTAGTTAGAAAGAAAAAAGGAAAGAAAGATAGATTAGTAAGAAAGAAAGAAAGATAGATTAGTGAGAAAGATAGATTAGTTAGAAAGAAAGAAAGAAAAAAAGATTAGTGAGAAAGAAAGATAGATTAGTTAGAAAGAAAGAAAGAAAGAGATTAGTTAGAAAGAAAAAGAAAGATAGATTAGTTAGAAAGAAAGAAAGATAGATTAGTTAGAAAGAAAGAAAAAAAGAAAGTTAATTAAAAAGAAAGAAAGAAAGATAGATTAGGTAGAAAGAAAGATAGATAGAAAGATAGATAGATTAGTTAGAAAGAAAGAAAGAAAGTTAATTAAAAAGAAAGAAAGAAAGATTAGTTAGAAAGATAGATTAGTTAGAAAGAAAGAAAGAAAAATGATTAGTAAGAAAGAAAGATAGATTAGTTAGAAAGACAGAAAGAAAGAAAGAAATATAGATAAGTTAGAAAGAAAGAAAGATAGATTAGTTAGAAAGAAAGAAAAAAAGATTAGTTAGAAAGAAAGAAAGAAAGATAGATTAGTGAGATAGATAGATTAGTTAGAAAGAAAGAAAAAAAGAAAGATAGATTAGTTATAAAGAAAGAAAGATAGATTAGTTAGAAATAAATAAATAAATAAAGTTAATTAAAAAGAAAGAAAGAAAGAAAGAAAGATAGATTAGTTAGAAAGAAAGAAAGATAGATTAGTTAGAAAGAAAGATAGATTAGTTAGAAAGAAAGATAAATTAGTTAGAAAGAAAGATTAGTTAGAAAGATAGATAGATTAGTTAGAAAGAAAAAAGATAGATTAGTTAGAAAGAATGAAAAAAGAAAGAAAGAAAGAAAGATTGGTTAGAAAGAAAGATAGATTAGTTAGAAAGAAAGATAGAAAGAAAGATGGATTAGTTAGAAAGAAAGAAACATTAGTTAGAAAGAAAGAAAGAAAGATTAGTTAGAAAGATTAGTTAGTTAGAAAGAAAGAAAGATAGATTAGTTAGAAAGAAAGAAAGATATATTAGTTAGAAAGAAAGATAGATAGATTAGTTAGAAAGAAAGATAGATTAGTTAGAAAGAAAGATAGATTAGTTAGAAAGAAAGAAAGATAGATTAGTTAGAAAGATAGATCAATTAGTTAGAAAGAAAGATAGATTAGTTAGAAAGAAAGAAAGATAGATTAGTTAGAAAGAAATAAAGAACGATAGATTAGTTAGAAATAAAGATAGATAGATTAGTTAGAAAGAAAAAAGATACATTTGTTAGAATGAAAGAAAGATAGATTAGTTAGAAAGAAAGAAAGAAAGAATGATAGATTGGTTAGTAAGAAAGAAAGAAAGAAAGAAAGAAAGAACGATAGATTAGTTAGAAAGAAAGATAGATTAGTTAGAAAGAAAGATAGATTAGTTAGAAAGAAAGATAGATAGATTAGTTAGAAAGAAAGAAAGATAGATTAGTTAGAAAGAAAGATAGATAGATTAGTTAGAAAGATTAGTTACAAAGAAAGAAAGATAGATAGATTAGTTAGAAAGAAAGATAGATTATTTAGAAAGAAAGAAAGAAAGAAAGATAGATTAGTTAGAAAGAAAGAAAGAAAGATTAGTTAGAAAGAAAGAGATAGATTAGTTAGAAAGAAAAAAGATAGATTAGTTAGAAAGAAAGAAAAAAGAAAGTAAGAAAGAAAGTAAGTAAGATTGGTTAGAAAGAAAGATAGATTAGTTAGAAAGACAGAAAGATTAGTTAGAATGAAAGAAAGATAGAGTAGTTAGAAAGAAAGAAAGATAGATAGATTAGTTAGAAAGAAAGAAAGATAGATTAGTTAGAAAGAAAGAAAGAAAGATTAGTTAGAAAGAAAGAAAGATAGATTAGTTAGAAAGAAAGAAAGATTAGTTAGAAAGAAAAAGATAGATTAGTTAGAAAGAAAGAAAGATAGATTAGTTAGAAAGAAAAAAAAATAGATTAGTTGGAAAGAAAGAAAGAAAGAAAGAAAGAAAGAAAGAAAGAAAGAAAGATTGGTTAGAAAGAAAGAAAGATAGATTAGTTAGAAAGAAAGAAAGAAAGAAAGAAAGAAAGAAAGAAAGAAAGAAAGAAAGAAAGATAGATTAGTTAGAAAGAAAGAAAGAAACATTAGTTAGAAAGAAAGATAGATTAGTTAGAAAGAAAGAAAGATAGATTAGTTAGAAAGAAAGATAGATAGATTAGTTAGAAAGAAAGATAGATTAGTTAGAAAGAAAGAAAGATAGCTTAGTTAGAATAAAAGATGGATCAGTTAGAAAGAAAGATTAGTAAGAAAGAAGGAAAGAAAGATGGATTATTTAGAATTAAAGATGGATCAGTTAGAAAGAAAGAAAGACAGAAAGAAAGATGGATTAGTTAGAAAGAAAGAAATATGGATTAGTTAGAAAGAAGAAAGAATGAAAGAAAGAAAGAAAGAAAGAAAGAAAGAAAGAAAGAAAGGAGGAGAGAAAGAAAGATGGATTAGTTAGAATGAAAGATGGATCAGTTAGAAAGAAAGATTAGTAAGAAAGATAGAAAGAAAGATGGATTAGTTAGAAAGACAGAAATATGGATTAGTTAGAAAGAAGAAAGAATGAAAGAAAGAAAGAAAGAAAGAACAAAAGAAAAAAGAAAGAAAGATGGATCAGTTAGAAAAAAAGATTAGTAAGAAAGAAAGGAAGAAATATGGATTAGTTGGAAAGAAACATTAGTAAGAAAGAAAGAAAGATGGATTAGTTAGAAAGAAAAAAATAAAGATGGATTAGTTAGAAAGAAAGATAGATTAGTTAGAAAGAAAGAATGATGGATTAGTTAGAAAGAAAGGAAGATAGATTAGTAAGAAAGAAAGAAAGAAAGAAAGAAAGATAGATTAGTTAGAAGGAAAGAAAGAAATATTAGTTAGAAAGAAAGATATATTAGTAAGAAAGATAGATTAGTAAGAAAGAAAGAAAGAAAAGAAAAAAAGATGGTTTAGTTAGAAAGAAAGATAGATTAGTAAGAAAGAAAGAATGATGGATTAGTTAGAAAGAAAGAAAGATGGATTTGTTAGAAAGAAAGAGAAAGAAAGAAAGAAAGATATATTAGTTAGAAAGAAAGATAGATTAGTTAGAAAGAAAGAAGGAAAGATAGATTAGTTAGAAAGAAAGATTAGTTAGAAAGAAAGATATGTTAGTTAGAAAGAAAGAAAGATTAGTTAGAAAGAAAGAAAGATAGATTAGTTAGAAAGAAAGAAAGATTAATTAGAAAAAAGAAAGAAAGAAAGATTAGTTAGAAAGAAAGAAAGAAAGATTAGTTAGAAAAAGGAAAGAAAGAAAGATTAGTTAGAAAGAAAGAAAAAAGATTAGTTAGAAGGAAAGAAAGAAAGATTAGTTAGAAAGAAAGAAAGAAAGATAGAAAGAAAGATTAGTTAGAAAGAAAGAAAAATTACTTAGAAAAAAAGAAAGAAAGAAAGGAAGATTAGTTTGAAAAAAAAGAAAGATTAGGTAGAAAGAAAGAAAGAAAGATTAGTTGGAAAGAAAGAAAGATTAGTAAGAAAGAAAGAAAGATTAGTTAGAGAGAAAGAAAGAAAGAAAGAAAGAAAGAAAGAAAGAAAGAAAGAAAGAAAGAAAGAAAGAAAGAAAGAAAGAAAGAAAGAAGGAAAAATATTAGTTAGAAAGAAAGAAAGAAAAAAGATTAGTTAGAAAGAAAAAAGATTAGTTAGAAAGAAAAAAGATTAGTTAGAAACAAAAAATATTAGTTAGAAAGAAAGATTGGTTAGAAAAAAGTAAGAAAGAAAGATTAGTTAGAAAAAAGAAAGAAAGATAAGTTAGAAAGAAAGATTAGTTAGAAAGAAAATTTGTTAGAAAGAAAGTAAGAAAAAAGATTAGTTAGAAAGAAATTAAGAAAAAAAGATTAGTTAGAAAGAAAGAAAGATTAGTTAGAAAAAAGAAAGAAAGATTCGTTTGAAAAAAGAAAGAAAGAAAGAAAGATTTGTTTGAAAAAAGAAAGAAAGATAGATAGATAAGTTAGAAAGAAAGAAAGATAGATTAGTTAGAAAGAAAGATAGATAGATTAGTTAGAAAGAAAGATAGATTAGTTAGAAAGAAAGAAAGATAGATTAGTTAGAAAGAAAGAAAGATAGATTAGTTAGAAAGAAAGAAAGAACGATAGATTAGTTAGAAATAAAGAAAGATAGATAGATAGATTAGTTAGAAAGAAAGAAAGAAAGAAAGATTAGTTAAATCGTGAGAAAGAATGATAGATTGGTTAGAAAGAAAGATAGATTAGTAAGAAAGGAAGAAAGAACGATAGATAAGTTAGAAAGAAAGATAGATTAGTTAGAAAGAAAGATAGATAGATTTGTTAGAAAGAAAGTTAGATAGATTTGCTAGAAAGAAAGAAAGATTAGTTTGAAAGAAAGAAAGATTAGTTAGAAAGAAAGAAAGAAAGATATATTAGTTAGAAAGAAAGATAGATAGATTAGTTAGAAAGAAAGATAGATTAGTTAGAAAGAAAGAAAGATAGATTAGTTAGAAAGAAAGAAAGATAGATTAGTTAGAAAGAAAGAAAGAACGATAGATTAGTTAGAAATAAAGAAAGATGATAGATTAGTTAGAAATAAAGAAAGATAGATAGATAAGTTAGAAAGAAAGAAAGAAAGATTAGTTAGAAAGAAAGAAAGAATGATAGATTGGTTAGAAAGAAAGAAAGATTAGTTAGAAAGAAAGATAGATTAGTTAGAAAGAAAAAAGATAGATTAGTTAGAAAGAAAGAAAGAAAGAAAGAAAGAAAGATAGATTAGTTAGAAAGATTAGTTAGTTAGAAAGAAAGAAAGATAGATTAGTTAGAAAGAAATATAGATAGATAGATAGATTAGTTAGAAAGAAAGAAAGATAGATTAGTTAGAAAGAAAGAAAGAAAGATATATTAGTTAGAAAGAAAGATAGATAGATTAGTTAGAAAGAAAGATAGATTAGTTAGAAAGAAAGAAAGATAGATTAGTTAGAAAGATAGATAGATAAGTTAGAAAGAAAGAAAGAAAGATTAGTTAGAAAGAAAGAAAGATAGATTGGTTAGAAAGAAAGAAAGATTAGTTAGAAAGAAAGATAGATAGATTAGTTAGAAAGAAAAAAGATAGATTAGTTAGAAAGAAAGAAAGTAAGAAAGAAAGAAAAAAAGATTGGTTAGATAGAAAGATAGATTAGTTAGAAAGATAGAAAGAAAGATAGATTAGTTAGAAAGAAAGAAACATAGATTAGTTAGAAAGAAAGAAAGAAAGATAGATTAGTTAGAAAGAAAGAAAGATTAGTTAGTTAGAAAGAAAGAAAGATAGATTAGTTAGAAAGAAAGATAGATTAGTTAGAAAGAAAGAAAGATAGATTAGTTAGAAAGAAAGATAGATTAGTTAGAAAGATAGATAGATAGATAGATTAGTTAGAAAGAAAGAAAGATAGATTAGTTAGAAAGAAAGATAGATAGATTAGTTAGAAAGAAAGATAGATTAGTTAGAAAGAAAGATAGATTAGTTAGAAAGAATGAAAAAAGAAAGAAAGAAAGAAAGATTGGTTAGAAAGAAAGATAGATTAGTTAGTAAGAAAGATATAAAGAAAGATGGATTAGTTAGAAAGAAAGAAACATAGATTAGTTAGAAAGAAAGAAAGAAAGAAAGATAGATTAGTTAGAAAGACTAGTTAGTTAGAAAGAAAGAGATAGATTAGTTAGAAAGAAAGATAGATAGATAGATAGATTAGTTAGAAAGAAAGAAAGATAGATTAGTTAGAAAGAAAGAAAGATATATTAGTTAGAAAGAAAGATAGATAGATTAGTTAGAAAAAAAAGATAGACTAGTTAGAAAGAAAGAAAGATAGATTAGTTAGAAAGAAAGATAGATATATTAGTTAGAAAGAAAGAAAGATTAGTTAGAAAGAAAGAAAGAATGATAGATTGGTTAGAAAGAAAGAAAGATAGATTAGTAAGAAAGAAAGAAAGGAATAAAGAACGATAGATTAGTTAGAAATAAAGATAAAGTAGTTAGAAAGAAAGATAGATAGATAGATTAGTTAGAAAGAAAGATAGATTATTTAGAAAGAAAGAAAGATAGATTAGTTAGAAAGAAAGAAAGATTAGTTAGAAAGAAAGAAAGATTAGTTAGAAAGAAAGATAGATAGATTAGTTAGAAAGAAAAAAAGAAAGAAAGAAAGAAAGAAAGAAAAATTGGTTAGAAAGAAAGATAGATTAGTTTGAAAGATAGAGATTAGTTAGAAAGAAAGAAAAGATTAGTTAGAATGAAAGATAGATAGATTAGTTAGAAAGAAAGAAAGATAGATAGATTAGTTAGAAAGAAAGAAAGATTAGTTAGAAAGAAAAAAGATAGATTAGTTAGAAAGAAAGAATAAAAGAAAGTAAGAAAGAAAGAATGAAAGATTGGTTAGAAAGAAAGAGATTAGTTAGAAAGATAGATAGATTAGTTAGAAAGAAAGAAAAGTTAGAATGAAAGAAAGATAGAGTAGTTAGAAAGAAAGAAAGATAGATAGATTAGTTAGAAAGAAAGATAGATTAGTTAGAAAGAAAGTAAGGTAGATTAGTTAGAAAGAAAGATAGATTAGTTAGAAAGAAGAAAGATAGATTAGTTAGAAAGAAAGAAAGATTAGTTAGAAAGAAAGAAAGATAGATCAGTTAGCAAGAAAGAAATATTAGTTAGAAAGAAAGAAAGATTAGTTTGAAAGAAAGAAAGATTAGTTTGAAAGAAAGATAGATTAGTAAGAAAGAAAGAAATAAAGAAAGATTAGGTAGAAAGAAAGAAAGATTAGTTAGAAAGAAAGAAAGATAAGTTAGAAAGATAGATAGATAGATAGATAGATATATAGATAGATAGATAGATAGATAGATAGATAGATAGATAGATAGATAGATAGATAGATAGATAGATAGATAGATAGATAGATAAAGTTCATTAGTACATATAGAATGGTAGTTTAATTGAATCTAGCGCTTCAGGGAGTTTAGATTTGAGTTTTTGTGTTGTTCACTACTGGGCCACCGTAGTCTTGGCTCAATTTCAACTGTTGCAATGAAAGTCAATGGGATTTTTATGATTTTTAATATTAATTTTTAAGAAATCTGAAAGTCAAATCAGTTTGAAAAGATATAGCACACCGAGTCAGAACAGTCTGAAGGTCTGACCCGAGTTTGGAGTTTGTAGAGTTAAAGCTCTAGGACGAGTTAGAGTCAGAATTTTTTGGGTAAGAAAAATAAGAAGAAGAAGAAGAAGAAGAATAATAATAAGTTTAAATAGGATTTCAGTAAGTTGGCTTTTCCAAGCCAACTTAATAAGTTTAAATAGGATTTCAGTAAGTTGGCTTTTCCAAGCCAAATTAACTAGAAAAAGTTCGTCGAGACAAACTTTAAGTTGGCTTGTGAAAGTTTGGACCAATAAGTTTGAAGAAGTTTAAAGTTTAAATTAGTTTAAAGTTTAATTAGTTTATAGTTCAGTAAGAAAGAAAGAAAGATAGATTAGTTAGAAAGAAAGAAAGAAAAAAAGATTAGTAAGAAAGAAAGAAAGATAGATTAGTTAGAAAGAAAGAAAGAAAGAAAGAAAGATAGATTAGTTAGAAATAAAAAAATAAAAAAAGATTAGTAAGAAAGAAAGATAGATTAGTTAGAAAGAAAGAAAGATAGATTAGTAAGAAAGAAAGAAAGATAGATTAGTAAGAAAGAAAGAAAGAAAAAAAAATAGTAAGAAAGAAAGAAAGATAGATTAGTAAGAAAGAGAAAGAAAGATAGATTAGTTAGAAATAAAAAAATAAAAAAAGATTAGTAAGAAAGAAAGATAGATTAGTTAGAAAGATAGATTAGTAAGAAAGAAAAAAAGATAGATTAGTAAGAGAAAGATAGATTAGTTAGAAAGAGAGAAAAAAGATTAGTAAGAAAGAAAGATAGATTAGTGAGAAAGAAAGAAAGATAGATTAGTTAGAAAGAAAGAAAGATAGATTAGTAAGAAAGAAAGAAAGATTAGTAAGAAAGAAAGAAAGATAGATTAGTTAGAAAGAAAGAAAAAAGATTAGTAAGAAAGAAAGAAAAAAAGATTAGTAAGAAAGAAAGATAGATTAGTTAGAAAGAAAGAAAGAAAAAAGATTAGTAAGAAAGAAAGAAAAAAAGATTAGTAAGAAAGAAAGAAAGATAGATTAGTAAGAAAGAAAGAAAGAAAAAAAGATTAGCCAGAAAGAAAGAAAGAAAGATAGATTAGTTAGAAAGAAAGAAAAAAAAGATTAGTAAGAAAGAAAGAAAGAAAGAAAGAAAAAAAGATTAGTAAGAAAGAAAGAGATTAGTTAGAAAGAAAGAAAGAAAAAAAGATTAGTAAGAAAGAAAGAAAAAAAGATTAGTAAGAAAGAAAGAAAGATAGATTAGTAAGAAAGAAAGAAAGAAAAAAAGATTAGCAAGAAAGAAAGAAAGAAAGATAGATTAGTTAGAAAGAAAGAATAAAAAGATTAGTAAGAAAGAAAGAAAAAAAGATTAGTAAGAAAGAAAGATAGATTAGTTAGAAAGAAAGAAAGAAAGAAAAAAGATTAGTAAGAAAGAAAGAAAAAAAGATTAGTAAGAAAGAAAGAAAGATAGATTAGTAAGAAAGAAAGAAAGAAAAAAAGATTAGTAAGAAAGAAAGAAAGATAGATTAGTAAGAAAGAAAGATAGAAAAAAAGATTAGTAAGAAAGAAAGAAAGATAGATTAGTAAGACAGAAAGAAAGAAAAAAAGATTAGTAAGAATGAAAGAAAGATAGATTAGTAAGAAAGAAAGAAAGATAGATTAGTAAGAAAGAAAGAAAGAAAAAAAGATTAGTAAGAATGAAAGAAAGATAGATTAGTAAGAAAGAAAGAAAGATAGATTAGTAAGAAAGAAAGAAAGAAAAAAAGATTAGTAAGAAAGAAAGAAAGATAGATTAGTAAGAAAGAAAGAAAGAAAAAAGATTAGCAAGAAAGAAAGAAAGAAAGATAGATTAGTTAGAAAGAAAGAAAAAAGATTGGTAAGAAAGAAAGAAAGATAGATTAGTAAGAAAGAAAGAAAGAAAAAAGATTAGCAAGAAAGAAAGAAAGAAAGATAGATTAGTTAGAAAGAAAGAAAAAAAAGATTAGTAAGAAAGAAAGAAAGAAAGAAAGAAAGAAAAAAAGATTAGTAAGAAAGAAAGATAGATTAGTTAGAAAGAAAGAAAGAAAAAAGATTAGTAAGAAAGAAAGAAAAAAAGATTAGTAAGAAAGAAAGAAAGATAGATTAGTAAGAAAGAAAGAAAGAAAAAAAGATTAGCAAGAAAGAAAGAAAGAAAGATAGATTAGTTAGAAAGAAAGAATAAAAAGATTAGTAAGAAAGAAAGAAAAAAAGATTAGTAAGAAAGAAAGATAGATTAGTTAGAAAGAAAGAAAGAAAAAAGATTAGTAAGAAAGAAAGAAAAAAAGATTAGTAAGAAAGAAAGAAAGATAGATTAGTAAGAAAGAAAGAAAGAAAAAAAGATTAGTAAGAAAGAAAGAAAGATAGATTAGTAAGAAAGAAAGATAGAAAAAAAGATTAGTAAGAAAGAAAGAAAGATAGATTAGTAAGACAGAAAGAAAGATAGATTAGTAAGAAAGAAAGAAAGAAAAAAAGATTAGTAAGAATGAAAGAAAGATAGATTAGTAAGAAAGAAAGAAAGATAGATTAGTAAGAAAGAAAGAAAGAAAAAAAGATTAGTAAGAAAGAAAGAAAGATAGATTAGTAAGAAAGAAAGAAAGAAAAAAGATTAGCAAGAAAGAAAGAAAGAAAGATAGATTAGTTAGAAAGAAAGATAGATAGATTAGTTAGAAAGAAAGATAGATTAGTTAGAATGAAAGAAAGATAGAGTAGTTAGAAAGAAAGAAAGATAGATTAGTTAGAAAGAAAGTTCGATTAGTTAGAAAGAAAGAAAGATAGATTAGAAAGAAAGATAGATAGATAGATTAGTTAGAAAGAAAGATAAATAGATTTGTTAGAAAGAAAGAAAGAAAGATAGATTAGTTAGTTAGAAAGAAAGTTAGATTAGTTAGAAAGAAAGATAGATTAGTTAGAATGAAAGAAAGATAGAGTAGTAAGAAAGAAAGATAGATTAGTTAGAAAGAAAGATAGATAAGTTAGAAAGAAAGATAGATAAGTTAGAAAGAAAGATATATAGATTAGTTAGAAAGAAAGATAGATTAGTTAGAAAGAAAGATAGATTAGTTAGAATGAAAGAAAGATAGAGTAGTTAGAAAGAAAGAAAGATTAGTTAGAAAGAAAGATAGATTAGTTAGAAAGAAAGATAGATTATTTAGAAAGAAAGATAGATTAGTTAGAAAGAAAGAAAGAAAAAAGATTAGTAAGAAAGAAAGAAAAAAAGATTAGTAAGAAAGAAAGAAAGATAGATTAGTAAGAAAGAAAGAGAAAGAAAGATTAGCAAGAAAGAAAGAAAGAAAGATAGATTAGTTAGAAAGAAAGAAAAAAAAGATTAGTAAGAAAGAAAGAAAAAAAGATTAGTAAGAAAGAAAGATAGATTAGTTAGAAAGAAAGAAAAAAGATTAGTAAGAAAGAAAGAAAGATAGATTAGTAAGAAAGAAAGAAAGAAAAAAGATTAGCAAGAAAGAAAGAAAGAAAGATAGATTAGTTAGAAAGAAAGAAAAAAAAAGATTAGTAAGAAAGAAAGAAAGAAAAAAAGATTAGTAAGAAAGAAAGATAGATTAGTTAGAAAGAAAGAAAGAAAAAAGATTAGTAAGAAAGAAAGAAAAAAAGATTAGTAAGAAAGAAAGAAAGATAGATTAGTAAGAAAGAAAGAAAGAAAAAAGATTAGCAAGAAAGAAAGAAAGAAAGATAGATTAGTTAGAAAGAAAGAAAAAAAAGATTAGTAAGAAAGAAAGAAAGAAAGAAAAAAAGATTAATAAGAAAGAAAGATAGATTAGTTAGAAAGAAAGAAAGAAAAAAGATTAGTAAGAAAGAAAGAAAAAAAGATTAGTAAGAAAGAAAGAAAGATAGATTAGTAAGAAAGAAAGAAAGAAAAAAAGATTAGTAAGAAAGAAAGAAAGAAAAAAAGATTAGTAAGAAAGAAAGAAAGATAGATTAGTTAGAAAGAAAGAAAGAAAAAAAGATTAGTAAGAAAGAAAGATAGATTAGTAAGAAAGAAAGATAGAAAAAAAGATTAGTAAGAAATAAAGAAAGATAGATTAGTAAGACAGAAAGAAAGAAAAAAAGATTAGTAAGAATGAAAGAAAGATAGATTAGTAAGAAAGAAAGAAAGATAGATTAGTAAGAAAGAAAGAAAGAAAAAAAGATTAGTAAGAATGAAAGAAAGATAGATTAGTAAGAAAGAAAGAAAGATAGATAGATTAGTAAGAAAGAAAGAAAGAAAAAAAGATTAGTAAGAAAGAAAGAAAGAAAGAAAGAAAGATAGATTAGTTAGAAAGAAAGATAGATAAGTTAGAAAGAAAGATAGATTAGTTAGAATGAAAGAAAGATAGAGTAGTTAGAAAGAAAGAAAGATAGATTAGTTAGAAAGAAAGTTCGATTAGTTAGAAAGAAAGAAAGATAGATTAGAAAGAAAGATAGATAGATAGATAGATAGATTAGTTAGAAAGAAAGATAAATAGATTTGTTAGAAAGAAAGAAAGAAAGAAAGAAAGATAGATTAGTAAGAAAGAAAGAAAGAAAAAAAGATTAGTAAGAATGAAAGAAAGATAGATTAGTAAGAAAGAAAGAAAGAAAGATAGATTAGTAAGAAAGAAAGAAAGAAAGAAAGATTAGTAAGAAAGAAAGAAAGATAGATTAGTAAGAAAGAAAGAAAGAAAAAAGATTAGCAAGAAAGAAAGAAAGAAAGATAGATTAGTTAGAAAGAAAGATAGATAGATTAGTTAGAAAGAAAGATAGATTAGTTAGAATGAAAGAAAGATAGAGTAGTTAGAAAGAAAGAAAGATAGATTAGTTAGAAAGAAAGTTCGATTAGTTAGAAAGAAAGAAAGATAGATTAGAAAGAAAGATAGATAGATAGATTAGTTAGAAAGAAAGATAAATAGATTTGTTAGAAAGAAAGAAAGAAAGATAGATTAGTTAGTTAGAAAGAAAGTTAGATTAGTTAGAAAGAAAGATAGATTAGTTAGAATGAAAGATAGATAAGTTAGAAAGAAAGATATATAGATTAGTTAGAAAGAAAGATAGATTAGTTAGAAAGAAAGATAGATTAGTTAGAATGAAAGAAAGATAGAGTAGTTAGAAAGAAAGAAAGATAGATTAGTTAGAAAGAAAGATAGATAAGTTAGAAAGAAAGATATATAGATTAGTTAGAAAGAAAGATAGATTAGTTAGAAAGAAAGATAGATTAGTTAGAATGAAAGAAAGATAGAGTAGTTAGAAAGAAAGAAAGATTAGTTAGAAAGAAAGATAGATTAGTTAGAAAGAAAGATAGATTAGTTAGAAAGAAAGATAGATTAGTTAGAATGAAAGAAAGATAGAGTAGTTAGAAAGAAAGAAAGATAGATTAGTTAGAAAGAAAGAAAGATAGAGTAGTTAGAAAGAAAAAAGATAGATCAGTTAGAAAGAAAGATAGATTAGTTAGAAAGAAAAAAGATAGATTAGTTAGAATGAAAGAAAAAATAGATTAGTTAGAAAGAAAGAAAGAAAGAGATGTATAGATAGAAAGAGAGATAGATAGTTGAAAGAGATAGATGGATAGATGGATAGATAGATAGATAGATAGATAGATAGATAGATAGATAGATAGATAGATAGATAGATAGATAGATAGATAGATAATAAGTTTATTAGTACATATAGAATGGTAGTTTAATTGAGTCTAGGGCTTCAGGGAGTTTAGATTTGAGTTTATTTGGTGTCCACTGCTGGGCCACCGTAGTCTTGGCTCAATTTGAACTGTTGCAATGAAAGTCAATGGGATTTTTATGATTTTTCATATTAATTTTTAAGAAATCTGAAAGTCAAATCAGTTTGAAAAGATATAGCACGCCGAGTCAGAACAGTCTGAAGGTCTGACCCGAGTTTGGAGTTTGTAGAGTTAAAACTCTAGGACGAGTTAGAGTCAGAATTTTTTGGGTAAGAAAAATAAGAAGAAGAAGAATAACTAGAAAAAGTTCGTCGAGACAAACTTTAAGTTGGCTTGTGAAAGTTTGGACCAATAAGTTTGAAGAAGTTTAAAGTTTAAATTAGTTTAAAGTTTAATTAGTTTATAGTTCAGTAAGAAAGAAAGAAAGATAGATTAGTTAGAAAGAAAGATAAAAAAAAGATTAGTAAGAAAGAAAGAAAGATAGATTAGTTAGAAAGAAAGAAAGAAAGAAAGATAGATTAGTTAGAAATAAAAAAATAAAAAAAGATTAGTAAGAAAGAAAGATAGATTAGTTAGAAAGAAAGAAAGATAGATTAGTAAGAAAGAAAGAAAGATAGATTAGTAAGAAAGAAAGAAAGAAAAAAATAGTAAGAAAGAAAGAAAGATAGATTAGTAAGAAAGAGAAAGAAAGATAGATTAGTTAGAAATAAAAAAATAAAAAAAGATTAGTAAGAAAGAAAGATAGATTAGTTAGAAAGAAAGAAGGAAAGAAAGATAGATTAGTAAGAAAGAAAAAAAGATAGATTAGTAAGAGAAAGATTGATTAGTAAGAAAGATAGATAGATTAGTTAGACAGAGAGAAAAAAGATTAGTAAGAAAGAAAGATAGATTAGTAAGAAAGAAAGAAAGATAGATTAGTTAGAAAGAAAGAAAGATAGATTAGTAAGAAAGAAAGATAGATTAGTAAGAAAGAAAGAAAGAAAAAGATTAGTAAGAAAGAAAGAAAGATAGATTAGTTAGAAAGAAAGAAAAAAGATTAGTAAGAAAGAAAGAAAGATTAGTAAGAAAGAAAGATAGATTAGTTAGAAAGAAAGAAAGAAAAAAGATTAGTAAGAAAGAAAGAAAAAAAGATTAGTAAGAAAGAAAGAAAGATAGATTAGTAAGAAAGAAAGAAAGAAAAAAAGATTAGCAAGAAAGAAAGAAAGAAAGATAGATTAGTTAGAAAGAAAGAAAAAAAAGATTAGTAAGAAAGAAAGAAAGAAAGAAAAAAAGATTAGTAAGAAAGAAAGATAGATTAGTTAGAAAGAAAGAAAAAAAAGATTAGTAAGAAAGAAAGAAAGAAAAAAAGATTAGTAAGAAAGAAAGATAGATTAGTTAGAAAGAAAGAAAAAAGATTAGTAAGAAAGAAAGAAAAAAAGATTAGTAAGAAAGAAAGAAAGATAGATTAGTTAGAAAGAAAGAAAGAAAAAAAGATTAGCAAGAAAGAAAGAAAGAAAGATAGATTAGTTAGAAAGAAAGAAAAAAAAGATTAGTAAGAAAGAAAGAAAGAAAGAAAAAAAGATTAGTAAGAAAGAAAGAAAAAAAGATTAGTAAGAAAGAAAGATAGATTAGTAAGAAAGAAAGAAAGAAAAAAAGATTAGCAAGAAAGAAAGAAAGATAGATTAGTTAGAAAGAAAGAAAAAAAAGATTAGTAAGAAAGAAAGAAAGAAAAAAAGATTAGTAAGAAAGAAAGATAGATTAGTTAAAAAGAAAGAAAGAAAAAAGATTAGTAAGAAAGAAAGAAAAAAGATTAGCAAGAAAGAAAGAAAGAAAGATAGATTAGTTAGAAAGAAAGAAAAAAAAGATTAGTAAGAAAGAAAGAAAGAAAGAAAAAAAGATTAGTAAGAAAGAAAGATAGATTAGTTAGAAAGAAAGAAAAAAGATTAGTAAGAAAGAAAGAAAAAAAGATTAGTAAGAAAGAAAGAAAGATAGATTAGTAAGAAAGAAAGAAAAAAAGATTAGTAAGAAAGAAAGAAGGATAGATTAGTAAGAAAGAAAGAAAGAAAAAAGATTAGCAAGAAAGAAAGAAAGAAAGATAGATTAGTTAGAAAGAAAGAAAAAAAAGATTAGTTAGAAAGAAAGAAAGAAAGAAAAAAAGATTAGTAAGAAAGAAAGAAAGAAAGAAAAAAAGATTAGTAAGAAAGAAAGATAGATTAGTTAGAAAGAAAGAAAAAAGATTAGTAAGAAAGAAAGAAAAAAAGATTAGTAAGAAAGAAAGATAGATTAGTAAGAAAGAAAGAAAAAAGATTAGAAAGAAAGAAAGATAGATTAGTAAGAAAGAAAGAAAGAAAAAAAGATTAGCAAGAAAGAAAGAAAGATAGATTAGTTAGAAAGAAAGAAAAAAAAGATTAGTAAGAAAGAAAGAAAGATAGATTAGTAAGAAAGAAAGATAGATTAGTTAGAAAGAAAGAAAGAAAAAAGATTAGTAAGAAAGAAAGAAAAAAAGATTAGTAAGAAAGAAAGAAAGAAAACAAGATTAGTAAGAAAGAAAGAAAGATAGATTAGTTAGAAAGAAAGAAAGAAAAAAAGATTAGTAAGAAAGAAAGATAGATTAGTAAGAAAGAAAGATAGAAAAAAAGATTAGTAAGAAAGAAAGAAAGATAGATTAGTAAGACAGAAAGAAAGAAAAAAAGATTAGTAAGAATGAAAGAAAGATAGATTAGTAAGAAAGAAAGAAAGATAGATTAGTAAGAAAGAAAGAAAGAAAAAAAGATTAGTAAGAATGAAAGAAAGATAGATTAGTAAGAAAGAAAGAAAGATAGATTAGTAAGAAAGAAAGAAAGAAAAAGATTAGTAAGAAAGAAAGAAAGATAGATTAGTAAGAAAGAAAGAAAGAAAAAAGATTAGCAAGAAAGAAAGAAAGAAAGATAGATTAGTTAGAAAGAAAGATAGATAGATTAGTTAGAAAGAAAGATAGATTAGTTAGAATGAAAGAAAGATAGAGTAGTTAGAAAGAAAGAAAGATAGATTAGTTAGAAAGAAAGAGATTAGTTAGAAAGAAAGAAAGAGATTAGTTAGAAAGAAAGAGATTAGTTAGAAAGAAAGATAGATAGATTAGTTAGAAAGAAAGAGATTAGTTAGAAAGAAAGATAGATAGATTATTTAGAAAGAAACATAGATAGATTAGTTAGAAAGAAAGATAGATTAGTTAGAAAGAAACATAGATAGATTAGTTAGAAAGAAATAAAGAAATAAAGATAGATTAGTTTGAAAGAAATAAAGAAAGATAGATTAGTTAGAAAGAAAAAAAGATAGATTAGTTAGAAAGAAATAAAGAAATAAAGATAGATTAGTTAGAAAGAAAGAAAGATAGATTAGTTAGAAAGAAAGAAAGATAGATTAGTTAGAAAGAAAAAAGATAGATTAGTTTGAAAGAAATAAAGAAAGATAGATTAGTTAGAAAGAAAGATAGATAGATTAGTTAGAAAGAAAGAGATTAGTTAGAAAGAAACATAGATAGATTAGTTAGAAAGAAAGAAAGATAGATTAGTTAGAAGGAAATATTAGTTAGAAAGAAAGAAAGATAGATTAGTTAGAAAGAAAGAAAGATAGATTAGTTTGAAAGAAATAAAGAAAGATAGATTAGTTAGAAAGAAAGAAAGAAAGAAAGAAAGATAGATAGATAGATAGATAGATAGATAGATAGATAGATAGATAGATAGATAAGAAAGAAAGATAGATTAGTTAGAAATAAAGATATATAGATAGATTAGTTAGAAAGAAAGAAAGATAGATAGATAGATAGATAGATAGATAGATAGATAGATAGATAGATAGATAGATAGATAGATAGATAGATAGATAGATAGATAGATAGATAAGAAAGAAAGATAGATTAGTTAGAAAGAAAGATAGATTAGTTAGAAAGAAAGAAAGATAGATTAGTTAGAAAGAAAGAAAGATAGATTAGTTAGAAAGAAAGAAAGATAGATTAGTTAGAAATAAAGATATATAGATAGATTAGTTAGAAAGAAAGAAAGATAGATAGATAGATAGATAGATAGATAGATAGATAGATAGATAGATAGATAGATAGATAGATAGATAAGAAAGAAAGATAGATTAGTTAGAAAGAAAGATAGATTAGTTAGAAAGAAAGAAAGATAGATTAGTTAGAAAGAAAGAAAGATAGATTAGTTAGAAAGAAAGAAAGATAGATTAGTTAGAAAGAAAAAAAGATAGATTAGTTAGAAAGAAAGAGATTAGTTAGAAAGAAAGAAAGAGATTAGTTAGAAAGAAAGAGATTAGTTAGAAAGAAAGATAGATAGATTAGTTAGAAAGAAAGATAGATAGATTAGTTAGAAAGAAACATAGATAGATTAGTTAGAAAGAAAGAAAGATAGATTAGTTAGAAGGAAATATTAGTTAGAAAGAAAGATTAGTTAGAAAGAAAGAAAGATAGATTAGTTTAGAAATAAAGAGATTAGTTAGAAAGAAAGAAAGATAGATTAGTTAGAAAGGAAGAAAGATAGATTAGTTAGAAAGGAAGAAAGATCAGATAGATAGATAGATAGATAGATAGATAGATAGATAGATAGATAGATAAGTTAGAAAGAGATAGATAGATAGATAGATAGATAGATAGATAGATAGATAGATAGATAGATAGATAGATAGATAGATAGAGTTCATAAGTACATATAGAATGGGAGTTTAATTGAGTCCAAGGCTTTAGGGAATTTAGATTTGAGTTTATTTGGTGTAGACTACTGGGCCACCGTAGTCTTGGCTCATTTTGAACTGTTACAATGAAAGTCAATGGGATTTTTATGATTTTTAATATTAATTTTTAAGAAATCTGAAAGTCAAATCAGTCTGAAAAGATATAGCACACTAAGTCAGAACAGTTTGAAGGTCTGACCCGAGTTTGGAGTTTGTAGAGTTAAAGCTCTAGGACGAGTTAGAGTTTAAATTTTAGAGTCAGAAGAATAATAATAATAATAATAAGTTTAAATAGGATTTCAGTAAGTTGGCTTTCTCAAGCCAACTTAACTAGAAAAAGTTCGTCGAGACAAACTTTAAGTTGGCTTGTGAAAGTTTGGACCAATAAGTTTGAAGAAGTTTAAAGAAGTTTAAAGTTTAATTAGTTTATAGTTTAGTAAGAAAGAAAGAAAGATAGATTAGTTAGAAAGAAAGAAAAAAAGATTAGTAAGAAAGAAAGAAAGATAGATTAGTTAGAAAGAAAGAAAGAAAGAAAGATAGATTAGTTAGAAAGAAAGATAGATTAGTAAGAAAGAAAGAAAGAAAGAAATATAGATAAGTTAGAAAGAAAGAAAGAAAAAAAGATTAGTTAGAAAGAAAGAAAGAAAGATAGATTAGTTAGAAAAAAGAAAGAAAAAAAGATTAGTAAGAAAGAAAGAAAGATAGATTAGTTAGAAAGAAAGAAAGAAAGAGATTAGTTAGAAAGAAAGATAGATTAGTAAGAAAGAAAGAAAGAAAGAAATATAGATAAGTTAGAAAGAAAGATAGATTAGTTAGAAAGAAAGAAAGAAAAAAAGATTAGTAAGAAAGAAAGAAAGAAAGATAAATTAGTAAGAAAGAAAGAAAGATTGATTAGTAAGAAAGATAGAAAGATAGATAGATTAGTTAGAAAGAAAGAAAAAAAGATTAGTGAGAAAGAAAGAAAGAAAGAAAGAAAGAAAGAAAGAAAGAAAAAAAGAAAGAAAGATAGATTAGTTAGAAAGAAAGAAAGAAAGAAAGATTAGTTAGAAAGAAAAAAGGAAAGAAAGATAGATTAGTAAGAAAGAAAGAAAGAAAGATAAATTAGTAAGAAAGAAAGAAAGATTGATTAGTAAGAAAGATAGAAAGATAGATAGATTAGTTAGAAAGAAAGAAAGAAAAAGAGATTAGTGAGAAAGAAAGATAGATTAGTTAGAAAGAAAGAAAGAAAGAAAGAAAGAAAGTTAATTAAAAAGAAAGAAAGAAAGATAGATTAGGTAGAAAGAAAGATAGAAAGATAGATAGATTAGTTAGAAAGAAAAAGAAAGATAGTTTTTATTTAGAAAGAAAGAAAGATAGATTAGTTAGAAAGAAAGAAAGAAAGAAAGTTAATTAAAAAGAAAGAAAGAAAGATAGATTAGGTAGAAAGAAAGATAGAAAGATAGATAGATTAGTTAGAAAGAAAGAAAGAAAGTTAATTAAAGAGAAAGAAAGAAAGATTAGTTAGAAAGATAGATTAGTTAGAAAGAAAGAAAGAAAAAAAGATTAGTAAGAAAGAAAGATAGATTAGTTAGAAAGAAAGAAAGAAAGAAAGAAAGAAAGAAAGAAAGAGAAAGAAAGAAAGAAATATAGATAAGTTAGAAAGAAAGAAAGATAGATTAGTTAGAAAGAAAGATGGATTAGTTAGAAAGAAAGAAAAAAGGTTAGTTAGAAAGAAAGAAAGAAAGATAGATTAGTTAGAAAGAAAGAAAGAAAGAAAGAGATTAGTTAGAAAGAAAAAGAAAGATAGATTAGTTAGAAAGAAAGAAAGATAGATTAGTTAGAAAGAAAGAAAGAAAGAAAGAAAGTTAATTAAAAAGAAAGAAAGAAAGATTAGTTAGAAAGATTGATTAGTTAGAAAGAAAGAAAGAAAAAAAGATTAGTAAGAAAGAAAGAAAGAAAGAAAGATAGATTAGTTAGAAAGAAAGAAAAAAAGATTAGTTAGAAAGAAAGAAACATAGATTAGTTAGAAAAAAGAAAGAAAAAAAGATTAGTAAGAAAAAGATAGATTAGTTAGAAAGAAAAAAGGAAAGAAAGATGGATTAGTAAGAAAGAAAGAAAGAAAAAAAGATTAGTGAGAAAGAAAGATAGATTAGTTAGAAAGAAAGAAAGAAAGATTAGTTAGTAAGAAAAAGAAAGATTGATTAGTTAGAAAGAAAGAAAGATAAATTAGTTAGAAAGAAAGAAAGAAAGAAAGTTAATTAAAAAGAAAGAAAGAAAGATAGATTAGGTAGAAAGAAAGATAGAAAGATAGATAGATTAGTTAGAAAGAAAGAAAGAAAGTTAATTAAAAAGAAAGAAAGAAAGATTAGTTAGAAAGATAGATTAGTTAGAAAGAAAGAAAGAAAAAAAGATTAGTAAGAAAGAAAGATAGATTAGTTAGAAAGAAAGAAAGAAAGAAAGAAAGAAAGAAAGAAAGAAAGAGAAAGAAAGAAAGAAAGAAAGATAGATAAGTTAGAAAGAAAGAAAGATTGATTAGTTAGAAAGAAAGAAAGATGGATTAGTTAGAAAGAAAGAAAAAAGATTAGTTAGAAAGAAAGAAAGAAAGATAGATTAGTTAGAAAGAAAAAAGGAAAGAAAGATAGATTAGTAAGAAAGAAAGGAAGAAAGATAGATTAGTGAGATAGATAGATTAGTTAGAAAGAAAGAAAGAAAAAAGATTAGTGAGAAAGAAAGATAGATTAGTTAGAGAGAAAGAAAGATGGATTAGTTAGAAAGAAAGAAAAAAAGATTAGTAAGAAAGAAAGAAAGATAGATTAGTTAGAAAGAAAAAAGGAAAGAAAGATAGATTAGTAAGAAAGAAAGGAAGAAAGATAGATTAGTGAGATAGATAGATTAGTTAGAAAGAAAGAAAGAAAAAAGATTAGTGAGAAAGAAAGATAGATTAGTTAGAAAGAAAGAGATTAGTTAGAAAGAAAAAGAAAGATAGATTAGTTAGAAAGAAAGAAAGATAGATTAGTTAGAAAGAAAGAAAGAAAGAAAGAAAGTTAATTAAAAAGAAAAAAAGAAATATAGATTAGGTAGAAAGAAAGATAGATAGATTAGTTAGAAAGAAAGAAAGAAAGAAAGAAAGTTAATTAAAAAGAAAGAAAGAAAGATTAGTTAGAAGGATAGATTAGTTAGAAAGAAAGAAAGAAAGAAAAAAAGATTAGTAAGAAAGAAAGATAGATTAGTTAGTTAGAAAGAAAGAAAGAAAGAAAGAAATATAGATAAGTTAGAAAGAAAGAAAGATAGATTAGTTAGAAAGAAAGAAAAAAAGATTAGTTAGAAAGAAAGAATGAAAGATAGATAGATTAGTTAGAAAAAAAGAAAGAAAAAAAGATTAGTAAGAAAGAAAGAAAGATAGATTAGTTAGAAAGAAAAAAGGAAAGAAAGATATATTAGTAAGAAAGAAAGAAAGAAAGATAGATTAGTGAGAAAGATAGATTAGTTAGAAAGAAAGAAAGAAAGATAAATTAGTTAGAAAGAAAAAGAAAGATAGATTAGTTAGAAAGAAAGATAGATTAGTTAGAAAGAAAGAAATAAATAAAGTTAATTAAAAAGAAAGAAAGAAAGAAAGATAGATAGATTAGTTAGAAAGAAAGAAAGAAAAAAAGATTAGTAAGAAAGAAAGAAAGATTAGTTAGAAAGAAAGAAAGATAGATTAGTTACAAAGAAAAAGAAAGATAGATTAGTTAGAAAGAAAGAAAGATAGATTGGTTAGAAAGAAAGAAAGAAAGTTAATTAAAAAGAAAGAAAGAAAGAAAGATTAGTTAGAAAGATAGATTAGTTAGAAAGAAAGAAAGAAAAAAATATTAGTAAGAAAGAAAGATAGATTAGTTAGAAAGAAAGAAAGAAAGATAGATTAGTAAGAAAGAAAGAAAGATTAGTTAGAAAGAAAGAAAGATAGATTAGTTAGAAAGAAAAAGAAAGATAGATCAGTTAGAAAGAAAGAAAGATAGATTAGTTAGAAAGAAAGAAAGAAAGAAAGTTAATTAAAAAGAAAGAAAGTAAGATAGATTAGTTAGAAAGAAAGAAAGATAGATTAGAAAGAAAGAAAGATAGATTAGTTAGAAAGAAAGATAGATTAGTTAGAAAGAAAGATAAATTAGTTAGAAAGAAAGATAGATTACTTAAAAAACAAAGAAAGAGATTTGTTAGAAAGAAAGATAGATTAGTTAGAAAGATAGATTAGTTAGAAAGAAAGATAGATTAGTTAGAAAGAAAGATAACTTAGTTAGAAATAAAGAAAGATAGATTATTTAAAAAACAAAGAAAGATGGATTTGATAGAAAGAAAGATAGATTAGCTAGAAAGATAGATTAGTTAGAAAAAAAGAAAGATAGATTAGTTAGAAAGAAAGAAAGATAAATTAGTTAGAAAGTAAGATAGATTAGTTAGAAAGAAAGATAGATTAGTTAGAAAGAAAGAAAGATAGATTAGTTAGAAAGATAGATAGATAAGTTAGAAAGAAAGAAAGATTAGTTAGAAAGAAAGAAAGATAGATCGGTTAGAAAGAAAGAAAGATTAGTTAGAAAGAAAGATAGATTAGTTAGAAAGAAAAAAGATAGATTAGTTAGAAAGAAAGAAAGTAAGAAAGAAAGAAAGAAAGATTGGTTAGAAAGAAAGATAGATTAGTTAGAAAGATAGAAAGAAAGATAGATTAGTTAGAAAGAAAGAAACATAGATTAGTTAGAAAGAAAGAAAGAAAGATAGATTAGTTAGAAAGAAAGAAAGATTAGTTAGTTAGAAAGAAAGAAAGATAGATTAGTTAGAAAGAAAGATAGATTAGTTAGAAAGATAGATAGATAGATAGATAGATAGATTAGTTAGAAAGAAAGAAAGTAAGAAAGAAAGAAAGAAAGATTGGTTAGAAAGAAAGATAGATTAGTTAGAAAGATAGAAAGAAAGATAGATTAGTTAGAAAGAAAGAAACATAGATTAGTTAGAAAGAAAGAAAGAAAGATAGATTAGTTAGAAAGAAAGAAAGATTAGTTAGTTAGAAAGAAAGAAAGATAGATTAGTTAGAAAGAAAGATAGATTAGTTAGAAAGATAGATAGATAGATAGATAGATAGATTAGTTAGAAAGAAAGAAAGATAGATTAGTTAGAAAGAAAGATAGATAGATTAGTTAGAAAGAAAGATAGATTAGTTAGAAAGAAAGATAGATTAGTTAGAAAGATAGATAGATAGATTAGTTAGAAAGAAAGAAAGATAGATTAGTTAGAAAGAAAGATAGATAGATTAGTTAGAAAGAAAGATAGATTAGTTAGAAAGAAAGAAAGATAGATTAGTTAGAAAGAATGAAAAAAGAAAGAAAGAAAGAAAGATTGGTTAGAAAGAAAGATAGATTAGTTAGTAAGAAAGATATAAAGAAAGATGGATTAGTTAGAAAGAAAGAAACATAGATTAGTTAGAAAGAAAGAAAGAAAGAAAGATAGATTAGTTAGAAAGACTAGTTAGTTAGAAAGAAAGAGATAGATTAGTTAGAAAGAAAGATAGATAGATAGATAGATTAGTTAGAAAGAAAGAAAGATAGATTAGTTAGAAAGAAAGAAAGATATATTAGTTAGAAAGAAAGATAGATAGATTAGTTAGAAAAAAAGATAGATTAGTTAGAAAGAAAGAAAGATAGATTAGTTAGAAAGAAAGATAGATAGATTAGTTAGAAAGAAAGAAAGATTAGTTAGAAAGAAAGAAAGAATGATAGATTGGTTAGAAAGAAAGAAAGATAGATTAGTAAGAAAGAAAGAAAGGAATAAAGAACGATAGATTAGTTAGAAATAAAGATAAAGTAGTTAGAAAGAAAGATAGATAGATTAGTTAGAAAGAAAGATAGATAGATAGATTAGTTAGAAAGAAAGATAGATTATTTAGAAAGAAAGAAAGATAGATTAGTTAGAAAGAAAGATTAGTTAGAAAGAAAGAAAGATTAGTTAGAAAGAAAGATAGATAGATTAGTTAGAAAGAAAAAAGAAAGAAAGAAAGAAAGAAAGAAAAATTGGTTAGAAAGAAAGATAGATTAGTTTGAAAGATAGAGATTAGTTAGAAAGAAAGAAAAGATTAGTTAGAATGAAAGAAAGATAGATAGATTAGTTAGAAAGAAAGAAAGATAGATAGATTAGTTAGAAAGAAAGAAAGATTAGTTAGAAAGAAAAAAGATAGATTAGTTAGAAAGAAAGAATAAAAGAAAGTAAGAAAGAAAGAATGAAAGATTGGTTAGAAAGAAAGAGATTAGTTAGAAAGATAGATAGATTAGTTAGAAAGAAAGAAAAGTTAGAATGAAAGAAAGATAGAGTAGTTAGAAAGAAAGAAAGATAGATAGATTAGTTAGAAAGAAAGATAGATTAGTTAGAAAGAAAGTAAGGTAGATTAGTTAGAAAGAAAGATAGATTAGTTAGAAAGAAGAAAGATAGATTAGTTAGAAAGAAAGAAAGATTAGTTAGAAAGAAAGAAAGATAGATCAGTTAGCAAGAAAGAAATATTAGTAAGAAAGAAAGAAAGATTAGTTTGAAAGAAAGAAAGATTAGTTTGAAAGAAAGATAGATTAGTAAGAAAGAAAGAAAAAAAGATTAGTAAGAAAGAAAGAAAGATAGATTAGTTAGAAAGAAAGAAAGAAAGAAAGATAGATTAGTTAGAAAGAAAGAAAGAAAGAAATATAGATAAGTTAGAAAGAAAGAAAGAAAAAAAGATTAGTTAGAAAGAAAGAAAGAAAGATAGATTAGTTAGAAAAAAGAAAGAAAAAAAGATTAGTAAGAAAGAAAGAAAGATAGATTAGTTAGAAAGAAAGAAAAAAAGATTAGTAAGAAAGAAAGAAAGATAGATTAGTTAGAAAGAAAGAAAGAAAGAAAGATAGATTAGTTAGAAAGAAAGAAAGAAAGAAATATAGATAAGTTAGAAAGAAAGAAAGAAAAAAAGATTAGTTAGAAAGAAAGAAAGAAAGATAGATTAGTTAGAAAAAAGAAAGAAAAAAAGATTAGTAAGAAAGAAAGAAAGATAGATTAGTTAGAAAGAAAGAAAGATTAGTTAGAAAGAAAGAAAGATAGATCAGTTAGCAAGAAAGAAATATTAGTAAGAAAGAAAGAAAGATTAGTTTGAAAGAAAGAAAGATTAGTTTGAAAGAAAGATAGATTAGTAAGAAAGAAAGAAATAAAGAAAGATTAGGTAGAAAGAAAGAAAGATTAGTTAGAAAGAAAGAAAGATAAGTTAGAAAGATAGATAGATAGATAGATAGATAGATAGATAGATAGATAGATAGATAGATAGATAAAGTTCATTAGTACATATAGAATGGTAGTTTAATTGAATCTAGGGCTTCAGGGAGTTTAGATTTGAGTTTTTGTGTTGTTCACTACTGGGCCACCGTAGTCTTGGCTCAATTTGAACTGTTGCAATGAAAGTCAATGGGATTTTTATGATTTTTAATATTAATTTTTAAGAAATCTGAAAGTCAAATCAGTTTGAAAAGATATAGCACACCGAGTCAGAACAGTCTGAAGGTCTGACCCGAGTTTGGAGTTTGTAGAGTTAAAGCTCTAGGACGAGTTAGAGTCAGAATTTTTTGGGTAAGAAAAATAAGAAGAAGAAGAAGAAGAAGAATAATAACTAGAAAAAGTTCGTCGAGACAAACTTTAAGTTGGCTTGTGAAAGTTTGGACCAATAAGTTTGAAGAAGTTTAAAGAAGTTTAAAGTTTAATTAGTTTATAGTTTAGTAAGAAAGAAAGAAAGATAGATTAGTTAGAAAGAAAGAAAAAAAGATTAGTAAGAAAGAAAGAAAGATAGATTAGTTAGAAAGAAAGAAAGAAAGAAAGATAGATTAGTTAGAAAGAAAGAAAGAAAGAAATATAGATAAGTTAGAAAGAAAGAAAGAAAAAAAGATTAGTTAGAAAGAAAGAAAGAAAGATAGATTAGTTAGAAAAAAGAAAGAAAAAAAGATTAGTAAGAAAGAAAGAAAGATAGATTAGTTAGAAAGAAAGAAAGAAAGAGATTAGTTAGAAAGAAAGATAGATTAGTAAGAAAGAAAGAAAGAAAGAAATATAGATAAGTTAGAAAGAAAGAAAGATAGATTAGTTAGAAAGAAAGAAAAAAAGATTAGTAAGAAAGAAAGATAAATTAGTAAGAAAGAAAGAAAGATTGATTAGTAAGAAAGATAGAAAGATAGATAGATTAGTTAGAAAGAAAGAAAAAAAGATTAGTGAGAAAGAAAGAAAGAAAGAAAGAAAGAAAGAAAGAAAGATAGATTAGTTAGAAAGAAAGAAAGAAAGAAAGATTAGTTAGAAAGAAAAAAGGAAAGAAAGATAGATTAGTAAGAAAGAAAGAAAGAAAGATAAATTAGTAAGAAAGAAAGAAAGATTGAATAGTAAGAAAGATAGAAAGATAGATAGATTAGTTAGAAAGAAAGAAAGAAAAAGAGATTAGTGAGAAAGAAAGATAGATTAGTTAGAAAGAAAGAAAGAAAGAAAGAAAGAAAGTTAATTAAAAAGAAAGAAAGAAAGAAAGATAGATTAGGTAGAAAGAAAGATAGAAAGATAGATAGATTAGTTAGAAAGAAAAAGAAAGAGTTTTTATTTAGAAAGAAAGAAAGATAGATTAGTTAGAAAGAAAGAAAGAAAGAAAGAAAGAAAGAAAGTTAATTAAAAAGAAAGAAAGAAAGATAGATTAGGTAGAAAGAAAGATAGAAAGATAGATAGATTAGTTAGAAAGAAAGAAAGAAAGTTAATTAAAGAGAAAGAAAGAAAGATTAGTTAGAAAGATAGATTAGTTAGAAAGAAAGAAAGAAAAAAAGATTAGTAAGAAAGAAAGATAGATTAGTTAGAAAGAAAGAAAGAAAGAAAGAAAGAAAGAAAGAAAGAGAAAGAGAAAGAGAAAGAGAAAGAGAAAGAAAGAAAGAAATATAGATAAGTTAGAAAGAAAGAAAGATAGATTAGTTAGAAAGAAAGAAAGATGGATTAGTTAGAAAGAAAGAAAAAAGATTAGTTAGAAAGAAAGAAAGAAAGAAAGATAGATTAGTTAGAAAGAAAGAAAGAAAGAAAGAGATTAGTTAGAAAGAAAAAGAAAGATAGATTAGTTAGAAAGAAAGAAAGATAGATTAGTTAGAAAGAAAGAAAGAAAGAAAGAAAGTTAATTAAAAAGAAACAAAGAAAGATTAGTTAGAAAGATAGATTAGTTAGAAAGAAAGAAAGAAAAAAAGATTAGTAAGAAAGAAAGAAAGAAAGAAAGATAGATTAGTTAGAAAGAAAGAAAAAAAGATTAGTTAGAAAGAAAGAAACATAGATTAGTTAGAAAAAAGAAAGAAAAAAAGATTAGTAAGAAAGAAAGATAGATTAGTTAGAAAGAAAAAAGGAAAGAAAGATAGATTAGTAAGAAAGAAAGAAAGAAAAAAAGATTAGTGAGAAAGAAAGATAGATTAGTTAGAAAGAAAGAAAGAAAGATTAGTTAGTAAGAAAAAGAAAGATAGATTAGTTAGAAAGAAAGAAAGATAAATTAGTTAGAAAGAAAGAAAGAAAGAAAGATTAGTGAGAAAGAAAGATAGATTAGTTAGAAAGAAAGAAAGAAAGATTAGTTAGTAAGAAAAAGAAAGATAGATTAGTTAGAAAGAAAGAAAGATAAATTAGTTAGAAAGAAAGAAAGAATGAAAGAAAGAAAGTTAATTAAAAAGAAAGAAAGAAAGATAGATTAGGTAGAAAGAAAGATAGAAAGATAGATAGATTAGTTAGAAAGAAAGAAAGTTAATTAAAAAGAAAGAAAGAAAGATTAGTTAGAAAGATAGATTAGTTAGAAAGAAAGAAAGAAAAAAAGATTAGTAAGAAAGAAAGATAGATTAGTTAGAAAGAAAGAAAGAAAGAAAGAAAGAAAGAAAGAGAAAGAAAGAAAGAAATATAGATAAGTTAGAAAGAAAGAAAGATAGATTAGTTAGAAAGAAAGAAAGATGGATTAGTTAGAAAGAAAGAAAAAAGATTAGTTAGAAAGAAAGAAAGATAGATTAGTTAGAAAGAAAAAAGGAAAGAAAGATAGATTAGTAAGAAAGAAAGGAAGAAAGATAGATTAGTGAGATAGATAGATTAGTTAGAAAGAAAGAAAGAAAAAAGATTAGTGAGAAAGAAAGATAGATTAGTTAGAGAGAAAGAAAGATGGATTAGTTAGAAAGAAAGAAAAAAAGATTAGTAAGAAAGAAAGAAAGATAGATTAGTTAGAAAGAAAAAAGGAAAGAAAGATAGATTAGTAAGAAAGAAAGGAAGAAAGATAGATTAGTGAGATAGATAGATTAGTTAGAAAGAAAGAAAGAAAAAAGATTAGTGAGAAAGAAAGATAGATTAGTTAGAAAGAAAGAGATTAGTTAGAAAGAAAAAGAAAGATAGATTAGTTAGAAAGAAAGAAAGATAGATTAGTTAGAAAGAAAGAAAGATAGATTAGTTAGAAAGAAAGAAAGAAAGATAATTAAAAAGAAAAAAAGAAATATAGATTAGGTAGAAAGAAAGATAGATAGATTAGTTAGAAAGAAAGAAAGAAAAAAAGTTAATTAAAAAGAAAGAAAGAAAGATTAGTTAGAAGGATAGATTAGTTAGAAAGAAAGAAAGAAAGAAAAAAAGATTAGTAAGAAAGAAAGATAGATTAGTTAGTTAGAAAGAAAGAAAGAAAGAAAGAAAGAAATATAGATAAGTTAGAAAGAAAGAAAGATAGATTAGTTAGAAAGAAAGAAAAAAAAGATTAGTTAGAAAGAAAGAATGAAAGATAGATAGATTAGTTAGAAAAAAAGAAAGAAAAAAAGATTAGTAAGAAAGAAAGAAAGATAGATTAGTTAGAAAGAAAAAAGGAAAGAAAGATATATTAGTAAGAAAGAAAGAAAGAAAGATAGATTAGTGAGAAAGATAGATTAGTTAGAAAGAAAGAAAGAAAGATAGATTAGTTAGAAAGAAAAAGAAAGATAGATTAGTTAGAAAGAAAGATAGATTAGTTAGAAAGAAATAAATAAATAAAGTTAATTAAAAAGAAAGAAAGAAAGAAAGATAGATAGATTAGTTAGAAAGAAAGAAAGAAAAAAAGATTAGTAAGAAAGAAAGAAAGATTAGTTAGAAAGAAAGAAAGATAGATTAGTTACAAAGAAAAAGAAAGATAGATTAGTTAGAAAGAAAGAAAGATAGATTGGTTAGAAAGAAAGAAAGAAAGAAAGTAAATTAAAAAGAAAGAAAGAAAGAAAGATTAGTTAGAAAGATAGATTAGTTAGAAAGAAAGAAAGAAAAAAATATTAGTAAGAAAGAAAGATAGATTAGTTAGAAAGAAAGAAAGAAAGATAGATTAGTAAGAAAGAAAGAAAGATTAGTTAGAAAGAAAGAAAGATAGATTAGTTAGAAAGAAAAAGAAAGATAGATCAGTTAGAAAGAAAGAAAGATAGATTAGTTAGAAAGAAAGAAAGAAAGTTAATTAAAAAGAAAGAAAGAAAGTAAGATAGATTAGTTAGAAAGAAAGAAATATAGATTAGAAAGAAAGAAAGATAGATTAGTTAGAAAGAAAGATAGATTAGTTAGAAAGAAAGATAAATTAGTTAGAAAGAAAGATAGATTAGTTAAAAAACAAAGAAAGAGATTTGTTAGAAAGAAAGATAGATTAGTTAGAAAGATAGATTAGTTAGAAAGAAAGATAGATTAGTTAGAAAGAAAGATAACTTAGTTAGAAATAAAGAAAGATAGATTATTTAAAAAACAAAGAAAGATGGATTTGATAGAAAGAAAGATAGATTAGCTAGAAAGATAGATTAGTTAGAAAAAAAGAAAGATAGATTAGTTAGAAAGAAAGAAATATAAATTAGTTAGAAAGTAAGATAGATTAGTTAGAAAGAAAGATAGATTAGTTAGAAAGAAAGAAAGATAGATTAGTTAGAAAGATAGATAGATAAGTTAGAAAGAAAGAAAGAAAGATTAGTTAGAAAGAAAGAAAGATAGATTGGTTAGAAAGAAAGAAAGATTAGTTAGAAAGAAAGATAGATAGATTAGTTAGAAAGAAAAAAGATAGATTAGTTAGAAAGAAAGAAAGTAAGAAAGAAAGAAAGAAAGATTGGTTACAAAGAAAGATAGATTAGTTAGAAAGATAGAAAGAAAGATAGATTAGTTAGAAAGAAAGAAACATAGATTAGTTAGAAAGAAAGAAAGAAAGAAAGAAAGATAGATTAGTTAGAAAGAAAGAAAGATTAGTTAGTTAGAAAGAAAGAAAGATAGATTAGTTAGAAAGAAAGATAGATTAGTTAGAAAGATAGATAGATAGATAGATTAGTTAGAAAGAAAGAAAGATAGAATAGTTAAAAAGAAAGATAGATAGATTAGTTAGAAAGAAAGATAGATTAGTTAGAAAGATAGATTATTTAGAAAGATAGATAGATAGATAGATTAGTTAGAAAGAAAGAAAGATAGATTAGTTAGAAAGAAAGATAGATAGATTAGTTAGAAAGAAAGATAGATTAGTTAGAAAGAAAGAAAGAAAGATAGATTAGTTAGAAAGAATGAAAAAAGAAAGAAAGAAAGAAAGAAAGATTGGTTAGAAAGAAAGATAGATTAGTTAGTAAGAAAGATATAAAGAAAGATGGATTAGTTAGAAAGAAAGAAACATAGATTAGTTAGAAAGAAAGAAAGAAAGAAAGATAGATTAGTTAGAAAGACTAGTTAGTTAGAAAGAAAGAGATAGATTAGTTAGAAAGAAAGATAGATAGATAGATAGATAGATAGATAGATAGATAGATAGATAGATAGATAGATAGATAGATAGATTAGTTAGAAAGAAAGAAAGATAGATTAGTTAGAAAGAAAGAAAGATATATTAGTTAGAAAGAAAGATAGATAGATTAGTTAGAAAAAAAAGATAGATTAGTTAGAAAGAAAGAAAGATAGATTAGTTAGAAAGAAAGATAGATAGATTAGTTAGAAAGAAAGAAAGATTAGTTAGAAAGAAAGAAAGAATGATAGATTGGTTAGAAAGAAAGAAAGATAGATTAGTAAGAAAGAAAGAAAGGAATAAAGAACGATAGATTAGTTAGAAATAAAGATAAAGTAGTTAGAAAGAAAGATAGATAGATTAGTTAGAAAGAAAGATAGATAGATAGATTAGTTAGAAAGAAAGATAGATTATTTAGAAAGAAAGAAAGATAGATTAGTTAGAAAGAAAGAAAGATTAGTTAGAAAGAAAGAAAGATTAGTTAGAAAGAAAGATAGATAGATTAGTTAGAAAGAAAAAAAGAAAGAAAGAAAGAAAGAAAAATTGGTTAGAAAGAAAGATAGATTAGTTTGAAAGATAGAGATTAGTTAGAAAGAAAGAAAAGATTAGTTAGAATGAAAGAAAGATAGATAGATTAGTTAGAAAGAAAGAAAGATAGATAGATTAGTTAGAAAGAAAGAAAGATTAGTTAGAAAGAAAAAAGATAGATTAGTTAGAAAGAAAGAATAAAAGAAAGTAAGAAAGAAATAATGAAAGATTGGTTAGAAAGAAAGAGATTAGTTAGAAAGATAGATAGATTAGTTAGAAAGAAAGAAAAGTTAGAATGAAAGAAAGATAGAGTAGTTAGAAAGAAAGAAAGATAGATAGATTAGTTAGAAAGAAAGATAGATTAGTTAGAAAGAAAGTAAGGTAGATTAGTTAGAAAGAAAGATAGATTAGTTAGAAAGAAGAAAGATAGAATAGTTAGAAAGAAAGAAAGATTAGTTAGAAAGAAAGAAAGATAGATCAGTTAGCAAGAAAGAAATATTAGTTAGAAAGAAAGAAAGATTAGTTTGAAAGAAAGAAAGATTAGTTTGAAAGAAAGATAGATTAGTAAGAAAGAAAGAAATAAAGAAAGATTAGGTAGAAAGAAAGAAAGATTAGTTAGAAAGAAAGAAAGATAAGTTAGAAAGATAGATAGATAGATAGATAGATAGATAGATAGATAGATAGATAGATAGATAGATAGATAGATAGATAGATAGATAGATAAAGTTCATTAGTACATATAGAATGGTAGTTTAATTGAATCTAGGGCTTCAGGGAGTTTAGATTTGAGTTTATTTGGTGTCCACTGCTGGGCCACCGTAGTCTTGGCTCAATTTGAACTGTTGCAATGAAAGTCAATGGGATTTTTATGATTTTTAATATTAATTTTTAAGAAATCTGAAAGTCAAATCAGTTTGAAAAGATATAGCACACCGAGTCAGAACAGTCTGAAGGTCTGACCCGAGTTTGGAGTTTGTAGAGTTAAAGCTCTAGGACGAGTTAGAGTCAGAATTTTTTGGGTAAGAAAAATAAGAAGAAGAAGAAGAAGAAGAATAATAACTAGAAAAAGTTCGTCGAGACAAACTTTAAGTTGGCTTGTGAAAGTTTGGACCAATAAGTTTGAAGAAGTTTAAAGAAGTTTAAAGTTTAATTAGTTTATAGTTTAGTAAGAAAGAAAGAAAGATAGATTAGTTAAAAAGAAAGAAAAAAAGATTAGTAAGAAAGAAAGAAAGATAGATTAGTTAGAAAGAAAGAAAGAAAGAAAGAAAGAAAGATAGATTAGTTAGAAAGAAAGATAGATTAGTAAGAAACTAGAAAAAGTTCGTCGAGACAAACTTTAAGTTGGCTTGTGAAAGTTTGGACCAATAAGTTTGAAGAAGTTTAAAGAAGTTTAAAGTTTAATTAGTTTATAGTTTAGTAAGAAAGAAAGAAAGATAGATTAGTTAGAAAGAAAGAAAAAAAGATTAGTAAGAAAGAAAGAAAGATAGATTAGTTAGAAAGAAAGAAAGAAAGAAAGATAGATTAGTTAGAAAGAAAGATAGATTAGTAAGAAAGAAAGAAAGAAAGAAATATAGATAAGTTAGAAAGAAAGAAAGAAAAAAAGATTAGTCAGAAAGAAAGAAAGAAAGATAGATTAGTTAGAAAAAAGAAAGAAAAAAAGATTAGTAAGAAAGAAAGAAAGATAGATTAGTTAGAAAGAAAGAAAGAAAGAGATTAGTTAGAAAGAAAGATAGATTAGTAAGAAAGAAAGAAAGAAAGAAATATAGATAAGTTAGAAAGAAAGAAAGATAGATTAGTTAGAAAGAAAGAAAGAAAAAAAGATTAGTAAGAAAGAAAGAAAGAAAGAAAGATAAATTAGTAAGAAAGAAAGAAAGATTGATTAGTAAGAAAGATAGAAAGATAGATAGATTAGTTAGAAAGAAAGAAAAAAAGATTAGTGAGAAAGAAAGAAAGAAAGAAAGAAAGATAGATTAGTTAGAAAGAAAGAAAGAAAGAAAGATTAGTTAGAAAGAAAAAAGGAAAGAAAGATAGATTAGTAAGAAAGAAAGAAAGAAAGATAAATTAGTAAGAAAGAAAGAAAGATTGATTAGTAAGAAAGATAGAAAGATAGATAGATTAGTTAGAAAGAAAGAAAGAAAAAGAGATTAGTGAGAAATAAAGATAGATTAGTTAGAAAGAAAGAAAGAAAGAAAGAAAGTTAATTAAAAAGAAAGAAAGAAAGATAGATTAGGTAGAAAGAAAGATAGAAAGATAGATAGATTAGTTAGAAAGAAAAAGAAAGATAGTTTTTATTTAGAAAGAAAGAAAGATAGATTAGTTAGAAAGAAAGAAAGAAAGAAAGAAAGAAAGAAAGTTAATTAAAAAGAAAGAAAGAAAGATAGATTAGGTAGAAAGAAAGATAGAAAGATAGATAGATTAGTTAGAAAGAAAGAAAGAAAGTTAATTAAAGAGAAAGAAAGAAAGATTAGTTAGAAAGATAGATTAGTTAGAAAGAAAGAAAGAAAAAAAGATTAGTAAGAAAGAAAGATAGATTAGTTAGAAAGAAAGAAAGAAAGAAAGAAAGAAAGAGAAAGAAAGAAAGAAATATAGATAAGTTAGAAAGAAAGAAAGATAGATTAGTTAGAAAGAAAGAAAGATGGATTAGTTAGAAAGAAAGAAAAAAGATTAGTTAGAAAGAAAGAAAGAAAGATAGATTAGTTAGAAAGAAAAAAGGAAAGAAAGATAGATTAGTAAGAAAGAAAGGAAGAAAGATAGATTAGTGAGATAGATAGATTAGTTAGAAAGAAAGAAAGAAAAAAGATTAGTGAGAAAGAAAGATAGATTAGTTAGAGAAAGAAAGATGGATTAGTTAGAAAGAAAGAAAAAAAGATTAGTAAGAAAGAAAGAAAGATAGATTAGTTAGAAAGAAAGAAAGATGGATTATTTAGAAAGAAAGAAAAAAGATTAGTTAGAAAGAAAGAAAGAAAGATAGATTAGTTAGAAAGAAAAAAGGAAAGAAAGATAGATTAGTAAGAAAGAAAGGAAGAAAGATAGATTAGTGAGATAGATAGATTAGTTAGAAAGAAAGAAAGAAAAAAGATTAGTGAGAAAGAAAGATAGATTAGTTAGAGAGAAAGAAAGATGGATTAGTTAGAAAGAAAGAAAAAAAGATTAGTAAGAAAGAAAGAAAGATAGATTAGTTAGAAAGAAAAAAGGAAAGAAAGATAGATTAGTAAGAAAGAAAGGAAGAAAGATAGATTAGTGAGATAGATAGATTAGTTAGAAAGAAAGAAAGAAAAAAGATTAGTGAGAAAGAAAGATAGATTAGTTAGAAAGAAAGAGATTAGTTAGAAAGAAAAAGAAAGATAGATTAGTTAGAAAGAAAGAAAGATAGATTAGTTAGAAAGAAAGAAAGAAAGAAAGAAAGTTAATTAAAAAGAAAAAAAGAAATATAGATTAGGTAGAAAGAAAGATAGATAGATTAGTTAGAAAGAAAGAAAGAAAGAAAGAAAGAAAGTTAATTAAAAAGAAAGAAAAAAAGATTAGTTAGAAGGATAGATTAGTTAGAAAGAAAGAAAGAAAGAAAAAAAGATTAGTAAGAAAGAAAGATAGATTAGTTAGTTAGAAAGAAAGAAAGAAAGAAATATAGATAAGTTAGAAAGAAAGAAAGATAGATTAGTTAGAAAGAAAGAAAAAAAGATTAGTTAGAAAGAAAGAATGAAAGATAGATAGATTAGTTAGAAAAAAAGAAAGAAAAAAAGATTAGTAAGAAAGAAAGAAAGATAGATTAGTTAGAAAGAAAAAAGGAAAGAAAGATATATTAGTAAGAAAGAAAGAAAGAAAGATAGATTAGTGAGAAAGATAGATTAGTTAGAAAGAAAGAAAGAAAGATAGATTAGTTAGAAAGAAAAAGAAAGATAGATTAGTTAGAAAGAAAGATAGATTAGTTAGAAAGAAAGAAATAAATAAAGTTAATTAAAAAGAAAGAAAGAAAGAAAGAAAAAAAGATTAGTAAGAAAGAAAGAAAGATTAGTTAGAAAGAAAGAAAGATAGATTAGTTACAAAGAAAAAGAAAGATAGATTAGTTAGAAAGAAAGAAAGATAGATTGGTTAGAAAGAAAGAAAGAAAGAAAGTTAATTAAAAAGAAAGAAAGAAAGAAAGAAAGATTAGAAAGATAGATTAGTTAGAAAGAAAGAAAGAAAAAAATATTAGTAAGAAAGAAAGATAGATTAGTTAGAAAGAAAGAAAGAAAGATAGATTAGTAAGAAAGAAAGAAAGATTAGTTAGAAAGAAAGAAAGATAGATTAGTTAGAAAGAAAAAGAAAGATAGATCAGTTAGAAAGAAAGAAAGATAGATTAGTTAGAAAGAAAGAAAGAAAGAAAATTAAAAAGAAAGAAAGAAAGTAAGATAGATTAGTTAGAAAGAAAGAAAGATAGATTAGAAAGAAAGAAAGATAGATTAGTTAGAAAGAAAGATAGATTAGTTAGAAAGAAAGATAAATTAGTTAGAAAGAAAGATAGATTAGTTAAAAAACAAAGAAAGAGATTTGTTAGAAAGAAAGATAGATTAGTTAGAAAGATAGATTAGTTAGAAAGAAAGATAGATTAGTTAGAAAGAAAGATAACTTAGTTAGAAATAAAGAAAGATAGATTATTTAAAAAACAAAGAAAGATGGATTTGATAGAAAGAAAGATAGATTAGCTAGAAAGATAGATTAGTTAGAAAAAAAGAAAGATAGATTAGTTAGAAAGAAAGAAAGATAAATTAGTTAGAAAGTAAGATAGATTAGTTAGAAAGATAGATTAGTTAGAAAGAAAGAAAGATAGATTAGTTAGAAAGATAGATAGATAAGTTAGAAAGAAAGAAAGAAAGATTAGTTAGAAAGAAAGAAAGATAGATTGGTTAGAAAGAAAGAAAGATTAGTTAGAAAGAAAGATAGATAGATTAGTTAGAAAGAAAAAAGATAGATTAGTTAGAAAGAAAGAAAGTAAGAAAGAAAGAAAGAAAGAAAGATTGGTTAGAAAGAAAGATAGATTAGTTAGAAAGATAGAAAGAAAGATAGATTAGTTAGAAAGAAAGAAACATAGATTAGTTAGAAAGAAAGAAAGAAAGATAGATTAGTTAGAAAGAAAGAAAGATTAGTTAGTTAGAAAGAAAGAAAGATAGATTAGTTAGAAAGAAAGATAGATTAGTTAGAAAGATAGATAGATAGATAGATTAGTTAGAAAGAAAGAAAGATAGATTAGTTAGAAAGAAAGATAGATTAGTTAGAAAGAAAGATAGATTAGTTAGAAAGATAGATAGATAGATTAGTTAGAAAGAAAGAAAGATAGATTAGTTAGAAAGAAAGATAGATAGATTAGTTAGAAAGAAAGATAGATTAGTTAGAAAGAAAGAAAGAAAGAAAGATAGATTAGTTAGAAAGAAAGAAAGATAGATTAGTTAGAAAGAAAGATAGATTAGTTAGAAAGAAAGATAGATTAGTTAGAAAGATAGATAGATAGATAGATTAGTTAGAAAGAAAGAAAGATAGATTAGTTAGAAAGAAAGATAGATAGATTAGTTAGAAAGAAAGATAGATTAGTTAGTAAGAAAGATATAAAGAAAGATGGATTAGTTAGAAAGAAAGAAACAGATTAGTTAGAAAGAAAGAAAGAAAGAAAGATAGATTAGTTAGAAAGACTAGTTAGTTAGAAAGAAAGAGATAGATTAGTTAGAAAGAAAGATAGATAGATAGATAGATTAGTTAGAAAGAAAGAAAGAAAGAAAGAAAGAAAGAAAGAAAAATTGGTTAGAAAGAAAGATAGATTAGTTTGAAAGATAGAGATTAGTTAGAAAGAAAGAAAAGATTAGTTAGAATGAAAGAAAGATAGATAGATTAGTTAGAAAGAAAGAAAGATAGATAGATTAGTTAGAAAGAAAGAAAGATTAGTTAGAAAGAAAGAATAAAAGAAAGTAAGAAAGAAAGAATAAAAGATTGGTTAGAAAGAAAGAGATTAGTTAGAAAGATAGATAGATTAGTTAGAAAGAAAGAAAAGTTAGAATGAAAGAAAGATAGATAGATTAGTTAGAAAGAAAGATAGATTAGTTAGAAAGAAAGTAAGGTAGATTAGTTAGAAAGAAAGATAGATTAGTTAGAAAGAAGAAAGATAGATTAGTTAGAAAGAAAGAAAGATTAGTTAGAAAGAAAGAAAGATAGATCAGTTAGCAAGAAAGAAATATTAGTTAGAAAGAAAGAAAGATTAGTTTGAAAGAAAGAAAGATTAGTTTGAAAGAAAGATAGATTAGTAAGAAAGAAAGAAATAAAGAAAGATTAGGTAGAAAGAAAGAAAGATTAGTTAGAAAGAAAGAAAGATAAGTTAGAAAGATAGATAGATAGATAGATAGATAGATAGATAGATAGATAGATAGATAAAGTTCATTAGTACATATAGAATGGTAGTTTAATTGAATCTAGGGCTTCAGGGAGTTTAGATTTGAGTTTTTGTGTTGTTCACTACTGGGCCACCGTAGTCTTGGCTCAATTTGAACTGTTGCAATGAAAGTCAATGGGATTTTTATGATTTTTAATATTAATTTTTAAGAAATCTGAAAGTCAAATCAGTTTGAAAAGATATAGCACACCGAGTCAGAACAGTCTGAAGGTCTGACCCGAGTTTGGAGTTTGTAGAGTTAAAGCTCTAGGACGAGTTAGAGTCAGAATTTTTTGGGTAAGAAAAATAAGAAGAAGAAGAAGAAGAAGAATAATAATAAGTTTAAATAGGATTTCAGTAAGTTGGCTTTTCCAAGCCAACTTAATAAAGAAAGAAAGAAATATAGATAAGTTAGAAAGAAAGAAAGATATATTAGTTAGAAAAAAAGAAAGAAAAAAAGATTAGTAAGAAAGAAAGAAAGATAGATTAGTTAGAAAGAAAAAAGGAAAGAAAGATAGATTAGTAAGAAAGAAACAAAGAAAGATAAATTAGTAAGAAAGAAAAAAGATTGATTAGTAAGAAAGATAGAAAGATAGATAGATTAGTTAGAAAGAAAGAAAAAAAGATTAGTGAGAAAGAAAGATAGATTAGTTAGAAAGAAAGAAAGAAAGAGATTAGTTAGAAAGAAAAAGAAAGATAGATTAGTTAGAAAGAAAGAAAGATAGATTAGTTAGAAAGAAAGAAAGAAAGTTAATTAAAAAGAAAGAAAGAAAGATAGATTAGGTAGAAAGAAAGATAGAAAGATAGATAGATTAGTTAGAAAGAAAGAAAGAAAGATAGATAGATTAGTTAGAAAGAAAGAAAAAAAGATTAGTTAGAAAGAAAGAAAGAAAGATAGATTAGTTAGAAAAAAAGAAAGAAAAAAGATTAGTAAGAAAGAAAGAAAGATAGATTAGTTAGAAAGAAAAAAGGAAAGAAAGATAGATTAGTAAGAAAGAAAGAAAGAAAGATAAATTAGTAAGAAAGAAAGAAAGATTGATTAGTAAGAAAGATAGAAAGATAGATAGATTAGTTAGAAAGAAAGAAAGAAAAAAAGATTAGTGAGAAAGATAGATTAGTTATAAAGAAAGAAAGAAAGAGATTAGTTAGAAAGAAAAAGAAAGATAGATTAGTTAGAAAGAAAGAAAGATAGATTAGTTAGAAAGAAAGAAAGAAAGAAAGTTAATTAAAAAGAAAGAAAGAAAGATAGATTAGGTAGAAAGAAAGATAGAAAGATAGATAGATTAGTTAGAAAGAAAGAAAGAAAGTTAATTAAAAAGAAAGAAAGAAAGATTAGTTAGAAAGATAGATTAGTTAGAAAGAAAGAAAGAAAAAAAGATTAGTAAGAAAGAAAGATAGATTAGTTAGAAAGAAAGAATGAAAGAAAGAATGAAAGAAAGAAAGAAAGTAAGAAAGAAAGAAAGAAATATAGATAAGTTAGAAAGAAAGAAAGATAGATTAGTTAGAAAGAAAGAAAAAAAGATTAGTTAGAAAGAAAGAAAGATAGATTAGTTAGAAAAAAAGAAAGAAAAAAAGATTAGTAAGAAAGAAAGAAAGATAGATTAGTTAGAAAGAAAAAAGGAAAGAAAGAAAGATTAGTAAGAAAGAAAGAAAGAAAGATAGATTAGTGAGAAAGATAGATTAGTTAGAAAGAAAGAAAGAAAAAAAGATTAGTGAGAAAGAAAGATAGATTAGTTAGAATGAAAGAAAGAAAGAGATTAGTTAGAAAGAAAAAGAAAGATAGATTAGTTAGAAAGAAAAAAGGAAAGAAAGATAGATTAGTAAGAAAGAAAGAAATAAAGATAAATTAGTAAGAAAGAAAGAAAGATTGATTAGTAAGAAAGATAGAAAGATAGATAGATTAGTTAGAAAGAAAGAAAGAAAAAAAGATTAGTGAGAAAGAAAGATAGATTAGTTATAAAGAAAGAAAGAAAGAGATTAGTTAGAAAGAAAAAGAAAGATTAGTTAGAAAGAAAGAAAGATAGATTAGTTAGAAAGAAAGAAAGAAAGAAAGAAAGTTAATTAAAAAGAAAGAAAGAAAGATAGATTAGGTAGAAAGAAAGATAGAAAGATAGATAGATTAGTTAGAAAGAAAGAAAGAAAGTTAATTAAAAAGAAAGAAAGAAAGATTAGTTAGAAAGATAGATTAGTTAGAAAGAAAGAAAGAAAAAAAGATTAGTAAGAAAGAAAGATAGATTAGTTAGAAAGAAAGAAAGAATGAAAGAAAGAATGAAAGAAAGAAAGTAAGAAAGAAAGAAAGAAATATAGATAAGTTAGAAAGAAAGAAAGATAGATTAGTTAGAAAGAAAGAAAAAAAGATTAGTTAGAAAGAAAGAAAGAAAGATAGATTAGTTAGAAAAAAAGAAAGAAAAAAAGATTAGTAAGTAAGAAAGAAAGATAGATTAGTTAGAAAGAAAAAAGGAAAGAAAGATAGATTAGTAAGAAAGAAAGAAAGAAAGATAGATTAGTGAGAAAGATAGATTAGTTAGAAAGAAAGAAAGAAAAAAAGATTAGTGAGAAAGAAAGATAGATTAGTTAGAAAGAAAGAAAGAAAGAGATTAGTTAGAAAGAAAAAGAAAGATAGATCAGTTAGAAAGAAAGAAAGATAGATAGTTTAGTTAGAAAGAAAGAAAAATAGATTTGTTAGAATAAAAGATAGATTAGTTAAAAAGAAAGAAAGATAGATAGATTAGTTAGAAAGAAAAAAGATAGATTAGTTAGAAAGAAAGAAAGAGATTTGTTAGAATGAAGGAAAGATAGATTAGTTAGAAAGAAAGAAAGATAGATAGATTAGTTAGAAAGATAGATTAGTCAAAACGAAAAGATGGATTAGTTAGAAAGAAAGAAAAATAGATTTGTTAGAATAAAAGATAGATTAGTTAAAAAGAAAGAAAGATAGATAGATTAGTTAGAAAGAAAGTTAGATTAGTTAGAAAGAAAGAAAGATAGATTAGAAAGAAAGATAGATAGATAGATTAGTTAGAAAGAAAGATAAATAGATTAGTTAGAAAGAAAGAAAGAAAGATAGATTAGTTAGTTAGAAAGAAAGTTAGATTAGTTAGAAAGAAAGATAGATTAGTTAGAATGAAAGAAAGATAGAGTAGTTAGAAAGAAAGAAAGATAGATTAGTTAGAAAGAAAGATAGATAAGTTAGAAAGAAAGATAGATAGATTAGTTAGAAAGAAAGATAGATTAGTTAGAAAGAAAGATAGATTAGTTAGAATGAAAGAAAGATAGAGTAGTTAGAAAGAAAGATAGATTAGTTAGAAAGAAAGATAGATTAGTTAGAATGAAAGAAAGATAGAGTAGTTAGAAAAAAGAAAGATAGATTAGTTAGCAAGAAAGATAGATTAGTTAGAATGAAAGAAAGATAGAGTAGTTAGAAAGAAAGAAAGATTAGTTAGAAAGAAAGATAGATTAGTTAGAAAGAAAGATAGATAGATTAGTTAGAAAGAAAGATAGATTAGTTAGAATGAAAGAAAGATAGAGTAGTTAGAAAGAAAGAAAGATAGATTAGTTAGAAAGAAAGTTCGATTAGTTAGAAAGAAAGAAAGATAGATTAGAAAGAAAGATAGATAGATAGATAGATTAGTTAGAAAGAAAGATAAATAGATTTGTTAGAAAGAAAGAAAGAAAGATAGATTAGTTAGTTAGAAAGAAAGTTAGATTAGTTAGAAAGAAAGATAGATTAGTTAGAATGAAAGAAAGATAGAGTAGTTAGAAAGAAAGAAAGATAGATTAGTTAGAAAGAAAGATAGATAAGTTAGAAAGAAAGATATATAGATTAGTTAGAAAGAAAGATAGATTAGTTAGAAAGAAAGATAGATTAGTTAGAATGAAAGAAAGATAGAGTAGTTAGAAAGAAAGAAAGATTAGTTAGAAAGAAAGATAGATTAGTTAGAAAGAAAGATAGATAGATTAGTTAGAAAGAAAGATAGATTAGTTAGAATGAAAGAAAGATAGAGTAGTTAGAAAGAAAGAAAGATAGATTAGTTAGAAAGAAAGATAGATTAGTTAGAATGAAAGAAAGATAGAGTAGTTAGAAAGAAAAAAGATAGATCAGTTAGAAAGAAAGATAGATTAGTTAGAAAGAAAAAAGATAGATTAGTTAGAATGAAAGAAAAAATAGATTAGTTAGAAAGAAAGAAAGAAAGAGATGTATAGATAGAAAGAGAGATAGATAGTTGAAAGAGATAGATAGATAGATAGATAGATAGATAGATAGATAGATAGATAGATAATAAGTTTATTAGTACATATAGAATGGTAGTTTAATTGAGTCTAGGGCTTCATGGAGTTTAGATTTGAGTTTATTTGGTGTCCACTGCTGGGCCACCGTAGTCTTGGCTCAATTTGAACTGTTGCAATGAAAGTCAATGGGATTTTTATGATTTTTCATATTAATTTTTAAGAAATCTGAAAGTCAAATCAGTTTGAAAAGATATAGCACGCCGAGTCAGAACAGTCTGAAGGTCTGACCCGAGTTTGGAGTTTGTAGAGTTAAAGCTCTAGGACGAGTTAGAGTCAGAATTTTTTGGGTAAGAAAAATAAGAAGAAGAAGAAGAAGAAGAATAATAATAAGTTTAAATAGGATTTCAGTAAGTTGGCTTTTCCAAGCCAACTTAACTAGAAAAAGTTCGTCGAGACAAACTTTAAGTTGGCTTGTGAAAGTTTGGACCAATAAGTTTGAAGAAGTTTAAAGAAGTTTAAAGTTTAATTAGTTTATAGTTTAGTAAGAAAGAAAGAAAGATAGATTAGTTAAAAAGAAAGAAAGAAAAAAAGATTAGTAAGAAAGAAAGAAAGATAGATTAGTTAGAAAGAAAGAAAGAAAGAAAGAAAGATAGATAAGTTAGAAAGAAAGAAAGATATATTAGTTAGAAAGAAAGATAGATTAGTTAGAAAGAAAGATAGATTAGTTAGAATGAAAGAAAGATAGAGTAGTTAGAAAGAAAGAAAGATTAGTTAGAAAGAAAGATAGATTAGTTAGAAAGAAAGATAGATTAGTTAGAAAGAAAGATAGATTAGTTAGAATGAAAGAAAGATAGAGTAGTTAGAAAGAAAGAAAGATAGATTAGTTAGAAAGAAAGATAGATTAGTTAGAATGAAAGAAAGATAGATTAGTTAGAAAGAAAAAAGATAGATTAGTTAGAATGAAAGAAAAAATAGATTAGTTAGAAAGAAAGATAGATTAGTAAGAAAGAAAGAAAGAAAGAAATATAGATAAGTTAGAAAGAAAGAAAGATATATTAGTTAGAAAAAAGAAAGAAAAAAAGATTAGTAAGAAAGAAAGAAAGATAGATTAGTTAGAAAGAAAAAAGGAAAGAAAGATAGATTAGTTAGAAAGAAAGAAAAAAAGAGATTAGTTAGAAAGAAAAAGAAAGATAGATTAGTTAGAAAGAAAGAAAGATAGATTAGTTAGAAAGAAAGAAAGAAAGAAAGAAAGTTAATTAAAAAGAAAGAAAGAAAGATAGATTAGGTAGAAAGAAAGATAGAAAGATAGATAGATTAGTTAGAAAGAAAGAAAGAAAGATAGATAGATTAGTTAGAAAGAAAGAAAAAAAGATTAGTTAGAAAGAAAGAAAGAAAGATAGATTAGTTAGAAAAAAAGAAAGAAAAAAGATTAGTAAGAAAGAAAGAAAGATAGATTAGTTAGAAAGAAAAAAGGAAAGAAAGATAGATTAGTAAGAAAAAAAGAAAGATAAATTAGTAAGTAAGAAAGAAAGATTGATTAGTAAGAAAGATAGAAAGATAGATAGATTAGTTAGAAAGAAAGAAAGAAAAAAAGATTAGTGAGAAAGAAAGATAGATTAGTTATAAAGAAAGAAAGAAAGAGATTAGTTAGAAAGAAAAAGAAAGATAGATTAGTTAGAAAGAAAGAAAGATAGATTAGTTAGAAAGAAAGAAAGAAAGAAAGAAAGAAAGAAAGAAAGAAAGTTAATTAAAAGAAAGAAAGAAAGATAGATTAGGTAGAAAGAAAGATAGAAAGATAGATAGATTAGTTAGAAAGAAAGAAAGAAAGTTAATTAAAAAGAAAGAAAGAAAGATTAGTTAGAAAGATAGATTAGTTAGAAAGAAAGAAAGAAAAAAAGATTAGTAAGAAAGAAAGATAGATTAGTTAGAAAGAAAGAATGAAAGAAAGAAAGAAAGAAAGAAATATAGATAAGTTAGAAAGAAAGAAAGATAGATTAGTTAGAAAGAAAGAAAAAAAGATTAGTTAGAAAGAAAGAAAGATAGATTAGTTAGAAAAAAGAAAGAAAAAAAGATTAGTAAGAAAGAAAGAAAGATAGATTAGTTAGAAAGAAAGAAAGATAGATTAGTTAGAAAGAAAGATATATTAGTTAGAAAGAAAGATAAATTAGTTAGAAAGAAAGATAGATTAGTTAAAAAACAAAGAAAGAGATTTGTTAGAAAGAAAGATTAGTTGGAAAGATAGATAGATTAGTTAGAAAGAAAAAAGATAGATTAGTTAGAAAGAATGAAAAAAGAAAGAAAGAAAGAAAGATTGGTTAGAAAGAAAGATAGATTAGTTAGAAAGAAAGATAGAAAGAAAGATGGATTAGTTAGAAAGAAAGAAACAGATTAGTTAGAAAGAAAGAAAGAAAGAAAGATTAGTTAGAAAGATTAGTTAGTTAGAAAGAAAGATAGATTAGTTAGAAAGAAAGAAAGATATATTAGTTAGAAAGAAAGATAGATAGATTAGTTAGAAAGAAAGATAGATTAGTTAGAAAGAAAGAAAGATAGATTAGTTAGAAAGAAAGAAAGATAGATTAGTTAGAAAGATAGATCAATTAGTTAGAAAGAAAGATAGATTAGTTAGAAAGAAAGAAAGATAGATTAGTTAGAAAGAAATAAAGAACGACAGATTAGTTAGAAATAAAGATAGATAGATTAGTTAGAAAGAAAAAAGATACATTTGTTAGAATGAAAGAAAGATAGATTAGTTAGAAAGAAAGAAAGAATGATAGATTGGTTAGTAAGAAAGAAAGAAAGAAAGAAAGAAAGAACGATAGATTAGTTAGAAAGAAAGATAGATTAGTTAGAAAGAAAGATAGATTAGTTAGAAAGAAAGATAGATAGATTAGTTAGAAAGAAAGAAAGAAAGATAGATTAGTTAGAAAGAAAGATAGATAGATTAGTTAGAAAGATTAGTTACAAAGAAAGAAAGATAGATAGATTAGTTAGAAAGAAAGATAGATTATTTAGAAAGAAAGAAAGAAAGAAAGATAGATTAGTTAGAAAGAAAGAAAGAAAGATTAGTTAGAAAGAAAGAGATAGATTAGTTAGAAAGAAAAAAGATAGATTAGTTAGAAAGAAAGAAAAAAGAAAGTAAGAAAGAAAGTAAGTAAGATTGGTTAGAAAGAAAGATAGATTAGTTAGAAAGACAGAAAGATTAGTTAGAATGAAAGAAAGATAGAGTAGTTAGAAAGAAAGATAGATAGATTAGTTAGAAAGAAAGAAAGATAGATTAGTTAGAAAGAAAGAAAGAAAGATTAGTTAGAAAGAAAGAAAGATAGATTAGTTAGAAAGAAAGAAAGATTAGTTAGAAAGAAAAAGATAGATTAGTTAGAAAGAAAGAAAGATAGATTAGTTAGAAAGAAAAAAAAAATAGATTAGTTGGAAATAAAGAAAGAAAGAAAGAAAGAAAGATTGGTTAGAAAGAAAGAAAGATAGATTAGTTAGAAAGAAAGAAAGAAAGAAAGAAAGAAAGAAAGAAAGAAAGAAAGAAAGAAATAAAGAAAGAAAGATAGATTTGTTAGAAGGAAAGCAAGATAGATTTGTTAGAAGGAAAGAAAGATAGATTAGTTAGAAAGAAAGAAAGAAACATTAGTTAGAAGGAAAGAAAGATAGATTAGTTAGAAAGAAAGATAGATTAGTTAGAAAGAAAGATAGATTAGTTAGAAAGAAAGATAGATTAGTTAGAAAGAAAGATAGATAGATTAGTTAGAAAGAAACATAGATTAGTTAGAAAGAAAGAAAGATAGCTTAGTTAGAATGAAAGATGGATCAGTTAGAAAGAAAGATTAGTAAGAAAGACAGAAAGATTAGTAAGAAAGAAAGAAGGAAAGAAAGATGGATTATTTAGAATTAAAGATGGATCAGTTAGAAAGAAAGAAAGACAGAAAGAAAGATGGATTAGTTAGAAAGAAAGAAATATGGATTAGTTAGAAAGAAGAAAGAATGAAAGAAAGAAAGAAAGAAAGGAGGAGAGAAAGAAAGATGGATTAGTTAGAATGAAAGATGGATCAGTTAGAAAGAAAGATTAGTAAGAAAGATAGAAAGAAAGATGGATTAGTTAGAAAGACAGAAATATGGATTAGTTAGAAAGAAGAAAGAATGAAAGAAAGAAAGAAAGAAAGAACAAAAGAAAAAAAGAAAGAAAGATGGATCAGTTAGAAAAAAAGATTAGTAAGAAAGAAAGGAAGAAATATGGATTAGTTGGAAAGAAACATTAGTAAGAAAGAAAGAAAGATGGATTAGATAGAAAGAAAAAAATAAAGATGGATTAGTTATAAAGAAAGATAGATTAGTTAGAAAGAAAGAATGATGGATTAGTTAGAAAGAAAGGAAGATAGATTAGTAAGAAAGAAAGAAAGAAAAATAGATTAGTTAGAAGGAAAGAAAGAAATATTAGTTAGAAAGAAAGATATATTAGTAAGAAAGATAGATTAGTAAGAAAGAAAGAAAGAAAAGAAAAAAAGATGGTTTAGTTAGAAAGAAAGATAGATTAGTAAGAAAGAAAGAATGATGGATTAGTTAGAAAGAAAGAAAGATGGATTTGTTAGAAAGAAAGAGAAAGAAAGAAAGAAAGATATATTAGTTAGAAAGAAAGATAGATTAGTTAGAAAGAAAGAAGGAAAGATAGATTAGTTAGAAAGAAAAATTAGTTAGAAAGAAAGATATGTTAGTTAGAAAGAAAGAAAGATTAGTTAGAAAGAAAGAAAGATTAATTAGAAAAAAGAAAGAAAGAAAGATTAGTTAGAAAGAAAGAAAGAAAGATTAGTTAGAAAAAGGAAAGAAAGAAAGATTAGTTAGAAAGAAAGAAAAAAGATTAGTTAGAAGGAAAGAAAGAAAGATTAGTTAGAAAGAAAGAAAGAAAGATTAGTTAGAAAAAAAGAAGAAAGAAAGATAGAAAGAAAGATTAGTTAGAAAGAAAGAAAAATTACTTAGAAAAAAAGAAAGAAAGAAAGGAAGATTAGTTTGAAAAAAAAGAAAGATTAGGTAGAAAGAAAGAAAGAAAGATTAGTTGGAAAGAAAGAAAGATTAGTAAGAAAGAAAGAAAGATTAGTTAGAGAGAAAGAAAGAAAGAAAGAAAGAAAGAAAGAAAGAAAGAAAGAAAGAAAGAAGGAAAGAAAGAAAAATATTAGTTAGAAAGAAAGAAAGAAAAAAGATTAGTTAGAAAGAAAAAAGATTAGTTAGAAAGAAAAAAGATTAGTTAGAAAGAAAAAATATTAGTTAGAAAGAAAGATTGGTTAGAAAAAAGTAAGAAAGAAAGATTAGTTAGAAAAAAGAAAGAAAGATAAGTTAGAAAGAAAGATTAGTTAGAAAGAAAATTTGTTAGAAAGAAAGTAAGAAAAAAGATTAGTTAGAAAGAAATTAAGAAAAAAAGATTAGTTAGAAAGAAAGAAAGATTAGTTAGAAAAAAGAAAGAAAGATTCGTTTGAAAAAAGAAAGAAAGAAAGAAAGATTTGTTTGAAAAAAGAAAGAAAGATAGATAGATAAGTTAGAAAGAAAGAAAGATAGATTAGTTAGAAAGAAAGATAGATAGATTAGTTAGAAAGAAAGAAAGATAGATTAGTTAGAAAGAAAGAAAGAACGATAGATTAGTTAGAAATAAAGAAAGATAGTTAGATAGATTAGTTAGAAAGAAAGAAAGAAAAAGATTAGTTAAATCGTGAGAAAGAATGATAGATTGGTTAGAAAGAAAGAAAGATAGATTAGTAAGAAAGGAAGAAAGAACGATAGATAAGTTAGAAAGAAAGATAGATTAGTAAGAAAGGAAGAAAGAACGATAGATAAGTTAGAAATAAAGATAGATTAGTTAGAAAGAAAGATAGATAGATTTGTTAGAAAGAAAGTTAGATAGATTTGCTAGAAAGAAAGAAAGATTAGTTCGAAAGAAAGAAAGATTAGTTAGAAAGAAAGAAAGAAAGATATATTAGTTAGAAAGAAAGATAGATAGATTAGTTAGAAAGAAAGAGATTAGTTAGAAAGAAAGAAAGATAGATTAGTTAGAAAGAAAGAAAGATAGATTAGTTAGAAAGAAAGAAAGAACGATAGATTAGTTAGAAATAAAGAAAGATGATAGATTAGTTAGAAATAAAGAAAGATAGATAGATAAGTTAGAAAGAAAGAAAGAAAGATTAGTTAGAAAGAAAGAAAGAATGATAGATTGGTTAGAAAGAAAGAAAGATTAGTTAGAAAGAAAGAAAGAAAGATTAGTTAGAAAGAAAGAAAGAATGATAGATTGGTTAGAAAGAAAGAAAGATTAGTTAGAAAGAAAGATAGATTAGTTAGAAAGAAAAAAGATAGATTAGTTAGAAAGAAAGAAAGAAAGAAAGAAAGAAAGAAAGATAGATTAGTTAGAAAGATTAGTTAGAAAGAAAGAAAGATAGATTAGTTAGAAAGAAATATAGATAGATAGATAGATTAGTTAGAAAGAAAGAAAGATAGATTAGTTAGAAAGAAAGAAAGATATATTAGTTAGAAAGAAAGATAGATAGATTAGTTAGAAAGAAAGATAGATTAGTTAGAAAGAAAGAAAGATAGATTAGTTAGAAAGATAGATAGATAAGTTAGAAAGAAAGAAAGAAAGATTAGTTAGAAAGAAAGAAAGATAGATTGGTTAGAAAGAAAGAAAGATTAGTTAGAAAGAAAGATAGATAGATTAGTTAGAAAGAAAAAAGATAGATTAGTTAGAAAGAAAGTAAGAAAGAAAGAAAGAAAGATTGGTTAGAAAGAAAGATAGATTAGTTAGAAAGATAGAAAGAAAGATAGATTAGTTAGAAAGAAAGAAACATAGATTAGTTAGAAAGAAAGAAAGAAAGATAGATTAGTTAGAAAGAAAGAAAGATTAGTTAGTTAGAAAGAAAGAAAGATAGATTAGTTAGAAAGAAAGATAGATTAGTTAGAAAGATAGATAGATAGATAGATAGATTAGTTAGAAAGAAAGATAGATTAGTTAGAAAGAAAGATAGATAGATTAGTTAGAAAGAAAGATAGATAGATTAGTTAGAAAGAAAGATAGATTAGTTAGAAAGAAAGATAGATTAGTTAGAAAGATAGATAGATAGATAGATAGATAGATAGATAGATTAGTTAGAAAGAAAGAAAGATAGATTAGTTAGAAAGAAAGATAGATAGATTAGTTAGAAAGAAAGATAGATTAGTTAGAAAGAAAGAAAGATAGATTAGTTAGAAAGAATGAAAAAAGAAAGAAAGAAAGAAAGATTGGTTAGAAAGAAAGATAGATTAGTTAGTAAGAAAGATATAAAGAAAGATGGATTAGTTAGAAAGAAAGAAACATAGATTAGTTAGAAAGAAAGAAAGAAAGAAAGATAGATTAGTTAGAAAGACTAGTTAGTTAGAAAGAAAGAGATAGATTAGTTAGAAAGAAAGATAGATAGATAGATAGATTAGTTAGAAAGAAAGAAAGATAGATTAGTTAGAAAGACTAGTTAGTTAGAAAGAAAGAGATAGATTAGTTAGAAAGAAAGATAGATAGATAGATAGATTAGTTAGAAAGAAAGAAAGATAGATTAGTTAGAAAGAAAGAAAGATATATTAGTTAGAAAGAAAGATAGATAGATTAGTTAGAAAAAAAAGATAGATTAGTTAGAAAGAAAGAAAGATAGATTAGTTAGAAAGAAAGATAGATAGATTAGTTAGAAAGAAAGAAAGATTAGTTAGAAAGAAAGAAAGAATGATAGATTGGTTAGAAAGAAAGAAAGATAGATTAGTAAGAAAGAAAGAAAGGAATAAAGAACGATAGATTAGTTAGAAATAAAGATAAAGTAGTTAGAAAGAAAGATAGATAGATTAGTTAGAAAGAAAGATAGATAGATAGATTAGTTAGAAAGAAAGATAGATTATTTAGAAAGAAAGAAAGATAGATTAGTTAGAAAGAAAGAAAGATTAGTTAGAAAGAAAGAAAGATTAGTTAGAAAGAAAGATAGATAGATTAGTTAGAAAGAAAAAAAGAAAGAAAGAAAGAAAGAAAGAAAAATTGGTTAGAAAGAAAGATAGATTAGTTTGAAAGATAGAGATTAGTTAGAAAGAAAGAAAAGATTAGTTAGAATGAAAGAAAGATAGATAGATTAGTTAGAAAGAAAGAAAGATAGATAGATTAGTTAGAAAGAAAGATAGATTAGTTAGAAAGAAAGAATAAAAGAAAGTAAGAAAGAAAGAAAGAAAGATTAGTTAGAAAGAAAGATAGATAGATTAGTTAGAAAGAAAAAAAGAAAGAAAGAAAGAAAGAAAGAAAAATTGGTTAGAAAGAAAGATAGATTAGTTTGAAAGATAGAGATTAGTTAGAAAGAAAGAAAAGATTAGTTAGAATGAAAGAAAGATAGATAGATTAGTTAGAAAGAAAGAAAGATAGATAGATTAGTTAGAAAGAAAGATAGATTAGTTAGAAAGAAAGAATAAAAGAAAGTAAGAAAGAAAGAATGAAAGATAGGTTAGAAAGAAAGAGATTAGTTAGAAAGATAGATAGATTAGTTAGAAAGAAAGAAAAGTTAGAATGAAAGAAAGTTAGAGTAGTTAGAAAGAAAGAAAGATAGATAGATTAGTTAGAAAGAAAGATAGATTAGTTAGAAAGAAAGTAAGGTAGATTAGTTAGAAAGAAAGATAGATTAGTTAGAAAGAAGAAAGATAGATTAGTTAGAAAGAAAGAAAGATTAGTTAGAAAGAAAGAAAGATAGATCAGTTAGCAAGAAAGAAATATTAGTTAGAAAGAAAGAAAGATTAGTTTGAAAGAAAGAAAGATTAGTTTGAAAGAAAGATAGATTAGTAAGAAAGAAAGAAATAAAGAAAGATTAGGTAGAAAGAAAGAAAGATTAGTTAGAAAGAAAGAAAGATAAGTTAGAAAGATAGATAGATAGATAGATAGAAAGATATATAGATATATAGATAGATAGATAGATAGATAGATAGATAGATAGATAGATAGATAGATAGATAGATAGATAGAATAAAGTTCATTAGTACATATAGAATGGTAGTTTAATTGAATCTAGGGCTTCAGGGAGTTTAGATTTGAGTTTTTGTGTTGTTCACTACTGGGCCACCGTAGTCTTGGCTCAATTTGAACTGTTGCAATGAAAGTCAATGGGATTTTTATGATTTTTAATATTAATTTTTAAGAAATCTGAAAGTCAAATCAGTTTGAAAAGATATAGCACACCGAGTCAGAACAGTCTGAAGGTCTGACCCGAGTTTGGAGTTTGTAGAGTTAAAGCTCTAGGACGAGTTAGAGTCAGAATTTTTTGGGTAAGAAAAATAAGAAGAAGAAGAAGAAGAAGAATAATAATAAGTTTAAATAGGATTTCAGTAAGTTGGCTTTTCCAAGCCAACTTAATAAGTTTAAATAGGATTTCAGTAAGTTGGCTTTTCCAAGCCAACTTAATAAGTTTAAATAGGATTTCAGTAAGTTGGCTTTTCCAAGCCAACTTAATAATAAGTTTAAATAGGATTTCAGTAAGTTGGCTTTCTCAAGCCAACTTAATAATAAGTTTAAATAGGATTTCAGTAAGTTGGCTTTCTCAAGCCAACTTAATTATTGTTAGTAGTAATATTAGTAATTGTGTTTATATTGTCCTCTTGTATTTGTGAACAATTCTGACCTGGCTATCACAGCAAAACAAGCTAATAACAAATTAAATAACCTTGAGGGAAAAATACAACATAACCTACCATTTTATCTCTTTTTCAGTAATGTAGTGGGACTAATTTAAGCAAGATTTACCAAGTGAATATAGCCTGGGTTTCCCCATCCTGCCTTGTGCAGCGCGATTTTATTCACGCTGCTAGGCAGTCTGGAAACCATGGACCAAATTTTCCCCTCAGATAGGGAACCAATCACAGAACGGGGAGGGAGCAGTAAGGCGATGACGAAGTCTATGCAACACACCGAATTGTACCATATTTGGAACAATGCACATCAGTTTTATCATGTGGAGAAATATCTTGCGGCAATTTTGTTCTTTTCTGATAAAAATAAGATGTTGTTTTTGCCATAACTTCCAAAAGCAGAGGGAAAGCAAAGGCAGAAGCTCTTAACATCAGTTACGGTCTTTTAGCTTTGTTCCGCTGCACTTTAGAACGCTGTTATTAAGTTACTGTTTTACCTAACGTTACCAGCAACTTGTTTGCCGCGCTGAAGTTACGGTGTTATGCCTATGTGTAATTGAAGCACTTTTGCCACACGCATTAATTTAAATACACCTCCCCTTGTTATGTGGGTGAGGAAGGATGAACCCAATAGCAGACAGTAGTCAAGGCAACACGATTTATTAAACAAATAACCGGGAAAACAAAACCCACGAGGGGGCAAAACAAGACAGAACTATGGTGACTAACTACACTATGACACTGACAAAATACTAGAAAACAAACAACACTTCGAGAGACACTAACAATGACTAGACTTTCAATGACTTTCAATGACAAGACATTCACAAGGTACTCACAAGTAACATTTGGCAAGGACTGATAACACTCACGTAACAATCACAATGAACCGACAAAAGACAGTGAAACACAAGGGGAAGATATAGGGAGACTAACGATGAGGACAGGTGAAACTGACTAGACACTAATCACAAGACGAGGATAACAAGGGGGCGGGGTTACGAAACAAGACAACACAAGCACATGGCCCAAACAGCAGGCCATGCGCTTGCACACAAAACATGGGTCTGCCATGATCCTGCCACAAGACCAGAGAAATCAGAGACATGATGGCAGAATCATGACACCCCTGGCGAGGAGAAAACATTACCACGCACACAAACCAACCCAGGAGATATAACTTAGATCGCAGCTTACCTTTTTTATTTTTTATTTTTTAAACATGGTCAAAATCCACGGAAAACAACATCCAATGAGAAGACATCCATTGTTGAAAATCCATCATGTGCCGGCTGGCTAGCCTAATTCTATCAAAGTGCAAAGTTGTCCGGAGGTTGACAATCGCTGACGTCCGGTTTAGACCAACCACTATGAAATTGTCCCGGTTAAACAGTTAAAATGCTGACAGCTAAACGGTGTAAAAGTGTGACTGTATTGTAGAGGATTCCAACAGCGCGACATACAAGTCTGCCGTTAAAGCTATGAGCTAAAACAAACAGCTAGCACTGTCGTGAAAAACACAGACGTGAATAAAGGTTGCGTTTTCTTAAAACTGGTCAAACTCGTGGTGCATTCATAGTTAATGTAAAATACCCCTATCTCATCTGTTTTTGTCGTTTAACATAAGTTATTTAAAGCTTTCAAAAAAATAGTGAGAATTATTCAATATAAATTATTTTGAATAATTGTTTTATAAGTCAAACTAACATTTAGGCTACAAATTGCACCAGTAGGCTATTAAATGTTACTAAAAATAAGACCAGGGGGTACAAATTGTTTCATATGAGTTATTAAGCCTACACAACACTTTACAATAAGGTTCATTAGTTAACATTAGTTAATGTATTAACTAACATGAACTAACAATGAACAAAACATTTGTTACAGTATTTATTAATCTTTGTTAATTAGTTAATAAAAATACAGCTGTTCATTGTTCATGTTAGTACACAGTGCATTAACTAACAAATACAACCTTTGATTTTAATAATGTATTAGTAAATGTTGAAATTAATATTAACTGAGATTAATAAATGCTGTATTGTTAGAATACTAAATACATTTTCCATTCTGTCCAGGAAAATTTATTATTACAGAGTTTTTTCATTTATTCTGGAAAACATACACACAATGTCATCAGATATAAGCATATTCCTATATGTTTTGTCAGGAAAGGGTGAATGGTATTTGAGAAAGGGCGTCTACATATTACTGGCATAGCCTAATCAAACCTTTCAAATGTAAGAAATATTTGTGGAAGGTTACTTTAACGGTACCTCTTAAAGTGTTATTTTACTTAAATTAAGTACAACGATAAAGTTTTAAAATGATCCAGTACAGAAAATAGCCTTCTCATTATTTTTTTATTTTGCAATATTCTATTAATGTAATATTAAGTCTTACTAGACAGAACTCACTAAATGTTATTTTAAGGCTATCATTGTTATAATAGAAATGTTTGTATAGAGTGAAAAAAGTCAAAATGGTCAATAAATTAGAAGTTAAGGTATTTTGCCTTTGTATGACCTATTATTGTTTTGCAGATAATGCAAAGGCAGAATACAGTAACTTCCGAATAAGGGTCAAAGGTCAAGTTTGAGCTCAGTTTTTTTTTTTTTTTTTTGAAACCACGCCTCAAATACGAGAAAATGAACATGTGGTTTCCAGACCACGTATCATTCTCAATGACAGTCAGATGGATGGTGCACTCCAGGGGCAGCACTCAATAAGTCCGCCCCTGGTAGTGTCAGCAAATTTGACTGCCACTACAGGTGGCGTTGTCACCTCCCCATCCTCTGCCCCTCCCAAAGAACGGGCCAACCCGCCACCAAGGAAGACGGCCAGGGTCAGTGAGGCACTCCTGGATTTCTTTAAGGAGCAGGCAGAGAGGAAAGAGGAGAGAGAGCAGGAGGCAGTGGCGAGGGAAAGAGCAGCCTCTGACAGGGCAGAGAGATACTTGACTCTCTTTGAGAGACTTGTAAATAAATTGTAAATAGCCTATATTATTTGAAATTATCTTGGTTATCGATTATTGTATTGTATTTTCTTCTATAAATATTTTTGAAAATGAGTTTCAGTCTGGATGGTAGAAACATATAATAAACAAACATAATAATAAACATGATTAATAAACATTTGTACTACATCAAGTATGATGCAGCTCTGTGGGGGACGGCAGTGTGGGAGAACCAACGTCCATGCTGTTCCTCGTTCCTGGCACTGTCACAGGAGATGAAGAGGGTATTCGATCGGGCGGTCGCGGGAAGAGAAGCGGCACGACAACACGCGGACCTTCGCCCAACCCGTTGCGGATTATTCCATCGAGTTCCGCACCCTCGCCGCAGAGTGCCGCTGGAACAAGGAGGTGCAGTGGGACATGTTCCTGCATGAGATGGCTGACCGTATCCAGAGGGAAATCTATACCCTGGACCTGCCGACGAGATTAGACGGACTCATTGAGCTGGCCCTGCGCATAGACGCTCGTCTACATCATCTGGAGCAACGCACCCGTACAGCCTTAGTGCCGAGTCAGTGGTAGTGATACGGTCAGCCCCGTTGACGATCACGAGCCTATGCAGGTGGGTCAAGCTCGGCTCTCCCGGGAGGAGAGGGAGAGAAGGAGGTCCCGGGGTTTATGCCTCTACTGCAGAGGAGCAGGCCACTATCTCAACAACTGCCCCGTAAAAGATCGGGCCCGGCAGTAGAGAAGAGGATACTGTCGGGCAGGGTCTCTACGTATAAAGTCTCTTCTACTCTCCTCCCGGTGAGATTGCAGTGGGCAACCCGGTCTCACCATTGTCAGGCACTTTTGGACTCTGGAGCTGAGGGGAATTTTATGGACTGGACCTTGGCACGTAAGCTTCAGATACCCATCATTCCACTCACACTAACAATATTTCTGTCAAAGCTCTGAATGGGCAAGAACTTCCCACTATATCATTCACCACTAGTCAGTTGACACTTGTCACTTCAAGCAATCACTCAGAGGAACTATCCTTTCTACTTCTGGACTCCCTTCATACCCCCTCGGTCATCCCTGGCTCACTCAGCACAATCCCAGGGTTGACTGGGGACACAATTCTGTGTCTGCCTGGAGTACTCAATGTTATGCTTCTTGTTTGGTGTCTGCTTGTTCGTCGGTGTCCAGTTCTGTTTTGCAGGAGGGGCCTTATGACTGTGCTATAGATCTCATGGCAGGTACGTCTCCCTTTCGTCAAGTTATACTCACTTTCAGTTCCTGAGAGGGAGGCCATGGAGAAATACATTTCTGATTCTCTAGCATCCAAGTTCATTCGTCCTTCCTCTTCTCCAGTGGGGGCGGTGTTCTTTTTTGTTGGTAAGAATGATGGGTCTCTGCGACCGTGTATTAATTGCAGAGGGTTAAACAACATCACGGTAAAGAATACCAATCCTTTGCCGTTGATGTCTTCAGCTTTCGAGCGGTTGCAGGGAGCCTCCGTCTTCACGAAATTGGATTTACGCAATGGATATCATTTGGTTCGCATCAGGAAGGGGGATGAATGGAAAACCGCGTTTAACACCCCCATTACACCCCAAACGGGCCATTTTGAATATTTGGTTATGCTGTTCGGGCTGTCCAACTCCCCAGCGGTTTTCCAGGCACTCGTTAATGACGTGCTGAGTGATATGGTAGACCAGTTTAGATATGTCTACCTAAATGACATATTGATTTTTTCTTCTTCTCTCCAGGAACACGTTCAGCACGTCAGACGAGTGCTTCAGAGGTTGCAAGAGAATGGGCTTTTTGTCAAGGTGGAGAAATGCGCTTTTCATGCACAGTCTTCTTTAGGTTCCTTTCTTTAGGTTACATCATTTCATCTGAGGGAATGCGTATGGATCCTGACAAAGTTAAGGCTATGATGGATTGGCCAAGTCCAGATTCCTGTAAGACCCTATAGAGCAGGTGTGCCCAGTCCTGCTCCTGGCAATCGACTGTCCTGCACAGTTTATCTATAACCCTGATCAAACACACCTGCCTTTAATTTTCAAGTAATACTGAAGACCTTAATTGGTTGTTAAGACCTTAATTGAAGACCTTCAGGTGTGTTTGATTAAGGTTGGAGATGAACTGTGCAGGACAGTCGATCGCCAGGAGAAGGATTGGGCACACCTTCTATAGAAGTTTCTGGGGTTTGCCAATTTCTATCGCTGTTTTATTTGCAACTTCAGCCGCTCCTCTGACTGCCCCCAGAACGACGTTCAGGGGGCATCCCTTAAATTATCCCTTAAGACTCAATTGGCAATGTTCAGATCAAAGCATAATATGCAGTCCAGCAGTGAAGCAGCAAGCATCCTTCGGGGGATGTGTCCAGAAGTCCGTGGTCTTTTTGATCAGGTGGAAACACTTGTCAGACTGCTTCTTGTCACTCCTGTGTCCTCAGCAGAAGCTGAGAGAAGTTTCAGTGGTCTCAGGAGGCTAAAAACATGTCTTCGTAATACCATGACACAAACACGGCTGAATAGTGTTGCTGTGTGTCATATACACAAGGAAAAACTTGATAAATTAGTGAGAAAAAAGATTGCTCAACAATTTGTGGCCTGCAAGGAAAGCCGAAAAATTCAGTTTGGAAGTTTTGATTAAAAATTTTGATAATATTAAAACCTTGTAAATACATTGATTTAGGTTTTAATTATATATTTTTATAAAATGTCTGTTGTTTAAAATGTAAGATGTAATCTGTATACTCAATGAACACTTTTTTTGGTCCAACTGTTAAGAAGTAAGATAAAAGTTACTGTTCAAGTGTAGTGTAATTGAAATATTGTAAATATCATAAAGTATCCAGTGGTCTGAAAGTTTATTTTGAGTATGATTTCACAAAAATTGGTTGTTGTAAGCTATCATGGCATGTGTCATGAATCAGACCTCTGTGGCTCTCTCTGATGGCCACCGGAGGGCACCCTCACCTGAGTACTGACTTTCTCGGACTCCATTTCCCATACACCCCGTACAGAGACTAATCACCTGCACAGGTGTTTACCATTATCTGCTCTACTTAAGCAGCATTCACACTCATACTCATTGCGAAGTCTTGTTTTGCCCTGGCTGACATTTCTAAGCGTTTACCTGGATATTCTGTGACCCGTCTGTGTATGATCTTGGACTGTTATTCTACTATTGATTCTCTGCCGCCTGCCCTTGTGATCTTGCTCCCTGGAACTTCGTCTGCTTGCTGCCTGCCCTGACTCTTGCCTGGTATCGTTTCTGTCTCTGCTCTGCCTCTGATATTCCTGCCGCTGTTGTTTGATACTGCCTGTTTTGACCCTGAACTTGATTATTAAAGATAATCTGCAAATGGATCCAAATGCTTCCGACTCCTCATTACAGCATGTTCCCAAAATTGCCACTAGGGTGCTGTAAAATGGCAATTGCTATTCTATCTAGAATTTATTATGAACATCACCTTTGCTTTGGGTCACATCACCATACAGCTTTGTCCCCCCCACTTTTATAATGGTTGCTACGCCCCTGGACATTGGGGATGGGACAAACCCACCCAAATTAGCTTTGGTTATACATGCATATAATCATTTAGCTTATAATAATTTTTCCCATCGTCATGGACACAACAATGATTTCCCTCATGTTTTAATATTTTTCCTTATAATAATGTGTAATGACTCTGAGGGCTGAGACAGATCCATATGCAACAGATTTATTTAACAGAAATGTCAGACAAAGGTAAACTCAGGATAATTATTAAGTAGTCGGAGACAGGCTGAGATGTGAGAAGAGCCAGGCTGGAGGTCGAGGGCGGGAGGCGAGCTTGCAAAATCCGGGGACAGGCAAAGGGTCAGGGCAGGCGGCTGAGAATCAGAGTCCGGGACGGGCTGGAGGTCTAGAGGCAGGCTGCAGGTAATCAGACAAGGTTAGTTCAGCATGGGTCAGAGATAACAGGCAGACAGGTGTAGGATAAACGCTCGGACATGCACACATTATGAGGCAATACTTCGCAAAGAGCTCTCTGTGAACTGGGCAGATAAAGGCTCGGCAATGAGAGATAATTCAGAACAGGTGCGGGATAATCAGAGCGCCAATGAATACTACGGGGAAAGTGACATAAACTAGAATTCAGGAGAGGGCGCTCGTGGCTGAGAAATGGTGGAACCAGGGAGACTGGACACCGTAACATAATGTATCATTTGCAAAAAGGAAAATGCATCTGTAGATAAGAGAATCGTCTACACCAGAGGTTCTCAAACTTTTTACACCAAGTACCACCTCAGAAAATATTTGGCTCTCCAAGTACCACCATAATGCCCAATATGAAAATACAGTAGCGTAGTAGGCCTAACTATTCAGCTACAGTTATGCACAGCTCAAAAATGAGGCGGTTTAATTTCTAATAAGAATATTTATTATTGTCAGCCACTTTAAACATTGTTGAACATTAACACTGCACTGTGCAGCTTACATACAGGTTAAATAAAAAACTTCAATAATGATTCAATTCAAATGTATTGCACCTAAAAGTAAAATAAACACTGTAGCCTACTGTACTTAAAATATTAAGTAAAAAATGTAAGTACTGTACTTAATTTAAAAAAAACACAAGCTGTGTATTCATATTTAACCTTTTTAAACTTTTTAAATATTCTGGCTGACCCCCGTGAGTTTTTCAAGGCAACCATTATTTTTAGAACGTACCACTTTATTGATTCCATGGTGACGGACGCATCATTGCTTGTCACGACACACCGCAGCCACAATAGAGCTGAATGACTGATGATCTGCTTTTATTTCCTTTTTTATTCCAAATATTCACAAATTTGTTAGCTATGGCATGAAATATCGGATATTCCGATTGTCAAATATATGCAAGTGGAAGTGATCGCGTTAGTTGAGCTATATGCGCCGCCATGTTCGTTTGTGCCACAGTTCAGAGAATCGGATCTTTTGGATTTAAAGGACGTGAATTCATCCTTTCTCCCGAAATACATGAAAGTAAGCGGCCGGTGAACTGGGAGAAGAATAGAGTTAACTTTAAAGTTACTGACACAATGTGTATCTGATATGAATAAAATGTGTCGTCTAATTATAATGGAAATTATTATTATTTCCGCTTCCATAAACATCAGTGTGTATTTTACAAATTTTAAATGTATTTTTTTTATTACTTTTATGTGAATTAAAATGTCTGAAACCTAAAATAAACATTATGTGGTTAAAAACACTGAATAATTGTGATATTTGACAGCGTCTGAGTGGCGCGTGTCCGTCTCTGGCTCAGCGCCAGCCAACTGCGCGAAAGCACATTTGAATTTAGCAGTTGATCACGTGATGCACTGGCTGTTCTACTCATGGTTCCACTCACACCGGTGTAATCGTATCGTACACTCCAGGGTACATAGACTGGGTACCAAGACTGATCACACCGGTTTGATCTTACGTGCGAAATTCAGTGATTCCTCTGCGTACCACTAGAGGGAGCCTGCGTACCACACTTTGAGAACCACTGGTCTACACTGTATGCGCGTTGTTCACACTCTGTATTATGACCAAGCATGCGCGCTTAAAATAGCATCTGAATGTACGCTCAACGCGCCACTGACTCTAGATTAGGTTTTTTCTGGTCAGTGGTGGAATTGTTTTCTGGAACTGTTCTTTCTGGAACTTTTTTACATTCAAAATACTTACCATTCATTTCAGCAGGAGCATCTTCCTGCTGTACATTTTTAGCAGGAATGCTTGCCTCATCTTCGCTGTCATCCTCATCCTCCTCCTCTGTGAAATCTGAACAATGGAACAATGGAACCTATTTTATTTACAGTTTCAACAACAAGTAATAGACTTCACAGCTACAAACATTAGTTCACCCAGAAATGACATTTCAGTCATTAATTACTCACCCCTATGACATTGCAAAACCCGGAAGACCTTCGTTCATCTTCAGAACACAAATTAAGTTATTTTTGATTAAATCTGAGAGCTCTCTGACCCTCTGTAGAGAGCAGGGGTACTACCACTATCAAGGCACAGAAACATAGTAAGGACATTGTTAAAATGTTTTTTTTATTTTATTTTTTTATTTGACATCAGTGGTTCAATCGTTTTGTGTGAAAAAACAAACAAATAAAAAGTATTCTCATAGCATCATAAAATTACAGTTGACCCACTGATTTCACATGCACCATTTTAACAATGTCTTTACTATGTTTCTGTGCCTTGATAGTGGTAGTACCCTTCCTGTCAAAGGATGGTCGAAGAGGTCTTGGATTTCATCATAAATATCTTAATTTGTGTTCCGAAGATGAACAACGTTCTTATGGGTTTGGAAATGACATGTGGGTGAGTAATTATACAATATAGACCTGTGAAGATTGTAGGGATGGTAATCTTGAGGCACCTCATAATTCAATCTGAGTAACAATTCAACTCCAACACAATTCTTGACCTACATTTTAAATTGATATTTTAACTATTTATACATTTTTAAATTAAGCACTTAGAGATATTGTAAATTGTAAAATTGTGATGATAAAGGTCTGTAAAATATTGCCCTTTAAAAAACTGTAAGTGAATACTGTTAAATGTCTTTAACCCTGCTCCTGGAGACCCACTATCCTGCAAATTTTCTTTCCAATCTGCTCCAGCACTACTGGCCTGTGACTTTTCAAGTGATCATGAACACCTTGATTTCCTGGTTCATGTGTGTTTGATTAGGGTCCTAAGAGGAAGGTTGTGGACTCTAACAGTTGATTAAGGACCGCAAGAAGCAGTAGTAATGAATAAACAAAAACATAACATTTGACAATAAAAATTAACTTGGAGTAAATACCTTCAATTTGATCAAGTGATTTCCCTTGCAGTTCATGTAGCTTTCCCTTTTCCAGTGCAAGCAGCAATTTAGAAATGTTTCCACTTTGTATTGTGGGCTCAGACAGTCGGTAGAATTGTCTATGAACTGATATGTCATGTCCTAAAAAGTCAGCAAGCTGATCTAGTTCATTTTCCTTCAAGTTTAAAATTTGGCAAGTGGTTCCTATTTCTTTGCGCAGATTAGTGGGCCGTAAATAATCCGGTTTCTTCGCACCACATTCAGCTGCAAGTCGTCTGACACTTTGATGTCCTCTGTAGTATGTCAGGCAGTGTGGTACAGCGAATAAGTATTCGTTTTCATCTGGCACACCACGTTCCATTCTCTTCTCAATCATAAGATTGAGTGCAGTTGATATTTCAGGAGTTAGTAGCACTGCTACCTTTCTCCCCCTTTTCCCTTTAAGGCGAGACACTACAGGTGAATAGGGTAAAACAATTTACTTACAGATATCACCATGAAACTTTACCAGTTGATTACTCACATGAATAGGAGAAAAAAATGTATTGCAAGTTTTCTGTAATTTTATGTTTAAATATGCTAATCAGGCTATATCTAATTAAATATGCGCTAATTTGCATATATTTTGAAGTGACAAATCTGACCATTGAAAAAAACAAGGTTCAAAATGATTTTTACATTTTGTTGATATATTCAATGAAAAGACATTTTCAGAGGGGATTATTAATATCTCCTTTTGTTACCCTGTAAATCAGAAAATACTGGCAATAGCCTTAAAAAATTGATTTCCGCCCTATTTTTAGGCATAAAATGTCATATAAATCAGGCCCAGAATGATATATCAACAAATCCCTCTGAACAAACCTTCACAATATAGTTAGGAATACGGCTGTAAAGTTTGGTGTATGTAGGTGCTACAGACGTGGAAAATCGTCACTAGGAGTGTGAGAAAAAACTCATTTTGAGAAAATGGCCTTTAAAGATTTTTATGGCAAAATTCCACTAATTTCTATTGAAAGCCATGAATTACAGACAAAATATGTTTTAGGTCCAAGTAAAATCCATGTATCACACTGTTTAACATCTAAAACTCATTACTGCTTCATCCATCACTGATCATAACATCCAAAACAACACATCACCAGTCCATCACACAGGTGGAATGACAAAAACTAAATATATCACACCTATAGTAGACGTCACAGAAACATCACGTTACGCTTCTGAAGATGACTGCAGAGTCAGCAGTCGAAACTGTCAAGGTATGACAACAAACTTTAAACTTATCGTATAAGAAATAATCACTTATAAATACAAATAGTAGGCTAAATGAACTCATAATCTTTCCACATTTTGAACTACCACGGAAATGTCAGAGCGCGTCACGTGACGATTCTGAACGAATCACGTTGTCAGAAATTGGCATCAGCCAATGAGATTGCGCATGTCGAGTAAATGGCCCATTTTACTTTCATGATTCGTTGCTGATAAATAGGAAATGACCATATTTGGATCCGACAGCATTGAAGAGGAGAGAGAGAGCTTTCCAACGGTATATGTGATGACAGGGAGCAGACAGCGATCGCGGAGCAGTGGGATGATTTAGAACGGCAACTTTTGATGAATTTAGGCGAAATCTACACACGCAAACAGACAAAGTGTAGTAAAATAAAGACCTAAATGTGTATTTTGGACTTTTTTTCAGCACAAGTCTGAAAGAATACATGTTATTGAAGACAAATAGCCCAAAATCTCAAAATTGACCAGTGAAAAAAAAACGATGTTTTTGCCTGCCGTGTCTCGCCTTAAGTTCAACACGCTCAAAACAGTTGCAGAGCTTCTGTTTGTAGTCCGACAGTCCCATTCTTTCATGTGTGTTTGAGTTATCTCGTTCAAGAAAATTCCTAAGTTTCATCTTTGACACCTCTCCAATGCGTCTTCTGTTGAATAGGACTATCTTGGTCAAGGTTGTATGTGCTAGACTGGAATAGTTCTTTACTGTTGCCACCTTCTTCAGTGCTGCAGTTGCCAATTCTGCATTTTTGTCAAAATCCTTGTGTAGTTTTTGGATGTCTTCAGTGAGTGGTAGATTATCTAATTTATTGTACTTCAAATGACTAATGGTACTCAGTGCACAGTGTGAAATGAACTCTGACCATTTTGCCTGATAAAGTTTCTGAAATGCTTCAGACGATTTCAGAGGTCCTAGTCTCCAGCCATGAGAGCATGACACTGTATAATGTCACTCACTTTTAACAACAAGTGTCCTATTTTTAAGGCAAGACTTGGAGTTTTGTAACTGTTGTTATGTTCGTCAAATCCTGACGTCTCCTTTACCGCCTCAATGACTTTCATAAAGTTGCTTGCTTTTATTGCATCCTCTAGATATTGGATTGAGGACTTTCTACAAAGTATGTAAGAAACGTCCAAGTTGGCGGGTTTTTTGACGTATATAGTCATGCTTTGATTTGATGCATCATGACCGTGTTTGCTGTAAAGAGACTCTGCAAACCGTAGCAGGCAAATGTCGTTGCAAACAATACCTGCAATCTCGTCATCATGCATACGACTTAACATTTTAACCACACCATTGTCAGTGCTAGAGCACGCAGATTTTACCACTGCTGCAAGTTTTCACCGCAACTCGCTTTCTGCTATGAAAACATCCTCTTGCCGTAAAAACATCCCCTTGCAGTGGACACAGTACTCATAATTTTTGTAGTCCCCTTTAGCCTTTCGCTTCACTTTGAGTGAACCAGATCGATTCTTTAGAACCTCATTGTTGTGCATGAAGTTTTGTCTTCTGAAGTTTTATTCTATATTTATATACATATTTTTCTTACTGTGTTGAAATATGGGGGCATGCCTACACTACAAACACAAAACCCATTTTTATTTTACAAAAAAAAAGCTATAAGGATAGTCAATCATTCCCTGTATAATGAACCGACAAATTCTATATTCTGTCAATTTAAAGCAATAAAATTTTTCGATTTAGTCAGTCTGAATACTGCCGTTTTTATGTTCAAAGTTAATAGGAAAATAGTTCCTGAAAATATACTACAGGGAACAGAAATATAACTTAAGAGGAGAGAATATGTTTAAAAAACAGATGGTCAGAACAAACTTTAAAATGAACACCATCTCGGTAAAAGGGGTCGACTTGTGGAATGGTCTCACTGATGATCTTAAGAGGAGCAATTCATTACTTTAAAAAACAGTTTAAAATCCTAATTCTTGACAAATATTCGGATGCTTAAGAAAAATTGTCCAAGATAAGTTTATGCATAATTGTTGTGCTTAGATTCAATAATATAAGTAATAAATAAATATTTGTAATCAAGTGCAGAGGTTCGTATGTATGTATATATGTATGTATACGAGTATATGCAGTATGTGTATATAGGAATGTGTGTATGTATGCATATGTTTATACATGTATATTGTTTATGTTCAAATTTTGATGGGTAGATGTTTTGTAAATAGGGTAGGCGTAATAAGCCACGGCTTCAGCCTACACCTGTTCGGTTACCTTCTTTGTTTGTAATGAATTTGATGTATATATATTCTGTTTTATGTTTAGTAACTGAATAAACCTTTATTATTATTATTATTATCAGTTGAAGTCTTATCTATTGATTTTTCAATAGTGTTGACTGTTGTTATAGTGTCAACAATTGGTGATAATGTAAAGGGTTATCTGTATCTGTATTTGATTCGGAGTCTGGAATGTATTCTGGATCTTCCTTATCAGAATCTCCACTTGTGTCAGTTTCCTCCTGATTTAAAATACAAGGAAAAGAAAACAAGGTATGTGTATCTTTGTAATTGTGAAATGTACTAATAATATCCCTTTAATGGACATAAAGGAATACAGGTGAGTAACAGTGGTGGAAAACAAGGAAAACACTTGGGATTTGTCCTTCCTAAAGGTGGCTCTTGATGCTTTAATGTCCATCCATGGAAAACATATATGGAGGTGCCAGAGCTCAGACAGCGAGCTGAGAAGGTGGAGAAAGGGGATCAGAGAACTAATACTGAGCTGGGAAGACCGAAGTGGAGATAAAGAAGTGAAGATTCTTCCGCAGGCCCTGAAATACATGGTAGAACCAGGTGGGCTGACATACCAAGATAAAATCAGAAGGACAAGAGTATCTGTGAAGAGGGATGACAGACCATAGTGGAGCCATTGTTTTGAAGGGCCAAGGTGGAAACCTGGGCACAGAGGAAAAAGGTGCAGTCGAAGGGTCTAAACTCTCTGAAGACCATGGTGGATGGGGATTTAGGGCTAAGGAGAGTCAGCCAAGTTGAATGAAACCGCTGAACCAGGGAAAACCGCTGAACCAGGGATCTGACATAACTGGCCATGGAGTCGGAGCTAGATAGCTGGCCGAAACCAGCAAAGACAACAGAGCAGGTAGGAGTGTGAGGTACCTAAAAGGGCAGCTCATGTGGACTTTACGTGGAGTGAGGATTCAACCTGTGATGGCCTCCATGGCTTAGCCTGGACTTGGAACCACCGGTCTGTGGAACTCTCCAGTGTTTGGAAGTGAATAATTGTATTTTCCTGCTACGTTGTGCAATGACCAAACAAGATGTCCAGATTGAATAGTGGAGTACTAGATGGGTCAACAAGAAGTCTGAATCCATCTGACAAAACACTTGTGAGACCAGACAATGTAAGTAAAGTTTATTGATAAAGCACTTTTCACAGATAAAATCACAAAGTGCTGTACAAGAGAATAAGTAAAACAAGACAATATAAAATGTAAATACATGTAATATTAAAGTGACACTAGTGAAATGTGAGTGTGTCTGGATATATATGCAGTCTTAGATTATTTATTTATGTTTTTTATTTTGTGAATGGGAATAGACGTATGTATGTATGTAAAATGTATGTTAACATTTCTAAAATGTATGTCCTGTGTTTCCCTCTGCATTGTGTTTTTTTGAACCCCTTCAATCTGGTTTCCGTACACATCACAGTACAGAAACAGCTCTTCTAAAAGTACTAAATGACCTCCTTCTGGCTTCTGAATCGGGTGCACATAGTATCCTGGTTCTCCTTGACCTCAGTGCAGCGTTTGACACTGTGTGCCACTCTGCACTTATCTCACGATTGTCTGCAATAGGCATCACGGCATCTAGGCATCTATGTGATAGACAACAATTTGTTAAGATAGGTAACAATCGCTCACGCTCTGTTTCTGTTTCTCATGGTGTGCCCCAAGGCTCTGTACTTGGCCTGCTTCTATTTCTAATCTACATGCTACCATTAGGCCAGATCATCAGACAGCATGGTCTCAATTTTCATAGCTACGCTGATGATATTCAAATCTACTTCACGATCGACCCGAACTCATCTTTTCCACCATCTTCAGTTATCTCTTGCCTTCACAAACTTAAAACATGGATGTCCTCTAACATTTTACAGCTTAATGCTGGTAAAACAGAAATCCTGTTGATTAACCCTAGATCACAGAGCTTATCCAGACATGACATTTTTATTGACATAGATGGTATTGAGATTAGGCCTTCAAAAACTGTACGGAATCTGGGAGTTTTGTTCGACCCCACGCTCTGCTTTCACTCACACATTAGTCAGACTGTCAAATCATGCTTCTTCCACCTGCAGAATATTGCTCGTATTCGCCCCTCTCTTACTTTTATAGATGCGGAAACTGTTATTCATGCTTTTATCACTTCCAAATTGGAAACTGTTATTCATGCTTTTATCACTTCCAGATTGGACTTCTGTAATTCATTATACAGCGGACTACCCACCAAAACAATACACCACCTTCAAATGGTTCAAAACTGCACGCGCCCTCACATATAATAAAAAATCTGCCCACATCACTCCTATCCTTCACCAACTGCACTGGCTTCTTGTCATAAACCGCATCCAATTTAAACTGTTAGTCCTAGTATATAAAGCCCTACATGGCCCGGCACCCAAATACCTTGTTGATTTGGTACAGCCATATGTTCCAACGCGGGCTCTTAGGTCTAGCACTGAAAACCTACTCGTGGTACCCCGGGTCAGACTCTCCACGGTGGGCGGTAGCGCTTTTAGTGTTGTTGGCCCTAAGCTTTGGAATAAGCTGCCCCCGAATCTTCGTGCGACCGACAACATCCAACAACAAAAAACATCTTAAAACTCATATCTTCAAGCTTGCCCAATAAATCATTATCCTCATCACTGTTTTCTCTGTTCTCCACTTTTTCAACTCTATCTGCTACATACTTTGTCGTAATAGTATATTTTGACAAATAATACAATATGTCTTTCTTTGATTCATGCAAATCAGTGTATGCTTGTTTCCATCTGTTTTGTCTCTCATAAGCAGGTTTGCTTGTTGTTTGTTTGCTATTTGTTTGTTATTTGTATTACATTGTGAAGCGACCTTGGGTTCTTGAAAGGCACTATAGAAAATAAACATATTATTATTATTATTATTGGTTCAGTCCATGTCCCAGGTTTCCCGCTCCTCGTTAGTTTTCAGTGTGTTCACCTGTGTTGAGTTAATTTGCCCCAGCTGTGTCTTGTTTCCCTCTTCATTCCTATGTGTATTTAAGTTCCTCTCTTGTCAGTGTTCAGTGTCATTATTGTTTGTAGTTGGTGTTAGAATGGATGTTTCCGCTGTGTTCTTCAATTAAAACCCTTGTTTCCTTGCATTCCTCGTCTCCTCGTGCTTCTAACCACCACGGAACGTAACTGCTGGTGAGTTCAGAGAAAGTGAGCAGACTGTTTTGGGACTGTGTGGAAACTGGGGGAGATTGATATAGGTATGACATAACAGTAGGGCAATTAATTGCAGGGCTCTCAAGTGTCACGCATTGAGAGTGACAGTCACTCATTTCGGTCTTTTGTCACGCCCTCCCGCCACACATTGTATTTCTCACACGGAAAAACTACTTATAATATATTTAATATGCCGCAGCACCCAAAATTTCTCTGGCCGCAACGCTCTCACTAGAACCGACAGGAATTAAGCGCGTGACGCGCGTCTCCCCTGGAATTCGAGCCTGCCACTTACCAGGCATTAAAAAAAAAACACAATAGCCAATCAGAAAATAGCACTATTGTATCTGGGTAAGATTTAATGCAACAACCACTGAAAAAAAGCATATCCTGGAATTGTTCACGTGATTCTGCACAACATCTTTTGAAAGTTTCGTTCACCCATAGAGGAAACACTGGATCTCCGTGCATCACTTTGACCACAGAGTAAGTCATGATCTCCTGTTAGAGAATGTTTCCCAGATAATTAGCATCAGTTTTTCATGAGTGTCTGTAACTTAGCCAACAGTTTAAAGCCTGTTCACTGACAACACCTTCTCAGAACAAGTAGTCTAGGCCTAGTCATATTCTCGTTATCACACGACGACTGACATATTGTCACATTATAAACATCTCTCTCTCCAAATAGGCTTACACATTTTATTAGCACTAAATAAATTAAAGTGTATTGCATAGTCTATGTTATAGGTCACTTTTAAATGTCATATTTTATAATTATATCCTGGCCATGGATGCATTAATCATTGCATCTGTCTTTCAAAGATGTCAGGTAAAAAGCAATTATGCATCCCCTCATTCGCCCTGAGAGGAAAGCCCCCTAAAAAGGCCAGGTTAGTGGATACTGGCCCAGAGACAGCCGGCACTGAAGTCAACCAGCACAGGCAACAACTTTTACTTGCATTGATTCCAAAACTGAGTGTGTGCAAGAGATCAAAGTACATTGCACATTAAATACCCAAAAGGTTGATTACAATATGTTCATGAATACAAATTTTCCTAAATAATACAACCAATTCTATGTTTATGGCATATATGAGACATTCATCCAGAATACTGCTCCGTAATGTATTTTTATTGTTACTGAAATAGATTTTAAATTGACATGCAGACATGGGTTAAATCAGTGTTAACATTCACATTTGTATTCAGCAATTATTAATAACAACAACAAAAACACTAATAATAATATTATTAACCCTTGTGCTGCATTAGATTTTTTACGCCGTTGAGTGCATTAAGGGCCAAAAATGGTCACATATTAAACATTGCCTAAAATATTATATTATTATTTATTATATATTATTATAAATCTTTTAACCAGCATCAGTCGTCATCATAACTACCAAATATTTATTTAATTTCAGGATTTTAACCCTTTAAATACCAGTTTTGGTGGCGATACCATCAAAGAGGAAAAAACACAAAAATGTAATTATTTTCCATACACTAAACGCAAAGAGAAAACTTTAGCTGTGGATTATCACAGTCTTGAATATGTCAAAGATTGGCGGCAACATTATTTTTGGTTCATTAAAAAATTTTGTGCTATGTCAGATTTTAAAAAAATAAATCACACATACCGCGTAAAAAATGTGGTCCTATTTGAACCAATTAAAATATCCATTTTTGAACCCACTGTCATAATATCATAAAATCATAATTTCTTTTCAAATACCCTGTCATTACCAAGCCCTGGGGTAAAATATTTCCACCAGTTGGTACCATTTTTCATATAATTGACATACTGGTTTTGGTGGCGATACCATCAAAGAGGAAAAAACACAAAAATGTAATTATTTTCCATACACTAAACGCAAAGAGAAAACTTTAGCTGTGGATTATCACAGTCTTGAATATGTCAAAGATTGGCGGCAACATTATTTTTGGTTCATTAAAAAATTTTGTGCTATGTCAGATTTTAAAAAAATAAATCACACATACCGCGTAAAAAATGTGGTCCTATTTGAACCAATTAAAATATCAATTTTTGAACCCACTGTCATAATATCATAAAATCATAATTTCTTTTCAAATACCCTGTCATTACCAAGCCCTGGGGTAAAATATTTCCACCAGTTGGTACCATTTTTCATATAATTGACATACTGCAAACATTCTACTAGGTGATTATAACCTGTGCCTGTCTCACTACACATCAAAATTTGCTCTAGAAAGAAAGCAAAACTACAAGATCACCATGAACATGAATTAAAAAAAATTCTATAATAAATTTTTTTTATCTTGTCGAGTTTGAAATTGCCGCACCAAAGATGTGCACAGCTTTATAACTTTTGCATCAACCGCACTTTTTCTCGAAAGTCAGACTTTGTTTTGAATCCCTCGCAGCAACATCTTTGTGTTGCCGCAAGATGAAAGGTGTTATTCTAAGGACTGACTGCAAGGCTGTGTTTGTGCCTCTACAGCCCCTTTCACACAGAGATTCCGGAAAATACACAGATAATGTGACCCGGCATTTGTTCCGGGATCGTTTGATTTTGGTTCATTCACACTGCCAGTGATTAGCCGGGATCTGAGAGTGCGTTCACACACATCCTGTAAAGATCCCGTAAAGACACGTGACGTCAGGATGAGACATGTAACGTACGCATTGAAAACATGTACACGCGCGTACCGTTCCACAGAGCTGGCGAACGCTCTCAGCTTCAGCGCGAATAGAGGAGCTCCTGTCTCTGCTTCGTTCCAGTTTGCAGACATTTGTTTGTTCTTTCTTTGTTGATGACGAACACAAACTTTCTTCTAAGAGCAACAGAGTCGCGCGATGGCACATGCGTCATCACTATGACACACCCCTTATGGCATTGGTCCGGCTTTTGTTCACACAGAACGTGTTCCGGGACTGATCCCGGCAATGTTACTAGGTCCTCAACCCGACATCGATGCCTGTATCAATCCCAGGTCGAGTTTGCGTTTACACAGAAGGCGTTCTGGCAATTTGCCGGGACCATCACGCAGTCTGAAAGGGGCCTACGTATGTGAGAAATGATCAATAAACTTTGAAACAGACTGCTAAAAAAAAACGAAGCTATGTCAAAGGTTCATGTCTGTGCGTAAAATACGCATGAATCAAACCGAAAGAAAACAATGTGCAGAAGCGCTTTCTCTTGCTAAATGCACACACACACACAGAGGGAGAGAGAGAGAGAGAGAAAGAGAGAGTAGACAGAAAGGGTAAAATATGACCTTCAGGATATTGTGATATGTCACTCGCCTAAACACCATGTATTTAGGCCCTACACACACAAACTTTAGTCAACGCAAAAGTTGTTTTGGGGATGCAAGGCAAAGCTCTGGTCTTAGCAGGATGATCAGCAATAGGCTTTGTTGGCACGTTCTATTCACTCTGTGATGTTCCTTCACCACTGATTGTCTCCTCTAGTCTGTCTATATTGTCCCATGCCAATGTTGTGAAGAGACCAGGCTTGATGTTTTGTGGTAGTGGGATGGCACCTCCACTTGCTGATATCACCAGATTACAGACAGTCTTGTCTATCCATATCTGAAAAGATACCCTGCTTAACATCAATATCTTTTGAGATAGATTTACAAAAAACTATTTAGTAGATGCAAAAAATTGTTTTCTTTAATATGAAGGCTAATATAAAATGTATACCACATATATCATGTCAAATTATGGCAGATCTAGATAGCCCTGGCTGTCCTGAAAAGATAAACATATAGCATGTATGGCTACCTCTTATAATAGACTTCATACAAACCTGCGGGGCAGATACTGTAGGACGATAATGGCAATAATAATGATTGTCCCAAAATATTAGTAAAGCTACTCATTTGAAAAGGTTATCATGTTTCAAAGTACTTACAGGTCCTTCTAAAAAAATTAGCATATTGTGATAGTTCATTATTTTCCATAATGTAATGATAAAAATGACACTTTCATATATTTTAGATTCATTGCACACCAACTGAAATATTTCAGGTCTTTTATTGGTTTAATACTGATGATTTTGGCATACAGCTCATGAAAACCCAAAATTCCTATCTCAAAAAATTTGCATATCATGAAAAGGTTCTCTAAACGAGCTATTAACCTAATTATCTGAATCAACTAATTAACTCTAAACACCTGCAAAAGATTCCTGAGGCTTTTAAAAACTCCCAGCCTGTTTCATTACTCAAAACCGCAATCATGGGTAAGACTGCCGACCTGACTGCTGTCCAGAAGGCCATCATTGACACCCTCAAGCAAGAGGGTAAGACACAGAAAGACATTTCTGAACAAATAGGCTGTTCCCAGAGTGCTGTATCAAGGCACCTCAGTGGGAAGTCTGTGGGAAGGAAAAAGTGTGGCAAAAAACGCTGCACAACGAGAAGAGGTGACCGGACCCTGAGGAAGATTGTGGAGAAGGACCGATTCCAGACCTTGGGGGACCTGCATCCAGAGCCACCGTGCACAGGCGTGTGCAATAAATGGGCTACAGGTGCCGCATTCCCCAGGTCAAGCCACTTTTGAACCAGAAACACCGGCAGAAGCGCCTGACCTGGTCTACAGAGAAGCAGCACTGGACTGTTGCTCAGTGGTCCAAAGTACTTTTTTCGGATGAAAGCAAATTTTGCATGTCATTCGGAAATCAAGGTGCCAGAGTCTGGAGGAAGACTGGGGAGAAGGAAATGCCAAAATGCCTGAAGTCCAGTGTCAAGTACCCACAGTCAGTGATGGTCTGGGGTGCCATGTCTGCTGCTGGTGTTGGTCCACTGTGTTTTATCAAGGGCAGGGTCAATGCAGCTAGCTATCAGGAGATTTTGGAGCACTTCATGCTTCCATCTGCTGAAAAGCTTTATGGAGATGAAGATTTCATTTTTCAGCACGACCTGGCACCTGCTCACAGTGCCAAAACCACTGGTAAATGGTTTACTGTGCTCAATTGGCCTGCCAACTCTCCTGACCTGAACCCCATAGAGAATCTGTGGGATATTGTGAAGAGAAAGTTGAGAGACGCAAGACCCAACACTCTGGATGAGCTTAAGGCCGCTATCGAAGCATCCTGGGCCTCCATAACACCTCAGCAGTGCCACAGGCTGATTGCCTCCATGCCACACTGCATTGAAGCAGTCATTTCTGCAAAAGGATTCCCAACCAAGTATTGAGTGCATAACTGAACATAATTATTTGAAGGTTGACTTTTTTTGTATTAAAAACACTTGTTTTATTGGTCGGATGAAATATGCTAATTTTTTGCATTTTTTGTTTTTCTTTACTTTTTTTGCCAAAATCATCGATATTAAAACAATAAAACGCTTGAACTACTTCAGTTGTGTGTAATGAATCTAAAATATATGAAAGTCTAATGTTTATCAGTACATTATCTGTATCTAACTAGTACATAACTTTATCACAATATGCTAATTTTTTTAGAAGGACCTGTATATATATATAATGTATATATATTAGGGGTGTAACGGTTCACAAAATTCACGGTTCGGTTCGATACGATACACTTGTCACGGTTCGGTTCGGTACGTTTTCAATACAGCAAAAAGAAAGAAATGCAAGAGAAATTTCCTTGATTTTGATTTAATTTTTTTAATTATATTTTTATTAAAACTAACATCATAAAGTATGACATTTTTTTTTTTACTTTGAGCAATGATGGAGCTATACTTGACTTTTCTTAGGAGCATATAAAACGAAACAGCTCCTTGGACAAAATGAAAAGTAATATTGTACTTAGTTAAAACAAAGGTTTATTTTAGTTCAGATTAACATTTGAGGGCAGCAATTGTATTCATAATGTCAAAATAAAACCGACGTAATGTTACTTGAAAGCATTATAGCCTACTATTCCTGGCAAACCTCCATGGTTACAGTTAGTGTTACTATAGTAAATCCATGGTGATGTTGCTGATCTGTGGACACTGAATAGTTCTTTCATGGCACCATGTTTCTTCCTGGTTTCCACGTCAGCGTTGTTTGATCCGTTAATAACGGAGAAATGTGAATGTTTCTCACTAGATCTCGCAGCGATGTTATTACTTCAGTGGCGAATTCAAATGCTTTCTTTACTGGATCTCTCAGCGCTGTGTAGTAAGTAACAGTGTCGCTTGATCCAGATCGGCTCGTGCTGCATTGGTCCAAACTGATAAACGGTCCGCCAACCAAACAATAACGAGCAGCTCAGTTTCGTTCCGCTTACATTACATTTGCCATTTGATGTAGGGCAATGTTGTGGTCGTGCCAGCATCTCGAGCAGTAGCACCTCATTGCAGTACACGAGATCCAGGGGGCGGAGAGCGCGCTTGACACACGCGACGCGCCTACATTTGAAATAACGAAATTTTGGTCGGCAGGAAAAATGGTCCAACGAACCGATGCGTACCGAAAACCGAACCGAAAGCCTCGTACCGAATGGTTCAATACGAATACGTGTATCGTTACACCCAACCGCGGCGCTACCATTATTTTAGGTCCGGGCCCGCCCATTTTGACCCAGGCGGGTAACTCCTATTACCGTCTGCAGAGACCTCTATTTGCAGGCTTACGGATTTTCATTCTATCAGTTCATCCAATAAGCAGCCAGAGGAAAGCTTTGAGTGAAAGCTTCTCAACCAATCAGCGGCTTCTACCCCACGTGTGGACTCTTAAGCCTGCCCACAGGCTGCATCGTCACCAGCAAGTGATCCAATGAAATGAATGACGTTGGCGCGCAAGATTTTCAATGAGACAGAAAGACGGTATAGCTATTAGCTAAAATGAAGCGTAATATGGCAAAGCAAAGCAGCTTGTTTTCATTTAAATTAGAAAAGAGCTGAAAAGTGCATGTAGGCCTCGTTTACACCGTCAGTGAAATGTGACCCGATTCAGATTTTTTTGCTCATGTGAATGTGACACTGTGACAGATCGGATGTGTTCTGTGACCATGTAAACAAGAAAAAAACGCATGCATTCGGATATTTCGAGATCGGTTTCAGGCCTCATTCATATGTGGAAATAAATTAGAAATAAATCAGATATGTGTCAATGCATTTAGACCACTTCTCCGCGGTTTAATGACGAGAGAAACCCCGATGCGCATCTGCAAAGGGATGGATTGCCCGACAAAACGTCGTAGAGAAAACGTGAATGTGGACAAACGTTGACACATATCAACATATCAAAGGTTGGCTTGCTCGTCCTAAAATTTCGGACCCACTGCTCCTCGTTAAAGCCTATATTTAAACACAATATCCTTCCACCAGTCCTGAGATTTCTCTCGCACACAATAACTGAAGCGCATGCGGCCATGCGCAGGCAGCAATGATGGCACTTTTCGTCCTCCTCCGCCTCAAAATCATGGTGATGTTTGGAGAACTTCGCATAAATTGCAGATTTAGCATCAAGCATGTTTCGCGTTCGTCCATCTGTAAAAAAGAGAATTTAACCCTTTAAGCTAGGGTGACCAAACGTCCTGTTTTCCCAGGACATGTCCTGTTTTCACGTCTTGTCCTGGCTGTTTTTTATTTAGTGATGAAAATGTCCTGGTTTTAATTATTTTTCATTGGGCCATTAAAAAAGAAAAACATGATAAAGAGGAAGAAGAAAACTAAATATAAACAACTTTTGTTAGTTAGTTTTTTGTTAAGTTTGTGAGAGCTATTTTGGTTCAATTTGGAGGTAGGCTATTTTTTTATTTATTATTTTTTTATTTTTCTAATAGCCTACAGAAGAGACATTATTTCTATCATTATTTCATTCATTATTTTTGAAACCTGTCATAATAAAACATGTTGAGTAGAGTATAACCTCTGAGAAGCCTCTCTGAATTTGTGTCTTTGGTTATAGATAGTATTTTGTAATGTAACAATCTTATATCCATACAGAGGAGGCATAGCCTATTAAATGTATTGAAATTAATAAGGCATCTTTGAGTAAACTTCTTTTCTGGAGGCCCACCTACAATCCAAATCCTGGCGCCGCTAGTGGTTACACCCCTAATATATATACAGTACTGAGCAAAAGTTTTAGATCGGTAAGATTTTTGAATGTTTTTAAAAGAATTCTCTTCTGCTCACCAAGGCTGCAATTATTTGATAAAAAAAAACAAAAAAAAAACAGTAATATTGTGAAATATTATTACAATTTAAAACAGCGGTTTTCTATGTGAATATATAGTGAAGTGTAATTTATTCCTGTGATCAAAGCTGCATTTATCATCATCATTACTCCAGTCTTCAGTGTCACATGATCCTTCAAAAATCATTCTAATATGATGATTTGATGCTCAAGAAACATTTATGATTATTATCAGTGTTGGGCTAACGCAAACAAAGACTGAATGTGCTTTACCACTGAACTTTGGGCTATGATCGCTAACATAACTCAACTTAAATTCCTTCTCTTATTTTTAATTTTTTACTACAAAGTGGTGCACTATAATCATTATTATAACACAATGTAATTGATAAAAGCATTGTACACTGTACTCCGTGTTAACCAATAGAAGTATTATCTCTGTAAACACATCAATCACAACTGACTGGGTCATCTGACCAATCACCACAGATTAGCGTCACGCAAAGGCGGGGTTTGGAAAAATGAGTCGTTGAACGATTCATATGGGAGTCACTGAGCAAATCAGGTAAAAAATAAATGCATATTATAAAACAACAAAAGTGTTTGTCATTGCATGCATGTAAAACTGTTGTTGGGGACTCCCAAAACAATATTAGGAACATTTTAAATGCCATAATAGGTGCCCTTTAAGATCTGAGGGGGAGTTGCTTTCAGTATGGCTATAAAAGACAAACAAAATTATTTTCAAACTCGCACAGACGCGTTTAACATAACATAAATCAGTACTATACACCAGGGTGGGAATTATGTAATTTTAGGGGCAAGGCCATTTGGCCTCCACCTTTTCTTTTTTTTTAGGGGCACCAAGGCCATATGACAGGGCACAAAGGCCATTGAGTACAATTCGATGGTTTTCCCATTCAGATTGATACCATAACATCCTAATTTGGAATAAGACATGGATTATGACTTTTTTAATAAAAAAAAACAAACATTTTTAATGAGAGAGAGAGAGAACAACTGTTAATTTACCAAAAATTTACAAACTGTTCATTTAAATGCGCTCAAAGTGCGCTCCCTTAATAATCCCTAAAAAGCTGACATCATCGCGATCTCAAACATCTCTGTTATCAATGAAGCTGATTGCACAATGAATATTTCATAATATCTACTCTTTGTTATAATCAGAGGATTTGGGTTTTGAGCGGTGATGGGAGTCTAATTTAAATGCTTCTGATTGGCCATTGTGTTTAAGAAATCAACACATACGTCTGTGATTGGTTACATCGCTCAACGCTGCAAACATGTTACAAATAGAAACTCTGGCTTGTAAATAGTCTCAATTTTGTTTAGTTGTTCTTTTCTACAACAGATTAATAACAATTTATTAGTTATGTTTTATTCATTGATATTCATATTTTGCGGGAGTCCCGCGAATCGTTTTATTCTCCCGCAGCCCACACACACACACACACACACACACACAGAGTGAGTGCATTACTGCCAGCGCTCGGCCATCAAATCTAGTCCTGCGCCGCACGTCTCTAGATCATTGGCCCGGCCCGAGGATGGCGGCGGGAAATATCGGCTCAAGTTCTGCCTCGGGCAGAGAATTGGGCAGAAAATTTAAGTTATAAACAGGACAGAGCAACACGGCGGATATCGCTCATACATTTTTTTTGACGACGCAACGTTAGTTAAGGCGGCAGGCGTGTGTTGCTTAGGCGGCCGCCTTGGTTACAAAGTGCTGCGGGAAACCCTGAATCTGTAATGGAAACGCGACAGCGTTTAACATGGACTAACTTCTCAGAGTTGTTTTGCAACAGTGTTCATTATACTAACAACCATTAAACTCCGGATTGATTCTGGAATCTTCGCTGGGGAAATAAGCACCGCAACAATCCGTCCTCCAACGCATGCTGCTCATGTTTTGAGATCGTGCTCGAAGAGGAGGGGCTATTTTTTTTTCACGGGGCATGAAGGCCAAAGTCTCCTATAGTATCCAGCTGCAGACCCGCAGCACCACCAGTTTCAGAACCCCAGCGCCAGAACCGGAAGTGAGGGGTGGAGCTTACGTTCTAACCCCAGCGCCAGAACCGGAAGTGAGGGGCAGAGCTTACGTTCTAACACCAGCGCCAGAACCGGAAGTGAGGGGTGGAGCTTACGTTCTAAACCGAGTAACGCCACCTAACGTTTTGGAGCGTAATTTGCTTAGAAATGAAACGTCATACTTTATACATACCGGTATGTTATAATGAAACATTGAGGTACAGAAACATTGGGCTTCACCATATTTTTTAATATCGTGGTCCGTTGTATGCATTTATATTTACTATGGTTCTTTCTTTTAAATAATTTTGACAATGTATTTACCTACATATTGTAAATACAGTTGTTATGATAACACATTTATTTCTATTTGTATATAGTACTGACAGTTAACTTTGCAGGTTAGAGAACCCAACGAGTCAATGTATAGAAAATTAATGTAGGAACTACACTCACCGGCCACTTTATTAGGTACCCCATGCTAGTAACGGGTTGGACCCCCTTTTGCCTTCAGAACTGCCTCAATTCTTCGTGGCATAGATTCAACAAGGTGCTGGAAGCATTCCTCAGGGAGTTTGGTCCATATTGACATGATGGCATCACACAGTTGCCGCAGATTTGTCGGCTGCACATCCATGATGCGAATCTCCCGTTCCACCACATCCCAAAGATGCTCTATTGGATTGAGATCTGGTGACTGTGGAGGCCATTTGAGTACAGCGAACTCATTGTCATGTTCAAGAAACCAGTCTGAGATGATTCCAGCTTTATGACATGGCGCATTATCCTGCTGAAAGTAGCCATCAGAAGTTGGGTACATTGTGGTCATAAAGGGATGGACATGGTCAGCAACAATACTCAGGTAGGCTGTGGCGTTGCAACGATGCTCAATTGGTACCAAGGGGCCCAAAGAGTGCCAAGAAAATATTCCCCACACCATGACACCACCACCACCAGCCTGAACCGTTGATACAAGGCAGGATGGATCCATGCTTTCATGTTGTAGACGCCAAATTCTGACCCTACCATCCGAATGTCGCAGCAGAAATCGAGACTCATCAGACCAGGCAACGTTTTTCCAATCTTCTATTGTCCAATTTCGATGAGCTTGTGCAAATTGTAGCCTCAGTTTCCTGTTCTTAGCTGAAAGGAGTGGCACCCGGTGTGGTCTTCTGCTGCTGTAGCCCATCTGCCTCAAAGTTCGACGTACTGTGCGTTCAGAGATGCTCTTCTGCCCACCTTGGTTGTAACGGGTGGTTATTTGAGTCACTGTTGCCCTTCTATCAGCTCAAACCAGTCTGGCCATTCTCCTCTGACCTCTGGCATCAACAAGGCATTTCCGCCCACAGAACTGCCGCTCACTGGATGTTTTTTCTTTTTCGGACCATTCTCTGTAAACCCTAGAGATGGTTGTGCGTGAAAATCCCAGTAGATTAGCAGTTTCTGAAATACTCAGACCAGCCCTTCTGGCACCAACAATCATGCCACGTTCAAAGTCACTCAAATCACCTTTCTTCCCCATACTGATGCTCGGTTTGAACTGCAGGAGATTGTCTTGACCATGTCTACATGCCTAAATGCACTGAGTTGCCGCCATGTGATTGGCTGCTTAGAAATTAAGTGTTAAGGAGCAGTTGGACAGGTGTACCTAATAAAGTGGCCGGTGAGTGTATATTTTCTTTAAAATATACTTATAAATACGCTACAGAAGCTTCTGGAGACGTTTTTGTGAGAAAATTTTACTTCCGCGTCTGAAAATGGGCGTGGCAGCCTACAGGCAGGCATGACGTAACGGGCGGGAGAGCGGTCGATTCAGACAACAGGAAAACAATGGATCGCAATGACATTTCGGACGCTGAGGAAATACTTACTCGCATGACGGACCACAGCCGTACAATTATGAGCCTGCTATACTGCCAAGAGAGCAGGGACAGGCCAGGATTAATGTTAGACAGAACGGTCAGAGACAAATTGAGTTGTGGTGTGAGGAGAACCAGTGGAGAACAGGAGAGGTGTCTTGGTGAGAGAGACCAGTGTTGGCTTATAACTTAGATATACACGTTCGCTAACGATAAACACTGTTCTCACAATATTGTACAGATTATTACCATCGTATCAGTTTAGGGTAAATATATGCTATTAAATGTATAAAAACAATACTTGAGTATGTTTGTATTGTACTAAAAACATACTCAAGTACATTTTTAATACATATATTTTTCACCTGGGTTATAATATAAACAGAAAATTAAGGATTTGAATATTTAAACAACCTAGTCATTTAATTTGTTTTTCAATTACAAGTTGCCTCTATTAAGGGTATGACTACCTATATCAGACTATTTGATGCCATTGGTACAGTATAAGACGATCAATACTCTTGCTTCAGCATCCCATGTTAAACTCCATCATATCGCCGGGATGATAATCCTCCGATCTGAAGTGAACGCTACACACGATCGCGTTTTTCGAACAAGCCGATGCGGAAGAGAAATCCCGTCTCTTCACCTGCACAAACCGCACCAGGCACGAAAGATACCGTCCTTTTTCTTGTTATAGACACCTGTGGACTCGATGACAGGCCAGAGTTTTTGCAACCTCCACAAACACAATAATTTACCATGACGATGACAAATTAAAATTAAAAAACTACCGAAACCACACTGACTCACGACAGCTCTTGTTTAATACCAGCCTACTCTGCACTTAGCCGAGGCTAAGACTCCCTGTCGTGACGTAAAATGACGCGATGTTGAAAAAAAAGCCGTTTTTACGAGCAGTCCAAGAAACGCTCACTTTATCCACTAAATTAGTGCCCTTATGTCGTTTTAAAACATTTTATATCCTGCATTAACTTTTCATATGGTATTTTCATACAAGGTTATATATTAATTTAGATTTTTTTTTAACCTGCAATATGCTCTTTAAGCTGTTAAGCAGTTAAGCTGTATATAGGACTGACAGTTAAGCTGTATAGAAACTATTTAGCTATTTTAGTAAAATGTACTTACAAGCAGGAGTATGTTGTTTGTACACCACAAATTGACACTACCAATCAGGTATTTCAAATAATTGTAAACTAGCATGAGAGAAAATGCCACAAACTATTGTAAAGTGACACATACCATTGTTAAATTAATTATGAAAACTGGCACCAATCATTCAGAAGTGTGCTGGACCTTGACACTGGCTTTTCACAATGCAGAGTAGTGTACATCTGTAGATCATATCTATTATAATGTGGATACAGCAAATCAAATATTTGAACAAAACATTTGGGCATCTCCAGAAGGAATATATTAAATTAATTTGTAGTTATTGTAGACTAATCCCCAATGTTTAGTCAATGGTAGCTTATAAAATGTATACACCTTTTTCAGTAAGCAGAGACAGAAAAGAGACTCAACAAATATATAAGTTAAAGTAATGGCTTTTTCACCCCCTTTTAATAAATACAGTTGATGCATTACTACTTCAAATTAGTGAAACTTGACTATGCCAGAGGCCATTACAACTTCAACTGCATAGCGGCAAATCTTCTCCAGTCTTTGTACAAGAAGTATGGTCACCTTAAAAAGAAGAACAGTTGTTTTAACAAACACTTTAACACCCTCACAAGATAAACGTCTTCAAAATGTCACCGCAAGCTCATTTACAACACGCAAAAATGTATCGAACCATCCGTAGAAAAATGTTTTAATACAATAAATTATGACAACATATTCAAGCTTCAATAATATGATAAAGTTAAGCACAAATTAAATATTTAGCAGATAAATGCAGAACTTAATAATATATGCGATAATATTTCACCACATGATGTCAAAAACGTTAAACAACTCACCGTGCTCTCTGCCATGCTTATCTCATTGTCAATAACTCCGCCCCTCACTTCCGGTTCTGGCGCTGGGGTTCTGGCATTGGGGTTCTGAAACTGGTGGTGCTGCGGGTCTGCAGCTGGATATATCTCCCACGCTGCTATATACAGTACTATACTGAAATTATCATACTTTCTGTTGTTGTTCCTGCGGCGACATGGCAGAAATAGTCTGGTTAGGACACGGTGTTACACATTCACTCACCTGGATGAAGTAAATGAACATAGCCATTGTATTACATGTAACAATCGTGGTAATTACATGTATAGCCTACCCCCTTTACAGTTACGGCTCATAAATACATGTAGAATATTAAACGTACATTTCAAATAAATATTTTAGCAAAACTTATGTTTTAGTCAGAATTACTGCACTCCCATCAACAAACAACCATCAAATGTAAGTTATACACTGGAGAAACATGATTTAAGTCCACACGCATCTGTCAAAGTATAAATTACCACGATAAACCAGATGCTTGGCTATTTGAAGCACTTTCTCTGCTACTGTCAGTTTAACTCAAATAATCCTATGTTAAGTCATAAAAGCTGCTGCTAGTTCAGATTTGACCCCTACAAGTCACGCTTTGATTGGACTCATCACGACATTTTTGTTGTTGTATGGATGTCGCCAACTTTAACACTTTGATAGCAACTAAAAGTAAGCAATAAGGTACTCCGCTTCGCGTCATGCCTAACTATGGAGGGATTATTCGGTCAGATTGAAACTAAAAGTCTAAAACTAAAAGTCTTAAACGAAAACTAAAAGTCTAAGTCGAAAACTAAAAGTCTAAGTCGAAAATGAATTTGGTATTTAGGATTGGGCATTTGGTATTTAGGATTGGGCATTTGGTCATTTAGGATTGGGCATTTGGTATTTAGGATTGGGCATTTGGTCATTTAGGATAGGGCATTTGGTATTTAGGATTGGGCATTTAGGATTTAGGATTGGGCATTTGGTATTTAGGATTGGGCATTTGGTCATTTAGGATAGGGCATTTGGTATTTAGGATTGGGCATTTGGTCATTTAGGATAGGGCATTTGGTATTTAGGATTTGGGCATTTGGTATTTAGGATTGGGCATTTGGTCATTTAGGATAGGGCATTTGGTATTTAGGATTGGGCATTTGGTCATTTAGGATTGGGCATTTGGTATTTAGGATTGGGCATTTAGGATTTAGGATAGGGCATTTGGTATTTAGGATTGGGCATTTAGGATTTAGGATTGGGCATTTAGGGATTTAGGATTGGGAATTTGGTATTTAGGATTGGGCATTTATTAATTTAGCCATTTAGGATTTAGGATTGGGCATTTGAGGATTGAGGAGTGTATGCAAATAAGGAGGCGTGGCCCAAATACTGGAGGCTGGGTTTGAAATGGCTGGTGCGCAGAGGCACCTTATGGACAGCAGAGGGCGCTCCCAGTGCTAAGGAGCACACTGTGTAATGAAACCAAACAGAGCGAGTGAGCAGGGCTGGAGCAAGCGAAGACTGCACTTTATAATGTGATAACTTCAACTTAATGACAGCGTTGTAACATTTGTGTGGCCTCACACACAAAGTCACCAGTGAAAGGAGTGCTATCGGTCTGACGACGATATGTTAGTGACCCAATGCCGCAGACTGCAAGTGACTAGCAGAATATCAGCTGGAAGCAGCAAAGTCACCACAAAAACACGTTAAGACGATTTCAGAGCATAATATAGCAATTTATTACATGGCTTGGTTGAATTCTAATGTAGAATGCGGTCTGTTATTTCTTGATAACAGACGCTGCAAAGTATAACACACCGTTGCCATGAAAAACAGAGCATTGCCATGGACGCAGTTCAGAGACGGAACGGACTATTTTCTTTAGCGGAAGCAATACAATCGTCTTTAAATCAATAAACTTCTTTTCAAATCAATATGTTGTCAAATTATTGATTTATTTGGTAGGTAGCCATGTAATAAGCAGGATAATGTATAGCGAGGCGGTTGTTATTGTTATAGCGAATACAACCCCTCCAGGCTGATTCAAGACCCCTCCGCTTCGCGTACCGCCTCGCTATACATTATCCTGTTTCCTAACCTTGTTTTTTCTGATGCGTTGCGTTAAAAAATATATATACAGGCTATATAACGCCCTGCTCACTCGCTCTGTTTGGTTTCATTTAGTTTCCATGCTTATTGTGTTTCCACAACAATGTTAGTGAGTAAATCTACTGAAATGGCCACCATAACAGTGGAGTGTGATGTGTAAGATGAGAAAGCAGAGGTTTAGTCGTTTGTCATGGTTGTAAAAAAAAACAATGGCTATCTGAACATATTTGCTGTTTCACCTGTACATGAAGGACCACTTGGTGTCACAGCTTTGGGTCAGAGATTTGCTGCAGTGCTTCCAGAAGAGCTCACTCGGTCACAGCCAAGCTACGGCTCATTCTGTATAACTAGATCAAGACACCACTAGACTCAAGACTTTTTCACTCACTCAGACACATTGCCACACACTAGAAGTGTGTTCTTCTTGATGCAACTGCCATCTTGAAAAGCTTGTAAAATTGCCTAAGTCTACCTTAGGCAAAATAAAACGGCCTAAGTCACACTTTTGACATAGGCCATTATACTACAGGGGTAGAATTGCATGATCTGTTCAACTAAGGATGTGGGCAATTTTAACAGAGGTGGCCAGCATCATGAGAAGATGACTTATGCAAAAAAATAATTTTTGTCAAAAAATGACTTAGCCAATTATTTTAGGAAGGTGACGATGTAGAGAATAGTTACGAAAATGGAGAGAAAATATAAATCGGGCGCATTAAAAGGAAGAGAACGAGATAGTCTTTGTGTTTTATTTAACATAAGCTTACTTGGCTCAACAAGTGACACATTATTACATATGCATTCATCAGATATTTGTTTGTTTGTTGTTTTTACAGTTTTCATTTTAAAATGACTGGTAGCAGAGAGCCCCATGATGAAGCTCCGTCCCCACTGTACTGAGAGTCTAGCTCCGCCCCTGCCCATCTTACAAACTACCTGCGAGGTTATTTATTTGGGTAGCACAGATATTCACAGATATATATATATATTTAAAGTTTAATACATTCTCTGGAAAGTAAATGGCATTAAATCTTTGAGGTAATATGAATTAAATTAACATTTGTATATTGTTTCCTCCTATGGCTTCTTCCTCGTACATCTACAAGGGTTTTCTTTACCATTGGCATTTGCCACCTTTGCCTTGCTCATTGGGAGTTTGTAAGCATCATTATTTGGAACAAAATATAAAAATGGCTTGTTGTATGTTAAACTATTTCCGTGCATAAGAACATTAAGAAATGTCCACCTGACACAAAGCCGTGGATCATGGAATATATTAAATTGTAACTTAAATTATCAAGTTTGTTATGCTACACTTTACATTCTAAGCAGCAGCCAAGCATGGTAGTCTAAGGGTCTAATTTATGCTTTCTGCAAGATACAACAAGAAATTATGAACCACACCTATAATCAGCAGGTAGACTTCCAGTTGACTTGCAAGGGGGTTTACCTCAAATGTACGACTTGGCTGGCAGTTTTTGCATGTATTTTTTTCTACTGCGGGTTCAAGCAAACAAAAATTTAAAAGCTGTTGTGCATGATGGGTTCCAGAAAGTGTTCAACATTAACATTATTTTTATTTATATATTCTGATTTGTATCCAGTAAGAGGATAAAGTTGCCCTTAATAAGTCATTGAAATCATTATTTAAACAAATCCATGTGTTATATTTATTAACTTTTATTCTGTTCTGAAAGCAAAAACAAAAAAAGCTAAGTGTCCCTTGTAAATAATGTAATAGGATGATCAGTGAAACTGGAATCCAGCGCACTCGGCTCAACACTTTCCACTGTGGAAAACAGTCTCGATCAGCCTAATCATGAACGCCGAGCCGAGTGCGCTGAACTGTCTTGGAATCTCATATGGTCCGTTGTTCGGCTCGGCATTCATGATTCGATTAGTCGAGACTGTTTTCCAAAGATGGCTCCTTCCTGTGTAAGCGAAGTGGACTGTCTTTATAAAATATCTTCTTATTAAACTGTCTGTTCACTTACATCGTTCTCAATGCTTCAGTTTGCAGGTAGGGACCCTCATTATGCTAACGTGTTAGTATTGGGCTATTTTGAGCAGTATGAACATCAACAGAAAAGGAAGAGAGCAGGGATTGATACATACTCAGGTATAACAAACCTCAAACTGACAGAACACAACCATTATATCTAGTTCCCCCAAGTTAATTTACATACTACATATCCATGCCAGCACCATATGTATGGCCCTCCTCCATCTCCTGCTGGTGTCTTTTCACTTTTTTGGCTGTGCTTACACTTTTACGGCTCCGTTTTGCACAAATAGATTTCAGTTCAGCTTTTAATATGCTGCAGCCACATCTCTTAGTTGCAAGGCTGAATGATTTTAAAGTTCATCCACTTATTATAAAATGTTTTTTTTGATCAATCACAGGCAGCAGGTTAGTGTTAATGGAACACTATCTGAATTCAAAACGTTGAGCACAGGAGCCCCTCAGGGCTGTGTTAGTTCACCGGTTTTGTTCACGTTATATACAGGTGAGTGCAGAAGGCGTTATTCTAATAACCACATCATTAAATTCTTGGATGATGGATGAAAAAGGATGAAAAAGAAAGAGGACTTGTCTGAATATCTTGCAGAAATTAGTAGGTTTGTGAATTGGTGCGAGGACAACCACCTAGCTCTAAATGTCAGTAAGACAAAGGAGATGGTGTTTGACCCTAGAGGAGTTGGTGATCACAGGCCTGTGATTATCCACAATGAAACCATCATACAGGTCCCTTCATATAAATATATTGGTGTCTCCTTTGAGAATTCATTGACATGGAATATCCATACAGATAATCTTTGCAGTAGGTTACAACAATGGTTGCACTTCTTTCGTCGTCTGAGACTTTATGGTGTGGATCAAGGGTTTATGATCATTTTCTATCAGGCAGTCTTCGAGAGCTTAATTAGATAATAGCATTACAGTCTGGTTTGGTAATCTGTCTGTACAACGTAGAACTAAATTGTTCCGGTGTTGGTCCGGTGTTAAATTATTGGTGTGAAAGAACAGACATCATTGCAGATTATTTATGAAAAGGCAACTTTAACTCAAGCTAAAAAGATTGTCTGTGATCCATCTCATGTTTTGCATAAAGAATATGAGTTGCTGCCCTCTGGGAGGAGGTTTAGAGCTCCTCGATGTAGATTGAATTGATTTAAAAACTGATTTTTGCCGGTGTCTGTAAAGATGTTAAATAGTGGTGGCATGGAGCTGTAAAGTGTTGTTTTTTTTTTTTTTTTTACTATTTCTTGTTGATTATTGTGTGTTATTTGTGTACTGACTGCAGCATGCATGATGGCCCAAGACAAATTTCCTCTTGTGGAATAATAAAGTTTTACCTTACCTTACCCTGACCTTTACCCCCTAACTTACGCTCAGCACTCAGTTTCCTAAGCGCTGTGCCCATGCGCTTGTGAGCGTGATTTATGCACTCAAGCTTAACAATTTCATGTCAATTTTCAAAAAGAAAATTAGGCCACGTACGTGACGTAGCGTCAGTGTAGCCGCTCAACAGTTTCCGCGCATTTTTGAAAGCTGGATGAGTTTTCGCTGGCTTAAGGCTCTTGCACACTGAGTCCGAAATTTTAGTTTTTTCGCTTTCGTGATTCAGTGGCTCTGAATTGTCAAAACACCATTCAAAATGCTTGCTACGGACGCGAAAAGCGCAGAAAATTTAACCTGATCCGATTTTTTTTATGACGGACAAAAGTTTCGGAGGCAGTGTGTACGCGTAAGTTGATAAAATGGTCATATACATTTTTTTACGTTCGAAAATTTCAGACTCGGTGTGCGAAGGACCTTTAGTCCTATAGAAACTCGCTTCAGTTCGTCATGGATATCCGTAAGTGGTTGAAAAGCCCACAAACAGCGCTGCCTCCACTCCACTCACTGTCCCCATCTGACAGCATCTCTGTTTAGCACAGCTGATGCTGAGACACAGACCTAGCCAACATTCCTCTTGGCTGCCTCCTGCTCCATGGCCTTACTTGACCCTGAGAAATGTTTTGCACAGTCTACATGACTCTCCTTCCAGCTTTCAAATTCCTCCTGTGTAACCTTACCACCTCACCTAGCACACTCGCTCAGGGTACAAGCATGGCAGTAGGACAGCACCTCAAAGTCCACCAGCCCAGTGAGGATGTCGATGCACACACCAATGCCGTAGTGGGACGAGAAGCCTCTCTTCTGCCAGGTGCCATCAAAAGACACTGATATTTTTTATGGCATCCTCATCCTCCCTTACTATCTCGGCCACATCAGGGTCAATATCTGCGTGTGCCTGCCTGATCTGGTCCCTGGTTCTCTGCAGTGACTCCAGCGACTGAAATTAAATGTATAGTTTATTACTAACTGTTCATCCATATTATAAACCACAAATAGATGGAGGCCATAATCTATAATGCCACAAATGTTAGAGAGAGAGAGAGAGAATATATATATATCTATATATCTATGTGTGTGTGTGTGTTTCGTTTTCTCTGAGAGATTTTTACATGCATATCTTTCGACATTTTGAACTACCGCGGAAATGTCAGAGCGCGTCACGTGACGATTCTGAGCGAATCACTTTGTCAGAAACTGGCATCAGCCAATGAGATTGCGCATTTCGAGTTAAATGGCCCATTTTACTTTCATGATTGGTTGCTGATAAACAGGAAATGACCATATTTGGATCTGACAGCATTGAAGAGGAGAGAAAGAGCTTTCCAACGGTATATGTGATGACGGGGTGGCGAGCAGCTGGATCATTTAGAATGCCAACTTTTGATGAATTTAGGCGAAATATACAAACACAAACAAGGTGTTGTAAAATAAAGACCTAAATGTGTATTTTGGACTTTTTTTCAGCACAAGTCTGAAAGAAGACATGTTATTGAAGACAAATAGCCCAAAATCTCAAAACTGACCAGTGAAAAAACGACTGCCGTGCCTGCCGTGTCTCGCCTTAAGATATACTTTCTTATGTGCGACGTTACCAAGTGCTGTCCGTGGCAGTGCTGCTGAATTGTTTGATATCGATGACTAGAGAATCAATTATTCACTCATGCAGTGGCTGCTTTATGTGAGAAAGTGGTGTTTTTTAAAATAGAAGCAGTAAAATTGAAAATGCATTTATTAGGTATCATGGGATATTATAAAAAAAATAATCCAAATTGCAAAATAAATCCAACCCTGGATATTAGTAATAATTTTGGAATGAGTGCGCGAACCCGCAACCTCATGCTCTAACGTAACATGCGTCAATCCACTACTCTAACTGGCAGTATGCTTTCACTGGCCTTTAAAAGGGCTCAGTGGATGACATTTGATTTAGCACAACTATTCACTGTATCTCTGCCATAGTTTGAGCAAACTCCCGACCTCAATCTTTCCCTTTAGATAGACTCCTAGGCCTTTACTGCCTAATGGTTTGCCAGCAGATGTACCTTTAGATAATATAATTAAAAAGCTAACAACAATCAGTGTAATGCCCATTTTATTCTTTGCATGGAAACACTTGAATTAGCCTAATTGAACACTGGGTGTCTTACAACTTCAGAATTATATTCGTATAGACTGAGATGTAAAGGAGCTTTTTGCAGTGGTGGCCATTAGCGGAGTGAACTGTTAACAGTGATAAGGTAAAGCTAACAGTGGTTCAGACCAACTTTCCGAACGTATGACTTACAGAAGGTATACTTAAACTAGAAACGTTTCCGGAAACACATATTGAAAATAAGGTACAGCTTAAGGTATAACTTGAGAACGACGTAGTGTTAAGAAGGTTTCGGGAAATCCAGCCATACAGGACCATACAAGGGGTTAACATGCCCGTGTTAAATGTGGCTGACTCTGCCTACAGCCTCTCTCTCACTTTTTTGTGTCTTGAAGGCTGGATTTCCCACAGAAGGAGAACACAACAGAGCAGGAACATGCAGATGATGATGTTACCCTTGTTACACCCCAGCAGCTTGACCAGGGCAGCTGTACTGCTGACCAAATCCATGAGGCAGTATTAGTATTGCACATTTCTGAAAACCAGTGACTGTTTATGTGTGCAGCATCATTGAACACATATCTCTGAACATTTTAGTAGTTTTATTTTTTCCTGTATTATCTTAAGCTCTTTTGTAAAGGACTGTTTTGTAAGAACATCTGTAATGTTTACAACCAAAAAAAGTCTTTGAACAATTTAATAAAACTTATGAAACATTTGTCTCTTGCTTAAACTTAATGGAACACTCCACTTTTTTTGGAAACTCATTTTCCAACTCCCCTAGAGTTAAACAGTTGAGTTTTACTGTTTTCGAATCCATTCAGCTGATCTCCGGGTCTGGCGCAGCACTTTTAGCATAGTTTAGCATAGATCATGGGATCTGATTAGACCGTTAGGCTAAGAACTATACACTCATTCCTGCATAATAATCAAGGAACTTTGCTGCCGTACCATGGGTACCAATGTAAAAGATTATTATTGTGTACATTAAGATATGGTGGAATCCGGCTTATCCCGTAGATGCTTTGCCCTCGCGCATGAGCAGATCCGTTTGCTCTCTTGAGAAGCATTCAGTTTTTCCACTTGCAAATACTGCCATGTAAATAGCAAATCCGCCATGGCGTGAGCGCAACTGGCTTTTAAAGGGAATGGGAGATGACACTCTGATTGGTTTATTGCACGTTATGCCCAAAACACCCATTACTCATTAAGAGAATAGGGACAACCCGTTTATACCATCCGCCAACCATTTTTTCCCGTTGTTAAACTAGCAAAAGTGGATTCGGACACGTCCTAAGACCATGCGCTTAGATCATTAAAATAGGGCCCAATGTGTCGGGATATTGAGGACTACTTTCTAAAAGCTCAATGTTGGGTTCATCCAGACACAACTCTCCTGAGATCAGTTCAACAACACATAAAACACTTTGAGAAACTACACAACTACACAATAGTGATTCTCCACATAGGAACAAATAATATTGCAAGTGAAGAGTCTGCATCGACTGTTGTCCAGCGAATGAAAACTCTCATAGCAAGAATCTCACTAGTCAATCCACACATTCTGTTCTCTTTAGGTGTGTGTGAACACAAATGTAAAAGCATGATAACTGAGGCTTTTCACCTTTTGTCTGTGATGCTCTTGGTGCTTCTGCCTCATTCCTTTAATTCAGTGCTCATCATCGTTCATGATCATCAACGCCTGATTCAAGTGTGAAAACCTAAAGGTGTGACTTTCCCTGATCTCTATGATAACGAGTGCTATAGTTATGCTGATTGGATTAGAGCTGGTGAAACTTATTATAACTGCTTACATCCATAGCATACTTTTTTAAGGTCGTGACGTGTGCTTTTGTCCTGACTCTCTGTGGTCATAAAAAAATCCCATGTAACCTCTGGCATCCTGGCCAAATTTGCCTATTGGCCTCTGTCCATCATGGCCTACTAATCATCCCCATATATATACTCATTGGCTTTATCACTCTGTCTCCTCTCCACCAATAAGCCGGTGTGCTAATTAAGTTTTCTAATTAATTAATTAACTAGAAAAAAAAGTTCGTCGAGACAAACTTTAAGTTGGCTTGTGAAAGTTTGGACCAGAAAGTTAGAAGAAGTTTCAATTAAAGTTTAAATTAATTTAAAGCGTAAATTCGTTTGGGTTTTAAAATAGTTTGAAGTTTAAAGTTTAAATTAGTTTGAATTTTAAAATAGTTTAAAATTTTAAGTAAAGTAGTTCAAATTATTTTGAAGTTTGAAGTGGTTTAAAGTTTAGTTTAAAGATAGATACATAGATAGATGAGTTTAAATGAGTCACTATGGGTTAGAAATAGTAAAGAATTCTAGAATATGTTGAGTTTATAAGTGAGTACGTAACGAGACTAAGAGTTCAGAATTTATTCATTTATTAGTTTAAGAGTTCACAAGTGTATGAATTCATTAGTTTATAAGTGTATGCATGTATACGTTTAAAAAATAAGTTTAAAGTAGTTTAAAGTAGTGAGACGTTTAAAGTAGTTTAAAGTTTAAAGTAGTAGAAGTTTAAAGTAGTTTAAAGTAAGTTGATAGATAGATAGATAGATAGATAGATAGATAGATAGATAGATAGATAGATAGATAGATTACAGCCTCAATGGTTCAAATTTATCATTGAGTATATTTTAAAATCATAACTTTTATAGCAACAACATAAAAAAAAAAAATAGTTAAATTCCCCCTACATTCGATCTAACTATTTTCTCATTTCACTACAATAGTAAAAGTCAAAGAAATGTTGCGGCATTACAGGTAAAGATCCTCACGTGGCATGCAAGATTACTTTTTATACTTTTTTTCCCCCAGCGTTGAGCATTACCACCAATCTCTGTTGAGCTCAAAATGCAATAACCAATCAGATTAGTTTAGTTTCCGATGAAGAAACAAACTGCGGGTTCGCGGGAGTTTTTGCCGCGATCAACATAATGTGCTAAGTCGCTCAAGGAAAAGTGTAGATATGATGCAAGTAAGATATTAATTCATAATCTTTTTGTTTTTTAATGCTACTAAGATAACAATGTCTTGTTTTTCTAATGCGTAAAAAGCAATTAACTGATTCCTAAATTGTTCTTTCCATTTTAATAAATCGACTTTATTCATTATTACAATAGCAAGAGCAATAATCTGAAATAATGTTTTTTTTTCAGTTATTAAAGAAATTGCTATCATAACAGATTCAACCTTTCTGCGAATGCTGTGCTAGATATGCATCATCTTTTGTGTAAAAGTCTTACAATTTAATCAGTAATTTACAGTAACAAGACACAATAGAGCTCATGAATTCAGTATCAAAATTAATCTTTGCAATGCTCACTTGGAGTTAATAATGACTTAATGCCTATTAATAATTCATTAACAATGCTTTGTTTTAAACAACGTTTAATATTTATTTTTGAAATAATTAAAACTATACTTTAAATGTGAAATTAAAACTGCCACTAGGTGGCAGCAATTCACTTTTCTTGAGTGAGTCACTGAGATTCAGCAGATTTATTCACACTGCTTATTATTCATGAATGACGCAGCGGGTCGAGTCATTGATTCATTCTTCAACCAATTCGTCCAAAAAGCTGAATGATTCAATCAATAATGAAACCATGTGCAGCCCAAATGTTAAACAATGCTGTAGCTTGTTTGTAATTATTTTCGTTTACGAAATATATAAAAAACAGATAACCTTGTCTAAAATGTAAGTTGATTAATAGTAAATAATTGTTTATAGAACTGTTGTATAAAATCAATATCACATTTGTAATCATGCTGTTTTTTTTTGGAGGAAAAGCGCTACTCTTCAAGTGATAATAGGTCACTATGTTAAATTTATAAAGACAATTTGTTTGCCTCTTATGTTGAATTTTAGGGGCATTCTAAATTAATTTTAATCGATCAAATCATGTAGTGAAAGCATGCACTCTAAAGGTAAATACGGGGCAACTTTTTGAGCAATGCTTGCCGAGAAATGGGCAACAAATTTTTATCTGGATAATTTAGATCGGTCATGGGCTGTCTGGTTGCCCGTTGACAGCAACACTGTCCAGAAACATTTTATTAATTAATTTATTGAAACACTTCATTGTTATTATTATTATTTATAAAACGTTTAGTTCCTATCCTTGATTCTGATTGGTCAATAGCTGTGCTTTATTCACGATAAAACACAGCTATGACTACTTCACCCAACGGTTCTATCACTACACAACACCCCTAGGCAACCACCTTTAGCAACTTAAACACATGTTTGATCTCATTGATATTGTTCATTGAAGCTAGAATAGAGTATTGTGAGAGATCGAGTAAGTGACTGTACCTGCATTTACAGTAGATATCGCATTTTTCTTCAGGTCAGTCCTATATTCATAATACAAAAATCAGTTTGAATGTCCGCTGCGATATCTTGTCCTTTTAACAGTTAAGGGGTTTTCCGTTCCTATACGTTAGTCATTTGTGTCTTTCTTCTCCGTGATCACAAGTTTGAGTCCTTTCAATGTAAAAGTCTTCTCTACTGACTGACTCACTCATAAAGAAAGTCTTTGTCGCCATCTATTGGCGAAATCATTTATGTAACTTCTGTTGCTGTTTACAGTCAGGGACTATTTTTTCCAGCGGAGGGAAGGCTTTAAGTGATTTTACTTCATGAAAGTTGCATAGCTACATATTTTTCGACTTAAATATTTTTTTTTGTGTGGTAACTGTTTTATAAAAGCAATAATGTACTCGAGGCAAGTGCTGTATCGTGAATAAGTAACGGCTGAAGGGGTTGCAGCTAACAACGCCCTTTAGCCGTTACTTAATAATTCACGATACAGCACAGCCTCTCGTACCTTATTGCGTACATAAATATGTATTATATTATCAAAAACATTTTGCATTGTCAGGCTTATTCTTTGTGCTTAATTGATAAAACAACAGCTGTAAACATTTGTTTTTGACCTGCCACAAGATGTTTGACCATGCGTCGAATTTTTTCCTGAAACAATCAGAACTGTTCATGCAGTTTAAATTTTTTGTGTAATTTACGCCATGTTATTGAAATTCTAAAACCCCATAAAAATAAACAAAATAATGTAATGGGGTAATGCAAAGAAGCGCACAACAATATATAAGAATAAACAGTCTTTAATAATGCAAAGTACTTAGAACAATTAGAAGTAAAAAACAGAACTTAAGAAAACAAAACAAAGTCAATAATCATAACAACATAAAATTTTTAAGCCTCATTCAGTGTGACTCTGCCGTTTCTACCAGGTCCAGTGACTCTGTCAAATTATTCGGATCTGCGGTCTGAACTTCCTTGAGGCGTTGGAGACTCATATGCTGGACTTTTAGTGAAATTGGAAGAGTCTGTACCAAGTCATTTATATTGCCAGAGTATAAATGACTTGGTACAGAGTATTCTTCCAATTCACTCCAGAAGGATGAGCACACCATCAACTTCCGACAATCCAATAACATTTAACTCCGCCTCGAGGATGTTGCGCTCAACAATCTGGTGATGAAAAATAAATCCACAGTTAGATTTTTTTATAAACAGTGAACATTTATTAATTAATTAAAGGTGCACCAGTAAGGTGGGGGAAAGCATAGCCAGTGATCACCTCACATTTTTATGTATTATTATTCCCATGGTGACACGTCATGCTCGACATGTGACGCATAGCAGCCACAATAGCACAGTGTGACTGAAGTATTCTTTTTATTTCATTTTAATATTTTAATTGTAACATTTGCAAACTTGTTAACTATATTATTATACATAAAATATATATATATATATATATATTTTTTTTTTTTAATGACTGTTTACTTGTCTTTAATAATCTTTGAAATGTATATTTGTTTACCTTTACAGTCGTGTAATTTGAAGAATCAAATTTCCCTTCTCCATTTGGCCGAATGGTGGCTTTTAGGTGGGTGATCTCCACCTTGTCGCCGACATAGAGCTCCACCAACGCCTCGTCTCTCCATAAGGAGATGTTGTGGAGCTTCGTTCCAGACCTCAGACAAAGGTCCAGGATGGGGAACTGGGCCCGAGTCATTCTGGCCGCTTGCACCTGGAAAATAACAGCCCAGTGTCACAGATGAGTGTTTCTCAGTCCTGGTCCAGGTATCCCCAACACTGAATATTTTCTATGTATTCCTAATCAAGGTTAATTCACCTAAATTGTGTATTTCAAATAAGAATGTTAGACTGTGATTGAGAAACACAAGTACAATAGCTTACATTTACCTAGGTTAAGTTAACCAGGATAATGTACTAGATATTCAATTATGCTATTAAATTCACTCACTCTCTCAATATTTCCCTGCAGACTCAGGTACCCAGGGCTCTTAACCTGCTGTTCTTTCCCAGTTACACATTGGGAAGGAGGACAGAGGACCTCCTTAGCAGCTCTCTCTGCCTCCTCCGTTATGGCCAGTGGTGAGGTTTTAAATTTCTTACTTGACCGGTTTATAAAAATACACGGCCGGCCATATCTCTTGGAGAGGGTCAAATTCTTTACAACGTACGACCCACCCTCTTCAAATTCTGGGTCACTTCCGTTTTTTATGGACGTGTATGCCGTCTGTCCATCGGTTACGACCGATACTGTGGTAACTTTGTAAGCTCCAACATCAATGGCATTGTTGCTGGAGACGAACGTTAACCCCCTTTGGCTCCTGCGGTTCCCCACACACTTCAGTTTGAGTGGTACATGCTGACTCTAGGGGGTTGCCATCCTAAGAATAATAATAATAAAAAAAGGTATGGTTATAACTTTCATAATGTTTGCAATGACTTTCTAAAACATGAAAATATCACGACAGATGACTTGTATGTATACTTATAACATATTACTATTGATATATTTTTTTTTATATTTCTATTTACTGTAGGCTACTTTATTGCATAATATTTTTGTTTTCTTTATATTGTGTTATTTCATTTGTGTAATTTACTTTTTTACTTCATATTTCACAGGAATTTATTTATTCATTCATGTTTTATTTATAGTTTAGTTTAGTTGTAGTTTAATTTATTTATTGAAAGTCATTCATAACATTTCTTATGAAGTAAAGTTTTACCTCAGAAAATGAACTCAACCTTTGCCATAACCCTATAGACTGCCCCCTTTCCAATCCCTGACAGAATTTTTTTTATTTGATTTATTTTTATATTTCATATTTACGTCACAAGAAATAATAACTTCCAATTAATAAATGAATTGCGTAAATACATTTATTGTGAAGTAAAAATGTACCTCCGAAAATTACATTTCCTGTCAGGAAGTGGAAAAAGAGCAGCCTCTAACAGGATTTATTTTTTTAAACGTTATACTCTGACAGGATTTCTCTTTTTTTTTACTTGATATTTCACAGGAATTTATTTATTTATTCATATAGTTGATTTATTTATTGTAAGTCATTGATAAAATTTCTTATGAAGTAAAGTTTTACCTCAGAAAATGAACTCAACCTTAGCCATAACCCTATAGTCTGCCCCCTTTCCAATCCCTGACAGAAGTTTTTTTTATTTAATAAGTATTTACGTCACAAGAAATTTTAATCAACAACTTCCAATTAATAACTTAATTGCGTAAATACATTTGTGAAGTAAAAATGACCTCCGAAAATTACATTTCCTGTCAGGAAGTGGAAAAAGAGCAGCCTCTAACAGGATTTATTTTTTAAACTTTATACTCTGACAGGATTTCTCTCTTTTTTTACTTAATATTTCACAGGAATTTATTTATTTATTCATATAGTTGATTTATTTATTGTAAGTCATTGATAAAATTTCTTATGAAGTAAAGTTTTACCTCAGAAAATGAACTCAACCTTAGCCATAACCCTATAGACTGCCCCCTTTCCAATCACTTTCTGACTTTTTTTTATAATTTTATTTCTTTATTTGTAAATTAACATTTCTAAATCCATAGTGTTTCAAATACATCAGTACATGTTATTATGTTATAGCCTGGCTGATAATGAATTTTAGTTATATTATTTGTGATATTATGATATTCTTTGTGATTTTATGATATTATTAGTATCTCCTGCGCTGTCTGTGTGCGTGGGTGCGTTTATATATATATATATACACACTCTCACCGGCCACTTTATTAGGTACCCCATGCTAGTAACGGGTTGGACCCCCTTTTGCCCTCAGAACTGCCTCAATTCTTCGTGGCATAGATTCAACAAGGTGCTGGAAGCATTCCTCAGGGAGTTTGGTCCATATTGACATGATGGCATCACACAGTTGCCGCAGATTTGTCGGCTGCACATCCATGATGCGAATCTCCCGTTCCACCACATCCCAAAGATGCTCTATTGGATTGAGATCTGGTGACTGTGGAGGTCATTTGAGTACAGCGAACTCATTGTCATGTTCAAGAAACCAGTCTGAGATGATTCCAGCTTTATGACATGGCGCATTATCCTGCTGAAAGTAGCCATCAGAAGTTGGGTACATTGTGGTCATAAAGGGATGGACATGGTCAGCAACAATACTCAGGTAGGCTGTGGCGTTGCAACGATGCTCAATTGGTACCAAGGGGCCCAAAGAGTGCCAAGAAAATATTCCCCACACCATGACACCACCACCACCAGCCTGAACCGTTGATACAAGGCAGGATGGATCCATGCTTTCATGTTGTAGACGCCAAATTCTGACCCTACCATCCGAATGTCGCAGCAGAAATCGAGACTCATCAGACCAGGCAACGTTTTTCCAATCTTCTATTGTCCAATTTCGATGAGCTTGTGCAAATTGTAGCCTCAGTTTCTTGTTCTTAGCTGAAAGGAGTGGCACCCGGTGTGGTCTTCTGCTGCTGTAGCCCATCTGCCTCAAAGTTCGACGTACTGTGCGTTCAGAGATGCTCTTCTGCCCACCTTGGTTGTAACGGGTGGTTATTTGAGTCACTGTTGCCCTTCTATCAGCTCGAACCAGTCTGGCCATTCTCCTCTGACCTCTGGCATCAACAAGGCATTTCCGCCCACAGAACTGCCGCTCACTGGATGTTTTTTCTTTTTCGGACCATTCTCTGTAAACCCTAGAGATGGTTGTGCGTGAAAATCCCAGTAGATTAGCAGTTTCTGAAATACTCAGACCAGCCCTTCTGGCACCAACAATCATGCCACGTTCAAAGTCACTCAAATCACCTTTCTTCCCCATACTGATGCTCGGTTTGAACTGCAGGAGATTGTCTTGACCATGTCTACATGCCTAAATGCACTGAGTTGCCGCCATGTGACTGGCTGCTTAGAAATTAAGTGTTAAGGAGCAGTTGGACAGGTGTACCTAATAAAGTGGCCGGTGAGTGTATATATATATATACAGTGAAGAAAATAAGTATTTGAACACCCTGCTATTTTGCAAGTTCTCCCACTTAGAAATCATGGAGGGGTCTGAAATTGTCATCGTAGGTGCATGTCCACTGTGAGACATAATCTAAAAAAAAAAATCCAGAAATCACAATGTATGATTTTTTAACTATTTATTTGTAAGATACAGCTGCAAAGGTTAAAAAGAGGTTGCAAAAACTCTGGCCTGTCAGGACATCGAGTCCACAGGTTTCTATAACAAGAAAAAGGACGGTGATTTCAAATTGAACGGGAAATAAAAAAAGATTAGTTAGAAAGAAAGAAAAATGAAAGATTAGTTAGAAAGAAAAATGAAAGATTAGTTAGAAAGAAAGAAAAATGAAAGATTAGTTAGAAAGAAAGAAAAATGAATGAAAGATTGGTTAGAAAGAAAGAGGAAATAAAGTTAACCTTTCTTTCAAATAAAAAAGGACGGTGTCTTTCGTGCCTGGTGCGTTTTGTGCAGGTGAAGAGACGGGATTTCTCTTCCGCATCGGCTCCGATAAACGCGGTCGTGTGTAGCGTTCACTTCAGATCGGAGGATTATCATCCCGGCGATATGATGGAGTTTAACATGGGATGCCGAAGCAAGAATATTGATCGTCTTATACTGTACCAATGGCATAAAATAGTCTGATATAGGTAGTCATACCCTTAATAGAGGCAACTTGTAATACTGGGTACTAGGTTGTTTAAATATTCAAATCTTTAATTTTCTGTTTGTTATAACCCAGGTGAAAAATATGTATTAAAAATGTACTTTGGTATGTTTTTAGTACAATACAAACACACTCAAGTATAGTTTTTATACATTTAATAGTATATATTTACCCTAAACATGTCTGCTGTTCTGATATACGATGGTAATAATCTGTACAATATTGTGAGAACAGTGTATATCGTTAGCGAACGTGTATATATCTAAGTTATAAGCCAACACTGGTCTCTCTCACCAAGACACCTCTCCTGTTCTCCACTGGTTCTCCTCACACCACAACTCAAATTGTCTCTGACCGTTCTGTCTAACATTAATCCTGGTCTGTCCCTGCTCTCTTGGCAGTATAGCAGGCTCATAATTGTACGGCTGTGGTCCGTCATACGAGTAAGTATTTCCTCAGCGTCCGAAATGTCATTGCGATCCATTGTTTTCCTGTTGTCTGAATCGACCGCTCTCCCGCCCGTTACGTCACGCCTGCCACACCCATTTTCAGACGCGGAAGTAAAATTTTCTCACAAAAACGTCTCCAGAAGCTTCTGTAGTGTATTTATAAGTATATTTTAAAGAAAATATAGTTCCTACATTATTTTTCTATACATTGACTCGTTGGGTCCTCTAACCTGCAATATGCCCTTTAACGGACTCTGGGTGCGCGCATCTCCTGTGCGGTCTGTGTGTGCGTGGGCGCGTTTGATAAATATTTTTAACTTGTTGTTTTTATTTATTATAATAAATATATATTTAGGGCCCGAGCACCGATGGTGTGAGGACCCTCTTGGAATTGCTCTGTTTATTATTATTATTATTCTTCTTCTTCTTCTTCTCCGCAATGAATCGCATTTTTGAGGGCCTAAACATGCACGAAAACTCACGAAAATTTGCACGCGCGTCAGAACTGGCGAAAATTTACATCTGATATGCGTTTCAAAATTGGGCGGGGCAAAATGGCTCGATAGCGCCACCTATAAAGGTTCAACGGAGTGCGCCTCGCGTTACGTTTCACGTACGTGTACGAAATTCGGTACATACCTGTAATGGCCCAATACCTACAAAAAAGTCTCTTGGAGCATAGCCCTAAACACAACAGGAAGTCAGCCATTTTGAACTTCCTCTCAGATTTTTGTGCAGTTTTTGCCATTTTCAGGCCTCGTACTTTAACGAACTCCTCCTACAGTTTTAATCTGATCATCTTCAAATTTGGTGAGTCTAATCTTAAGGCCTTTGCGACGTTAAATTGCGAAGATCTTGAGTTTTCGTCGAAGGGCGTGTCCTCGGCGGCCTGACAAATTTTGATGTTTCGCCATGAAACAGGAAGTTGCTGTAACTCAGGCAAACAATGTCCAATCTGCCCCAAACTTCACATGTTTGATAAGAGTTCTGTCCTGAACACATGTCCATGCTCATATTCAGTTACAGTCATAGCGCCACCTGCTGGCAACAGGAAGTGACATGTTTAACACTGTTGTGGACTCCTGATAACATATAAAAAAGTGCCAGCAAGTGTTAAACATGCTAACAACATACTTGAAACATGCTAAAACATGCTAGCAAGCACTTAGCTAAGTGCTAAAGCATGCTATTACTGCAATTCAATAGGAATTTGCTGTAACTCAGGTATGGAATGTCCAATCTGCCCCAAACTTCACACGTTTGATAAGAGTCATGGCCTGAACACATCTACATGAGAATATTCAGTTATAGTAATAGCGCCACCTACTGGCAACAGGAAGTGACATGTTTAACACTGTGATGCAGTACTAGCAACATATTAATTATGCCAATGAGTTATAAACATGTTAGAAACATGTTAAAACATGCTAGCAATTCTTAGCTAAGTGCTAAAGCATGCTAATACAATGAAACAGGAAGTTGCTGTAACTCAGGCAAACAATGTCCAATCTGCCCCAAACTTCACATGTTTGATAAGAGTTCTGTCCTGAACACATGTCCATGCTCATATTCAGTTACAGTCATAGCGCCACCTGCTGGCAACAGGAAGTGACATGTTTAACACTGTTGTGGACTACTAATAACATATAAAAAAGTGCCAGCAAGTGCTAAACATGCTAGCAACATACTAGAAACATGCTAAAACATGCTAGCAAACACTTAGCTAAGTGCTAAAGCATGCCAATGCAATGAAAGAGGAAGTTGTTGTTACTCAAGAAGGCAATGTCCAATCTGCCCCAAACTTCACACGTTTGATAAGAGTCATGGCCTGAACACATCTACATGATAATTTTCTGTTAATTTTCTGTTATAGTAATAGCGCCACCTACTGTCAACAGGAAGTGACATGTTTTACACTGTGATGCAGTACTAGCAACATAGTAAAATATGCCATTGAGTGTTCAACATGTTAGAAACATGTTAAAACATGCTAACAATTCTTAGCTAAGTGCTAAGGCATGCTAATGCAATGAAAGAGGAAGTTGTTGTTACTCAAGAAGGCAATGTCCAATCTGCCCCAAACTTCACATGTTTGATAAGAGTCATGGCCTGAACACATCTACATGATAATTTTCTGTTAATTTTCTGATATAGTATTAGCGCCACCTACTGTCAACAGGAAGTGACATGTTTTACACTGTGATGCAGTACTAGGAACATAGTAAAATATGCCATTGAGTGTTAAACATGTTAGAAACATGCTAAAGCATGCTAGCAATACTTAGTTAAGTGTTAAATCATGCTATTAATGCCATGAAACAGGAAGTTGTTTTAACTCAGGCAAGGAATGTCCAATCTGCCCCAAACGTCACACTTTTGATAAAAGTCCTGCCCTGAACACATCTACATGACAATTTTCACTTATAGTAATAGCGCCACCTACTGTCAACAGGAAGTGACATCTACAATGTGATGCAGTACTAGCAACAAATTTAGATATACCATTGAGTTCCAAGCATGCTAGAAACATGCTAAAACATGCTAGCAACACTTATCTGAGTGAAAACACATTGTATAATCCCCATAATAAAGGACATTTTTGTAACTGACATTGACATACTCCTCCTATATTTACCTACATAAATGCACATTCCCCTCCGTGCACGTTTTACACTGTGATGCAGTACTAGCAACATAGTAAATATGCCATTGAGTTATACACATGTTAGAAACATGTTAAAACATGCTAGCAATTCTTAGCTAAGTGCTAAAGCATGCTAATGCAATGAAACAGGAAGTTGTTGTTACTTAAGAAGGCAATGTCCAATCTGCCCCAAACTTCACACATTTGATAAGAGTCCTGCCCTGAACACATCTACATGACAATTTTCAGCTATAGTAATAGCGCCACCTACTGGCAACAGGAAGTGACATGTTTAACAGTGTGATGCAGTACTGGCAACATAGTAAATATGCCATTGAGTTATAAACATGCTAGCAATTCTTAGCTAAGTGCTAAAGCATGCTAATGCTATGAAACAGGAAGTTGTTTTTACTTAAGAAGGCAATGTCCAATCTGCCCAAAACTTCACAAGTTTAATAAGAGTTCTGTCCTGAACACATGTGCATGCTCATATTCAGTTACAGTCATAGCGCCACCTGCTGGCAACAGGAAGTGACATGTTTAACACTGTTGTGGACTTCTAATAATATATAAAAAAGTGCCAGCAAGTGTTAAACATGCTAGCAACATACTAGAAACATTCTAGCAAACACTTAACTAAGTGCCAATGCATGCTATTACTGCAATTAAATAGGAATTTGCTGTAACTGAGGCATGGAATGTCAAATCTGCCCCAAACTTCACACGTTTGATAAGAGTCATGGCCTGAACAAATCCGCATTACAATTTTAAGTTAAAGTAATAGCGCCACCTACTGTCAAAAGGAAGTGACATATTTGACACTGTGATGCAGTACTAGCAACATAGTAAATATGCCATTGAGTTCTAAACATGCTAAAAACATGCTAGCAACACTTATCTGAGTGATAACGCATGCTATTATCCCCACAATAAAGGACATTTTTGTAACTGACTTTGACATACTCCCACTATATTTATCTACTTAAATGCACATTGCCCACCGTGCTCTGTCTTCCTAAAGCCACCGGGTGGCGATGGCACGTGTGCGAGGGCCCTTTCAATGCTGCTTGCAGCTTTAATTTTAATTGTAATTACTATTATATGTATTTTGACTAATTAAACTTTATTATAAGGGTTTTCGATTTTAGTATTTAAACGAATATAACGGCTGGCCAATTAGACTGTTCAATGCTGCATAACTAATCAGCGGTCATTCTGGATTTTTCCAGGCCTGCTGTTTGCGTCGGGTGAGTAAGAAAATCTGTCTGAGGTAATTAAAATGTGTGTGGCTCAACGAGTTGAATGCAGTTAATCTTATTTGATTATAAATGTTTATAATAGATGAAACATGAATAATAATTAATTTCCATTAAGCATTGCGATAATTATGTGTCTCGTGTGGAGATTGTTGTGCTAATGGTTTCTGTCTTCCGTCTAACTTAATTGGTTCGTTTTGTTAAAAACATTCACATTGGGCTATATCTTAAGCATTCGTTATTTTGGTATGAAATTGGGCTTTTGTTCCTGTTTATATGGAATATGGGACACCGTCAGATAAGTTTATAGCAGGGAGAGTGGATGAGATGGGAGAGTGTGGAACAACGCAATATGGGCTGGCAAGACCTTTGGTCAATGGAAGAGAGTAGGATCAGTTTCCTGATTAGGTCAACATATGATGTTCTCCCATCACCGCAGAACCTAAACCTCTGGGTAGGAGAGGATCCCTCTTGTGTTCATCACCTGCCACATTAAGGCACATTTTGACAGGATGTAAGGTGGCTCTTAGCCAAGGTCGGTTTACTTGGCGCCATGAGCAAGTACTGCGATGTTTGGCTTTAGCATTGGAAGGCAAGCGTAGTATGACCAATAAGTTGCCGCCTGTTCTAGCAAAACATTACACGCAGAAGACAATATTCCTCCGCCCAGGCGAGCAACCACCAAGAAAAGGTGTTAACACCAATTCTCGCCCAGGACAACTGGAAGCTGCTAGGGACTGGAAGATGCTGGCTGATCTTGATCAACGGCTTATTTTTCCACCTGAGATTGCCACCACTAACCTACGCCCAGACATTGTTTGTGGTCTGGATCAGCACGCATTGTTCAACTGATAGAGTTAACAGTGCCATGGGAGGATGCTGTAGATGAGGCATATGAGAGGAAGAAACTGCGGTATGCTCATCTGGCCACTGAAGCAGAACAGCGAGGATGGAGAGTCCAGGTTTATCCAGTGGAAGTGGGTTGTCGAGGTTTTGTGGCACACTCTACAACCCGGTTCCTCAGAGACGTCGGATTCAGCGGCCAAGAGTTGCGTCGCACAGTAAAGAACTTATCTGAAGCAGCAGAAAGGAGCAGAAACTGGCTGTGGTTGAGACGGAAAGATTATAGCTGGCTGTGTACAGGCCGCCACGCTACGGTTTCGTAGAATTCTTGAAAAACTTGAAGAGTCTGTTGGTTTATTTGTATAGGTTGTATAGTATTTACAGTCATTACGTTCCTGTGTATATTGCGTGAATGACGGGTGGTTGGGCAGATATTGTGTTTTGCGGTAGGTGGTATGCCATACGGAACCGTTGCCACTGTAACTGCTTTAACGCACCAGTGGGGCTCGACAGCCTTAGTCAAACGGGTTGGCGCGAATGGTTGGGTTGCGGAGAGATTGTGAGATTGTGGTTAGGTCTCAGCAGCAGGAGGGATGTAGAGGTCAGTAAGCTGGGCTGAGTTGAGTGGGGGACGGAGGGGGGTGACTCTGGGACGCCAGAGTCACTGTCGAGCCCTCTTGAGGTGTCGTGGGCTAGTCGACGAAACACTGAGGACGGAAGGTGCCCACTTGAAGACCCTAGAGATGTTGTCGTGCTGGTCCACTAGGGAGACCACACTGTAGTTGCAGCCGTCGTGTGTGCTGGCGCGCCAAGGACACTGCAGCCGTTAACGCCGGACAGAAGGGGAGTCACACCCTCATATGGAAAGAAGCGTAAATGGATGGAGAAGCATAGTTTACTGTAAAGCTACGTTTTAGTGTTGCTTATCTTGGCGAAAGCCGAGTACAAATCAGCATGAAGTTTTAACATCTACTCTCGTGTAATGGAAATCATTATGGTAAACCTAATATCGGTTGCATTCATTCATTCCCAAACTAATAGGCCTAACGTTAACGTAATGCTAACGCTACTTTTATTCATAGAAACGCATGTCCATCCATCCAAACCCGTGTATTATCTATTTCCCCATTTTGTTTCAGTGTAAACAGACCGTTGTTGCTGTTGTGTAACTTTAAGTCTTTGAATTTGATTGACATCCTGACAGATTCTCAGCATTTGCTATTAGTTATGGTAAAAACCACTTGATCACTGATAAATTGTATAACAGCAGAATGATTGACCGATTACAGAGATGAAGAACATAGAAAGACATAAAAGGAAATGTTTTTTCTTACATTCACCTTATTTTGTGGCCATGAACTTTTGTGGTAAATAAATAATACCAATTTGTACATCATTTTCAAATTTACATATTCATATGGTTCATTCAATGATATTTTAGAGACTTTACAGTTCTTCTGTACATGTCCATCCATGCAGGCATATATGTGCAATATTTTACTTGTATAATAGTGAATCATATATGTGATTTCTTATTTTTGTCCCTTTTTCTTTTATGTGAACACATGTCTGTAAAAATCTTGCCAGTTCATTGCATCCATTGTGGTAAGTAATCTTTTTAACTGACTGTCACATTCTCAGTATTTGCATGTACAATAGATACGGAATAGCAATCTACATCCGCATATTTCCCAACATGTAATAACCTCTTTTATTAAGCACTTAACATTTTTGGAATCAAGATTACTCATTTCATTTACCCATTAGGTTTCGTATCTCCTCCACTGCCTCGTACCTACTGCCGCACCTTCATTTCAAGGTAATTCGCTAGTATTTGAGTGACAGCTTGACAGATTCTCAGTATTTATCATGGTAAAAAAAACTACCTTTTGTATAACAGCAGCATTGTATTAAATTGTATAACACCAGAATGGATTGCAGCCATGAAGATCATAGACATAAATTGTAATGTTTATACTACATTCACCTAGGACTGGGGCGGTATGGATTTTTTCTTACCGCGGTTGAAAAGCAAGAAATACCCGCGGTATTGCGGTAAACTGCTATTAGCACCATCCCGTGAAAAACTGCGCGCGCACGCAATACATCCCGCGTGCACACAAGCGCACACACAAAAGGCTAGCCTTGTTTATACTCGACGCGTCCGCATGAGCGCGAGTCTCCGCTGACTGCGCGCGTAGCTCCCCAGAAGGACGAGGCGTTTATACTTGACGCGCTCGCCCTTGTGCTATTCTGTGAAACGACAGCGGGCGACTGAAGTAATTGTCCTATAACCATCATCAACGTGAGAAGAAGAAAGGTCCACAAGTGACAATGTTTATTTTAGTACATCACCACCAATAACACTACAAAAAGAATCGAGTAAAAATCCAGTAAACCCTGAGATTATTACCTCAGTGATATTAGAAGAAAATATGTGGATATAAAAACATGTAGGCCTATGTATTTCATACAACTCAATTAACGATCTCTTAAATATTTCTTATTTCACTAAACAATTAAGTTTCATGGACATTTTAAATAAAACATGGAACTTTATTTTTATTAAAACAGAACTATATGTCTGATATAGGCTCATTTTGTAAATGTAAGAAACTAATTTAAGACGCACAAACTGGGTGCCGGTGCAGTGAGACATACATGCTTGCTCAGCCAGATTCGGCTCGAAGTTGTTCATCTTCGGATGCGGGGCCGTGCGCGATGTTACAAAAGGTGTGTTCGACATCGGCTGCGATCGGCGAGAGTAGCCGCGTGCAGGCGGGGAGGAGCTGCAAACGGAGACGTGAAGTCGGACACTTTATGGTTCCCGTAGTGACTGCTCACGTGGTGTTTGCATACTTTATCACAGCTGAAGTGAAATAAATGCAATATTTGCTAAATACACAGATGTTTCAGAGACATTTTCATTCAATACTTTATGTACTGCTTCATACAGCCAATGGTGGTTTTGCAGTGTCGTCATCAGAGCTCGTGCAGCCCAGAGCAGCCGCTCTTCAGAAGCTGCGCTGGCTGAGTTCTCCGGCTACTCTCGAATCGCTCTTGCGGTACTTTGATGGCATACGTCACAGTCACGTGGCGTCGGCGCTGTATCAAGTCGGACAAAATTTCTAACCGGCATGCACTGCTTCAAGTCAGCCGTCGATCGGTCTGCGCAGAGCTGCATGAAGTCGAACAAGCCTAACGGTAGAGATCCACTTTTGCGACACGACTGTCGCGTGGTGACGCGACGCCTCCACACATTTGTACGTTGATGGGCGTTATGGGCGTGGTTTTGACCGAGCGGGAAATGTTGCGTATTAGAACAGAGGACCTGCGAGAGACTTCTCCCCGTCTCCATATGCTCTACATCTATTGGATAGTCACGTCGCGTTCAACGGAATAAATTTGCATAAAGATGGGCTTCGGCCAGCTTTTTGACGCGCAGCATTTTTCAAAATGAACCGCCGCCTCCCCGGGATGCATTGCGGGCGCGTTAAAGTCGCGTGATGTCACCCATAGGAATAAAGCGGAGCGCGGCGCGACAGAAGTGTTGCACGGACAAGTGGATCCGCACCGTAACTGTGCGTTCACACCGAACACAAATAGCGCGTCAAATTCGTGTCTACCGCGTCTAGTTTGACGCTTGACCACTTTGTGTTAATTCGCGTGTCAAGAGTGAAACTGACGCGCGTAAAAACAAAAGTTTGAAGCGAAATTTACGCGCGTCAGATTCGAAATCTGTTGGCGGCCATTTTTTTTATGTTGATCGAGCATTTATCGAGAGAGTCACCGCTCTGTATTTGCTCTGAAAAGCAGAACAGCGGCGTACGGATCATCGTCGCTGTATTTGGGTCCACCAGACCATTCGGAGGCGAACTCAGTTTGGCGAGTTTCACCATTTCCTCGCTCCAGGAGCAGCGCCTGGATGACGGCCGCTTTCAGTGGTACTTCCGCCTGTCCCGCGCCCAGTCTGATGACCTGTTGTCCCGCATCGGAGCAAGGATCACCCTCGCCCTCACCAACCTAATTTGTCAAATATAAACTCAGCAAAAAAAGAAACGTCCTCTGACTTTCAACTGTTTTTACTTTCAGTAAACTTAATGTGTGTAAATATTTGTATGAACACTAAAAGAGTCAACACCATAAGACATAAACTAAAAATGTTTCACAGACATGTGACTAACAGAAATAGAATAATGTGTCCCTGAATGAAGGGAGGCTCAAAATCAAAACTACCAGTCAGTATCTGGTGTGGCCACCAGCTGCTTGAAGTACTGCTGTGCATCTCCTCCTCATGGACTGGACCAGATTTGTCAGTTCTTGCTGTGAGATGTTACCCCACTCTTCCACCAAGGCCCTTGCAAGTTCCTGGACATTTCTGGGGGGAATGGCCCTAGCCCTCACCCTGCGATCCAACAGGTCCCAGACGTGCTCAATGGGATTGAGATCCGGGCTCTTCGCTGGCCATGGCAGAACACTGACATTGCTGTCATGCAGAAACTCACGCACAGAACGAGCAGTATGGCTGGTGGCATTGTCCTGCTGGAGGATCATGTCCGGATGAGCATGCATAAAGGGAGGAGGATGTCTTCCCTGTACCGCAAAGCATTGAGATTGCCTGTAATGACAACAAGCTCAGTCCAATGTTGATGTGATATACCGCCCCAGACCATGACGGACCCCCCATCTCCAAATCGATCCCGCTCCAGGGTACAGGCCTCGGTGTAACGCTCATTCCTTCGACGATAAACACGAATCCGTCCATCACCCCTGGTGAGACAAAACCGTGACTCATCAGTGAAGAGCACTTTTTGCCACTCCTGTCTGGTCCAGCAAAGGTGGGTTTGTGCCCATAGGCGGCGTTGTTGCTGGTGATGTCTGGTTAGGACCTGCCTTACAACAGGCCTACAAGCCCTCAGTCCAGCCTCTCTCAGCCTATTGCGAATACTACTGATGGAGGGATTGTGTGTTCCTGGTGTGACTCGGGCAGTTGTTGTAGCCATCCTGTACCTGTCACGCAGGTGTGATATTCGGATGTACCAATCCTGTGCAGGTGTTGTTACACGTGGTCTTCCACTGCGAGGATGATCATCTGTCCTTCCTGTCTCCCTGTAGCACTGTCTTAGGCGTCTCACAGTGCGGACATGGCAATTTATTGCCCTGTCCACATCAGCAGTCCTCATGCCTCTCTGCAGCATGCCTAATGCACGTTCACGCAGATGAGCAGGGACCCTGGGCATCTTTCTTTGGGTGTTTTTCACAGTCGGTAGACAAGTCTCTTTAGTGTCCTGCGTTTTTAGAACTGTGACCTTAAATGCCTACTCTCTGTAAGCTGGTAAGGTCTTAACGACCATTCCACAGGTGCATGTTAATTAATTGATTATGGTTAATTGAACATGCATGGAAAACACTGTTTAAACACTTTACAATGAAGATCTGTAAAGTTATTTGGATTTTTACAACATTATTGTTGAAATACACAGTCCTGAAAAAGGGACGTTTCTTTTTTTGCTGAGTTTATATAACAGACCGGACACCGTCGGTTCTAGAATAATTATGTACTATGTTTGTTGTCGTTACATTAGAATAATAATGTGTCATATAATCTAGAAATGGAATAAAAAGCATTCAATACAAAATGAATATGTCTCATATATTTAAATCAAGTTTGTATGTGATAAAATATTTGCTTTGTTGCTGCATTAGAACAGAATAGAATAGAATAGTCATTTTATTCCATTTTGTCATATTACAAAATAATGTATTGAGGCATCCAGCATCCAGATACTTCACCACGTGACAGCAAGCAGGCTCCTGATTGGTTAACGCGGCGCGAATTGACGCAGAAGTTCAGAAATTTCAACTCGGGCGGCAGACGCGAATTCGCGTCAAACGCGTGAATGCACAAATAGCACTAACTAAATCATTCGCGCTTAACGCGCCAGACGCTTAATTTGCGCAAACTTGATGCGCGAATGAGGCGTATTCGCGCCGCAGGTCTTTGCATTGACTTAACATTGAAATCATTCGCGCCTGACGCGCTATTCGTGTCCGGTGTGAACGCACCATAAAGAGTCTTGCGCACCCAACGCACGCGACCGCCCAAACCGCAATGACGTCATTTTTGCCGCGCGCACCTTCGCGCTCGTGCGGATGTGTCGAGTATAAACAAGGCTTTAGGCAATTTAACTTAATAAGGAACATGTTTATTTAACATTTATTATTTCACATTTAGAACAGGAACATTTAGAACAGAAATGGAATGATGTCTAGACAAAACGTGCACATGTGCAGGCACTTTTTTTTTTTTTTTTTTTTTTTGCGGTGATGACGGTGACGAGCTTAGACCCGCGGTATTGCGGTAAACGTCCCAGCCCTACATTCACCTTTATTGCCATCTAGTAACCTTTGTGGTAAATATAACATCAATAAAATTCAGATTAGTCAATAATATTCTGTAAGACTTTACAGTTCTTCTGTACATGTCCATCCATGCAGACCTCTGTGATATTTGACTCGTATATTAGTGAATCATATGTCATTTCTTATGTTTCTCCCTTTTCCTGTATGTGTCTGTAAAAATGAGAAATCTTGACAGTTCATTGCACCCATTGCAGTAAGTAATCTTTCTAACTGACTGTCTGACACATTCTTAGTATTTGCATATAAAATAAATATGGAATAGCAATCTATATCCTCCTATTTCACAACATGTAATAATCTCTTTTGTACTTAACATTTTGGATAACATGTTTTGGGTATTAGATCAAGATTACTTATTTCATATATCTATTAGATTTTGTATCTGCTCCACTGCCTCGTCCCTACAGCCAACTGCCATTAGCACCTTCATTTTAAGGTAATTAATTTATTCACATTAACCTCATTAATAGTGCGTTCAATTTTATCTATATAGCACAGCTGACCTAAATGGTTTAATGACCTAGATATTACAGGCATAACAAAAAATAAAATAATAAATTAAGAGTAACCATAAAACAGAAGAACCAAAAACAGAATTGACAGCAGACAGAGAAGGGGCCTTTCTAATCACTAGAGGCAGGCTGTTCCAAAGTCGTGGCCCTAACGTCATGGTCCTTCAAAGTCTATTCTCTGAGATTTACATTTACATTTATCTGACGCTTTTATCCAAAGCGACTTACAATTGCTATACATGTCAGAGGTCGCACACCTCTGGAGCAACTAGGGGTTAAGTGTCTTGCTCAGGGACACATTGGTGTCTCACAGTGGATTCGAACCTGGGTCTCTCACACCACAGGCACGTGTCTTATCCACTGCGCCTGTGTCTTATCCTTTTAGACTTGGATATACTGCTAAATAATGAATTGCATTAATCTTGCATTAAGCCGAGACGTAATAAACGCATAAACAGCCATTTCTATTAACGCCGTTTATTTATTTTCATTTATCCATAGGATTGAGGCTGCTTTGGCTGTCTATGCAAGTAACACACACAACATATGAATCATTAGTTTCATGATTTTAGAATTATCTTTATATTAATTAATGCACAATTCCACGTAGACATTGCTGTCTTAGTCTTTACTGTATATAACATTGTGATATTTTACACATTTAGCCATTGGTAGAAATTAGAGTAAAGGTACATTTATTTGTTGGTTGGACATGTAAATATGCTGAGTAAAAACATGGTTTTGTAGCTTAAATGAACCGCTTGATTTGTGTGAGATGTCTCTTTTTCTCTCTCCCTGCAGTAGATTGGACATCTCTATTCCCATCTATGTAAGAACTGTTTTTAAATTTAATGGCGTAGCATCATAACCCCAAAAAATGCATGTAATTTCATACAAATGTAATTCAGTCATGTGTTGAAAATATGTTGATTACTGCATTCTGTATTTATTTATTACATTGTCCCACCTCCATACAGTAAGTAATCATTTTAGAATTTTTTTTTGTTTTACTATTATTATTAAGGCTGGACGATTTTGCCTAAAATCATAATCGCGATTAATCGAACAGGTTACCTCGATTACGATTATTGAACGATTATTTTTAAAAAAATCTTTCTCATATGTCACTGGCAAGGCTTATACTGTAAATATGTTCACGGTTATTTTTTCTAATGAAAGAGTGCAAATCTTTTATTCTAAAATAAGGAAGCACACAGATAGCTGTTAATGCTTATTTATTAAATATTTCAAACAATTGATTCAAAGCATACAATGCTTGAAATAAAAACGTCTTATAAAAAAGTCCTTTTAAGTTTTAATGTAAAAAGAAAGTTTCCTAAAAATGTAGAAAATAAAGAACTTTTAAAAATAGTTATTTTTGTAAACAAAATAAATTATTGTAAATATTGCCATCTTAAAAGTAGAAAATAACTTACATCTCTTGTAAACAAATGTTAAATAATGCAGAGCTGTCACTCTCACTCTCAACTCACACATTGACCAAACGAAATTGACCATTTTCTCACGCAGAGAAAAATCGCGAGGCACAGAGGACACTGACGCCGACAGACAAGACAGAGAAGGCTACGTTTGATAGGAAACAAATTCTCAGCTCTCAGATTCTGTCAATATCTTAACGAGATTCAAAAAATAAATACCGTTCTGGCGCATTTAAATGTGACAGATCGATGTAGCGCCTCAGTTCAAACGGCACGTGATACAGTGAGGAGACAGTAGCCTACAACTCAGCTTCGGACACTGCGTGTTTGTTTGGTGCAAGCGGCTCCTGTTGTTGAGTTGACTCTGTGTTTGAGTTCTCCTCCATGTTGCTTCAATGTCGCAGACTGGATGGGGCGTAGTCACGTGACTACACACGCGCTAATATGTTTTAATGGGAAAGTACATTAACACACAGTGGGCGTAAATATTACAGTTTTTTTCAGTCGCTAACAAGCGTTTGTCCAATCAGTTGTCACATTTTCAAAACTCTAAACACAGTTAGCACAGCATCGGTATTTTGTGGCCATACTATTCACACATTTCATGTCGTTTTCACACAATATGCAGTCAGTGAACACATTTCCACAATGCTTACATTTTCTTAACAGACAAGCTATACCTCCCAACAAAACAATGGATTGTTTTTGTAGTATTTACGAATGTTAACACACACTATCCCACAATATCAAAAACATTTTTCAAACCTTAGATACAGTATAAAAACCTCTTCTTTTGCAATGATATCAGTTCAAAAACAATATATTTATATATTTCAGCTGATAATAAACAAACAATTTAATAATTGACACACAGCTGATTTATGTTGGGTAAACTGGGCCAAGCACAGCTGATTCCAGTCTGGCTTAGACTCAGTGGCAGGGGTTATTTTTTCTATTACATTGACACTTATACAGTAAAAGGAGGACTTTGAGGAGTGATGTTTTTGGAAACAGAAACAGAAAAAGACAAACACTGAAATGTATGAACAAGGAAGAGTAAGAGCAAGGGGCCCAGGGAGAAGAGCAGGCCCAGTGAAAGGTGCAGTGACAGATGCAGTGACAGATACAGTGAGAGATGCTGTGACAGATGCGGTGACAGATACAGTGACAGATACAGTGACAGATGCAGTGACAGATACAGTGAGAGATGCAGTGACAGATGTAGTGACAGATGCAGTGAGATGCAGTGACAGATACAGTGAGAGGTGCAGTGACAGATACAGTGAGAGATGCAGTGAGAGGTGCAGTGAGAGATGCCGTGAGAGATGCCGTGAGAGATGCAGTGACAGATACAGTGAGAGATGCAGTGAGAGGTGCAGTGAGAGGTGCAGTGAGAGGTGCAGTGACAGATGCAGTGAGAGGTACAGTGAGAGGTGCAGTGAGAGGTACAGTGAGAGGTGCAGTGAGAGGTGCAGTGAGAGGTGCAGTGACAGATGCAGTGAGAGATGCAGTGAGAGGTGCAGTGAGAGGTGCAGTGAGAGGTGCAGTGAGAGATGCAGTGAGAGGTACAGTGAGAGGTGCAGTGAGAGGTACAGTGAGAGGTGCAGTGAGAGGTGCAGTGACAGATGCAGTGACAGATGCAGTGAGAGGTGCAGTGAGAGGTGCAGTGAGAGGTACAGTGAGAGATGCAGTGAGAGGTACAGTGAGAGGTGCAGTGAGAGGTACAGTGAGAGGTGCAGTGAGAGGTGCAGTGACAGATGCAGTGAGAGGTGCAGTGAGAGGTGCAGTGACAGATGCAGTGAGAGGTACAGTGAGAGGTGCAGTGAGAGATGCAGTGAGAGGTACAGTGAGAGGTGCAGTGAGAGGTGCAGTGAGAGGTGCAGTGAGAGGTACAGTGAGAGGTGCAGTGAGAGGTGCAGTGAGAGATGCAGTGAGAGGTACAGTGAGAGGTGCAGTGAGAGGTACAGTGAGAGATGCAGTGAGAGATGCAGTGACAGATGCAGTGAGAGGTACAGTGAGAGGTGCAGTGAGAGGTGCAGTGAGAGGTGCAGTGAGAGGTGCAGTGACAGATGCAGTGAGAGGTACAGTGAGAGGTACAGTGAGAGGTGCAGTGAGAGGTGCAGTGAGAGATGCAGTGAGAGATGCAGTGAGAGGTACATTGAGAGGTACAGTGAGAGGTGCAGTGAGAGATGCAGTGAGAGGTACAGTGAGAGGTGCAGTGAGAGGTGCAGTGAGAGGTGCAGTGAGAGGTGCAGTGAGAGATGCAGTGAGAGATGCAGTGAGAGGTACATTGAGAGGTACAGTGAGAGGTACAGTGAGAGGTGCAGTGAGAGGTACAGTGAGAGGTGCAGTGAGAGGTGCAGTGACAGATGCAGTGAGAGGTACAGTGAGAGGTGCAGTGAGAGGTGCAGTGAGAGGTACAGTGAGAGATGCAGTGAGAGGTACAGTGAGAGGTGCAGTGACAGATGCAGTGAGAGGTGCAACCAAGCGGTTTTATCCCAGGTGCATCGCCTTGGATAATATCAGATGTGATGTTGATGAAAACATGTGGCCTAACCCTGAAGATCGCAGAGATTAGAAACGGTAAGTTTGTGCTTTTTTTAAAAGTGTTTTCTCTCTCGCTAGGGGGCGATTTCTGAAGTTTAAAATCATTGGTTACCCGTAAGCCAATCAGATAAGTTTGTTATGTGCCGACACAGCCGCATCTAAACACAGACATCATGCATCGAACTCAAATCTATGATCGAACTTCCACTGTAAACCTGCTGTAAACACTTGATGATGCGAGCGAAATACCGGAGTGAACATGGCTGTAAACGACTTATGCAGATTATGCGAAGTTAATCTACGCATCCATGGTACAATCACGTGTCTCGTTTCCCATTTCCGCGGTCGTTTCGGTTTTCGATTTCTCTATCCTACAATGTAAAACTCGGCGCTTAGCGGCTACGTCACGGCTCTCAGCCGCCCTCTGTTCGTTGATTGGGCCGGCTGTTTTCAGGCCGGTGGAAAACTGAAAGATAGGCTGCTATCTCAGACTGACTACAGGAGCGAAATGAAATTAGCGGAAGTAGGAAGTCTGACGTAGTCAGGCTACTGAATGAGACCCTGCGGGAGTTTTACGCAGCTGTCCAGACAACCAAGGCAGGAGGAGAGTAGCTACAGCGTTTCAAGCCTAAGGAGCCTGAGAGCCGGTATCAATCGCCATATAAGGGAATTCAATATTATAACTGACACCAGATTCATGACCTGCAATGCTGTGTTTAAAGCAATAATTAAACGTTACAGAAAAAGCGGTAAAGATACCAGCGTTCAACATCCACGTATTTCTGAGTCTGATCTTGAAATCATAAAGAATTCACCTGTACTGTCTCCCGATACGCCCCTTGGCCTGGTCAGAAAAGTCTGGTTTGACATCCAGCTGTGTTTGGCTCGGCGTGGCAGGGAGGGCAACCGGGAGCTCTCCATGCAGTCTTTTAAAGTCCAGAGAGACGAGGATGGGGTTGAGTTTGTCACCCTGGCTTACAATCCGCACACCAAAAACCACAACGATCCGAATGACCCAGATAAGGAAAACTTCCGAGGTTTTATGTTTGCCAGACCCGGGGATCCGCTGTGTCCGGTAAAAAGTTTCATGTCCTATGTGTCCAAATGTCCATCTGACGCAAAAGCTTTCTACCACCATCCGAAGCGCACCGTGACATCCGCTTCCGAAGTGTGGTACAGCCGGGAGCCGATGGGTATCCACTACCTCGGGAACATGATGAAAAAGATCAGCGAAGATGTAGGCTATTTACAATTTATGTAAATATAAATGTATTATTAGGCCTAGTAGACCTACTTTTATTATAATTATAACTATTATTATCATCATCGTATTATCATAGGTGGTGGGTCTTTCGAAGGTCTACACTAACCACAGCCTCCGAAGCACCGCTGTAGGTCGACTCTCCGATGCTGGACTGGAGAGCCGTCAAATAATGTCGGTGACAGGCCATCGGTGCGAGAGCAGTCTGCGGGCTTACTGGGCTCCGTCAGTCCGTGAGAGACGAAGCTGGAGCAATGTACTGTCTGCATCAAGTGCCCATCATGGGCAGTACCCAGCTTTTGTGGATCCTCCTTCAAAGGCCCCTATGTCTGACTTGCCGACTTTTTCAAATTGCACTATAAATGGAAACGTTAAAATGAATTGTAAATAAAAAAGCTAGCATGTAGGCAAATGACCCTGATTAATCTGATTAATTTATTGCCCTCTATAAGCGCAAATCGCTGGAGCCAGAACAAATTTTTTTTTTTTTTTGATTGTTGTTTGATTAATTGTTTTATGTGTAATAAAAAAAAAAACTATGCCTACCTTTGTGTTTCATGAAAAAAAAAATGCATTTTTGAACCTGAAGGGTTCTACAAGCTGAGCGGACTATAAATATCTCCGGTTGCTAAACCGTCAGGCAAGTTATTATTTTTAAAAACTAGAGATTTAGCCTAATTAAAATATAAACTAATGTTTTAAAAATGTTTTATTTGGCAAGTGACCATGGTATAAGCGGGTTAATGCCCTTCGAGGTGTCCGTTGTAAGGTTTTAATGGACTTCGGCGGAGGCAACCGCCGCTGCGCGTCGGCCGGTTTACACCTCGCCGTCGTCCATTAAAACCTTACAACGGACACCTTGTCGGGCATTAACCCTTACATATTCCGCCGCAATCCTCGGGCCGGGCGCTTGATCTAGAGACGTGGCGCGGGAGTAGATTTGATGGCCGAGTGCGAGCGCGGGGCGCTGGCGGTAATGGACTCACTCTGTGTGTGTGGGCAGTGGCTGCGGGAAAATAAAACGATGAGTCGCGGGAGTCAAAATATAAATATCAATGAATAAAACATAAAAACTAATAAATTGTTATTCATCTGATGCAGAAAAGAACAACTAAAACAAAATTGAAATCACAGGCCAGAGTTTCTATTTGTAACATGTTTGCAGCGTTGAGCGATGTAGCAAATCACAGACATGCGTGTTGATTTCTTAAACACAATGGCCAATCAGAAGCATTTAAGATAGACTCCCCTCACCGCTCCAAACTGACTTTTTGTTCAGTGAATTCTGCATGCTGGTAAATCCTCTGATTAAAACTAACAAAGTAGATATTATGAAATATTCATTGTGCAATTAGCTTCATTGATAATAACAGATGTTTGAGATGTCAGCTTTTTAGGGATTATTAAGGGTCACTTTGCGTGCATTCAGTCATGGCAAACCATGCACGCAGTAGCCTATGCTTTTATGTTAAATAACAGTTGTTTGTAAATTCGCACCTCTGCATTTTGACAATGTTGTTTTGCACTTTCTTTTGCACTTCATTGATATTGGTTTCATGTTTTCAAGTTTTCTACCTCGAAGTTGAAAATTAATTTAGAACAAACTAAACACTTAATAATTTTGTGATCTATTTAAATCAAAGAGCCCTGCAGCCTTTGACTTAATTTGTTATTTTTAAAAGAAAAATACTGTATGTTTACAAAGCACATCTCTTTAAGTAGTGTAATTTTATAATTTTGTACTGTGTTGTGGCAGCAATAAATAACACATTAAAATCTGGTGTTGAGTGTTCATGTGATATTATACATTAGTAGTGTTGTGAAATTAATTGATGCATAATAATCGTGATAATCGTTAAATCGTGTGGAGGCTCGTGTATCGCTGTATTCAGAGATCGCTCAGGAAGGTTTGGTTATTTTGATTCTCACTGCAGAACAGCATATGGTATGCCTGATGAAGATAAAAGCACTGGTACGGCCGTGATGTTGACCTTTTTCCGTTTAGAAGACATGATCGAGAGGCTGATGCTATTGTTTCAATGGTGTTTCGATTTGAGAGACCAGCAACCATTTGATCTGCTGCCTGTATCGTTCATTAACCGGATAACTGAAAGCCATGTATGTACTGAAGTCTCCCTGAACTGCTGTGAGCTTGAACATGATGTACAACCATCCACCTCTTTTGAGAACAAAGCTCTGTCAAACAAAGAACAATGCAGATCTGCTGATGTCTCACAACTGTATGTTCAAGTCCAAGATCCATTTCAACAACTATCTGAGACTATCGTTAGCAGAGACGCATCAACTGATGAACAAGTCCACTTGAGTAATCAATCTAAAATCAAAGTTATAACTTCCGTCACTCAGGATATCGACAGATATAAAAATGTATCATTCAGTAAAATATTTCCTGACATGCTTTCACAGAGTTCATCTATGCCGATAGCATTGTCAGCTCCAATTCACCAATATTCAAAATCAACTGACTTAAATAAGCAATTGAAAAAACTGAACAACACTCAAAAGCGAAAGGCTTACAGTTCAAAAAGGCACAAAGAAACGAGTGCCATGAAAAAACAGACTAAACTCAAAATCCATAAGGAAATTCCTAAACAAGCCATGAATAACAAATATTGGAATAATGCAATTTACAGAGAACACCACAAACAAGCCATGAAAAAAAACTATAAAAACATTAATGAATACAGAGAGAGAGAAAAAAATACTGTTACCAGCAATTACAAGAATGACAAACAATTCAGGGAGAGACAAAATAACTATATAATTAGTAACTACAGGAATGATGAACAATTCAGGGAGAGACAAAAGAACTACATAATAAGAAATTATAGGAACAATCCTAAATACAAGGAACAGCATAAGCAATATGTCATTGATAGATATTTAAAAGATCCTATTTTTAGGCAAAGGCAAATAGACTATTATACAAACCGATGCAAAAATTATCCTAACTTCTATGAAAAAAGGAAGACCATTTTTAAACAACGTTATCACTGTGATGTAACGGTAACCAGATGGCCCAACTCTGCCAGTTGATGAAATTAACTAGATTAATTTTTAACCACCCCTTACCCTCCATTTGGAGTGATACACACAAGCAAAGGATTGTCCTATCTTGACTGCGCCACTGACTTTAATTCGCACACACAGCATTTCTCTCTAATGATTAAACAAGAATGCCCTGTCTTACCGACATGTGATCGACATGGGACCACAAGGCAACCCCCCCCCACTGTTGAACGCTCAACGAACTCTGCATACACAACCACACACACACACACACACAGAGACAATCATTTTGTGACTATCGTTCGTGCTTTAAATGTATGAAAAGTTTTTCTTGTTGTGTTTTATTATTCCCATGTAACCAATCCTATAATCATGATCTTTATGGCATGTAATCAACCCTGATATGCGCCAATCACAAAGAAACATGTATCTTTGCCTCACTAGCTTACAATTATACCATGCGTGGTATTATTTGGATCAGAGAAATCTAATGGTATTGAATTCTTAACCCAAAGTGCAACATGAGGCATTCTTTTATTAAATACCAGCTTAGAAGTGTATTTTGACTCAGTTTTATCTTCTCCGCACATTGCCCGGAGGACGCGTATTTTGCAAACACAGAAGTTTGCCGCCATGCCTCCTCCCAAACGATTGGATTAGACACGTAAGAAGGCGCGTCGTTAGCTCCTTCAAAAGTTGAAGCGTCACGTCTGTTCGGTGCAAGTTTTCTACGCCAGAGAGAGTTACAACTTTCCTGAGAACTCCAGCCGGAGTTCTTCTTCTTATTCGTCGTTTTTCTACTTTGTTTTAATCTAAGTTTCTTTCTTTTGATCTACCTCAGTTTGATAATTTTCCTTCGTTCAGTGTATTCACGAACGAAACGAGTTTGAGATTAGTCATCTCTCGTACGGGCCGCAGCTGAAGCAATCGCAAACATCTGCCTCCTACTGGAAGACGCTCCAGACACTGCGACCAAGCTGCCTTTATAAACGCAACTGCACAAAAAGGGGCCTAAAACGCAAGTAACGTACAATCTGAATTCAGTGCTGTTTTAAGGTTGTTTAGATATTACTAAGGAAGCCTTTGGGTCTTGTGTTGAATTGTGTTGAACTGTTTGAACTGTGTTCTCTCTCACTCTCTCTCTCACACACTCACTCACTCTCTCTCTCTTTCTCTCTCTCCCTCTCTCACACACACTCACTCACTCTCTCTCTCTCTCTCTCTCACACTCTAACTTTCTCTCTCCAATATTTTGTATTGCAATCATTTTTGTTAATTGTTTTGCTATGTATATTTACTCCTGCGTGATTTAAGTAGTTTATATAATCTTTAGTTGTGTTTATTAAAATCCATAATCATTTGAATTGGGTCTGTCTCATGGTTCCATACTTTGAAGCCTCTGAAAATGTCGATATAAGTTACCTGCTCTACCTGATTTAACTATTGAAAAAGTGCCTTACGCGAAGTATCATTCTTTGTGGCCAAAAGAATGATGCGCTGTTTACAGGCCAATAAATTGTGATAAAGAATTAAGTCTCGCTCCAGTCCGCCGGACGGACAGATTGCTTGATAATTTTGATGTGATTAAAATCTTACTCTGATAATTGACCGAATCTTACCTGTAGGAATAATTACTACGAGCAATCGTGTTAATTATTCATATACGGTGAGGTTTAACCTCGTCCCTATTTGGGATAATCAAATTCGTGTATGCGATAATACATTTTCATTATCTCATGAATAGTATTTCCCATTTGAGTTAATAATTTCCCCAAAACAAAAGTCATTGTCGCTACAGTGATGCACATTTTAGGGCTCGTCAGAAAGAATATAATTTATTCAAATCTAAAAGCAAAATATCTGCACTCAAGGTCCTTCACAAAGTACACTGTGCACAAGACATACAGCGCAAATACAAAAACATGTATCTGATGAACCAGCAACGCGAAACTTTACAAAATAGCCAGCCTGACGTAATACAAGATCCGACTGTGTTAAGAGCCTTAAATGTTTTCAGAGATGTTATAAAACAGGGCCCAACTTATGTCTGCACATGCTGTGCCAGAGCGCTCTTCTAAAATCAAGTTAAATCATGTGATCATGAGCGCTATCAGAAGAATCTGACAGTTGCTTCAGTTTGCTTGACTGGAAACTATGTTCACGTCAGCTCTGACTGCCCTGATCAGTGTGCCCTGGAGCACAGGAAAACAGAGTGGATCTGTCACTGCTGCCATAATACTCTATTGAGAGGTCTGATGCCAGACATTGCTTTAGCCAATCAACTTCAGTTCGCTGCCATTCCTCCAGAACTCTGCAATAACGTGTCTTTCAAGAACATTCAAATCACAAAGTACATTCCTTTTGCTAAGATTGTTACACTACCGAAAGGCCAGCAAAGAGCTATAAAAGGTGCCGTGATTTCTGTTGCATCCGAAGTAGAAACAACAGTCAATTGTTTACCCAGACCAAGAAGTGAATCACAACTGCTTACAGTGAAACTGAAGAGACGTCTGTGTCACCAAGGTCACTATCAGTTTCAGACTTTGAACATGCAAAAGGTTTTGTCTGCTTTAAGAAAGCTAAAAGATATCCATTCAGAATATAAAGATATCTTCATTAATGCAGAACTCTGTGAAAAAGAAATGTTTAATGAGCATGAACAGTGTGCAAATGACATCATTGGTCCTGATGAGGAAATGGATATTGAGAACAGCAGCCAAAGTGAGAACACTGAAGAACAGAGCAATGAGAATGAACACAATGATTCTAACGATGACACTAATGCAGAAGAGCAATCAAGAGGCCTTGCCTTGGACACATGTCTTCAGCCCCCAGATCTCAGCCAGCAGCTGTTGTCTTATGATGATGGAATATTTTGCATTGCCCCAGCAGAGAGAAACACTCCTGTAAACACTTTCAAAATTCCTAAACTTGAATCTATGGCATTTCCAGTGCAGTTTCCCGATGGCAAAAACACATTTGCTGAGCCTGGCAGAGCAAAACATGTTTCCCCCAGCAGATATTTTAACTCTAGACTATTTTCTATTGACAATCGTTGTGCGAAAGATACCAACTATATATTCTTTGCACAGTTTGTGACTGAAATGAACATGGCCACATCTAGTATGTCTATCCAACTGAGGAAAGCAAAACCCATGACCCGTGATGGACGCAGAATAAACTGTTCTCTGCTGCAGGACAAGCATGAGTTAGAAAAGCTTGTAATAAATAAGGAAGCTACACGATTCATGCAACCATTAAGAGGGACTCCAGCTTACTGGGAGAAATCTCTCCATGATTTGTTTGCTATGCTGAGACAACTGGGCACTCCTACATTTTTCTGTACGTTTAGTGCTGCTGAGATGAGATGGCCTGATGTGATTACTGCTATTAAAGCACAACAAGGTGAAACTGTGAACTTCGCTGAATTAGACTGGTCTGAAAAATGTGAAATCCTCAGAAGCAACCCTGTCACAGCCATGCGGATGTTTGAAAAACGAGTTGAAGCCTTGATGAGAGATTTGATCAATTCCCCTGCTTGACCTATTGGTGAGGTTATTGACTTTTTCTACAGAGTGGAATTCCAGCTACGTGGCTCTCCACACATTCACTGCTTATTTTGGGTGAAAGATGCTCCAGAGTTTGAAAAAGATCAAGATCAGGATGTGTGTGATTTCATTGATAAATACATATCGTGCAAATTACCAGACCCAAACAAAGACCCAGAACTACATAAAATTGTAAGTGAAGTACAGATGCACAGTCGTAATCACTCCAAATCCTGTAGAAAAAACAAGAAGCACTGCCGGTTTGGATTTCCTAAACCACCCATTAACAGGACCATGATATCCCGGCCCAGGCCTCCTCCTGCAGATCAGTCTGATGAAGGGAATGAATCAGAGGAAAGAAATTATGCCAGTTTCGCTAAAGAACAGCTACAGAAGGTGTGGGATCTACTGAATGACTCAACTCAGAGTTTTGATAGCATTACACAGCTACTTCATAAAGTAAACATGACGTATGAAGAGTATGAGAAACATATTGATATTATTTCAACATCGAGTTCAATATTCATGGAGAGACGACCACAGGACTGCTGGGTGAACGGCTATAATCCAATGCTCTTAAGAGCCTGGGATGCAAACATGGACATACAGTTCATCCTGAACCCCTACAGCTGTATCATGTATATTGTCTCGTACATTTCAAAAGCTGAACATGAGATGAGTGATTACCATAAAAAAGTGATTAAAGACTCAAGCCATGATAACCTGTCTGAACGTGAGTGCATGAAGCAGGTCATGAATGCCTATTCAAAGAACAGAGAAGTCAGTGCTCAGGAGGCAGTCGCTCGCACAAGCAGTCCGAAATTAAAATTATCATCACGTGCTGTCATATTCATACCTACTGATGACAACGCTGTCAGGATGAGTTTACCGATGAGCTGCTTGCAGACCATGGATGATGACATAGAGAATGTGTGGATGACTGGATTGCCAGACAAGTACAAGGCCAGACCAATCAGACCTGGATTTGAGAACATGTGCATGGCTGAATTTGCAAGTGAATACTGCATTATTTATGCAGGAAAGAAACAAGGTAAAAATGTTTTGCCACTTCAAAAAAATATGGGGCACATACAGAAAAGAACCAGGGGAAAACCTGCTGTCATCAGATTTGCCCGTTTTTCACAGCAGAAAAACCCAGAGAAATTCTATGGAACTTTTCTAAAACTTTACTTGCCATATCGCTCAGATGAGCAGCTGAAGTCCACAAGATTTCCCACATATGAATCATTTTTTGCATTTGCTTCTGTAAAACTACCAGGAACTGATGAACTGCAGCGTGTGTACAATATTGTTAACGAAAACCGTGAGAAAGATGAAAAACATAACGAGGCTATAGAACAGGCTATTGAGGATTTTGAACAGAATGGTCCAGTTGAAGATGCATGGACTACATTGGCTCCAGCAAATGAACTGATCCGTTTGGAGAGCATATCGGAACGTGAACCCACTGATCCTAACGATGTGAACGAGCAAGACGATGTTCCTGAATACACAGCATCTACCTCTGTCAGTAACACAGCTATGCCACTTGTGGAAGCTACCCAACAAAATTCTGCACAGATTCGCAAAATGTACCAGAGCTTGAATCAAACACAAGCTTCCATATTTTATGCAGTCCGAGACTGGTGCAAAAGATGTGTCTCAGGTGAAAACCCACAACAATTTCTGTATTTTTTGAATGAAGGAGCAGGAGTTGGTAAATCACACGTTATCAAATCTATTCATGCAGAAGCAACTAAAATTTTGCACAGGCTTCCATGCATACAAGAGCATACTGACATTTCCAAGCCAACCGTTCTTTTATCCGCATTCACAGGAACCGCAGCCTTTGGAATCTCAGGAAAAACACTCCATTGTCTACTGAAACTCCCAAGAAGCTTGAAGCCTCCATACCAAGGCCTGGGAAACAGCTTGGATGAAATCAGGGCAGATCTTTCTAATGCACACATTTTAATTATCGACGAAATATCAATGGTGTCAAAACAGTTGTTTGCCTATGTGAACTGGAGACTGCAACAGATCAAAGGAAACCAGAAACCTTTTGGTGGCTTATCTTTATTAGCTGTAGGAGATTATTATCAATTACCACCTGTGGGAAGAGCAAAACCACTCTGTGTGTATGAGGACCATGTGCTAGACTTCTGGACAGATCATTTTCAAATGATAACTATGACACAGATCATGAGACAGAGAGATGATCTTGCATACGCGGAGCTGCTCAACAGACTGAGAGTAAAAAAGAAGCACGAGAAGCTGACTGATGCAGACAGGTGCATGTTAGAAACTGTCATAAGATCCTCCCCTGAAGAGTGTCCCACTGATGCGTTGCACATCTATGCAACCAATAAAGAGGTTGACAATCACAACACTGAAGCCATTTCCTCCCGCTTTTCAAATATCATTACCATAAATGCACATGATTACAAAAAAGATCCCCGAACAGGAGAAATGAAAAGGCAAGCGGCACCATTTAAAGGAGACAGTCGTGATCTTATTGACACACTACAGATTGCTATTGGTGCACGAGTGATGCTAACCAGAAACATTGATGTGGGAAGTGGTTTGGTTAATGGCACCTTTGCCAATGTGGCCAAAGTAACAACTCAGACCCGAGATGGATTGGTTCAATGAATTGGTCTTCATTTAGATAATGTGACTGCTGGACAAAAACATCGCAACAAAGCCCCTGATGGAGATGACAACATTGTCTATATTGAGAGGTCAGAGGAACCACTGAAAAGAAAAGGAACAATTCGAAGACAATTTCCCATGAAGCTTGCTTTCACATGTACCATCCATAAAGTGCAAGGAATGACAACTGGCCGCGCTGTTGTATCTCTGAAGCACATATTCGAATCAGGCATGGCGTACGTTGCACTCAGCAGAACAACATCACTCCGTGGATTGCACATTACTGACTTTGATGAAAAGAAAATCTTCTGTAATCCAGAAATAAGTGCCTCCTTGGAGAACATACCAAAAGCAGATTTTCACAGTATCCAGCCCATCCTACATATTGTACAGGACTCCAACCTGAATTCAGCTCTTAAAATCATTCATCATAACACAGAGGGACTGGAGTGTCATATAGATGATTTAAAATGCCATCACGAGCTACTCTTGGCTGACGTTTTGTGCCTCACTGAAACACACCTGACAGGCTCAGCTGTTCCTGCACATCTACATCTGGATGGATACACCATGTACAAACGCAACAGGCATGCATCCTACACAAACTATGCACATTTGGCTAACAAGAATGGTGGTGGAGTGGCCATTTATGTGAAGAACAGCTTTAAAGTTTGTCCTCTGATGTACATACAGAATGTTACTGACTTGGAATATTTGGTTTTGAAGATCGAAGCCCCCAACAAGCACTTCTTGCTGTAATCTACAGACCACCAATTTATAATTTGGCAGAGTTTTTGGCACATCTGAACGCCCTCTTGACATCTCTGGAGATCATCGATTTCAGGCCTCTGATTGTTTGTGGCGACTTCAATGAAGATCAGCTTTCTAATTGCAACAAACCTATTCTCAATTTGTTTGAAGATAAAGGATACACACAGCTAATCAGCACCGGGACAACAGAAAAAAACACTCTTCTAGATCCAGTCTTCATAAGTGGCTTAAACTCAAACGTCAGAGCAGGAGTTCTACAGACATATTACAGCTATCATGATCCTGTGTATTGTGTTTTAGAATAGATACATCAAATATATCAAAATCTGCATCACACATTCAACACTACTGTAAGATAACATCTTTATTTAAAGAAAAAATAATGCTTATACAAATAAATGTATACAACTAAACTGTTCACATTGTTCTTGTGTGCATGTGTGTGTGAATGTGTTACATTTAGACTGTTTGTTTGTTTGTTTGTTTGTTTGTTTGTTTGTTTGTTAGATAAGGAATGAATGGAGAGTGAATGTCCTTTCCAAGGATCGCCACCTTGACATGGTGGAAAGGCTTGTTGTGTGTTCCAGTGATCCCAAGAGTGAGTAATTCTGGAGCATTTTACTCTACCTTAAGGGTGAGGTTCCAGACTAAGTGCGATCCAAAGCGGCTTTAACTAAATAAAAATTATTTTTTAAGCATAATTACTAGATTTTGTCTTTCTTGATCCACACAGACACGCTCACTAACTCGCAGACACACACTCACGCGTACTCACACATGCACACGCACACACACACACACACTAACTCGTTCAGACACACTCACACGGAGTTTTTGAGTTTAGAGTTTATAAGTGTATGAATTCATGTTTATAAGTTTGAGTTTATAAGTTTAAATTAATTTAAATGATTAATTCATGAGTTTAAAATTTGTGTATGAATTCATGAGAGTTCGTAAGTGTACGAATTCAAGAGTTAATAACACACAGACTCACTTGTTCACACTCACTCAGAGTTTATATGAGTTTATAAGTTTAAATGAAGTAAATTGAGTCATTTGAAGTTTAAATTAGTTTAAAGTTTAATTTAGTTTGAAGATTAAAGTTTAATTTAGTTTGAAGTTTAAAATAGTTTGAAGTAGATAGATAGATAGATAGATAGATAGATGAGTTTATGGATGGAGAGTGAATGTCCTTTCCAAGGATCGCCACCTTGACGTGGTGGAAAGGCTTGTGTGTTCCAGTGATCCCAAGAGTAAGTAATTCTGGAGCATTTTACTCTACCTTAAAGTCCCCATGAATTCAAAATTGACCATACTTTGTTTGCCTAAATCAGTGGTTCTCAAAGTGGGGTCCGTGAACGATAGCCAGGGGGTCCGCTAAATAATTTATAACAGCCTACCGGTTTTCCGGACTATAAGTCATTAAGTCATGTTTTCTTTATCATCTGAAAACTTGCTATTTATTCCAAAGTGACTTATCGACCTAATGCATTTAATGTCAAATAATAAAAAAGTATGCTCTTAAAGGTTTCTATAGATAGATAATCTATCTATATTTCTTATGCCTGTGCGTCAAGTATTCGCTGTGTTTTGGTCGATTTTTGGGCACGCGCGCCAGAAGGAGACAGAGACGGCAGAACGTCTCCTGTTGTTTTCTTTATTTTTAAAAGGCATGCCATTTTGTAGTCATTTTGAATGTATACACAAAATTAAAAATAGACATTTAGCTGTTTTGAATGATATACTCTTATCTGTATGACCATATAAAAGTATTCCTTTGTTTCCACTGCAGAGGAAACAATCCAAGTGTTCGCGCCGGCGTCTCGCGTGCACGCACAATAGGCTATGTCAATTCTAGCACTGCTAATTTGACATCAAAACCTATTCATTATCAAAATAAAATACTCACCGAACTTATAAAACGTTCTGCTTAATTTAATTTGTCTGTTGTACACTATGAAGGCAGTGACGGTCAATCATTATACTGTCGACTTGCTGTTGTTCCAATCTCATTTCTCCACATGTGATGATGCTGATACGTGCAGGTCTGGACCTCTGTAATTTTTCAATGTGTATATATATATATATATATATATATATATATATATATATATATATATAATGAAAATTGTGAAATAATTGCCTTATATTAACTCTAATTTGGTGCTGCAAGGAGATTAAACATTGCGATAACGGACTCATCTGAGCGGTTTCAGCAGATACCAGCGCTCGTCAATGTCAAAATGCGAATTTCCGCATGACGCTTCAGTTATTCGGTCTTAAAGTGCGAGATAAGATGTAAATAGCTAAACTAAACAGCTGTCTTAGAGAGAAGTTTTAAACGAACGACAGAAACAATCAGTTTGCAAAGTATCAACCGGGAAAGTAAATATAGGGGATAGCGGGACACAACGTAGCTAAATCCCAGTTGTGCAAGTGGGGCACGTTGTCACACTGCGTTACAATGAGCCCCTATTAGAAATATGATATTCTATTCTATACTTTTATGAATTCTATTGAGAAAACATGAGAAAAAGGTGAATAAAGACTGAGATTCAATGTTTGTATAGCTGTGTTTTCCTGTGTTCGTTGTCAAACTCAAACATTAGTTTATTTTTAATTATTCAAAAATGCCATTATTTTATATGAAAAAGTTAATAATTGGATTTTATTGAGAAAATATTTTAGTTTGTCTTGTATATTTGTTTGATTAGATCAGATAACATTTTAATCTGTCATATGGTCATGTTACAATGTGCCCCACTATGGGACATGTTGTCACATTGCACTTCCATTCTTTCTGGGTATATCAAGAAAAAAGTATATATTTTATTAATACAACAAAACCACATAATTGTACTAGACACGTGTGAAATTAATGTGGGAAAAAATAAGTGAATTGACACAAACTGAGAAAGTCAAAAAGCGTTACTTTGTGCCCCGCTCTCCACTAGCTACAGAAGCACTGTGCCCAGGATGAAATTAACATTATCACAAAGGATTCCTTTTAACACCTGTGGTGGCGGTTTTATGATATTCATTGATCTTTAGAAAAGTCAGATGATTCAAAGAATGTCACATGTGTGTCTCTCACTTGTAGTGAGAGAAGATTCTGTTTATGTACCTGGGGAGGCAGAAGGGGGAGACACTCCAGAGAACAGACGAACAAGGACCTCTGACCTAGATGTCAGAAGGCCATTTGGTGCAGGGGGGCTTAGTGGGCCAACTAGTGTCTATGGAAAACTACTGGGAGGAAGGCTCTGGGGGAAGAAGGCCTTGAAACTAAGATAAAAGCTAGTTCAGTCTGTCTGGGGGTGTGTCACTCTTCTGCACAGGGTAACAACTGTGTATTAGACTGCTCCTATTCTTGCAAGAATAAATACTTCTATTTCTATAATTTGACTTTGAGTGTCTCTTACGCAGTGATGTTTGTTTAATGAATTTTCGCCACAACAGTTTTGGTGTCAGAAGTGAGATTCCTTGGACGTGCCTCCTGGACCTGAGATCGGACGGTGTTTGGCCACCTGGAATGAGTAAGTTCCAGCTCTACCTTGTAAACTTGAGAGAGAGGGGCCGACCGATATCAGGGCCGGGAGAATCGACCACTGGAATCTAAAGAACCCGCAAGTGGCATGAAACAACGTCTCTGGTAAGGGTCATTTAAATTCGGTTTAATTGGGGGAAGAGTGAAATTGAACCATATTGGCTGAGGGCTGTTTCTGTGGTACGTAATCTGGATTGATTAAGATCTACGGACAGATCAAGAGATTTCAAACAGATGCGGGAGAGAATTATCTAAGATTGATTAAGATCTACGGACAGATCGAGAGATTTCAAACAGATAAGAGAACCTGAAAATTAGTTGTTCCATCACGGAGCAAATTGTTTTTAGGTACCGAGGCTAATTAAGGGGAACCAGAAAATAATTTTTGGTAAACCATAATTAGGAGGGCACTAACAGTGCAACCCGACCGATTTGGGTTAAAAGAAAAGAATCGGATTTGCTGGGGACGCCCAACAGATTAAAGAAAACGCGCGTTGAAGAGAAATCCACAGAGAACAGAAAAGCAGCCAGTATGGGGAAAACTCAGAGCAAGATTATGAAATATGATACACCGGTGTACTACCAAATGAGAAAACATTAAGGGCAGAAATGTATGATATTGAGCGCCACAAGTTGTTGTATCTGTGTTCAACATGTGGGTAGAGATGTGAACAGATAATGGATTGTTGGCTTGAAGCAGATAAAAGAGAACGGAGTCGATGTAGAATGTATTGCCATAGTAAGATTGAATATAACTGATAAAAGGGTTTTTATTTTTCATGACAGATGTCAGAAGATTTTTTTCGTAACAAGGATTGAAGTAGCAAGCAGCAATAAGGCTGTCTGTGTGAAATAGAGGGAACTGTAAGTGAGAGACTTAGATGCGACAGAGAGAAAAGAATGGGAAGGATTTCTGATAAAATTTATGGAACTATTTTATTAGCGCCTGTTAAGTCAAATTAAGTTGTGTGAGATATGTTTGTGTGGGGATTGTAAGCAAACAATCATGTACTGGTTAGATAATGAAGGAACTGGCATGTAGGGAAAAGAAAGGAGAGGATACAGAAGGAACTGGCATGTAGGGAAAGATTGAGAAGAAATATAGTAGAAAACTATATGTGATGAAAAGAAAATTTCTGACAGAATTTATGGAAGTCAAATTAACTGTTTAAATTGTATGAAAAGTGAGTTTTAGAATAAAATAAGGCATTGTATGATTGACAGGGATTAACATGATATGAAGAATGTTTTAAGCAAAATGGGGAACAATTCTATATTTTGATAAAATAATGATTGAAATGATGATATATCTGCTTTATTTTATTAATGTTAAGAAAATAAGGGTATTGAAGCAAGTAGCTATAATGGTTGTCTGTGTAATTTACGGACTGAGTAATTTAATCTGTTTTGGAGAAACAGTAGAGATAAGACTGAGACAATAATGATAATATTAAGTTGAATCTGCAGACTAACCATGTGATGGAAGGAAAAAGGCTTCAAACCAGTTTTAATGAAAATAATGATGTACGGTACAAATTGTAAGGTAAAGACAGAAAACAAATTCGAATATTTTGAGCATTTCCATGCAGCTTATGAAAATTAATGTTCTGCCAATAATAATGATGAAGATTATGATTCGGCTATTGTTGTATCTGCCATTGGTGGACTGTAAGAAGAATACAGAGAACTGCTTATCAGTGGCTCTGTTTGCATTCCTGGTTGGGACACACTGTTACAATGGTGTGCAGTAAGTTGGAGCCGTTTGCAAGCTCACAGTGATCAAACTAGGCAAGGTGTCTGTGGCTGTAGTTAAGGCTGACACGAACCCACCAGGTGACAAAGTGTTTTAATTTTGATCAGCAGGGCCATTTAACACGTAACTGTAAATGCCCACAGAGAAGGTGTTTAAAAATGTGATAAAGTGACAAAAATTTTAGGTATTAATGTGGGTTTGAAAGATCAGTGTTTAAATGACGATATTAAAGTTTTCGTCTGAGAAAGAACAGGAGATAAAAATAAGGTCATAAGATTGAAAACTTAAGGAATTCCTTTTTAAAGGAAAGATCTATAATATGTACCGGTTGATGTAAAATTACAGATAATGACTAAAAAGAAATTTGAGTTGCGAAATATGGAAGTAACTAAAAGGATGATTGTGTTTTAATGAAACACTTTAAAGAGTTGTACGAAAGTTAGTGTGGATCCTAATAGCAGATTGATAAACTCCTAGAGAAAACATTGAAGTCAGGTGTTAAAACGATGGTAATTGAGAACCTGACGACTAAAATTGAGATGAAATTTGAAACGTTACTAAGAACTAGAATAATTATTATTCTTTCTTTAAGATAAAATAATTCAGAAGCAGTGTTATAGGATTAACAGTTGCTAAATGTAAAATGTGTAGAAAGGCATTTGATTAAACAAAAAAAGGCTGTTAGTGTTGACCATGAAAAGAACAGAGCTGATGTTTTGGTTTTTAAAAGATAAGCTTGTGATTTGGCTGAAACAGTTCGCTTATCTGGATCTGGTGTGTGTGTGACTGAAAGTGCCAGTGCGACAGAGACTCAATTTGAGTGGAAATTTGTAATGTCTAAATTCCCTGATATATGGGCACAAGACAATAAAAATTATGTTTATTTGAACACGCATTGAACACGTAATTTCTGGCAAAGATGCCTTAAGCTGGGCTAGAGTTAAAGAATGGTAGGTAAAGTATGATGTTTGATGTTTATGAAAGTACAGTGTACCAGTTCTGAATGCCTCAGAGTCTCTCTCTCATTCAATGACAGCTAAGAGCTGTTATCTGAGCCTGTCATAAGTGATAATAAGCTATTTACAGTAAAGCACAGTGTTTCAGTTGAAAATTATAGACACAGAGATGTTAAAAGAAATCATTGCCATGCAGAGGGCAATTTGTATTTGTAAATGTTTTAAAAGTAAAACTGAATGACTTTAAAGAAGTCTTTAAAATAGTAATACAGACCTTAAACGATAGAAGTGACATTTTGACTAGGTAATTGTAACTTCTTGGTCTCATTTTAGTCTCCACCATTCAGGACCGATGGCTCCGGCTACAGATGAAGTACACTGAATGTACGGTTGTGATCTAAATTCACTGAGCATAATCTAAGCAGCTAGGTTTCTGCTTTTAAGAATGGATTTAAGTGATTAAATACTGTTGTTATTAACCTGTCTCCCTGTGTGAACACTATTAGGCAATAGGAATGGCTCTGGCGACTCTTGAATGTGCCTTTCCTAAGCTCCAGAAAACAGCTGAGTTCTGTTGAAATAACTGATTGTGTGATGGGAAAGAGAGGTCACCAGTGTGTACGAGTGGCTACTCAATGACGGGATGATCTTCCTGGCCAGGGGACAGCCCAACGCAGGGGGTCACGAACACTGGGCATCTCCGGATGGAGGTGTTATATGTGAGAAAGGTATGAGAGTTGAGCGCTGATTACTGGAGGCCACCGGGGTCAGCAGAGCATTGAGAGGTGAGATGCGCTGTGAGGAGTTACGGCAGTCTGACCCAGAAAATGTGAGTTTCCTCTATACCACTCATGAGAAAACCGCATTCACTGCATGGCTTGTTTTCAATTGTGACAAGTGTCTGCAACTATGCCAGGGGACAGCACCCTGATGGAAATTATAGATAAAGAGCTAATGGGAAAATGTGCTTTCAAGAGCCAGCTGAGGTGATTGTCATTATTTGTTGGGGAGACAGTAACAAAACTTATTAGTTTATATCAGGAACATGATGTTGGTTGCCTTATGGGCAAGGAAAATTATAGAAGGGTTGATTTTGAACTAATATGTCTATAAGATGGTTTTAACTCCTGAAGGTCATTAGACATGGTGGTGACTAAAGATTAAGACAGTTTTTGTAGAGTTTGGAGAACAAAGGTTAGGTGAATTGAGAATTTATACAAGTATTCAAACTAAAGACAACCTTAGAAATGCTCATAGCATAATGTATTTTAGATTGTTGTAATGTTCTAATTTGAGTTAAACATTTGTATATTAACATTTGTGAACTATTAAGGGTTCTAGACTATGATTAATTAAGTTTCAGTCTTAGGAGGCTGTTGAAGAGATTATTTGTATAGTGAGAGAGACTGCTGGAGGAAGGGACTGGTACTCTGTCTGTCTTTCTGTTATCAGGCCTGGTAAGGCAAGCTTAAACAAAATAATGATAATGAACTAAAACAACCCAGCTGACTTTTCTAGAAAAAATTTAAATGAATAATGAACAGACATGCTTTGAAACTGGTTAAGAGTAAAGTTTAAGTAAAATTAGGTAAAAGCTACAGGAACCATGTAAAGTTTAAAATCTTATTTAAAATTTAAATCCTTTTAACGATGATATAAGGAAAGGCGAACATTGAGAACGAGCAGTTAAGATATGTGTGTCCAGTATGAGTGTGTGTGTGATGGTGACAGCACTTTAGGTCTTGTATGGGTTAGTTTGGGGTACTAATATTCCGCCTGAATAGTGTGGATATTGTGTCATTAACCTCTGGAATGAGTGTTTTATCATTAAAGATGGGTTAAGGCAAATGACAAATATTAAAGAAGCCGATAATTCTAAGTGGATCCGATGAAAAGATGATACAGAAAATAGGACGAGCTTTAAGTTGATTGGTCATCAAGCTCTGTCTGGTAATAATTACTTTTGTCTTTTATGATGTTGATTTGAATTACGTTCTGGATCAGTTTACGTATTTGGGTAAATTGGAATTGTGGAGTTGTAGATCACAATCTGGCATGGGCTGAGATAAATGAAAATGTTGTAGATTTGATGGGAACACAAAGTGACATATTGGCTAAGTCAACATGAAATTATCAAGAGAGCCCCTCACATTCATGATTATTGTAAGCAAAGGAGGAGAATGTTATTTGACTGACATTGACCAAGTCTGTACAGCCCGACCTGACTTGATAGAAACAATTGATGACTTTAAAAATGGTTGTAGATGACTGAGTTGCGAGACAAAAACAACAGGCCTGAAAAGCAGGATCCGTGGTGAGACTGAGGGCCGTTGCCCTTCAAATACTTCGATAAGAAGATGAGATTGTGGCTTTAAGTGAAGAATGTAATATTTTTGTTTCAGAGGCAGAGAAAGATGTCTGGAGGAAATTTGTCTGAAGGACAACGTTTGGGTTAGTGTTGATGGGGAAACTTTATAAAAAACACTATGTTAAATGTTATATTAAATTGATGCTCGAGTTGTGTCGTGCATCAAGAGGGAGATGGTATAACAATTGTCAAATATGGTTATTAAGGGGTTCACATTTGCTGAATAAATGTTGGGAGAACACTAGGGGTAATTGGATAAAAGCCCTGAAAGAAGCCATTTTTCTGCCTAACAAAATTGATGTCTGTGAGTGTGCCGCACACACCAACAACAAAGATTGTTTCAACAGGAAACGCCAGGGCATCGAAGGCCACGGGAGAACAGTAGACAAAAGAAACTGTACTTTACTATCTGACAATAACCTCGAAATTTGTTTCTCTATACAGAGAGCATGCAGGATTGGGAGACAGGGCAAAATGTGCCCAATGAAATAATGGCTATGGATGAATTTGCTAACTATCCTGGCCTGGGTTATTATAATGACTGAAAGAAAAGGTGCCACACCTGCGCAGCACATAACTTAAAGTTTTCCTTTTGCAGAATGTCAGGATGGCTGGAATCAAAGAGGTTAAAATAAATCATTGCCATTTTGAGGGCAACTTGATCTGATTATGTTCCAAATGTATAAATATTGTATTGTTGATATGAGCACAGGGGGGAGTGTTTTTCAGGGAAAAAGGACCCTGAGTGCTATTATGGCAGCAAGTGCTAATATGTTAGTGATAATATGTTTCAGTAAAATGAGAAGAAACAGAGTTGAATTGGCTAAATGTAAACAAATGGTGAACGTTCCACAGGTCACACCAAAAGGGACGGCCGGCTAGACAAGCGGTCAGTAACAAAAAAATATATACTTAGGTTTTTCATTCACAGGTGAAAATAGCCAGGAAATGGCTCTCTCCTCAAACAAGGTTGCGAGGTTGGAGATGTGACACCTAAGTCAAAGCATCTTAAGCTTCACCAATCAACCTCAGATACCCCAAAACGCCGACGCCAACGTGAAGCATAAAGTGGGGGAAAAAGGACGTGCTAGTAACGTAACCTCCTCCACCAACGTGGGAAGCCCAGGGCTACGGCTCGCAAAGAGCTACACCTGGCGAAGACGGAACGTCGATGGGGCAACGATCAACACACCTGGAGGAGGATGGGGTAAAACTAACGGTTTAAGTTTAGCAGAGGAGTGTTTTTGTGATGACTTTGATGATTTTATTTGATTGAATCAAAATATGTATTGGTATAGATCTAATGATTTGATTGATTAGTGCAAATGTTTTCAGGAAAAGTAGAAAATCCATTAATTATGGTGAAGTAATGGAAATGTGTGTTAATTTTGAACAACTACATTGATTAGGAGAATTGATAAAATTATAAAACTTTTCTGGAAAGATTTTTTTGAATAAGGCATAAAATAGAGCATACTAAGTTAAGTTTTAAGATTTAAAAGTTAACAGAATATGGCTAGAAAATATTTTGGTGGATTAATGGTATGTGTTATTCTGATAATTTTGTTATTCATGGGAATATGAGAAAACTGGAGTGTCTGTTCAATTGGTGAAAATGACAGTCTATCCGAATGATGATGATGATGATGAACAAAATTATGCAGACAATTCAAATAGCGATTACAATGAAATGTATTAATTGTTGGGGTATGTTTTTCCTTCCTTTTTCTTCTTATGAATGCTTTGAATTTGGAATGAAGGATTTTTTTTATACTTTGTATTTTATAACCAGTGAATTGATGGTTTTGGTTTTCTAACTAATCTGTACACTATTTCTTATTTAACTGAGATGACTGAGGGTTCGATCTAGGTCGAGAGTGCAATAACAGTGTTTATTCATTTAGCCCGGTTTCAGATAAATTCTTTACTTGCTTGCTAATATTCGAGGGACTATCCTTACAAAAAACAGCCTAAGCTTTTTCCCTTTTCTAAATAATGCTTCACAAATGTTTAAGAAGAGTATAAGTGATGATACGACTTAAAATTTGTCTTTTTGTTTATTATTGTGATTATGAGTAATCTGAATGATAAAAAAAGTGAGGAGTTGTGGTGGCGGTTTTATGATATTCATTGATCTTTAGAAAAGTCAGATGATTCAAAGAATGTCACATGTGTGTCTCTCACTTGTAGTGAGAGAAGATTCTGTTTATGTACCTGGGGAGGCAGAAGGGGGAGACACTCCAGAGAACAGACGAACAAGGACCTCTGACCTAGATGTCAGAAGGCCATTTGGTGCAGGGGGAGGCTTAGTGGGCCAACTAGTGACGTCTATGGAAAACTACTGGGAGGAAGGCTCTGGGGGAAGAAGGCCTTGAAACTAAGATAAAAGCTAGTTCAGTCTGTCTGGGGGTGTGTCACTCTTCTGCACAGGGTAACAACTGTGTATTAGACTGCTCCTATTCTTGCAAGAATAAATACTTTTATTTCTATAATTTGACTTTGAGTGTCTCTTACGCAGTGATGTTTGTTTAATGAATTTTCGCCACAACACACCGATATAATGTATGTGTTTTTTATTTATTTATTTTTTTAGCTAATTACAGTGGATATAAGCTCAATTTAACAACACAAGCACCTATTAAACATAATTTGCCATTATTATTGTATTATACTATTTGTGTACCTCGAATGTGTTCAAATATTGGAATTTAACATCAATGCAAAATAATCCTTGAAACATTTCTCATTTAAGGCCATTCCTGTTTGGAATATGTGATTGTGTTTTGATGTGATGTAAACAATAATCATATACATTCTGCATTTCCATTTTGTATGTGGATCATTCATTGTAAAATTTAAACTTCATCTGCTTGACAAAAAAATGTATGCCACTGCCCACTGACATGCTTTTAAAGCTATAGTTATCCCATTTTTTGGGCTTAAAAACACCTTAAAATGCACGTGTAGATCAAGAAAATCTAAAATTCCTCGGAGGGGGTCCCCGAATCCCCCTAGCAAGATCACTTTTGGGACCTAAAAGTTAGCCCACTATTTAGAAAACCCTGCATACGACCCTGGGGGGAGACTATTTGTGTCAAAATATTTCATTAAGTGCTCCCACTTTAACTTTGGGCTCAGTCGCTGTTATACATATGAGGGGGTCCTTGGAAATATTTTTCCCCTGTAAGGGGTCCCTGGTTGCAAAATGTTTGAGAACCCCTGGCCTAAATTGATCGGTTTGTGGTGAACACAGGGTTGCCAACTCTCACGAAAAATCTCACGCTAAATGAGACATTCTTCTGTGCTGTATTTATTTATTTTTCCTCATGTGCACTAATTTCCGAATTACTAAACAAGTTCAGGCTCTTAACTACTGATTGAACCACTGCTGTGTCTAATGCCTTTCTCTGATTGTCGATTCGCTGGAAACATTTGTCGTCGTTACGTCAGTGACGTCCGTGACCGTAATTTACCCTTTTCACACGCGCTCACGGCACATCTTTCTCAAGCAGAGACAAATCACGAGTCAAAGAGGACACTGACACCGACAGACAAGACAGAGAAAGTTATAGGCTACTTTTGATATGGAACAAATTCTCTGCTCTCATATTCTGTCAATATTTTTACGAGATTCAAACAATAAATACAGTTTTTGGTGCTTTTAAATGTGACAGACCGCTGTAGCGCTTCAGCTCAAACGGCACGTGATACAGTGCAACTTTTTTTTTCATCATCATCCCCCTCCCCTCTGCATTGGAGGACCTTCCCTGATGACGTAGGTTTGACGGTTTGGGTGTCTGCTTAACATCCGTAACCACGCCGGTCCAACTGACAGTAGACAGGCTACTAGAAACACCTACTTTTCTAGATCCAATCAGGTGCTAGTTGAAAAAAAAAGCCATGCCCACTATTTTGCCTCATTTAGTATTCAGTTTCTCTCGGAAATACGTCACAACACTGAAGAAAAGTCGGTTGCAACTTCCGATTCACAGGGACTTTAAAGGGTCATGAAACCCCCCCTCTTTCAGCTCAAGTCTAGCTCACAATCTTTTTGAAAAATGCAACTTAAATGGGCGTGGACGGCTGTGAGAAGAAGTGAGGGAGTGGGTGTGTCTGGCCACCACTGTCATTGCCAGTGGCCGATGCATCGACTGTCACTAAAAAGCAGTGGTAAAAACATGAGGAAATGCTAGATTTTTTTTTATGTCATTATAAAATATATAGTTGTTTATATAGATACTATAAATGCATATATTTGAAAATAATTAATTTTCCTCTTAAAAAAACGTTCCGTGCATAGCCTAGATCTACGCGCCCCCTGAACCCCCATAATAAAGATCGCTCTTTGGAGGTGGAAGACTTCTCATTTTAGACACAGACACACACACATACCTCTGAATTGATAGAAAAGTCCTCGGGACTTAGTACCGCATCACTCGCAAGACGCAAACTGCATTGGTTGTCAACAAGGCGAAATCCACCATTCTCCAGTTCTCGAAGCTAATGTTTGCGGCACACACTATAGTTTAGATGTGTCCGTGGTTGATAGCAAACCAACCGCCCAGAGCCAGAGTCTAGCCCTGGCAGCATCGCGGGGAAACATATTCAACCCACTTGGACTTTTGCACATGGAAAACAAACCCTTGTAGCGTCCCATGTTTGTCTCTCTCATCTACTTCGCGATATCACAGTTTGACATGTCATGCAACTTGGAAAGATCCACGTGGTGTCATGAATAATTAAGAGACTTGTCTTCTCATAGGATATGAAAACTCAGTCTCATTAATAATTATGAGACACCGATGAGTCATCAACGCACTCACAGTGCACTGCCACGTCACAGCCTGTGATGAAGATTTTAAACCCGGAAGACGAAAAAAGCGGAAGAAAACTCAAATTTAACCATTTTAATCATACTATTAAATCTAACAGATGCTAACATTGTCTTCAATGGTGTTCAATTGTCTTCAACACACATACCTCTGTTAAAATCTCAGAAAATTTGGTTTGGGGTTTCATGACCCTTTAAAGGTAAGGTGTTCTGGTGGTTGCTATGGTGAACTATTATAAGTTTGAGTTCAGAAGTGTATGAATTCATGAGTTTATAAGTTTATGAGTTTGAGTTTATAAGTGTATGAATTCATGAGTTTATAAGTTTATGAGTTTATAAGTGTATGAATTCATGAGTTAATAACACACACACACACTCACTCACACACACGCACATACACGCTCACTAACACACACACACACGCTTTCACACACTCACGCACAGACACGCTCACTAACACACACACACTCACGCACATACACTCACACACACACACACTCTCTTTCACACGCACATACACACACACACACACACACTAGTTCACACACACTCTCTCTTTCACACACACACACACACACGCACAAACACTCACACACACACACACACACACACTAACTCGTTCACACACACACACACTCTTTCTCTTTCACGCACATACGCTCACTAACACACACACACGCACATACACTCACACACAGACACACACACACACACTAACTCGTTCATACACACACACATACGCTCACACAGACACACACACACACTAACTCATTCACACACACTCTTTCTCTTTCACACACGCACAGACACGCTCACTAACACACACTCACGCACATACACTCACACACAGACACACACTCTTTCTCTCACACACACACATACCGGTACACGCTCACTAACTCACACACAGACACGCTGTTCTAAGGTATTTTGGGTGGTTGCTATGGTGTTGCTAGGGTGTTCTGAGGTATTTTGGGTGGTTGCTAGGGTCTTCTAAGGTATTTTGGGTGGTTGCTATGGTGTTGTAAGGTATTTTGGGTGGTTGCTAGGGTGTTCTAAGGTATTTTGGCTGGCACTAACAAATGCATGAAGGCGATTGACAAAGCCAAAAAAGTTGGTAACCTCTGGACTTGATTGAGCTGTATGCACACCTACAAGGTTCAGAGTATAAGATGCACAAGGGGAAAAAGTAGCCAGCTTATTCTTTTTTAATAACTGGGCTTGAACCCCCTTGATTTTTCCAGACATGTTTGCCCCATTATCATAGCCTTGGCCCCTGCAGTCATTCAGATCTATGCCATGACTGTTAAGCACATTTACAATCATGTCTGCAATCTCAGTTCCTGTTTTTTGGTGAAAATCTTTCAACTCCAAAAACCTTTCAACAACCTCCCATTTCTTGTTTTCTTGATCAAAACCGACTTATCGTAAGAGTAATACATTTTGCTCTGTATGTGAAATATCAGGAGTAGCATCGCAAATGACTGAATAATAGACTGATTCCTCTCTTTCCTTAAGAATACTACTTAACACTCGTTTTCCACATAACTCAATAAATTCGTTCTGAATATCTGAGCTTAAATAGTGTGTCAATCTTGTTCCTGTTTTTTTGTCTCTGACTTTTTGTAGATGTTTGTTAAGTAGTGGGTCATAATGGGACAGGAGCTCAAGGGTGCCCAAGAAGTTGCCATTATGAATGTCCCCCAAGTCTTTTGTTTTACCCCTAAAGGGTAAATTTCGAGAGGCCAAGAACAAGGTTACATCTAGTATCCTCTTCAGAATAGCTCTATGTTTGTCAATTTCGGTTTGTATGAGCTTCTTCAGCTTGCTGTCTATTCCCCCAGGGACAGCTGCCATTACAGACTGTTGTAATGTTTTCCATTTTAAGTAGCACTCCCTGTGTGCTTTGCTGCTTTCGTGGTTAGGGAATTTATCATACATTCAACGCCATGTTATGTCTTTGATTTTATAACCATGTTGACTGCTTAGTGCGCTCATACAAGCTTTAGCTTCTTTAGCTCATGACCAAATAATATAGCCTAGAAATCTAGACTCCACCTAGCGGCTGCAAAAAAAATTTCGCAGCGAGAGTGTAGTCTAGCAACTCTCCATAGACGTTTTAGCTGGAAAAACCAAACTCTGGTCAGGCCAATCACATCGTGTATAGAGTCGGCGGGCGGGCTTAACATAATGACGACAGAGTTGCGACGGTTCACTGGTACTTGAAAACAAAGAATGGCTCCTGCTGCTGGCGAACAGATGTCTTTCAAATCGGCTTTGACCGCGACTCAGGAGGATTTAAAGTTAAACTTTTCTTTGAAACATGAACAAAGAACATCACTTGAGTCATTTTAATAAAAGGAAGATACAAAAGACGTCGACTTCTTCATTGCTCTCGTTGGTTGTAGCGCTGTCCTATTGCATGCAGGGGGAATTTGAAAGACAACCGTTAATCCCGCCCCTCGTATTGAGCTTCGTGCGCAGACAAATCACTTTGCATTCATTCAAATTCTGGTTGTCAAGTACAAGTCACTGATTTCTATTTGTGAATCATAAAGAGTTTGTTTGTGGATTTTTTATCTATTTGTAGATCTTGTTTTACATTTGCGGATCATGAAGAGTTTGTTTGCAGATTTGGAATCTATTTACAGATTGTGTTTTACATTTGCAGATTGTGAGGAGTTTGTTTGCAGATTTTAAATTTATTTGTAGATCTTGTTTTGTGTTTACAAATTGTAATATGCATTTTTTACTCATAGTCTCTTCATTTTCAATGATTATGGCATTATTTTGTCACATCAGCGAAACAATAGTGTCAGAATTCTGAAAACAAATGTGACACAATCTACAAACAGAACATGATCTTCACCTGCAAACAAGTCACTTTACATTCATTCAAATTCTGGTTTTCAAGTACAAGTCACTGATTTCTATTTGTGAATCAGGATGTGTTTATTTGTGGATTTTTAATCTTTTTGTAGATCATGCTTTATATTTGTGGATCACAAAGAGTTTGTTTGAGGACTTTGTATCTATTTGTAGATCTTGTTTTACATTTGAGGATCATGAGGACTTTGTTTGCGGATTTTTAATCTATTTGTAGATTGTGTTTTGTGTTTACAAGTTGTAATATCTATTTGTGACTTTTAGTCTGTCCATTTTCAATGATTTAGGCATCAATTTACCCCCATACTTTAAAGGTACAATACCTAAGATTTTTTGCATTAAAATATCCCCAAATCACAAGGCCAGTGTTATATATTTTGTTAAGTTGATAACTTACAATATTCCAATTGTTTCCAACTATTTTTAAATCGTGAGAAAATTGCGATTTTAAGCAAGGAAACGGGGCGTGTGAGCAGGGGTGAGCTGGGAGTCGCCAGTCAATTGACCCTTCGCAAAGACCCGCCCCCCTTAGTTACTGTCGCTATGTCCGACAAGCTAACTTTACGCCGCTCTCATGTTCTCACATCCAGCAGAGAGGAGACTGACAACACGCTGACAGACAGGACAGACCAGGTTACTTTTCGGTTACTTTTGATATTAAACATATTAAACAAAGTCTCACCTTTCAAATTTGGTAATTTTTTAAAAGAAATGTAAACAATAAATACCGTTTTGTGGCTCTTTAATGTGTCGTGACAGATCGCTGTGGAGCATCAGTTAAAGCTGCTCGTGATCCGATCATCTCTTCCTTCTAGTTCATTTATAGCATCAAATAAACATGAATGAAAATAAGAAGGAATGTTGTTTTAACCGCTGAAAGGCGACAGTATATTCCGTTTTTCAAGTTCAAATCCTCCCATGTTAATCTACTATCTCTCCCTGACTGCTTTGTCGGACAAAATGGCGGATGGCGAAGTATGATTGGTCAGATCACCTGTCAATCAAGCTCCACGCGAAGGGTCAATTGTGTCATATCCGCGTTACCCTCGGTTTCCGCTCCTACTGCCATGGTAACCACGGCGACAGACGTGGACAACTGTGTTATGCCTAGCAGGACGCTCACGCTGTTGTTGTTTTGGTCAAACATTATGGACCATGGCAAGCAGACTTTGAGACAAAAAGAGGACTAAAACGAAGATTAACATCTTTGGAGATGCCGAGAGCTCCACGTCCGCGACTAACTTGGACTTGACAGAGCTTCACGAGTCACGACTTGACAGCGACACCGCTCTTGCACATACTTTATTAGACAGGTGAGCAAATGTGCATAAAACAAATCAATGTTATATAGCTCAACATGATGAAATTTTAGAATATGATCAGTATGTTATTCTAATGTTGATCTAGATTAACTTTACTGCTAGTTTCATATAGCAAACGAACTAACACATAGAATAACGTTGTGTTAATAATCATAATAATTATTGTTAATAACAATCAATAATAATCATAATGCTGTTTAGTATAGTGTAACCGTTAATGTTAGACCGAGTGGAACAGCGCTGCGTTCCCTCACAAGTTTAATTCGTCAAATAAACTGACCTTTGAGTAGTAATTCAGCACTTGCGTGTTTTAGAAATGAAACCTCCTCATTCCTTTATATCCGCGGGACCTGCGTGTGATATATGTCTCTTATTAACAATCGTGACCTGCTTCATACCACTGTAATGTTAAAAAACATGAATGTTTTCACTCATCCATAAACATTATTAAATCCATCAGCTTGACAGCAAGTCCCATCATTCAGCTCGTCACTGCGTCATCAACCGACGCCTTTGTTATTGTAAGAGGTTAGCGACCCCTAGCGGCATAAAATCGTAGGTATTGTACCTTTAATCTCAATATTATCTGTCTGCAGTCCCGGAGGCTGCATTTTCAGGACCCCACTTCTAGGACCGCATTTCTAGGACCCTAGTTTTTTTGTGACAGCGCCACCTACCGAGTCGGAGAACCGCAGTCACAGGAACGCATTTCCAGGACCCTAGTTTTGGAGGACCGAAAAAAGTGCCACCAAGGCAGTATTTCCACCCAGTTTTAACTACATTAGAGGTTTTTTTTTTCAAGTTTGATTACACCCAAATACTACTTTATTTATTGCAATTAAACCAGGTTCCTAGGAATGTTGAGAAATTATTGGGTCTAAGTAGTATACTATAATAACTCAAGTAAAATAAACAAGGAATCATGTTATAGTCTTTTCAGATGGGCCACATTTTCAAGTACAGAGGGAAGACAAGGATGACTCTGGGGGTAGATTTAAGATTGTGTATTTTACAAAATATATAACACCTGAACTTGAACACACAAAATATTTTACAAAATAAAATATAACAACTGAAATTGAACACACAAAATATTTTACAAAATAATATAACAACTGAACTTGAACACACACAAAAACAAATTTGATCATGGCGTGAACCACATAGACAGAACTTCGATGGATGGACAAACACGTGGACAACATCATCACTGACTCCTAAGAGAGAGAAAGAGAAGTGAATTAAATAAGGAACATTTAGTTGAACATGTTCTACTCTCTAATTTTAAATTTCATATTTAAAAGATCTTAGTTACCACAGAGTAATGATAATGATAAAAATAATGATATCAATCTTCATACCAATTAATGTTCATAATACAATTATTACATACTGTTCAAAGATTTGAAAAAATATATATATTTTGATGTTGTGGGAACAAAGGTTCTAATAAAGCCCATCTGAACTGAGCAAAAAAAAAATAATAGAGAGAGATGCAAGAAATCTGAATAGCAATAATATTGACACGACCTTTCCTGACCATATATAAGATCAGGAAAGGATCTCCCTTCTTGGATTGTTATGTGTTTCTTGAAAAACATTTTTAAGTTAATTTCATATAAATAAATAGACATAAATTAGGCCTAAGCCTAGTATTTAACCAATTTATTTATTTATCTTTTGTCATACTATTGCCTACCCTGAGCTGTGTCCTTGATAGCACTTCATATAGAGTACAGTATACAGTAAATGACACAATCTAACACGTGGGATTTTAACAGTCAATTATTATAATGGCCTCTCTGATATGTCTGACTATTAAAATGTCATATGTCTCAACCAACTTTATAAAACCATGTCAAAATGAAGAGACGTACACATAACATGTATTGTGGGTAACGTTAAACAGGCTGACTGTGAGCACGTGACAGTGAAAACATTAAGATTATTTTAACTGAATTAAAATTGAAAAACAATGAGTAATTAACAAGCTTTCAGAACGAACATGCTACAGTTTATTGTGCTGTAAATAAGTAAACACAGGCTTATCATGCAACAGTTCCGTTAAATGAACGTGCTAACAATTCATTTTCCAGCATTAGAGGCTAATATATGATGGCTATGCATTCAAGACTGTTTAGTAAATCACCAGCACGTTGGCAACGTTAACTTTCCAATGAAATGCATCACAATTGTTTTTAAAGTTAAACGAATAAAAATTGATTCGCATTTGATACTCACACTCTGAATGTCATCCATCTTCGCTGGTCCTCTAATTCGGTAGGTGGCGTTGTCAATAAAACCTAGGGTCCTAGAAATGCGGTCCTAAAAGTGCGGTCCTGAAAATGCAGCCTCCGTCTCTGCAGGCATCTTCGTGAAGTTTCGCGCTCAAGCTCACCTTGTTCGGCTGAGACGGGGGGCGTGGGGGAACGAGGACGTGAGTGTGCAGCAGCCGCTGAATCTGTGTCTACGAGACATACCCCGGAGACAGCAGAGATGTTATTATTGTTGGTTGTAAATCATAATACATAATTCAGTAATTATTTTACTAAGCTAGCTAGATAAAAGCAGGTCATGTAGCAACAAAAATAAGTAACTCTGAAAGTTTTGGAATAACGTTACAGAATAGGGCAAGATACCTTTCTTTTTGAAAAACTGTGTGACATGCTGTCGATCTCTTTCCTTCTTTTCTCTCCGCTTTTGATGCCCCGACTTTTGGTGTGACATGCTGAGTGTGTGTCACTGCACTGCATCACACCAAGCGCAGTAAGCAAGCAAAAGAGCTACACTAGCGATCGTAGCTCGAACAGCGCAGATGGAATGAACCATTGTGACGGGAAGGGCGAGGGGTGTGACTGAAACTTAATTATTTGTTTTTTAAATATTAAATCTATGGTCAAAACGGACAAAATACACATTTAGTGCATGAGAGGCCCTATCACATTTAAAGGATTAGTTCACTTTTTAAAAAACTTTTGCTGATAATTTACTCACCCCCATGTCATCCAAGATATCCATGTCTTTCTTTCTTCAGTCGAAAAGAAATTAAGGTTTTTGATGAAAACATTCTAGGATTTTTCTCCATATAATGGACTTTACTGGTAGCCAAACCGTCCAAGGTCCATATGACAGTTTCAGTGCAGCTTCAAATGGCTTTAAACGACAACAGACCATGCATAAGGGTCTTATCTAGCAAAACGATCGGTTATTTCTAAAATAAATAAATAAAAAACGAAGTTATATGCCTTGCTCTGTTCTGTGATCCGCGGTCGTGACTCTCCTGTTCGAACTCGTTCATCAAAATGAACGAATCTTTTTTTCGAGTCATTTCGTTCATTATGTTCGTTGAATGAATGAAATGACTCAAAAAAAGATTTGTTCATTTTGATGAACGAGTTCGAACAGGAGAACAGAGCAAGCCGAGCATTTGTGCTAATAAAACTTAAACTTTTTTATTTCTTTTAGAAATAACCGATCGTTTTGCTAGATAAGACCCTTATGCATCGTCTGTTGTCGTTTAAAGCCATTTGAAGCTGCACTGAAACTGTCATATGGACCTTGGACGGTTTGGCTACCAGTAAAGTCCATTATATGGAGAAAAATCCTAGAATGTTTTCATCAAAAACCTTAATTTCTTTTCGACTGAAGAAAGAAAGACATGGACATCTTGGATGACATGGGGGTGAGTAAATTATCAGCAAAAGTTTTTTAAAAAGTGATCTAATCCTTTCATCTATGAATAAAAAAGAGAAAAAAAAACAAGAAAAGAAAAATGAGGTCTGCTTTTCTGGGCCCTAAATCAGCCTGGGCCCTTAGAATCGTCCCAACCTTCCACCCCTTTACGGCGCCCATGGTGAGCTCTCTCAATTACCAGGGGACCAGGAAAGTTCTCCGGTCCGAGGATCTCGGGTAGTAATTACTCTAAGAAAGCACACATATCTTTCCCCTCATTTTTTTCTGGAAGTCCCACTAACCGTAGATTCGACCGATGGCTGCGATTTTCCAGATCATCGACTTTTAATGAGAGTGATTCAATGGCAGTTTTTAGTGTTGTGTTTTGCGTTTGCAAGTCTGAGACGTTATCTTCTTGTGTACTTATTCGATCCTCGGCTTCTGTTACCCGTGTTGTAAGGGCTTTAAGGTCGCACTGCACTCCGTTAATCGCCTGGAGCAATCCATCAAATCGCACAGTGAATTCTGACTTCAGTGAATGGATAGCCTCGAGAATTGCAGAAAGTGGCTCTTGGCTACCACTCGACACTGCCTCATCACTATTACCTTCGGTAGATTTAGGCTGAATCCCAATTCTCTGTCTTAGCCCTTCCCCTTACCCCTTCCCCTTAGTTTTGCACGTTCACGTGAGAGGAAGGGCTATCCCAATTCTCATTTTGATCTAGGGGTAGGGCTAAGGGGAAGGGGTAGATACCCCTTAAGACCAAGAATTTTCGCGAGCTTACTTGAAACCAAGGGGTACCTAGAATGCACAGCGCAACCGGCAACAATGGCGGGCATACCATCCAGAGTGTTCCATAAATGTAGTATTTTCGGCTTAAATGATTGATAAAAAAAATCATGACATTCTTGTTTTGTGCTCTACACAGTGATGTACATATATATTTGCAACTATGTTGTTTATTGAAACGTTTTCGACGTTTTTAAAAAATCGCTAGTTTGCTACGTTAGGCTATGCTATCGTTACATTGCTGATTTGCACAATCAGTCCCACATTTCGAGATCACCCAAAATGTCCGGGATTCAGCTTTTGCTTTCTACAGTCGCCATTCATTATGTGTACATGCACAAGGTGTTGTTTCAATCGGACTGAATTCATTCATTTAAAGGTCCCGTTCTATGCCCCTTTTCACAAGATGTAAAATGAGTCTCTGATGTCCCCAGATGGAACAGGTATAGTTTAGTAGTTTAATTACGGTTATTTTAACGTATTTGTCATCTGCTTGTATGTATCCATTATTTATTAATAGCCTACAAGTCTGCTGTGTCAGACCAGGTCCAAATGATGATCAAACATATACTGATGAGTTTAATAAAGTTTATTGTACATCACACAAAAGATGAAGCGTCAGTTTTACTTCAGAAAATCACCGTAAGACCTGAGTAAACACAGTAAGTTATAAGAAGTGCGCGAGTTGAGGGAGTTGAGGGAGCATTCCTGTGGGCGGAGGTTAGTCAGAGAGCTGTTCTACTGACGTCATTAAAAACGGAAGTAGAGCGATGTAGTCCAAACGAGCCGTTCACTGTAGGCGACTTCTGTTAAATAAAATATCTCGCTTGGCATTGAACTTTGAGCTTTATAATTTTACAGATATTATTTATACTCTAACAACAACATTACACACTAACTTAAGTTTGAAACATGGGATCACGAAGAACGGGACCTTTAAATCTGTGAATCTGAATGTACTGTTTATCTAATATTCCCGTGTTTTCGTCTCACTCGGGATCCGTTTGAAGCTGAATGCATCACCTGAAAAGCTGGCACATACGTGTGAGTGTGAGTGTGACGAAAACACGGGAATATAAACACTACATTCATATTCACAGATTTAAATGAATGAATTCAGTCCGATTGAAACAACACCTTGTGCATGTAAACATTTGAATAGTGAAGGCAGAAAGCAAAAGCCGAATCCCGGACATTTTGAGCGATCCCGAAATCCAGGCGACATGTCTGGTAAAAGGAGGACGTTGTATGGTCACCCTGGAGATACGTGCTTTATACTGTCCTGTATCACACAAGCACGCATGAGGAAACCAGGCAGCTGATCCACTTTCGGTATGAAAACGAGCTGAAGTTTTTAAGAGCAAAATATGTTTTTTATGTTTACTTTATTGGTTCTGTAATAAAATATATTTTTTATCTAATGTATTTGCCTGTTATGTTTACTTTATTGGGCAAGACAGATTTTTGTCCAAGTGGTGTCTCACCATGACGTAACCGAGTGGTATCTCATTTCATAGGGGTATGTTTGTACTCCTCGCGCTTACCACTCGGTTTCGAGGGACAAGGGCTAGGGGTAAGACGAAAGGGTAGGGGTAAGGGGATTCAGCCTTAGCATCTGTCTCGGTGGTCGATTTAACTTGTTTTTGTGTTGTTTTAATTGGTTTTGGTGGCATCTTGGCATACTAAGATATATCCGAATTCAGAATGGAATCAGTTCGTCAGCGATTATTGGGTTAAAGAGTTAAGTTTTAGTCAGTATTTGTTGCGGAGCTCCGACTCACGTCCACTCAGCACCGCGCCATAACCGGAAGTCAACTTTGTATTTAATGACAAAATGCATTTCTGATAAATGTGACAGTTATAATGTACCAGAAAATGTTGAGCATGTTATTTTGTGGTGTAATAAATACAGTGCTGAGGGGATCAGTTTACGTAACATACGGATTAGAACGTGGATGGATAACGACATTCACATTTGAAGTGAAATGTGAAAATAAAGGAAAGTGTTGAGGCATTACAGGTAAAGGTGCTCACATGCAAGATTACTTTTCTCTTTAGTGTTGAGCACCAATCACACAAGTCTCTGTTGAGCTCATAATGCAATAACCAATCAGATTAGTTAACGATGAAGAAACAATCTGCGGCTTCGCGGGAGTTTTTGCCGCGTTCACGTCATGTGCTGTTCACCTCAGTCAGTCAGATACAGGTCAGACACTCTGGCTGGATTATGCCTGGCTGTTCGCTCGAGGAAAAGTGCAGATGCGATGTAAGTAAAATATTAATTTATAATCATTTTGATTTTTCATACTACTAAAATAATAATGTCTTGTTTTTCTAATGCGTAAAAAGCAATTAACTGATTCCTAAATGGTTCTTGTCATACAAAAATGGCATTTCCCCCTCACACAAAAAAACGTTTAATATTCTTTTAACCGACTTTATTCATTATTACAATATCCAGAGCAATAATCGGCAATAATTCTGTTTTTTTTAGATAGATTACAGCCTCTTCTGAATATAGCCTAATAAATGTTCTAATAAAATAATATAAAATTAGTATTATTTGCGTGCGTAGGCTAGCTATAGTCTACATGGACCTCAAACACCGCGTCTTCTAAGTTACTGTAAATACGGCAAAACTGTTTCTATTGCAGTTTTGCGTAATATTCCTTTTCCAAATTGCCTGAAAAACCATCTCATGCGAGCGTAAAAACTTTTTTTGCGATAAACGGGAGTTTTTGCTAAATTCGTGTGCTTCCATTGTGCTTATTTTCAATTCACAATTTCAATTTGCGCAATTTGAAGGGTAATTAAACGCGCTAGTCAGACACTCTGACTGGATTCTGCCAATTCGCTCGAGGATAAGTGTAGATTCAGTGCAAGTAAGATGTTCATTTATAATCATTTTGTTTTTTCATGCTACTAAAATAGCCTACCTTGATTTTCTAATGCGTAAAAAGCAATTAACTAATTCATAAATGGTTCTTGTCAATAATAGCCTACAATAATGACATATATGTATAATATTTTTATCGACATTATTCATTATTTAATTATCATGAATAATAATTGCCTCTAATTAAGTTTTTTCAGTTATTTGTACAAACAAAAATTGCTATCATCAACCTTTCTGGGAATGCAACCTTTCTAGTACTTTGCTAGCGCGTTATTTAACTCAAAGAAACGCATCCTATATGAGATTAATCAGATATATACAAAATAAACATAATATTACAAATTATATCTGCGCAAAATTACGTGAATGCACAAATGAACTTGAACTAAGTTACGTGCCATTCAGAAATTACTCATGTTGTGGACGCGCTCTTCCTGGAACAACGCGACACGGCAACTAAACTCAAATCATTTACAATGTTTTATTACAATATTGTTCTCTTTATAATGTTATGTAATATGACAGTCCCAATAGTCATTATTAGTCGTGCATTGCAGTTTGAGCTGCGCATGCTAAAGATCACGCTTTAGCGTCAATTCTTAACCAAATGGATCCAATATGAGATAAATCAGATATAGATAGGCGTACACATAATAAACTATTACAACTTACATTTGCACAAAACAAAAGGCTGCGAATGCACACGCAGACTTATAGTCATGATGAAGGTGTAAAATAGTCCCAAACATAACTCCGGCGCGCTCGCTTACATGTTTCGCGGTTGAGCAGCACGCACGCATGAACCTGCTTATCGATGATCGATACGTTTTTGTCGATTATATGTATTATCGACTACTAATTGATTGTCGATTAATAGTTAACATCCCTAATTCTTACATTTAATCAATAATTTAAATTAGAGTAACAGGACACAATAGAGATGATGAATTCAGTATCAAACTTAGTCTTTGCAATGCTGAGGAAAAAAAGCATTTGGAATAGCAATGTTTAATGTAGCTCACATGGAGTCAATAATTACTTAATTATTAAGTTGAGATTCATTCAAACATTCATTTAAAAAGCTGACTGATTCATTCAGTAATGTAACACCCATGTCATGAAATTCAGTCATTACTGATGTGCCTTTGAATGCATAAATATAGGGGAGAGCCGGGACGGTTGAAACACTTTTCAGATAAACGTTGTTTTCTAAGATAAAGTTACAGATAGATTTTTGTTTGTTTTTGTAATTAACAACTCACATTATGTGTTCTCTTAGTATCATGTGTTATTCGGTACAAATATAGAATGATTTAAGTAAAAATTGACTTTGAACGGGAGTTGTGCTTTGTTTCAATCGTCCCGCCTGAGCGGGACGGTTGCAACACAGGGGTGGGACGGATGAAACATTACAGTTTAAATGGCAACTATACATCTAATGCTTGTTTTTATGAACAATACCTAACAAGTTAATTATGTACATAATTGTTACCATCATGTTTTGTAATTTATTTTAATTTAAAGGTTCATATTAACCATTTTTGTTCTGTCGCCCAATAAACAATAGGCGATAAGCCGTGCACATTTTGTGTGCTCTTTCTAATATGCTATTTTGACGAATCCGTTTACAATTCATATTCTTACATTTCTTCCTTAAATCATATTGAGTGTTTGGTGAAGAGCCACCTTGATGGAGAGATGAGGATCACCGACAAAACCCGCATCTGTAGTGATCATTTTACACGGGATAGTTTTATAAATGTTCGTCGGAGACAACTGGGATTCACTGATAATCCGCTGTTACTGGTGAATGTGGCCGAACGGGCCGAACCGACTATCTCCCCCCTTTATCCTCCCGTCGCGCCGACAACTGGTGCCATCATCGGCAGTGCGTGCCCACCAATGAGTGTAAGTTGCCTTGTGTGCTTATGTTATAATTAAAATTGGTAGTCAGAGTCCACACAGTAACACTACTAAAGTTGAGTGTGGCGAAGGCAGCTTTCCCGCGAGTGGGCGTGGTTTCAGCGCAGCCAGCGGACACGCCCCCAGCGTTTGAGAGCAGAGACTACTGCTAATTTTTTCAAGATTTTAAAAGCTTATTTTATGTTCTTGCCGGCTTTTTTTATCATTCAAATTTGGCTGGGTGACTAATAACACATTTGTCTGTGGTGTGACAAACTCAGAACACATACTTCATTTTGACTTTACAGGGACTTTAAGGATGTGTTGCAGTACTAATACACCTTCCATATTATTATTACAATGGCACATGAAAACATAAATACAACTTGTCAGTTAAAAAAAAAGTACTGCACGAAAGAATTCACTAACCGCACTCAAAAACAGCTTTCCGGCTCTAACTTTAAAACGGCTTGACGTAAAGAAGAAATGTTTTCGCGGGTCTGCATTGCGTGCTGTACGTGATGACGAAATTTTACGTAAATGACGTGAGTTGTTTTCAAGGAAATCTCTCCGTTTCATCCGTCCTGCGTTTCAATCGTCCCGGCTCTCCCCTATATGTATAGAGATAATCTCAGCTATTGTGTTAAGCTTTATATTTGTATATCTACACTGTATCTGGAAAATTATTCACAGCGGAGGACATTACAGTACGTTAACACAACATTCTGAAAAATGATGCTTTTGTTGCCTCTTTTGTAAAAGGCTGAGGATGTTGGTGCTAAAGCTAGCATGTGCTCCACAGTTGGACATGACTAATTATTGAGGTAATTTTTAAAAGCATATGTTTAAGAAAATATCACACAAACAACTTTTTGAAAACAAAATCTTTTATAAAACGTGACAAAACAAACAGTTACAAAAGTAAAAGAAACAAACACAATAAAAACAAAAACCCTTTCAAATACCCACTAAACTAACTTATTACTACTAAACTAACTTATGAATATATACACTAACTGAACTACTACTATTTAATAAAAACTGATTTAACTAATAAATTGAACAAAAAATACAACAAAACAAACTAATAATAAAAAAAAATTCTACTCTTCTTTGTAATTAATTGAAATCACGCGTTTTTTAGTATGGACAATTGTTAGGTGGACTGGCAGCTGGTCGAGTAGATCCTCAACGCTACCATGGTAGAGGTCTGTTGGGACATTGAACTCGAACTCTGTTAGGACATTGAACATTGAACATGTAAAATCCTCACAGAGGAGAGTGAGGCTGCCATCTTCCTCAGAGACCCCAATGACCTGCACCTCCACAGTCTCCACCTTCCTCTCAGCAGGCTGGATTTTAACAAAAATACAAATTTACATTCAGGTTTAGATCTTCAGAAAAACCCAATGAATGTATGAAGTAAATGCTATACATCAGTTATATCGCACCCTACTAGAAAAATGACATATTGCTATAGGAGAATTATAGCAACCATGTAACCAGCAATGAGAATGGTTAATGCTACAATTCTAAGAATAGGTTAATACATTTTTATTGGGTGCTTAACTTCATGTTAGACTTACACTATGCACATTTTTATATATTTCTAATAGGGTGGGGGTTTGTTACACGTGTTATGGATAGGGATGGACAATATTATATCTATAGTCTGATAGTCTGATTTGACTTAATGGTCTGACTCAAACATAACACTTGTAAATTAATATACATAAAAAAAAGAGAGATGTATAACAGACTATTGGCAAAAAATTTGTTGAAAAATGTTGGATATTGGCAAAAATCTAATATTGTGCATCCCCAGTTCTAGAGAAGCAGCTAATGTGTTTTGCACTGTGTACCTTCACAGTGGTGTAATTTGATGAATTCAGTTTCCCATTACCACTATCCCAGACCAAAACCTTGAGGTGTGTGAGCTTTTCCTCATCTCCGAGGTAGAGCTCACAAAAGGCTTCATCCCTCCAGAGGGAAACGTCCAGGAGCTTCTGACCACATCGTATGGACAGATCCAGGACGGGGACTGGGCTTCCCTGGACCTCTGCCATCCTCAGCGCTTGTATCTGCAGAATATAATAGCCCAATGGTTACATTGTGTAAGGGGTAAGTAATTCAGCTTTGGAACCGTGGTTGAGTTGTCTAGATAGTTGTGTGAGTAATATTTTTATGGTTCAGCTATATATATATACATATATATATACACTCACCGGCCACTTTATTAGGTACACCTGTCCAACTGCTCCTTAACACTTAATTTCTAAGCAGCCAATCACATGGCGGCAACTCAGTGCATTTAGGCATGTAGACATGGTCAAGACAATCTCCTGCAGTTCAAACCGAGCATCAGTATGGGGAAGAAAGGTGATTTGAGTGACTTTGAACGTGGCATGATTGTTGGTGCCAGAAGGGCTGGTCTGAGTATTTCAGAAACTGCTAATCTACTGGGATTTTCACGCACAACCATCTCTAGGGTTTACAGAGAATGGTCCGAAAAAGAAAAAACATCCAGTGAGCGGCAGTTCTGTGGGCGGAAATGCCTTGTTGATGCCAGAGGTCAGAGGAGAATGGCCAGACTGGTTCGAGCTGATAGAAGGGCAACAGTGACTCAAATAACCACCCGTTACAACCAAGGTGGGCAGAAGAGCATCTCTGAACGCACAGTACGTCGAACTTTGAGGCAGATGGGCTACAGCAGCAGAAGACCACACCGGGTGCCACTCCTTTCAGCTAAGAACAGGAAACTGAGGCTACAATTTGCACAAGCTCATCGAAATTGGACAATAGAAGATTGGAAAAACGTTGCCTGGTCTGATGAGTCTCGATTTCTGCTGCGACATTCGGATGGTAGGGTCAGAATTTGGCGTCTACAACATGAAAGCATGGATCCATCCTGCCTTGTATCAACGGTTCAGGCTGGTGGTGGTGGTGTCATGGTGTGGGGAATATTTTCTTGGCACTCTTTGGGCCCCTTGGTACCAATTGAGCATCGTTGCAACGCCACAGCCTACCTGAGTATTGTTGCTGACCATGTCCATCCCTTTATGACCACAATGTACCCAACTTCTGATGGCTACTTTCAGCAGGATAATGCGCCATGTCATAAAGCTGGAATCATCTCAGACTGGTTTCTTGAACATGACAATGAGTTTGCTGTACTCAAATGGCCTCCACAGTCACCAGATCTCAATCCAATAGAGCATCTTTGGGATGTGGTGGAACGGGAGATTCGCATCATGGATGTGCAGCCGACAAATCTGCGGCAACTGTGTGATGCCATCATGTCAATATGGACTCCCTGAGGAATGCTTCCAGCACCTTGTTGAATCTATGCCACGAAGAATTGAGGCAGCTCTGAAGGCAAAAGGGGGTCCAACCCGTTACTAGCATGGGGTACCTAATAAAGTGGCCGGTGAGTGTATATATATACACACAGGTCCTTCTAAAAAAAATTGCATATTGTGATAAAGTTCATTTATCACTGTTTTAATACTGATGATTTTGGCATACAGCTCATGAAAACCAAAAATTCCTATCTCAAAAAATTAGCATATCATGAAAAGGTTCTCTAAACGAGCTATTAACCTAATCATTTGAATCAACTAATTAACTCTAAACACCTGCAATAGATTCCTGAGATTACTCAAAACTGCAATCATGGGTAACGGCCGTTTCACACCGCAAGCATGAGCAGCGCGTGAGCAGCACGTCAGCGCAACTACATCGTCACTGCAGCTGCAGACGCGCGCGAGTATTCACACTGGAAGCGTTTGTACAGCGTCACAACAGCGGCTCCCAGGCTACATAGGCAAGCATTTCTTTACAAAGACTTTTGTTAAATTTGTTTTTAGAAGTTGGTCATAAACTTGATAGACTTGAAGTTTGTTCAAAGCCCAAACTGAATAATTAAAAACAAGCTTAATGGGTACATTTTACTATAAAATTCTCTTTTCTTTATGTTAGTCTTCATTTCCTTTTCTGACATACTGCAGTTCTTGTTAAAACACACTAGACATGCAAATTCTGTGCGTTTTGGGCATGTTTTGTGTGAAATCATATTCATTTTGTCCATCAAAAGTGTGCTTTCACTTTAATTGAGCGTGAGCAGCGCAGCAAAAATAGACTCAAAGCCGAAACCCCCGCTTCACTGCTGCTAACGCGCCGCTCCTGCTTGACGCTCACGCGCTGCTCCTGCTCGCGGTGTGAACGCTCTCATTGATTAACATGCAGCCGAAAAAAATACGCCCTGCTCACGCGCCGCTGACGCTTGCGGTGTGAAACGGCCGTAAGACTGCCGACCTGACTGCTGTCCAAAAGGCCATCATTGATATATGACGTCATATTTATGGAATTTCCAACTTTGATGTGATACCTTTAAAAATATATTAATGTCATATGCTTTTAGGCTTGCAGCTTCATGAGGGTGAGTAAATAAACCTGATTCTTTATTTTCATCTTCATGTAAGTGTCACACCACGGTCTGTCCAGCAGAGGGAGACTGAGAGCACAAGACCTTCCACATCTAATCCACTGCTCATTATTGATTCAATGAAATCACCTGTGCCTAGCTAGTTAGTGTGTTAACAGGTGTATATTTAAGGCTTGTATTTGATTGTATCTTTGCTCAAAACCAATTCCGAATGTTGATTTAGAGCTTTTATCAATTAAAAGATGTAACAGAAATATAGATATAACTAATGAATATTATAAATATAAGAACAACAAGTATAAAGATAGTATTCAGATTTTTACAGATGGGTCAAAGGACCTTCAATCAGATGCAACAGGGTCTGCGGTATACATCCCTAAATATGAGATGGGGATTAGCAAAAGGACATCTGACAATCTAAATGTTTATGCTGTTGAATTATATGCTATAGGTATCGCGTTAGAATGGATCGAACAATCTAAGGATAGCAATATTTTAGTATGTAGTGACTCTGTTTCAGCTCTTATGAGTATGAAAACTGGAAAAGCTAGTAGTCATCAAGAAATATTATATGAAATCCTGTTTATAAATTCAAGGGTATGTAGACAAGGGAAAAATATTATATTTATGTGGATACCAGCACATGTGGGCATACAGGGAAATGAGAAAGTGGATAGATTGGCAAAGAAGGCATCAAAAAAAGAGCATGTTGACATAGAAATTAAATTGTCCAAATCAGAAGGTAAGAGTCTAGTGTGGAAAAAGGCAATGGAAATATGGCAATACCAATGGGATCAGGAAAGTAAAGGAAGACACCTATACATGATTCAAAATAAAGTGGGTATTATAAGAGAGATGTCAAATAGAAGGAAAGAGCAAGTTGTGGTAACAAGACTTAGAATTGGACATAGTAAGTTAAATGGAACTCTTTGTATTTTAGGAAAACATCCCACAGGTCAATGTGATGAATGTCAAGAGGAGGAAACAGTCAGTCACATTTTTATGTCATGCAGGAAATTTAATCAGGAAAGGCAAGAGTTGAAACATAATTTACAAGAAGTTGGTATAGGACAATATAATATTAAAAATATACTAGAATATGGGAAGAGTGAACAAGGAAGTAAATATTTATTTTATTTTCTAAAGAGGACTGGACTGGAAAGACGAATATGAGTATGTAGTGACAACATAATAAACAGCAGATGGCAGTAATGCAACTTTATGGATGCCAACTGCCGTAAAACACCAAAGAAGAAGAAGAAAAAGAAGTATCTTTGCTCAGTCTTTAAGTTTTCTAGCCTAGTCTATGCGTTTGCCCATTTTGTCTGACCTGGATGACTTTTGCTCAGACCTTTTGACGAGCTTCCCTGGAAATCTTTGTTTAATATTATTGGACTCTTTTGACTGCATCATTCAGTGTGGATTTGTATCTTGCTCAACCCAGCACTAATGCTGGATCCTTTGTTTGTGCTCAGGAAGGAAAACTAAGTAAAGACTACCTGTTTTTTCCTTCTAAACCTGCCTCTTGTGATTATCTGCCAATTGGGTCCACACTCTTCGATTCCTAGACCTGACAGTGAGCGCCAGATGAATACAGAAGAACCTATTGCTAGATATTCAGTAATGACATTGAAATAACTCACTTTTTCCACCTGCCCTTGAAGACTTAGGTACTCTCCCCGGGAAAAGATGTCATCCTCCTCTCCTGTGATTGGGAGCGATGGAGGACACAGGGCCTCTCTGGCAGCCTTTTCTTGCTCCTCGCTGATCAGAAGTGGTGCTGCCCTGAATTTTGTGGATCCCCGGCCAAAAAAATATAAGTTTTGTCGGCCATATTTTTTTCCAATTGTAATATTTACAAAAAAAAAACTCAAAGTAGGGTGACTCCTTGTTATTTGCGCATACAAAAATGTTTTTCCCATCGCTTAAGGCGCTAGCTGATCTAGCCTTAAGTGATGTTATTTTGATTTTATTGCCAGCATCGGAAAAGGTAACTCCTCTCAACGTTATGTTTGCAACACATTTGCATTGGATTGGTGCTGGGCGCATGTATGGACTCTGTGTTGCCATCTGGGTAAGAGAAAAGTACACAAAATAGTTAAGAACACTCGTAACAAAGATTATATATTTAAAAAAATTTCCCAACTCAATGAATTATGCTGCATTTAAGTTCTGGGTGACAGTTGAGAGCTTGAGTTGCCATGGCAACCCTGGAGCATCTTTGGATCAACAGCCAACTCTTGTCTCCCTCTCTTTTTTATTGAAAAATAATAAAAAGACAAATCAAATCTGTTGCAGATCCTTCCTGGAGATCCACTCAATAGATTTGAATGGTCTCTTTATTATTTATCTTTTTTAACAAGAGAGGGAGACAAGAGTTGGCTGTTGATCCAAAGATGCTCCAGGGTTGCCATGGCAACTCAAGTTCTCAACTGTCACCCAGAACTTAAATGCAGCATAATTTACTTCAATAGGGATGTTCGCCGGAGTCAAATGTGACGTCACGATATGGGCGTGGCCGCGAACTGGTTGGCAGAAAGAACCAAACTCAATGCAGAAGGCCTGTGAAGAGAATGAAGATGAAATTCTCTAGTCGTGCATTGTGTACGTAATTTGATTTTTTGATCCAGCCACTTTTTATTTTACCCTTTTGTCTTATACAAATACAAATTAATAAAGGCTGGTTTGGTTTCTAAAGTACTTCTTCCAGCCTCCATGTATTGATGTTCATGGGTAGCCTGAATGGGTTCCGTTCAGACCTTAACATTAGGTATTTTACTGTAAGGTGTCAACAAGATTCAACAAGACATTTTCACCTGGCTATACCCAATGTTTAGATCTGTTTGGGTATTTATGCAAATTAGTACATACGTGATTAGATTAGGCACCGTTTCTATGTTAACAACAAATGTTAATAATGTTAATAACTGTTAACAACAAATGTTAATAATGTTAATAACAAATATTAATAACAAACAATTAAAAAAAAACTTGTAATACATTTTTTCTTTGTCTTGATGTAATCAACTCAGTACTTATCATGGTGATATCTGGGTTTAAATGTGTACCCATTCTAGACGCCTAATTGCAGAAATCCACAACTATCTTCTTTATTCAAGCTGTTTAGGTACGGTAGAAGGTTACTCTTATCGAACCTCTTAACACAGCCGATCTCACAGCACGATACAACCATTTGTCTTCTGTGTTTGCGCTGCGCAGCAAGCATTACTTTTCTTTTTGCCAACCAGAGCGCATGTAACCGCATCGTGACGTCACGGCGAAGATCCCTATATACTCATTATAACACCTTAATGCAGTGAAAAACCTTATACACATGTAAATACTACACAAGTGCAAGAAAACAACAACAAAACATTTCCAAGTTCCAAAAATCCCTGTACTGTCAAAGGAGTTTTTTGTCACTGCCTGACAGGACAATTCATTTTTTGAGGTAAATCTTTACTTTACAAGACACTTAATCAATGACTTTTAATAAATAAATAAACACATTACATGAATACATAAATAAATTCTTATTTGAAAGTCATTGAAAAAATGTGAAGTAAAGATTTACCTCAAATAATGTCCTCTCAGGCAGTGATAAAAAGTCCTTAGAGAAAATTGTTATAATTTTTTACTTTATACGTAACAAAATTTTTTTTTTTAAATATGAAGTAAAAAATAATAATTCTGTTTCATATAAATAAAAAAAGGAAGAGTAAATTAATTTAATATAATTTATAATGTATTGTGCAATTAACTTAATTTATTGTGAAATTAAGTCAACAATTATACATTCTATATCTTCCATCTCACCTTAGAATCTGCAGCTGGTTGTCATAGAAGAATGAGCTGTCTCTGGAGTCCTCCTGCGCAATGAAGTGGACTGTGGCTCCTGTGCGAGCTTTTAACGGACTCTGGGTGCGCGCATCTCCTGCGCGGTCTGTGAATGCGCGCGCGCGTTTTGATAAATATTTGTTACTTGTAATTTTGTTTATTTATTGTAATGGATATTTTACACTTGTGATTCATTTTATTTATTGTAATGAATATTTTTAGCTTGTAATTAATATTGTTTTAAATGAAAGGCTGTCAGCAGCTTTTAACGGACTCTGGGTGCGCGCATCTCCTGCCCTGTTATGTGTATCCTACTGTTAACGGACCTTTTTATGAATAGTTTTAACTTGTAAGGAATTCTATTTAAAATAAATCCCTGTTAAACTGTATTTGACTTGCTATTCATTGTTTTATTAAATTAAATTAATTTAATTAATTAATTACAGATTAAAACCGATCTGACGAAACCATATGTCACACGGATTTTTTTTTACTGACTTCTGACAAGTAATTAAACCAATAGGAGCAAATTGTGAACAGCTAATTAGCTGCCATACTTCAGAGTTTTCATTTATTTATTCACTTATGAGTTTTTCTTATATTTCAATTAATTGTTTTGCTGGTGGATAAATTAATTGTTATTATTTACAGCATGTTATCAATTAATTGATTATAAGTGTAGGCTAGGGTTTTAGTATTTAAAGTTCATGTAAAAGCAATAAAAAAAAAATCTAAACATTATAATTGTTAGAAATGTATCGAATATAATGACTGGCCAATGGGATCGTTAAATGTTGTGACCAATGAGCTGAGCTAGCTACACATGGAAATTTAACATTGAATATGTTGAAACAAAGTGTACAAAGGTAATTAGCCTTATGAGAATGGTCACTGGGCATAATTGGGGAGCTGACAGGCTGTCTTTGATGAACATATATAAAGCATTGATAAGATCAACTATTGATTATGGCTGTATAATATATAGCTCAGCTTGTAAGACATCCCTCAAGAAAATTGAAAGAATGCAATTTAAGGCTTTGAGGATTGCCCTTGGTGCTTTTAAAACAACTACAAGTGCTTTATTAGTTGAATCTAAGGAAACCCCTATTAATTTAAGGTATGAGAAATTATCACTAACTTATTGGGTAAGGTTAAAAGGAAGTTTCAACAACCCAGCTCTGTACTTAGTGATTGTTGGGAATATTTTAAAAAGTCCAGAGGGTTTGGTTGGAATATTGACAATTTAGTAAATAATTATGGATTAAAAGAGTTGAAGTATGGCCCAGCATTAGCGTTAAGTTGTGTTCCTACATGGCTGCTTCCTGTTCCAGAGGTAAATATTAATTTATTAGCAGGAAAAGGTGAGCATCACACTAAGCAAAATTTTACTGAAGCCTGCTTAAGTTATTTAAATACTTCATATTATGGATATTTGAAAATATTTACAGATGGCTATAAAGAATCCAAGGGTCATTGTAGTATTGGAATTTATATTCCAGAATTTGGAAAAAGATATGGGTATAGAGTGACCATTTATCAGTATATTCAATAGAGATGACTGCAATAATTACTGCCCTTAGGTGGGTTGAAGAGACTAAACCTCTGAGATCTGTTATATGTACTGACTCTATGGCAGTATTACAAAGTTTTATAACAGACAAGGCAATACGTGAAGATTTAATATTAGAAGTAAAGCATCTTCTTTTAAATCTTATAAGCCTTGGATTAGTGGTACAGTTCTGTTGGATTCCAGGACATTATGGAATTGATGGCAATGAAATTGCTGATAAGTTAGCTAAAAAAGCTCTGAAATTAGACCAAGTACAAATTCACATTCCATTGGGTAAAGGAGATGCTAAAGCTTTAATTAAATCACAGATTATACTAAGGTGGCAAGAAGAATGGGAGTTAGAGAATAATGCCAGACATTATCATAGGAACCAGAACTGTGTTGGAGGGAAAAGAATCACCTCATTGGGTCTTAATAGGCATGAAGAAGGTATGATAACCAGATTGAGGTTGGGCTACACAGGCCTTGATTCCACTTTATCATTAATAGGTAAAAGTAATGGCATATGCTCTGAATGTAAAGTATTGGAGGATGTCAACCATGTTTTATTTAAATGTAAGAAATTTGAAAAATTCAGACAGAAATGGAAATGATGCAGGAAATTATATTCATAATATTTTACAGGAGCAAGGAATGCAGGGACAAAGAAGCAAATATTTAATTATATATCTTAATGATACTGGTTTAAGTAGAAGAATTTAGATTTTTTTTTAATTATTTTTATTTTTTTAATTTATGATTTGATGTATCTTTTGCCAACGTCCTTTTTACACACTCCTGTGTAGTAGTCCAGTAGGTGGCGGTTTATATCGTAAAGATATGATCTGCCATTAATCAGAAGAAGAAGAAGAAGCTGAGCTAGCTCATCTAGCGGTCATCTGTGGCATTCTTCCGGTAAGTGGCCGTTTCTCAATATGCGTTCTTGTCCGTACTTGTGTTCTTGTGGAACGTCATCAGTCGCTGCCCAAGTACTGTCCCAATTCAAAGTTCACATCTAGCCAAGTCCAGTTCAAATCCCCGGATGTGTTCTTGATCCGCCGCTCTTACCGAGGATGCATCGAGAGGTGACTTGTGCGAACTTGAGGCAGCCATGTATCCCAGAATGCATCTCGCACCAACCAGCAAGCGTCAATACCAGAGGAGAAAACCCGCGTAATATCAAAATACTACTGCTATTGTGTCATGAAATGTAATTTTAAGAGTGTTTCAGGCGAGAATGTTGTTGTTTAAAGCTCAAATCTGTGCTCTATCTCTAACCCCGACTGGAACAGCTTTTCCTCGGCTAGTGCTTCTGACGTGTGCCACTGGCTCTGGTATCTCTAGTCTAGTGGATAAACATGACGTATATTCGTCTTGTGTCGATCTTTGGTCTCACTCATTAATCTATATTTGTTATAGGCAAATCGTTTTGGCTGAGGGCAAAGTGAAGTTTCATAACTTTATATATTTAGGCTATTTAACTTTAACTTTGTAGCCTAATTGTTTGCTTAATTTCTCATTGTAAGTTAGCTTCTTACTTATACCTTTATACTGGATATTATTGATCAGTAAAAACGACATTTAACAAAAAGAGACAGGGTTGTGTAATTTTATTTTATATAGGCTACTAGATATATATATATTTTTTTTATTTTAATATTCTCCCCAGCTAACAAAATAAGGTCCCCAGAACGGCCGGGGACCTTATTTTGTTAGCTGGGGAGAATGTTAAAATAAAAAAATTAAAAAAGGCCTGTGCGAACGTCCCCCCGAACGTCCCCGTGTAGGGTCCGCTTAATGTCCCGCGGACTTTTGGGAAGAGAGGACGTTCCCAGGACCACCAGCGGCCATTCGGGACGTTTAGGGGACTTTTGCTTAATAATATATTAATTAAATAAAAATATTTTTTAAATAATATTCATTATTCTTATTAAATAATTCATTTTATTTTACTTTCGGCAAGCCAAAGAAAACAGACACGTGAGAAATGTTTTGTCAAAAGCCTCGAATCTTTTTTGTTTTGTTTTTTGTTTATAACTTCAACTTTGTTTAATTTCCTCTGTCTTTTTGACTGGAGCAAAAAAAAAAAAGCTCTATTACCGTGGTGGCGGGCGGTAATGCATCGCGCATTACTCAGCTTGTTTGCCAACTGCAAATAAAAACTAACGAAGAAGAATATAGCTCTTCTTCTTCGTCGCTGTGGTCATCGACGGTTGTGGTCATAGAAATGTATATAAAGGCTAGATGTCTCGTCCGCGCTGTTGGCCAATGGAGGTCGACATCAGCACCTGGCGGCCATCTAGTCACAGGCTGCTCGCTCACTCGTAACAGTGTGTTTATGGAGCATGTACTTTTTAAATAATCATAACTTGCTCAATTTTCTACCGATTTTCAAATGGTTTGGTTCGTTATAAACGTCAGAGATGTAGTTATGACACTGCACACTTATGAATAATTATGTATTAATTATGTAAACATCCATTATAGGCTAGTATTATAGCCACGTTAATAACGTTAGTAAGAAACCAAACCGTTTGTAAATCCGTCCAGATTTCAGAGATAAGAGTATTTGTGTTCGTGCACATAACTCACCTTACATTAACCTTGCCTGTGACAAGATGGTGGACGTTCGCACCTTGCCTTGCCAGTGATGACGATAGAGACTCCGCCGTAAGACATCTAGCCTTTATATACATATTTATGGTTGTGGTTGTCCATCAGGGGCTGATGGCTTACATCCATTTAGCAGTAAGGAAGGAGTGAAGAGCAGATGAGAAAAGGGGAGCACGGATGCCAAAATGTAAGAGAATAAGATTTGCATTTAATCTTTTTTGCATCTTAGGTTTGTGATCAGAAACACTTATACTTTCTTTGGTTTATACTTTATTCTTTCAGTGGAAGAAATTTCCAGAGATGAGCGGAGCATGAGTAAGAGAAGTTTCGACAAAAAGAGGTAGGAGAAAAGTGACTAGAAGTCAAACAAATAAAGAACCGTAACATAATAATATATGGTTATGTGTTGTTTATCATACTGTGCTATTTCCCAAAGAAATATAATATAAATTTAGTAAATGATATTCGATTCAGACTCTATTGAAGAGCACATTTACTTGGCACTGCAGCATTTGCTGTTTGCTAGTAGAGCAGCCTAAATTATTATGGCATGGATTCTGAAAAAATGCTAATTTGTTATGCTATGCACAAACTAAACAGAACTGAACTCTTAAGATTAGTAATGATGTTTACACGAAATTCCAATTTTACCTATGTAGGCTAACTTAAAAATAGTCAGATAATGGTTGCCTCTTTTTAGTTGCCAGGGGTGAAAATGAGTCATCCTTAACATTTTTGGTGTTTTGGATTCACTACAGCTGGAGAACAATTAAATACAAAATAGGCTCTACCACGTGATTATTATTATAAAAATGTTTACTGAGTAACTATAATTTTAATATGTCATAATGATCATGTTACAATGTACAAATGGGTGTTTTAATGTGGAAAAAAAAATTATCTGAAGTAAAAAAAAAGTGTACGGTCTGCTCTCCCCAAATTTTGGACAGTTGAAATGAAAATAATATTTTTGTTAATTACATTTGGAACTCCATTACGCGTTTGGTAATCCATTTTAAAGTGTGTAACCCAAAAGCTATAATGCTGACAAACAGGTACAAATATAATATTCTATCTATCTGTTTTTAACTGCTAGAATTAAATGTTATAATGCACTTGCCTGATTTGCTGTTTTTGCACGATCTGGGGCATGTTTCAGGATCACAGCAATCATTTCCTCCACACTCTGGGTTTTTTGGTGTGGATATGCTTTACTGCAGGCACCTTGATTCAATACAGAGATCACAGGTATTAAAACTTGCACTCAGATAGATGTTGAAAGTTATATTAAAAACGCTTGTTTTTAAAAAATACCATGCTCTGAACGCTATGCACTGAGAACTAACAACTTATACATTTACAATGAACTTATTTACATTCCAAATACTGAGATCTTGTGGACTGACACAGATATACATTATTAGTCATTAGTGGCAAGTTTTGAAACTTACGTATGATCACATCATTAATTAGGAGCTGCTGAAATTTAAGCTTTCCCTTTCTCCCTTTGTAGCTGTAATGTTTCCATAAGGAGTTATCTCCAATTTTTTTTTAACATCCTTCTTATTCCATCTCCCAAGGTGCCTCCACTCTGAAGACAGATATCGAATCTACAAACAACAAAAATCAGCAATTAATCACAAGAATGGATTGTTTTTTAAAGTATTTCAGTTACTTGTGTTGTGGCACTACCATCTTCTTTCGAAAGTCAGCATCCTTTAGCTTGTCACACAGCTCTTCTAATTCCTCCACAGTCTTAATAGGTTCCTCTAGAACCTCTGTGAGATCAGAGACAGAGGTACTTGGCTGGCTCATATTCTGCATTCGGACCGCTGATGTGATATTTTCCTGGATTTCGTCCAGTTTCAGTATGATTCTCCTCTCCAAATTCTCAAATAACTTGTATATTTCTGTCCAGAATTTGTTTTGAAACATTAATGACATTACTAACTACAGCAATGAAAAAAATTAACACATACGTCTGTTTGGGAGACAATGAATAAAATTGACTGTAAGATAATTATGATGAAATGAAATAGTTACCATCTCGAAAAGATTGTGGATCATTCACACTTCCTAACAAGTCACAAAAACATTATTCAGATCAATATCTGTATCCATGTGTCTAGTTATCAAAAATAAAACGGTTTTAATGTACCTTGATTCTGCCAGCTGGCAGAAGTTGACTGATGTGGCTGCAGTTGTGATGTTGAAGGAAATGGAACTGTAAACACATAAAATAAAATAAAAAAGTAAAAAAAGTTAGTCCAACAGTTGCACTTTTGTGTATGCTTGAGCTGTAGTTTTTTTATTTTATTTGTTTAGCCATAAAAATGTTATTAGCATATGTGTAAATCATGTGACTATACTTTTGAAAACAAGTAGCCTATACAGTATTATACCACAAATGCTGGAGTATTCCTTTAATTCAATGGAAGTATAACTATATGACTGAAAACATTTAAATGCACTCACAGCGAGGTGCTTCAGGCAACATAGATCTTTTTGCATTTTTTGTTATTGGTTGTTCCTCATCTAACATAGGGGAAAAAAACAGTCAGTAGAAAAATCATAATAGAATAAACATATGAAAGTAAATCAGAGTGATTTTACCTTCATCAGGCTCCTCAGCTAAAAAACAACAACAACAACAACATTAACTTATCTTTGAAAGTTTTTTTTTTTTTACATTTCTAAATGTGTAGGCCTTCTTAAATTGGGTCATTTTTGCACAACATAGAAATTGCTCATTAGATTATCTAACATTTTATTATAATCAAATATTCAACGGTTACATTTTTTAACCCTCTACTTACACTCAGGTGTAATTGCTGTTGATCTTGACCGTTTTTTTTGGTTTTCTTTGCTCTCAAGCTGGAAATCTCATCCCTGCTGTTTAACCATTTAACAATATTAACCTCATATTTAATAATGGATGCAATGACAATAACATACTGATTTCACCTTGTGATGATTCACTGTCCTCCTGAACTGTAAAATAAAATGATAATTTAAAGAAAATATGTATAGACTACATGCATTTTGACTTTCCTTGATCATTTCAACTTCATTTGTTTTATGCTGTATTTATACGTACAGTGTTGTGTCTGTTGTGCTCTTTTATGCTGTATTTATACGTACAGTGTTGTGTCTGTTGTGCTCTTTTGGGCTGGATTTCTTCTTCTGCAAGAAACAAAGTTAAAACTGAAATTGTCTTTCAATGTGACAAACCATACGTTATTTACAGATCACAGATTGAATACCTCTAAATCGTCTTGGTGGGATGATCTTTCGTACAGTGTCTTCATCAGACTCCTCAACATGAGAGGTTTCCAGTGCTTTTTGGGCCCGGTATCTTGCCAGGTTGTAACTGTCTGTTCTCAAAATAGCACAACTTTTGCTTAATATACATTATATAAACAATTTATATTTTATGAATGGTTGCCAGTATTTGTTGAGCTTGAAGATAGTATTGGGATTGTTTTTTATACTTTACCTGTGTCAGAAAATACTCTTACTGCATATTTAGTCCAGAAGTGTTCATCTCGAATGGCACATTTTTGGACCTTGGTCCCAACATTTGAATTGGGCCAATAGCAAAACAGTACCTTTCAGACAGAAACAAGGATGTTTGCTTAATGTTTTCTGTATATAGTTGACTTTGTTTTAATGTTTTTCATTTACGTATTATAAAAATATATATTTTGTCTAAATCTTACCCCATCGATCCACTCTAGCCACGAGGATGGTGCTACCTCGACCTCATTTTGCTCTATGAAATTGAGTACTACGTAGCGCAGATAAACCTGTAAGTAAAATTCAGATAACTCTGTAAGTTCAGCTTGCAATACACAAATTGAATGTACACAATTACCTATTAATAGACAATTATTGGCTACTTTCTCTAACCTCATATTTAAATTATGTTTTTCCAATGATGTTTCTTGTTGTAATGGAAACATCTAGGTTTTCACAAGTTAATGGCGCTGGATAGCAAATCACTAGAAGACTGTAGGAGGCAGGAACTCATGGAGCAAATCTTCAGAAGGCAGAGACTCACAGGGCAAAGCAGGACCCAGACACTCAGGGATGAAGCCAAAGGTGTTAGACACTCAGAGGGCAAAGCTTCAGGAGGCGGAAACTCAGGGATGAAAGATGTAGAGACTCAGGGGATGAAAGGAATAGTTCAAGTATGTATTTTCACCAAAATTGTCATTCTCTCATCATTGTCACACTCTAGAAAGTATGAAGAATGGACACCACAATTTTGGTCCCATAGTTTTCCTCCACAATGAATGCCCTCCTCTGAAGTGACTGTCTTTATAAGCAGAGCATTTGAGAATGCCTAATGTTAGCCGTGTATGTTCCGTAGAGACGTGAATCACACGGTGTCATCAGATATGGCTGTAGATTTGTGTACACTCTGCATAACACTGTGTTGTCTACTACTTCTGATACCACCTCGCAACATTGTTCAGGGCTTAAAACAAACACATTGTTTGGGCACTTGAATGACATCAAGTTTGTCTTGCTTTCCATCTTGGACTTTGATGTTTCCTCCAGGCGATTTGTAACTTGTGCCAAAATATTTTTCCCAGAGCGTACCATTTTCTTCATCTGATGAAGATAGCTCTCAAATTTAAATGCACTGCAGCTGTCAGGGCTGCCAAAGTTTTTGGCATCTTCTGCAAGGTGCAGCAAGGAATGGACATTGTAAACCAAAAATGTCTCTCCATACAGCTCCCGTCCTCTCTCCACAAAATATGTCAGCAGCAGGTACTTGTGACTTTGTAAGGTCTGGGCTCACTAAAATACAAAGAGCCGTGCTGAAACACAAGAAGTGTTCATACAGCCGATCGTTGAGAACTCCCTTTAGAACGATCTTCCCTGTATATAAAGCAAACTGTCTGAACTCTGTTGCTTTCCAGCGTTCAATTTCCTTCAAACCCCTTGGCTTCCTGGCAAAACAATCAGGAATGGACTTCTTTAGTGTCACCAGCCTCTCGCTTACACTGGTCACATCTCCTGATGACATCCGGAAATCTGTTCTACCTCTTGTCCACAAAAGCAGCAACTTTTTCATTACCCCAAGACAGCTCTGGTGCATATAATCTATGGGGAAGGATTTGATCATGTCAATCGGGAGGACAGAGAAGGGTGAGATCTGCTCTTCTTGATGGTGTTCAGGTTGCCAGCACTCTCTGAATGATTCATCTGTCCTCATGGTCAGGTTATTTGTTTCAGGATATGTAATCCGACCATTCCAGGATCCCCTCTGGTCGCATCTATCGCACCCATAGTATCCAGAGAACTGCTTTACACACTTGACCATAGCTTTTGCTGGAGCATCACAGGTAATACATCTTACTTTGATGTTTAAGCATCTGCTTCCCCAGGTTAGACCATCCTGGATTAGTTCTCCCAATTCCTGAACCGTGTCATTAACAAAGTTTAGTGTTTTTGGTTTGGATGCAGCAGTGGATATGCAGAGGGGGAAAATGCATTCAGGTGACAGGTTTATGGAACAGAGAACTGGCCAGAGGGATATGTTTGAGCTCTTAAATAATGGTAGCCCATCAACATTCATCGAAATGTCAAGTGACTGCAGATGGTCTGTCACAGATGCAGGATATCTGCTCAGATGTTTTGAGAGCTGATCTGCCACATTAAACTTTACACTCTCGAGACCATCTATGTTGGAAAGCTCATGGTGGTTCTCGTTTCCAAAGAGTGTCCTTGCAGTTTGGGGGAGTTCTTCATGTCCATGTTTTTTAAGTATTTTTAAAAGAGCATCCACAGCATTATGTTATTATGTTTAATTAGAAATACACATGCCCATTCTGAAAGTTGTTCTCTGAGCATGGGTATACTGTCTTGTTCACTCTCAGAACTTGACAGGGATGGATCTGAAAAAAAAAGATTTTCCTCCTCAAAGAGCTGGTTGTGACTAAAACTGTCAGTTTCAGGAATGCTGGCCATCTCAACTGAACTGACAGTTTCTTTGTTGGCTGCTGCTGCCTTATGTGCCCTCGACACTCTAGCCCACGTGTTGTTGTACTGCCTCCTACGTTCTTTCGATGTCATCAAGCTACTGTACTGGTGTCTCTGCCAATGAACCAATAAATTAAGTTTTTCAGGACACTTGTAGATTTAACATGATCTTTACTTAATATCCTAATGATTTTTGGCATAAAATTTTGTTTGATAATTTTGACCCATACAATGTTTTGTTGGCTATTTCCACAAATATACCCGTGCTACTTAAGACTTGTGATACAGGGTCACATATGTTATATGTTCTATGGAAAAAAGTTTTACACAGCTGTAAACAAGTTCTGATACTGCCCTCTAACCGGTAGGCGTGGCTTTCTCAGTTCGGTCGTTAAGTCTGACGTCATGCGTGACGTTTAGCCTCTTACGGGTCCAAGCGCTCCGCACGTCCAGATCCAATAACAATAGCGGAACCTGGTCATTTATTTACGATCACATCCTCGTTTAGTGAGGCACCCTTGCCGGTGAAAGTATCTTCATTCGTTTAAGATTTTTAACTTACCTTATCAACTGCAGTCATTTCCTCTTTTTTCTGGTCACAGGGAAAGCCGGTAGCACCTCATTGCAGTACACGAGATCCAGGGGGTGGAGTCAGATCCAGATCTAAGGAGTGGAGCTGGAGCTGGGTAGGTTTAGGGGTGGGTTTAGGGATCATGGGGTGGAGCTGGGTAGGTTTAGGTACACTACCGGTCAAAAGTTCGGGGTCAGTAAGATTTTTTATGTTTTTAAATGAAGTCTCTTCTGCTCACCAAGGCTGCAATTATTTGATAAAAAAACAACAAAAAAAAACAGTAATATTGTGAAATATTATTACAATTTAAAACAGTGGTTTTCTGTGTGAATATATAGTGAAGTGTAATTTATTCCTGTGATCAAAGCTGAATTTACAGCATCATTACTCCAGTCTTCAGTGTCACATTTTTAAAATTATTATAATATGAAATTATTATAATATGATGCTCAAGAAACATTTATGATTATTATCCATGTTGAAAACAGTTTTTTACATTTTTATTTCAGGATTCTATGATGAATAGAAAGTTCAAAAGAACAGCATTGATCTGAAATGGAAAGCTTTTGTAACATTAATCACTACCATTCAAAAGTTTGGGGTCAGTAAAAATGTATTTTTTATTTTTGGGGGAAAGAAATTAGAAAATACTTTTATTCATCAAGGATGAGTTAAATTGATCAAAAGTTATACAGTAAAGACATTTATAATGTTAGAAAAGATTATATTTTAAATAAATGCTGTTCTTTTGAACTTTCTATTCATCAAAGAATCCTGAAATAAAAATGTAAAAAACTGTTTTCAACATGGATAATAATCATAAATGTTTCTTGAGCATCATATTGGGGGAAATTATTTAATGTAAACAATTACATGGTATCAGATCTTGTTGATCATTTTAAAAACAGTACAATTGTTATAGTACACACATAAACTGGTTTAGGTGTCTCTTTGTAATATAATCTGTAAAGAATAATTATGAAGGCCGTTTTAACAGAATATTGAGTAGTAACCCGATAATCTGTAAAAAAAAATTAAAAATAACAATCATTATAAAAGCCATTTTAACAGAATATTTAGTAGTAACCCAGTATTAAGAAAATACATATTTTTTTTCATAGTATCTTTATTATTTTTAGTAAAACCAGCAACCACAGTTAGCCGGGGCTTTTTCTTCTATTTTTACCATGGTTTGTTTGCAGTAAAATCATAGTCAATCTTTATAAAGAAAAAAAAAAACGTGGTTTCTGCATAAAATCCATTATCAAGTTAGGGATTTTAAGGAACACAAACCAGCGAACGTTACAAAGCGGACCAAATGCGGACGTAAATGGACGTCCTCGGAACGTCCCACACCGAACGTCACAAAGCGGACCAAATGCGGACGTCCTCGGATCGACCCATACCGAACGTCACAAAGCGGACCAAATGCGGACGTAAATGGACGTCCTCGGAACGTCCCACACCGAACGTCACAAAGCGGACCAAATGCGTACGTCCTCGGAACGACCCATACCGAACGTCACAAAGCGGACCAAATGCGGACGTAAATGGACGTCCTCGGAACGTCCCACACCGAACGTCACAAAGCGGACCAAATGCGGACGTCCTCGGAACGACCCACACCGAACGTGACAAAGTGGACCAAATGCGGACGTAAATGGACGTCCTCGGAACGTCCCACACTGAACGTCACAAAGTGGACCAAATGCGGACGTCCTCGGAACGACCCACACCGAACGTTACAAAGCGGACCAAATGCGGACGTAAATGGACGTCCTCGGAACGTCCCACACCGAACGTCACAAAGCGGACCAAATGCGGACGTCCTCGGAACGACCCACACCGAACGAGACAAAGTGGACCAAATGCGGACGTAAATGGACGTCCTCGGAACGTCCCACAGAACGTTACAAAGTGGACCAAATGCGGACGTCCTCGGAACGACCCACACCGAACGTTACAAAGCGGACCAAATGCGGACGTAAATGGACGTCCTCGGAACGTCCCACACCGAACGTCACAAAGCGGACCAAATGCGGACGTAAATGGACGTCCTCGGAACGTCCCACACCGAACGTCACAAAGCGGACCAAATGCGGACGTAAATGGACGTCCTCGGAACGTCCCACAGAACGTTACAAAGCGGACCAAATGCGGACGTCCTCGGAACGACCCACACCGAACGTTACAAAGCGGACCAAATGCGGACATAAGTGGACGTTCGGAACGTCCGGGGGACGTCCCTTGTTGGGTCCTGTGTAAGCGAAGTGGACTGTCTTTATAAAATATCTTCTTATTAAACTGTCTGTACACTTACAACGTTCTCAATGCTTCAGTTTGCAGGTAGGGACGCTCATTATGCTAACGTGTTAGTATTGGCCCAGATAGCACACGTACGTCTGCAAGATTCAATTCAATTCAATTCAATTCAAATTTATTTGTATAGCGCTTTTCACAATACACATTGTTTCAAAGCAGCTTTACAGAAAGTGCATTAGAAATGTACATAGAAAATACAGTTAGTTCATCATGTATTAATTTAGGGCATAACATTTCGCCGGCGTTGAGTCGTCTCTTCACAGGCGTCGAGTCGTCTCATCACAGGCGTTTAGTCGTCTCATCACAGGTGTTGGATCATCCGAAGTCTCCGTGAGAGGCTGGATACAAACTGGAGCTGACGAACGCTAACTTGCGTCCCAAGATAACAGCAGAAAGGCAGATGAGAAATAATTAGCATAGCTGATGTTCATAATATTAATGCATTCGATCTGATTCGGCAGTAGTATAAAAGGTAAGCATTATGTGAATGCTTGGTTAAAGAGATGCGTCTTTAATCTGGTTTTAAACTGGGACAGCGAGTCTGAGCCTCGAACAATATCAGGAAGGATATTCCAGAGTTTAGGAGCTAAATGTAAGATGTCTGTTAAAGATCACTTCATCTGGAAAGCATCTGCTGTTTACTAACATCTGATAGACATCTTTAAGATGTCAGTTTAACAAACATTCTAAATCATTACATCTTAAAGACATCTTCTAAACGTCTATTTGACATCTAACAGGAAATGTCCTATAGACGTATTGCAGATGAGCAAACACCCTAAAAAATACGTCTTCCAGATGTAAACACACACATCAAATAGACGTCTCCGGGATGTACGTGTGGTATCAGGGGGGCTATTTTGAGCAGTATGAACATCAACAGAAAAGGAAGAGAGCAGGGATTGATACATACTCAGGTATAACAAACCTCAAACTGACAGAACACAACCATTACATCTAGTTCCCCCAAGTTAATTTACATACTACATATCCATGCCAGCACCATATGTATGGCCCTCCTCCATCTCCTGCTGGTGTCTTTTCACTTTTTTGGCTGTGCTTACACTTTTACGGCTCCGTTTTGCACAAATAGATTTCAGTTCAGCTTTTAATATGCTGCAGCCACATCTCTTAGTTGCAAGGCTGAATGATTTTAAAGTTCATCCACTTATTATAAAATGTTTTTTTTGATCAATCACAGGCAGCAGGTTAGTGTTAATGGAACACTATCTGAATTCAAAACGTTGAGCACAGGAGCCCCTCAGGGCTGTGTTAGTTCACCGGTTTTGTTCACGTTATATACAGGTGAGTGCAGAAGGCGTTATTCTAATAACCACATCATTAAATTATTGGATGATGGATGAAAAAGGATGAAAAAGAAAGAGGACTTGTCTGAATATCTTGCAGAAATTAGTAGGTTTGTGAATTGGTGCGAGGACAACCACCTAGCTCTAAATGTCAGTAAGACAAAGGAGATGGTGTTTGACCCTAGAGGAGTTGGTGATCACAGGCCTGTGATTATCCACAATGAAACCATCATACAGGTCCCTTCATATAAATATATTGGCGTCTCCTTTGATAATTCATTGACATGGAATATCCATACAGATAATCTTTGCAGTAGGTTACAACAATGGTTGCACTTCTTTCGTCGTCTGAGACTTTATGGTGTGGATCAAGGGTTTATGATCATTTTCTATCAGGCAGTCTTCGAGAGCTTAATTAGATAATAGCATTACAGTCTGGTTTGGTAATCTGTCTGTACAACATAGAACTAAATTGTTTTGGTGTTGGTCCGGTGTTAAATTATTGGTGTGAAAGAACAGACATCATTGCAGATTATTTATGAAAAGGCAACTTTAACTCAAGATAAAAAGATTGTCTGTGATCCATCTCATGTTTTGCTTAAAGAGTATGAGTTGCTGCCCTCTGGGAGGAGGTTTAGAGCTCCTCGATGTAGATTGAATTGATTTAAAAACTGATTTTTGCCGGTGTCTGTAAAGATGTTAAATAGTGGTGGCATGGAGCTATAAAGTTTTTTTTTTTTTTTTTTTTTTTTTACTATTTCTTGTTGATTATTGTGTGTTATTTGTGTACTGACTGCAGCATGCGTGATGGCCCAAGACAAATTTCCTCTTGTGGAATAATAAAGTTTTACCTTACCTTACCCTGACCTTTACCCCCTAACTTACGCTCAGCACTCAGTTTCCTTAACAATTTCATGTCCAGGGTATGGGTTGAGCGCAACCCACACCCGTCGCTATGGGCGGGCCATAGGGGGCCGGGCCCACCCCAAAAAATGCTTGTGGGGGTGCATTTAAAAAATAATAAATTTTATTTTAAAAAATAATAATATAAAAAAAAAAAATTTACGTTAGAAAATTTCAGACTCGTGTGCGAAGGACCTTTAGTCCTATAGAAACTCGCTTCAGTTCGTCATGGATATCCGTAAGTGGTTGAAAAGCCCACAAACAGCGCTGACTCCACTCCACTCACTGTCCCCATCTGACAGCATCTCTGTTTAGCACAGCTGATGCTGAGACACAGACCTAGCCAACATTCCTCTTGGCTGCCTCCTGCTCCATGGCCTTACTTGACCCTGAGAAATGTTTTGCACAGTCTACATGACTCTCCTTCCAGCTTTCAAATTCCTCCTGTGTAACCTTACCACCTCACCTAGCACACTCGCTCAGGGTACAAGCATGGCAGTAGGACAGCACCTCAAAGTCCACCAGCCCAGTGAGGATGTCGATGCACACACCAATGCCGTAGTGGGACGAGAAGCCTCTCTTCTGCCAGGTGCCATCAAAAGACACACTGATATTTTTTATGGCATCCTCATCCTCCCTTACTATCTCGGCCACATCAGGGTCAATATCTGCGTGTGCCTGCCTGATCTGGTCCCTGGTTCTCTGCAGTGACTCCAAGCCTCTCTCAATTTCAGCGACTGAAATTAAATGTATAGTTTATTACTAACTGGTCATCCATATTATAAACCACAAATAGATGGAGGCCATAATCTATAATGCCACAAATGTTAGAGAGAGAGAGAGAGAGAGAGAGAGAATATATATATCTATGTGTGTGTGTGTTTCGTTTTCTCTGAAAGATTTTTACACGCATATCTTTCGACATTTTGAACTACCGCGGAAATGTCAGAGCGCGTCACGTGACGCTTCTGAGCGAATCACTTTGTCAGAAATTGGCATCAGCCAATGAGATTGCGCATTTCGAGTTAAATGGCCCATTTTACTTTCATGATTGGTTGCTGATAAACAGGAAATGACCATATTTGGATCTGACAGCATTGAAGAGGAGAGAAAGAGCTTTCCAACGGTATATGTGATGACGGGGTGGCGAGCAGCTGGATCATTTAGAATGCCAACTTTTGATGAATTTAGGCGAAATATACAAACACAAACAAGGTGTTGTAAAATAAAGACCTAAATGTGTATTTTGGACTTTTTTTCAGCATCAGACTAGATTCACAGTCTCTGATCTTCACTTCTGAGTTTCCTGCTGCTGTACCTGGATATTGTAGGTATTTTATTATTGTTTCTAAACTGGTTATTGAATCTTGTATCTACATTTACATTTAATAACCACGGAATATGGAATATCATTTTTCTGAAAATTGGAGAAACTGAACAGGCTTTAACAGGTGAACATTATTCCTTTATACAGCAAAAAATATATTTTAAACAAAATTGTGCATATAAAAGAACATTATCAACAAGATCAAAGACAGACCACAAGTTCATATCCATCCAACCCTTATAGAAGACTGATTTGTTACTTTTCAGTATGGTAATTTTAATAAAGAAAATCTGGGGAAATGTTCACCAAATTTCATAACCATTCAGAAGAAATTATTTTAACTATTTTAATTTAAGTTTTCCTTCAGGACAAAATCAGTTTTATCATCACTGTAATCCTTTGCAGTCATTAACCTTTAATATAATGCACTATAATCAAATAAAGTTGAAATTCAATTATATATGCCCTTATATTCTGTGGAGAAACTAAGAGGAATAATATGGATATATTGTGATACAGTTTTAGTTAATACATTAAATTATTTATTTGAAATCACATATTTAATTTTGATCAATAAAGTCTTAATGAGTTTAAAATATTTAAAAGTTCTTTCCCAGCCTTTGTTAAATGAAGAACAACATAGTTTAATTTATCTATGATTGAGAATATCACAAATTGCATTTGTTTATTATAATTGCATTTCACACTTCCTTTCATTTATAAGCTTTCGAAAAATCGTCGAAGTTTTGGGAATCTGTGATTCATCCTTATGAATCATTTATCTTATAATTTAAATTCGGTTTTTAATGTGAATTTCTATTATTTTTATCGTGTGAAAAGGACTTTTATTTTGGTCTGGAGATGTGACGTCATAAGGTTGCGTCTGTGATCTGGCTGAAGAAAGGTTTGTGTTTTTAACCATTTATAGATCAAAATCAACCGTAAGAATCAATATAAACCGTACAGACAGTTTTATAGAGAGCTGTGAAATGTATTATTACTGAATGTAGCATTGTAATAATGTAATAAATAACATTACTGAACGTTTTGTAAATAAAAGGGCATTCATGCATTTGTAACAGAAAAGGTGAGTCTCATTTCTTCCACCAATACTTGGCAAATAATAATAATTATATGGGAGATACTGATTCGACTTGGCGCGCGCTGGCGATGCTTGTCAGTGTAAGCTAACGGTAAAAACAAACGTGAAATGACAACTTTAACAAGCCAACTGCAAATGTTGTTGAATGAATCTAATAAATATAATCTACAGATCATTCAAAAATATTAAAACAAATTTAAAGTGTTTGTAAAATATGTTAAAATAATGTTATTTTATTTGTTGTTTTGTTGTTGTTTTGCTAATCAATCCATTAACTCTCACTGACTGACTCTTACCAGTGCACTGAACTACTGCTGAACTAGAGCTGATTGAAACACACACAGAGATTTAGTTTGAATGTATTTTTCTTTCTGTTAATTTGTCTAATCTTAATCATAATCGTGTCCAAACACACAGAAAAACTCCTGGTAAAGCGACTGAGATCCACGTGACACACTATTAAAAAGATGGCATTTATTAAAGAGGAGAGTGAAGACATGAAGATTGAAGAAACATTTAGAGTGAAACAAGAAGATACTGAGGAACAAACAGGTTGGTTTCATTCTCAAAGCTTATCTTTATTAAAATGTCCAGTTCTACAGAAATTAAGATTTTTTTGAAGAATGTAATATGAGTGTCTTAAAGGAGCTGTATGTAAGAAATGTATTTTAATTAATCATAAATTTTCCCTGATATGTCACTAGACATTAAGAAATCATATTCATTTCAAATACTTATATCACTGACAACAGTAGTCCGGACAGAATATTGTCATTTAAAAAGTGAAGTTGCAGCCCTCAACTGATGTTGATGTTGTCATGTTGTGTTTTGGTCTGATGCTCCACCCTCCACGAGCTACCAATCACGAAATCAGTAGTGTTGCTGCATTCGGGTTTGCCAGCTCTGCTCTAGTTACCACAGCTGCAGCTACAAACCAAGCGTGCCGCACAAGCCCTGAAAAGTGAAGCCAAAACGTCTCGATCGCCCTCCAGTGACTGGTCCCAGTATAGGTCATAAACCCCACCTCCCGTGTTATTCAATGGGACGTGAGACCAACTAAACAATTAAATTACACTTCAAATATCTTTTTTCCAAAGGTGGTTTCTGTCATTTGCTGTCGTTTTTATCATGCTGATGCAAGTTCAAGTGTCTGTTTTTAAAATAAGTTTGTTTTTAGTTAGTTACGTGATACTATAAAAACGGTGGTGTGATTGACAGGTTCTCTGTGCGAAGTAGTCACTGAAGCACCAACTGACTTTTTTCCGGGATCTTCGGAGGACTGAGGAGATTGTATTTACTTTATTTAAACAAGCCTCTTATCGTACCACAATCAACAGACATCAAAACTGAAGCAGAACGGAGAAACTAAGCAGTTATCGACCACTTAAAAAAAGTGCTGGGAGAGTGAGGGCGGGGCGTCGATTTTTGCGGCTTTACTTCCTGCTCACTACTGCGCAGGTCTGGTCCCGAGATCGCTACTGCGCAGACTCAAGTCCCAATATGTCAGTGCCGTATCTGGACATTGGCGGCTTCACTTCTCACCAATGGAAGAGAGCGAGGGGGCGTCGTCCATATTTTTTACAGTCTATGCTACAAACGTGTCGGAATCAGATCCTGCAGCATATCTGGCAACCTCGAGTCAGTAATTTGAAAGTGATTGCAGTACCAGTTTTGGCCACAATCTTACATACGGCTCCTAAAGTGGTTTTATTTGACATGGAGCGAGGGGTGGCAAAAATATATAACGATTTTTTTCAGGCAAATCACAATTCAGATTTGATCACAATTCTTTTTCCTGTTGGTTGTACTATGTGAAGTGACTGAGTATTAGAGCAAAACTAATGTCCCTATTTTCAAATCAAAGCCTTACAATGTAACTAAATAAAAAATAATGGCAGACATTTAAGCCAAAGTGCCAAAGATAAAAACCTTTGTCATTTGTTTTGTTATTAAAAAATATTAACAAAGATACACATTATACACAACATAATATAAAAAACGAAATAAACAGTGTATATTTTTTCAGCTACAGTAGATATTGAACGGTAGCATTCAAGAAAGTAATTAAATGAACAAATTTAAAAATAATTATAATAATTAAAATTATTATACATTCTTATTAAAGTTACTGTATTAAAGTTCTCAGTCAAGGGGGTGGTGATGGCGCAGTGGATAAGACACATGCCTTTGACAGTGAGAGACCCGGGTTCGAATCCACTGTGAGACACCAATGTGTCCCTGAGCAAGACACTTAACCCCTAGTTGCTCCAGAGGCGTGCGACCTCTGACATGTGTAGCAATTGTAAGTCGCTTTGGATAAAAGCGTCAGCTAAATGAATAAATGTAAATGTAAATGTAAGAGCTGTGAGTAATTTCCTCTTTGTGTTTTGCTGTTTTATTAACATTAATTTTTTTTTTATAACTAAACTCTAAGCGCGACTATTTTTTTTACTATTAGGCACTGTCACTTTCAGACCGGCATGCATATTTTACACGCACACACGCAACCGATTTTCTCTCAAATGTTTGCTTTCACTTAAGACAGGGGTGCCCAATCCTGCTCCTGGCGATCGACTGTCCTGCACAGTTCATCTCCAACCCTAATCAAACACACCTGAAGCAACCAATTAAGGTCTTCAGAGCACGTCAGGATCACTTGAAAATTAAAGGCAGGTGTGTTTGATTAGGGTTGGAGATGAACTGTGCAGGACAGTCGATCGCCAGGAGCAGGATTGGGCACCCCTGACTTAAGACATAACCAGCTGTGTTTATGTAAATCTTGTGAGTATTTGACAGTATCAGCGCAATAAGAGTTTTTCTAGTCCAGGAACCAGGTGCTGTTAAAGGTGCCCTAGAATGTTTTTTATTTTTATTGTATAATGTTTTCTGGGTTGCCCTTATAATGTTAGTATGTTTTTTAGATAAAAAATAGTCATAATTTAGAAATAAAAGATATTTTTCCTAGTCTGATTTTAGCCTCTGGTGTGAACGCTCTGTTTGAAGGGGCGTGTCTGCTGTGTGTAACCGGCCTCTGCTGTGATTGGCTGACATGCTTGCATATAAAATAGCTACGTATTACATGTGAAACTCTCTCGAATACTTTTACTACAGATATTATACGTTTTTACTATTACAGCTATCGAGATTAACGAATCGTGAGATGTTTTTAAAGTATTTAGATCTATTCCCATCACATAAAATGTTGCCGTGATGAGCATTGAGCAAACAGATAAGTGTGTGTTGATCGCGAGAATGAAGATCTTATCATTGCAACGCAGTTTCTGCACTCTCTCTAATGCTTTCACCAATGCAAACACGATGATGTAAATACAGTAAGAGCTTTGTTGTGCAGTGTAATGTGCGTCATTGATTTCATAACGAGTTTGGCAAGTGTGCAGAAACTCGCGCTGTGGAAAGATTGTTCTTTTGAATGCTTTCTGTATATAATTTATTCACAATTTAAATAAGGTTTTTTTCATCCTACTAAAATAAACAATGTGAAGTTGATATTTTAGTCACTGGCTTGACTTACTGATGCATAAACAGTATTGAACAATTTTGAGAGAAAGATTACCTGTCTGAACTTGAACAATTACACATCAGAAAGTGATGTGTAGCCAGCTCTATACAGCCAGCTCTATATTGGCCCAAGTTGAGGAAACAGTCTCGGTGAAATGTTAAAAAAATTCCAGAGAAAATAAAATTAACCCATTGTTTCTTCAGAGGCTCGGATGAAGGAGCCTCTGTGTTCATTTGTACATCTTTTGTGTTCATTTGTACATCCAAACACTGATCCACTGCCATGCTTCGGCTGCGCAGTTCCGCCTGTCATTGAACATGGGCTGGCATATGCAAAATTTTGGAGTCGTACATATTAATGATCCCGACTGCTGCGTCACAGTCGGTGTTATGTGGAGATTCGCCTATTTTTCAGGGGTGTTTTTCAAAAACGAGATTTAAGTAAGAAGGAGAAAACAATGGTGTTTGAGACTCAATGTATGTCATGTCCATGTACTGAACTCTTGTTATTTAACTATGCCCAAATAAATTCAATTTCACATTCTAGGGCACCTTTAAACCGGCCTTTAGTGCCTGTGCGTTTTGGGTGTATGCGCTCAGAAAAGTGCATGTTAGAACAGCGCATCAGCACGAGAATGAAATGTTTAGCCAAATTAAAATGTGTTTGGACTGATTTTAAAAAAGAAGTTTTGAACAAATTTGATTATATTTGTCGATAGTGAGCGCAAATGCAGGAGATAAGCGGTTTTATTAACCGAGTCATTGAGTCGTTTATTCAAACGATTCGTTCAAACGACCGATTCATCAAGAATGAGACAGATGTTTGTGAATGGGTCATTGAATCTTTGACTCAACCGATTTGTTCAAAACACTGAATCATTCAAAACACGATTGAGTATTGCTGTGAGATGCGCTATGCTGTGATCTTTGTTTGGATTCATTGGATCTATTTTCTCTGCTAAAATAGACCAAAACAGTCATTATTTCGTCTAAAATGTAAGTGACTTAAAATTATTAACTTGTTTGTTGAACTATCATATGAAATCAGTGTCACATTTTCAATCGTGAGGTGATGGTAAATTAGGCTAAGTAATGGTCAATTGTCAGTTCTTTTGGTCATCAGGTCGTGTGATGTATGTTGCTGAACTGTATTCGAATGTTATAAAAACACCACATTTTGAAATTTAACTGCAGTATGTCAATTTAGTTTATTTGTGTGTGCTGCGCTCATAGACTTCAGAAAACGGCGCTCGTTTGTTTGATTTCTCCTTGAGAAGCTGCGCAAGCCTCAAAAGTTTAAGGTCCTTAATTGCACCCTGACTGAGTCCGAAACTGTCGTATTCGTTTTTTCATATTCGTCATTTGGTGGCTCTCAATTGTCAAAATCCCTCAAAATATTTGCTACGGATGCGAAAAATTCAGAGAATTTAATCGATTTAATTTTTATGACGGACGGACGTTTTCAGAGGCTGCAAACGTATAAAACGTGAGGTCGTATTTAGTTTTATATACTGTATATAAAACGAATACAGTAGGCTTCAGTTAAAGCTTTCCTTTAGTTTTTGTGAAATGCTCGCACGCACGCAGCCACGCACACACAAACATGTTTAAATACATTTATGTTGTTAATAAATAAACAATAAATTGTTCTAACAGCAATATCTCCAAGTTTTGTTTTTCACTGTCCCTTGTGGGTATTCACTATGACATATTTCTTGGACTCCGCATCTAATGCAATCTGGTGGTAAGCATGGCTCATATCCAGGTTGATAAACTTTTGCCCACCTGACAGTGTTGCAAACAAATCGTCTATCCGAGGAATAGGATATTGTTCCAACTTTGAAACTCGATTCACTGTTAGCTTGTAGTCACCACATAGTCGTATTATCCAATTTCAAAACTGGCACTACAGGTGAGGCCCATTCAGAGTGCTTAACTGGTTCTATGATTTTTTCTTTTCACAGGCGTTCTATTTCAGCTTCTACCTTCGTCTTCATTGCATAAGGAACTGGTCTGGCTTTGAAAAATCTGGGGACCGCTTCCTTGTCCACATAAATCTTTGCTGGTGGACCTCTCAATTTACCCATTTCCTCTTTAAACAACTCTGAATGTTGGCTAAGCACTTCAGTCAAGGTTACATTTTCCACCCCTTGAATCTTATGTATAGCCTCCCATTCCATGCCCAATTCCTTAATCCATCCTCTACCCAAATTGGGACCTGTTCCGGGTACTACCACTACAGATAACTCCGTCATGTTTCCTTTGTGTCTAACTTCCACCTGCACAGAACCCAACACTATTAAGGTTTGATTCTGGAATTTTATGCTTTGTCCATAATTTGGAAAAATTTGACTCATTCATCACGGTCACACCAGTATCCACTTCAAAAGGTGTAATTGACTCATTAACTATCAATGTGATAGTCAGTGGAGCGACCTTTGGAATCTCGGTTTCTTTCAAACTGTGAACTGTAAAAATACCCTCTTCATCAGATGCACTTTTTTCATCTCTGCCCACATAATACGATCTCTGTCCTCTGGTCACAACTCACTTACGTCTTTCTCCCCCTTGAAAGTTTGTGCCTCTGCTGGAACTTTTTGATTTGCATACTTTCATTATGTGCCCTTGTTTCCCACATTGGTGACAATTCTCAGAAACAAATCTGCACTCATTGGCCAAATGTTGCAAACTTCCACATCTGTAACATGCTCTGCTTTGACTTCCTTCTTGCTTTACTGAAGTTCTATGCACTTTCATTGACATGGATGTTATCTGAGCGTCTAGCCTGCGAATCCCTTACATCCTTATTGGCCGTTTCCATTGCTTGAGCTACTTTCAAAGCCTTTTCAAAGCAGAGCATGTGAGCGGAGTGGAGCGGGAGCGAGCGGGGAGCGCGAGCGGGCGGATCTTGGACAGAGCGCAGAGCGGCATTTTTAAAAGGATGGAGCGTCGCTCTATTTCCCGCTCCAATTTCGCTCAGCGCTCACACCTCGTGTCTGAAGCATGCTCAGTCAAGCCTGACCCAGAATCCATCATACACAGTAGATTATTTTCAGTCAAAACTATTAATATAAAACTAAGTCTTTTCCCCCGCCTGGGTAAAGTAGCTTGCATTGTGTTCAGCGCCCAAGTGGGTCTGCGAGCACAGAGAGGGTTTTCTCCGCTGCTGGCCTGCTGTAAAGAAACCACCTGAAGCCTCAGACTGACATTGTCCAAACTTGTGTTCTTTAAGGTGAACTCAAAAGAACTGTAGATAAGGAAAGCAATTAATTTTTTTTATTTAGTTTTTTAGTTTGACAACATAAGCCAATTTAAATTGTAATCCACGTGCGCACTGCGCAAAAGTTCAGTTATAAGAATTTTGGCCTAATAGTTAATTTACTTTTAAAACTTTGTTTTAGGTCTATAGCCTGTATATTTTTATTTATATAATTAGGCATTGATTCGTTTAATTTTACAGCAGTTGTTTTGTACAATTGATATAAGCCTATTTAAATTTTAATGCGCGCTGCAACATTTCAGTTATCAAAATGTTGGCCTAATAGTTAATTTAGGTTATACTTTAAAACGTTTTCTATATATATTTTTTTTTATATAATTTTTATTTATATTATTAGGCCCATTTATTAGTTTAATTTTACCTCAGGATCTGTGTAGCTACAATGGATATAAGCCAATATAAATTGTGCCCGTTGCGCGAAAGTTCAGTTATCAAAATTCTGGCCTAATAGTTGATTTACTTTTAAAACTTCTATCTATATCTTTGTTTATATAATTTTTATTATATTATTAGGAGATTATTTATTCGTTTTAAGTTTACAGGACTTTTTTGTAGGCTATTTATTCCTTCTTTAGGCTAGGCCTAATTTTTAATTTGAAATAAAACATTTATATTTGGAAAATGTTGTTGGTGCTCTTTAGTTCTTTGGGAGGTAAGGCTGTGGTCTAAGCTAAAAGTGAAATACATGCAGATTTTTTACCTTTTTTGAAGCGAGCGGGGGGAGATTTGTGTGGAGCGCGAAGCAAACTGCGTTGAGCGCTGAGCGATAATGAGCGGAGCGGCCTGATGTGGCTTTGAGCGGGGGAGCGGAGGGGTGAACAGTTCCGTGAGCGAGGAGCGGATATTCTCACCGCTCCACTCCGCTCATATGCTCTGTTTCAAAGGTTAGATCCGCTTCTGCCAACAGTCTACGTTGAATACGGTCATCGTTTATGCCACATACCAGTCTATCCCGAAGTATTTCTGTAAATTTTTCTCCATGGTTACAATCATGAGCCAATTTCCTTAATACTGCCACATGCTCAAGTACAGTTTCCCCCTCTTCTCTTGATCTTGAATTAAATTTAAACCGCTGTACAATTTCACTAGATTTTGGGTTGAAATGCTCTTTAAGCAATTTTACTAATTCACCAAATGTCTTTGTTCCTGGTTTAACTGGGCTCAGTAAATTCCTCAGTAGACTGTATGTTTGACTTCCTACAGTGCTCAACAATATAGCTTTTTGCTTGACTGCTTCTGTAATTTCATTTGCCTCGAAGAAATGCTGCAAGATTTCACAATATTCTTCCCAAGACTGAGATTGACTATCAAAAGGTGTGACTGTTCCTACCATGTTGGCCATCTTCTTTTTCCAAGCTCCAACTTGTATGGATTAAACTTATTCACCTTCCCACACTTCTTCCTCTTCCAGGCGTTCCTTTTATTGCTTTCATCCTCGTCGCCAAAATGTAATAACTTGCAGGAGACAAATCCGTTCAAGAAAGTTAATTTACTCAGGGAACATCAAGCCAGCAGTACACTTGGGCCGTTTCTCAATACCAAGTACGCAAACTTCGGACTTGCGTCCTTGGTAGTTCAGACTTGCCAAGTTCGACTCGGGAGAACGAACTCCAGAGGACACAAGTCCGGTAATTCTGCAAATGGAACAGCTGCGTTCTTGTCACGCTACTCCGGTTATCTCTTTATGTATATTTTAGGCAACAATCAAACGAAATATGCTACAACTCTGCCTCTTTTCGTCAACAATCAATATTTTATAAAAACACCACTCTGCCCCTTTATATATATATATATATATATACACTCACCGGCCACTTTATTAGGTACCCCATGCTAGTAACGGGTTGGACCCCCTTTTGCCTTCAGAACTGCCTCAATTCTTCGTGGCATAGATTCAACAAGGTGCTGGAAGCATTCCTCAGGGAGTTTGGTCCATATTGACATGGTGGCATCACACAGTTGCCGCAGATTTGTCGGCTGCACATCCATGATGCGAATCTCCCGTTCCACCACATCCCAAAGATGCTCTATTGGATTGAGATCTGGTGACTGTGGAGGCCATTTGAGTACAGCGAACTCATTGTCATGTTCAAGAAACCAGTCTGAGATGATTCCAGCTTTATGACATGGCGCATTATCCTGCTGAAAGTAGCCATCAGAAGTTGGGTACATTGTGGTCATAAAGGGATGGACATGGTCAGCAACAATACTCAGGTAGGCTGTGGCGTTGCAACGATGCTCAATTGGTACCAAGGGGCCCAAAGAGTGCCAAGAAAATATTCCCCACACCATGACACCACCACCACCAGCCTGAACCGTTGATACAAGGCAGGATGGATCCATGCTTTCATGTTGTAGACGCCAAATTCTGACCCTACCATCCGAATGTCGCAGCAGAAATCGAGACTCATCAGACCAGGCAACGTTTTTCCAATCTTCTATTGTCCAATTTCGATGAGCTTGTGCAAATTGTAGCCTCAGTTTCCTGTTCTTAGCTGAAAGGAGTGGCACCCGGTGTGGTCTTCTGCTGCTGTAGCCCATCTGCCTCAAAGTTCGACGTACTGTGCGTTCAGAGATGCTCTTCTGCCCACCTTGGTTGTAACAGGTGGTTATTTGAGTCACTGTTGCCCTTCTATCAGCTCGAACCAGTCTGGCCATTCTCCTCTGACCTCTGGCATCAACAAGGCATTTCCGCCCACAGAACTGCCGCTCACTGGATGTTTTTTCTTTTTCGGACCATTCTCTGTAAACCCTAGAGATGGTTGTGCGTGAAAATCCCAGTAGATTAGCAGTTTCTGAAATACTCAGACCAGCCCTTCTGGCACCAACAATCATGCCACGTTCAAAGTCACTCAAATCACCTTTCTTCCCCATACTGATGCTCGGTTTGAACAGCAGGAGATTGTCTTGACCATGTCTACATGCCTAAATGCACTGAGTTGCCGCCATGTGATTGGCTGCTTAGAAATTAAGTGTTAAGGAGCAGTTGGACAGGTGTACCTAATAAAGTGGCCGGTGAGTGTATATATATATATATATATATATATATATATATATATATATATATATATATATATATATATATATAAAAAAACTTAAACATATTAGCCTAAATGGCCACACAATTGTGGTTCAGGCAACGTGTACATTAATTATCTTCACTGCATATTTATAACAACATGAAATATTAAAACACAACCCTGCTGCTTTTTTATTTCATTTAAAAAATATGAAACATTCTTGATTTTTATTGACATTTGTCAAACAGAGACAGGGTTGTCATTTTTTTACATATAGTGAAGAGAATGTTAAAATAAATATATCTATTTTAAAGTATATAAAATAAAATTACACAACCCTCTGTCTCTTTTTGTTAAATGTCAGTTTTACTGATCAATAATATACCTTTTACTTATACCTTTATACTGGATAAGAAGCTAACTTACAATCAGAAATTAAGCAAACAATTAGGCTAAAAAGTTAAAGTTAAATAGCCTAAATATATAAAGTTATGAAACTTCACTTTGCCCTCAGCCAAAACGATTTGCCATGGAACAAATATAGATGAGTGTAGATATAGATATATATATATCTAGATATACAAATATAGATATAATGAGTGAGACCAAAGATCGTCACAAGACGAATATACGTCATGTTTATCCACTAGACTAGAGATACCAGAGCCAGCGGCACACGTCAGAAGCACTAGCCGAGGAAAAGCTGTTCCAGTCGGGGTTAATGAGCGTTGAACACCCAGTGATCACTTGGATCTTACAACTCCGAAAGCGTCAGATACATTTTTCAAATAGGTGCTATCTTTATAAACAAACGTCTCGGTTACTAATGTAACCCTCGTTCCCTGAAGGAGGGAACTGGAGACGTGACGTCGACGTGACGACGTAATTGGGATCACTTCAGGGAGCCTTATCAACTTCGAATATCTACAGAACAAGCCAATGAACGTTGGTGTGCGTGAAAGCGTCACGCGCACCCGCCCCGCAGCGCGGGCATAAACAGGAAGCGGGCGCACGCACACATTGTTTTTAGCTGAGGAGCCGAGATTGAGACGGCCGTACAGCGATGGTCAGCAACCGTGGCGACGGGACGTCACGTCTCCCGTTCCCTCCTTCAGGGAACGAGGGTTACATTAGTAACCGAGACGTTCCCTTTCAGTCGCTCACGTTCGACGTGACGAAGTAATTGGGATACCATGGAAAACGCCACGGTTGCTGCCACATCCAGCGCCCTACGGAAGACTCTCAGACTCTCAACTGCCTGGGGCGGAAGACCTGCGTAGAGGGAGTTCGGACTGCTGTTCCATTACAACCCACACAGTGGAACTCTTGGATAACACTGGGAAAGCGAACCCCTCCAGGGGAGAGGGACGCTGCGGAGCCACATCCTGCCCGAAGGGAGGTAACATGTGGAGAATAAACATATGGACTGGCCGAAGGGGCAGTGCAACATATGGAATGTCACTGGGGTGGCTCCAGCCTGAGAAGGGGGAGGCAGCATCAGACAGTGACGGCAGAGCGGACTCTGCCAAGGGAAGACACGGGCTCACCGCAGGGAGCTGATCGTGGAAGAATACGCATATGGGATCGCCGCAGGGATCACCACATATGGAACCCAGTCTAGCACAAGTTACACAAGCATACGAGCACTAGACCTGGCGTCGGACGCTCCGCAACGTCCGACTGCCGAAGGGGTGCGGAGGAACTCAACAGGGTTCGCCTAGTGGGGAACTCGACTGGAGCAAGAAGCGCACGTATCCGCTCCACAAGAGCGGGAACTTCGGTGTTACCGGCTGGTTGAAGCGAGCACACAGGAAGAAACTGGCTCAACACGTAGGCTATAAACCTAGCGAACGTGTTAGGTGTCGCCCAGCCCTCAGCTCTACAGATGTCTGTCAGCGAGGCGCCGTGTGCCAGCGCCCACGAAGAAGCGACACTCCGAGAGGAGTGGACTCTCAACTCGGGCGGGCAAGGCACGCCTTGGGCTTAGTAAGCCAAGGCGATGGCACCCACTATCCAGTGGGCCATCCTCTGCTTGGAGACAGCCTCCCTTCTGCTGGCCTCCGTAACAGACGAAGAGCTGATCTGAGGTCCTGAGGCTTTGCGTTCTGTCCACGTACAGACGCAGAGCGCGAACGGGACAGAGAATAGCCAGGGCTGGGTCTGCCTCCTCTGAAGGCAGCGCTTGCAGGTTCACCACCTGGTCCCAGAAGGGAGTGGTGGGAACCTTGGGCACGTATCCGGGCCGGGGTCTCAGGATCACGTGAGAGTTAGCCGGGCCGAATTCCAGGCACGATTCGTCGACAGAAAATGCATGCAGGTCCCCTACCCTCTTGATGGAGGCCAATGCAACCAGGAGTACTGTCTTAGGACGTGCTTCCCCATTGATTAACCTTCAACTGCATCGCGATGTGCGGCGATAGCGGCAACATACACTTTAAGGTTGGAGGCAGACAGCCTATGCCCCAACCCGTCTTGCAGGAAGGAAAGCACGGCTCTGATCGAGCAAGATCGGGGGTTCTCCTCGTGAGAGGAACACCAGTCAACGAACAGGTTCCACTTCAATGCATAGAGGCGCCTCGTAGAGGGGGCTCTAGCGGAAGTGATGGTGTCAACTACCGCTTGGGGTAGGTCACCTAGAACCTCCGCGTCCCATCCAGGGACCAGACATGGAGTTTCCAGAGGTCTGGACGCGGGTGCCACAGGGTGCCCCGTCTCTGAGAGAGCAGGTCCTCTCTCAGAGGAATGGGCCAGGGAGGAGCTGTCGCGAGGAGCACCAGTTCCGGGAACCAGGTCTGGTTGGGCCAGTACGGCGCAACTAACAAGACCTGCTCCTCGTCCTCCCTGACTTTGCTCAAAGTCTGTGCAAGAAGGCTCACTGGGGGAACGCATACTTGCGTAGGCCCGGGGGCCAGATGTGTGCCAGAGCATCCGTGCCGAGGGTCCCCTCGGTTAGGGAATAGAACAACTGGCAGTGAGACGTGTCCGGGGCGGCAAACAGATCTACCTGTGCGGCCCCGAAGCGCCTGAAGATCAGCTGGACCACCTGGGAATGGAGTCGCCATTCTCCGGGTAGCACCTGCTGCCATGAGAGCTCGTCGGCTGCATGGATGAGCAGGCCCGGAATAACATGGCACGAAGCGACCTCAGATGCTTCTGACTCCAAAGGAGGAGATGGCAGGCGAGTTGTAACATGCGGCGGGAGCGTAGACCACCTTGATGGTTGATGTACGCAATGGTCGCAGTGCTGTCCGTACGGACCAGAACATGCTTGCCTAGTAGCAGCGTTTTGAAGCGGCCCAGCGTAAGATGAACTGCTAACAACTCGAGGCAGTTGATGTGCCAATGCAGTTGAGGCCCCGTCCACAGACCTGAAGCTGCATGCCCGTTGTACGTGGCCCCCCAGCCGGTGGCAGAGGCATCTCGATCGTGAAGCCAGTTTTGGAGCGGTCTCATATGAAGCAATCCGAGCTGCGTAACCGCGGCTACAGATGCCATATGCCATATCGAGTCCAGCTCCATACCGAGAAATTAGATCCTCTGCCCGGGGGTGAGTTTGCCCTTTTCCTAGTTGACCCGAAGCCCTAGGTGGCTGAGGTGACTGAGCACCATGTCCCTGTGTTCGCACAACTGCTCTTTCGACTGGGCGAGAATAAGCCAGTTGTCGAGGTAGTTGAGAATGCGAACGCCACGCTCGCACACTGGGAGCAATGGCTGCCTCCGCGACTTCCGTGAAGACACGGGGCATCAGGGCTAGCCCGAAGGGTAAGACTTGTACTGATATGCCCGACCCTCGAACGCATAGTGAAGAAACGGTCTGTGTCGAGGGAGAATCGAGACATGAAAGTACGCGTCCTTCAGGTCGATTGCTGCAAACCAATCTTGGGGACGGATGCATTTGAAAATGCGTTTCTGCGTAAGCATCTTGAACGGCAGCCTGTGAAGGGACCGATTCAGGACAAGCAGGTCCAAGATAGGTCGTAACCCACCTCTTTTATTGGGTACAAGAAGTACGGGCAGAGAAGCCGGTCTTCATATCGGCTGGAGGGGCAGGCTCGATTGCGCCCTTCGCCAGTAGGACTGCAATCGCTACCCGGTGAAGGCCGGGGGACGCCGAGCGAACTGAATCGCATAGCCGAGTCTGACGTTACGGATGAGCCAGCGAGACAGGCTGGGAAGCACTTACCAGGCTCCCAGACACCGTGCAAGCGGGACCAACGACAGACGTACCCGAGGTGGGGCAGCGCGGCGGAATGCAGGGACCCGACTCGGATGGCATAGCGGCCGACGTGGGGTCTGAGTGTACAACACTAACCTGACTCCACCGATCGGCAGGGGATGAGTGAGACGGCATAGGCGCGGCCTCGAGCACATCAAGCTGGCGAAGCAAGAGGGGGCAGAGGGTGGCAAGGCATAGCGTCGCACACCGCCAACCTCGCTCTCTTGGGACCCAGAGAGAGAAGCTGCTTTGCTGAGAATTTGGTACCGCTGGTGAGATGCCAGTGGCGGAACAGAATGATTCAACGAAAGTTATCCACCCGGCCCTCCTCCGTGGGACAGCAGCTGACTCTGGGTCGCCACCTGCGAAAGCTCAACGTCACAGTAGAGCTGGCTGTGGCGGATTTTTTTTTTTGCAGGGGACTGACACCCTTGGCGACAAACAGACTGAGGGCCCACCAGTGACTCAGGGAGCACATTGTGGCAAGCTTTTGGTTACCTCAGCCTGCTTTTGAACTGGGGAGAACCGCTGGGCACAGTCTCCAACAGTGTCGCCGAAGGCCACCTCGCTAGATGGGTGCATTACGAAAACGAACTTTGGCGATGTCTCACACCTATACAAGGTTAGCCAGGGGGCGCTTCTGGACCACTAGGGTGGACATCATCTGGCCGAGGGCCAGCGCTGTGACTTTAACACGGTCAGTCACCAGGCGCAGCTCAACCCCGACTCAGAACTACCCTCATGCATTATGACTGTTTGGTCACATGCAGGGAAGAGGCGGTCTGCAGTAGCACCACCGTCCCACTACTGAGGGTAGTGAGAGAGGAAAAACTTTCTGCAGCTTTTGGCACTAATGACACGTCATATTGGCACCAAAATGCTTTCATACTGCAAAAAGGTTTTTCACACACATCCGGGAAGGCATGGGGCGGGGCAAGGCGATAATGCGTTGCACTGCGCCCTCAGCATAACCGGGAAAGCATGGCTGTCAAGTCTGAATCTGATTCAGCATGAGCATGCACACCATTATAATGGGAGCTCAGCATCATCATTTCCAGAGCGTAACAGCACTCTCTCTGATGCAGCGATCGACGTCTAATCCTCCCCTGTAGCCCTGAATGAAATGCTAGGTCCATCATGAGAAAGACCAGCATCCCATCCAAAGCTGCCAGGCATGTGAGACAATGAATGTGGCCATCAACTTGACGGCACACAGCACGATCAGCGTGCTGACGTGATCATGTTCTCACAAGAGAATATAACCACCCACAAACAGAGTCTCACATGTCTGCGATGCGATAGAGGAGTGAGGGGCCCACACGGATTGGTTACCGGGCGGGGAAGCCCTCACTATAACCCTCTGGTCACCCTGGCTATACGCAGAAGTAGCCTTTTTCTGGTGCACCAGAAAAAGAACTAGATCGGGGCATAGACGAGGGGACTCCACCTCGTTTGAGGCACTCGAGTCTCGACCGCGCATCTAGAGCTCCGAACGACGCGCGCTGGGTTGCCGTGACAACCCGCGCTGTCAGCTGGCAGCTCGACGGCACACGGCACGCTGAACACTTAAACCTTAATGAGAAAGTCAAGACGAACAACGTGCCGACGTGGTCATGCTCTCAAAGAGAACATAACCACCCACGAGCACAGTTTCAACACACTTAAGCCCAGGCATGTGAAACCGAGATCGTGGCCGTCACATGAGGATAGGAAACGACAGCATCCAGAAACACACGGTTGAATGACGTCTTGAAAAAGACGCAGTGTCAAACCGTGTATGCTCTTTTAGGAAAAAACTGCTCTCTCTGGTGCTGAAGCACCCAGGAATGACCGCGGCTACACAAACAGGACGATAGTGCAAGCCTGATGTGAGCACTCACATTCTCATTGAAGGCGCAACATTCTGAGCTGTGAAAACAGCTGTTTTGCCGGCTCACTGTGAGATCGCGGCCAGCGCTGTCTGTGCTGTCACACCAACACCAGCTTGAAGAGGCGTTCTCCTGAAGAGCAGACTTGTTTTCTTCTTTAGAAGTTCAATACTGTCAGAAGATTGTAGAGCAGGAACAGTAGAAATGCTCGGCTCCGAAGTGAAAGACAATCTTCCTGTTTATGCCCGCGCTGCGGGGCAGGGGCGCGTGACGCTTTTATGCACGCCAACGTTCATTGGCTTGTTCTGTAGATACTCGAAGTTGATAGGGCTCCCTGAAGTGATCCCAATTACGTCATCACGTCGAACGTGAGCGACTGAAAGGGAACCACAGATTTGAGCTTTAAACAACTACATTCTCGCCTGAAACACTCTTAAAATTACATTTCATGACACAATAACAGTAGTATTTTGATATTACGCGGGTTTTCTCCTCTGGTATTGACGCTTGCTGGTTGGTGCGAGATGCATTCTGGGATACATGGCTGTCTCAAGTCTGCACAAGTCACCTCTCGATTAGACATGTGCCGGTATTCGGTAATGCGATAAATCGCGTTAATGAATATGCACGATATTGTTATCGCGAGCACTTCAAAATACCGTGAAAAGTAATAGATCCAAATTTAGATTTTTAGAATGCGCATTATCTTATTTTCCATCAACCGCTTAAGAAAACACTGTGTATATGCTGCGCAAAACACGTGGCACTCTGATGTAAACAATCCGCACATAAGCACTGTGTGCATGCGGCGCAGTGCGCACTCTAGTCTAATAAACAATCCTTACATGGAGAAGAAGCATGGCGGAAGAAGGAACACTGCCGACGATTTATCCCCCTTCTAAAACTCACTTCTTTCAACTCTCACACATTCAGCTTGAGACTCACGTAATTGACACTTTTCACACGCTCTCACGCCACGCATCCATTTTCTCACGCAGCGAAAAATCGCGGAGCAAAGAGGACACCGACTGACTAGAAAGAGCAGGTAAGTTTTGATATGAAAAAAATATCAGCTCTCACTCAGGTTCTGTCCATTTTATTACGAAATTCAGACAATAAATGCCGTTTTGGCGCTTGTAAATGTGACGTGACAGATCGCTGTAGCGCCTCAGTTCAAGTAAACCGATCATCTGATACTTTTTATATAAAGATAAAGTAGCCTACAACTTACCGAAAGTTTTGCCTCATACATAATATCGATCAATCAGTGTTTTTCAACCACGGAAAGAGGTCAGTAAAACTGCAGGAGAACAATGTCACAGAATGTTACATTTACCTCAGGAAAGCTATTTAATGAGAAAAAATAACTATAGAGAGGAGTATTTTGCTAAATACCTGTATGTGCATTATATTACATAGGCTATTTATTATAGTTTTACTTGTGTCATTATATAATTTTTATTATAATGAAAACCGCATTATATTTAATTTGTTATTTTTAACCTTTAATAATACCAGCTGATAGGGCTCTGTATGTTTACAGCATTATGTGAGATATATTTTTTCTTGAGAAAAATGAACATGTTAATTAACATGTAAATTAACATCTACTGTAGCCTACCTAGTATTTATCCAAACAGAGTCTATTGAATCAAGATTAAACTGAAGTCGTGAAAATTGTTAAGCAATAATACAAACAGTAGCCTACCAGTTATTGTACCATGTAAACATTGTAACATGTTGTCACTAAACCTAATAAAATTCTGTTTAGTTACCAAATGTTTTGACAATCACAATTACACCTATTGTGATGCAAGATTTTTTTTACATCCCCCCCAATCCATCCGTTTCTCTTGTGCAATTATAATATCATGATAATACCGTATACCGTGATAAAAGCTCAATCAATTAATCGCAGCATGAAAATTTGATACCGGCACATGCCTACTCTCGATGCATCCTCGGTAAAAGGGGCAGATCAAGAACACATTCGGGGATTTGAACTGGACTTGGCTAGATGTGAACTTTGAATTGGGACAGTACTTGGTCCACAAGAACAGAAGTACAGACAAGAACGCATATTGAGAAATGGCCTCGATAACAGTCCAGGTGGAATCCATGTCTGACTAACAGTTTCTTCTTTGCTACTCTTAAGCCAAAGCCGAAAAGCATTAGATTGCCCCCTACAGGTTAATCTACAAAAACTCACTCTACAACAAAAACTATTCGGATTCATTTGGACCTCTCCGTCACTGAATCATCTGAAGGGTTTCTCGGTCAGTACAGTAACAACAAATAGCGCTGTTTTCAGTTAATTCACTAGTTGTTTCAACACGGCCAAGCACAGAGTTGCGTTTACTCCCGGACAATATTATTAAACTGCTTTGCGACAACCAGTGGGAAGCGTTTCAGTCTGACAGAAATCTCTCTGTTACAAACCACAAATCACTCGATGATTTAACTAGTATTAAATCGGATGAAACAGCCTCAACATTCCCAACAAGACGAGGAAAGCAGGAGAAACACTGTGACATGAACGAAATTAGAAGACTTTAAATCCTCTAATCACCCTTAAAAACATTTACCATGTGTTATTTATATTGAATACTATGTAGTAATAAATAAATAAATATAGTAAATATTATTTACTATAATATTAAGTAGGCTATAAGTAAGCAATAAGGTACGAGAGGCTGTGCTGTATCGTGAATAAGTAACGGCTCAAGGGCGTTGTTAAGCACGACGCGAAGCGGAGTGCCTGCAACCCCTTGAGCCGTTACTTATTCACGATACAGCACTTGCCTCGAGTATCTTATTGCTTTTATAAAACGGTTTCCACACAATATTAAATAAAAAAACAATGTATTAGTGCAACTTTCGTGTAGTTAAATCAATAAAAACATTCCTTCCGCTAGAAAAATATAGTCCCTGACTGTGAAGAGCAACGTTCCAATGTGTACCTATGCAGGAAAGCTCAAATAAAAACAACAAACCATTCGCAAACTTTGTCTTATTCTTTTTATTTTTTACAACACAAAATTTGTGACATTTCCTTTTTGAAATTTCCTCACACAAATAGCTTATCTCTCAGCAAAATAACAAATAAAATAAAAACACAAGGGCACATATTTTGATAGATAGGCTAACAGTCTTTAATCTAGTTATTAATTTAGTTTCTAAAATGCTGCCTAACAAGAGATACTTTATTTATTGTTGTTTATTTATATTTATTTGAACATCTCCGTTTATTGTGCACGCATTAAATATTTGTCTCATTTCAATCGGCTCCTCTGTGGTGATATTTAACGCGGTCCTCTTTAGTTGGGGCTCAGCGCTGTCAGCGGTGTTTTCTGTTGCAGCAAGAATGTCACTCCAGTGCTTTCTTTGTTTTAAGTTTGGCCTCCAGTAGCTCTGTAGTGAACTTTCACACTTATGTCCACTCACAGACATAATTTCCCTCGATTCGAGACCAGCATCGGACAATCTCTGCACCATGGTGCTGCGCAGGCAGTGATTTGTGTAAACCTTGGAGGTACCTGCTGCTTTACAAATTCTCGGCAACATAGTTGCGAGGTAGTTCACACCCATAGGCTCTCTTGTGTACCTGCAACAGTCAAAAACGAGAAAAACCTTTAACACAACAAGATTTAACACAAATTATAAAATAGCTTATGATTTATGTGCCGCTGCGTGCGTGATCTACGTACCAAACACATTTAGAGAGGTTTTGCTTTTTTGGGTGAAGGTAAAAAGTGGGAGGGTTAGATGGCAGAAGAGAAAAGTACTTCTCTAGAGAGGCAACGGGACAAAGCGGGTTCCCAGTTTGTTGGAACATGAAGCCACGCCTGCTATCCTTATTTCGGTCATGTGGGTCCTTATGGTTTTTTGTTTCTTCATTGAAGCTCATTGTGACATACTTCAGACCATTTTCGTCTGTTAAAATGCGGAATGAGTCTGGAATGAGTTCTCGGTTCCCCTCTTTTCCTCTACGTCCGAAGTGTAACTGCACGTCAAACCAGACTTTGTTTACGAGTCCTTCAGGTGTGTTGGGATTAAGCGCATCGGACAGTTTTATGGTGCTGAAATCTTCAGCAGAAATCGATGTGTGATGCTCCGTTTTATCACGACCCTCTCTTCTCATTGTCTTTACCACTCCAACGAAAACATTATTGGATGAGGTGAATTCGCTGTCTCTCATAAGAGACCAGGACAAACTCAAAGGTGGATCATTGAGGAATCTGTTCAGACCCGCGCGTAACGCTACATAGCTACTGATCCCATATTGTTCTCCTTTGGAGCTTCTGACAGTTCCGTAGAAGTCACGGAGAAGTGCGTTGAGTTCCGTCTTGGTGATTTGTTTATAATCTATGCTGTAACCCTTTTCACTACACCAGTCACCGAAGCATTTCACTGCCCATTGGGTTTGCTGCACGGTATTTTTTTCATTACGAGTCTTCTCGAATGTATCAATGTTACATTTCAGCACTTCAGCATGACGGTTCGTATTTGTAGAAGTCTCTCCAAATTGTTCCTCAAACCACTTATCCATCGTCATGCCACCCAGTAAATCGAAATTTACTTTAAACATTTAAAACACGTAGCCGTGTTTTATCGTGAATAAAGCACAGCTCTTGACCAATCAGAATCAAGGATTCGAACTAACCGTTTTATAATAGTAAATATAGTGATTTATATTGCATTAGATTTAGGTGGGTAGAGGGATATATAATTAAAGGTAGGGTAGGCAGGATTTTTCAATTCCAATAGAAAAATAACAATTCCCTAATTTGTTTACTATGTTTACTAAAGTACTATGAAGAAGAGATTTAAAAAATCGAGTGTCTGTAGTCCTCTCAGGGATGCAATGAACACAGCTACTTATTCCATTCCCTCCCACCCCCTCCCATCTGGGCTCCTTCCAAAGCCACGCCTCTAAAACACATGACCGCGCGATGCCGCCCGCGCTCAGCTGAAGGATGCGTTTACCAGCACCGAGTGGAGACGAGCAGTGCATGGAGTAACATCATGTCTGAATCACTTGTAATAAAATACCTAACTTTATCATTATGAATATAAACAACTAACATGGCTGTTAGTACTCACTATCAAGCCAGCATATCGATACTGGTAAAGTTTTAAATATATTGAGTTTGATTCGGTAACAAGCTAGTAACATAAGCCAAACTCAAAGCTAAAACCAGGTTGCATTGATACACGTTTTTCCTGTTACCATCAGTTACACTGTGATGAAGGGGAATTTCGTGTAAGATTCATAACATATACGGTGTTTTGATTGTAAGAGCTTCCACGATGAAAGCACTGTTACCGTCACTTTTCAGCCCCTTGATGTCCCTCAGTTGTCCACCGCTGGAAAGCCCTGATATTGCTTGCTTTATCCAAAGACTTTTTGGGCATAGCCTTTTCAAATACTGTCTTCCTTTTCTTGCCTGGTTTGCCTTCGCTGACTGTATATGCAGGTACTGGGAATTTTGACTGCTAAATTCGCGGCCATAATTGTGATTCTTTCTAGCATCCGTGCCTCTTCCACTCCTCGAGTCACATGGGCGCGCGCGTGTGGGCGGCTCCTGTAGCTGCAGGGGTGGTTGCCATGGTAGCGAGGGAGAGTGACAGTCGCTCCAGCCAATCATTTCATTCGTCCCGAATGGAGATAAGTAGCTGTGTTTATTGCAGCCCTGAGAGGACTACAGACACTCGATTTTTACTAATCGAGTACGAGTACTTACATTTTAATTATGTGTTGGTGTATATATAGACAGTTTAAACATATTTTGTTTGAAAAATTCTACCTACCCTACCTTTAATGTTTGTTATGAAATTGTCAGTTACTTTGTAAAGGTGCGTATAGTTTTTAACTTGTGTTTAGGCATTTTTTATACAGGGGGAGTGAGTAGCCTGTGGTTGTCAAGAATCACTGTCAGAATATTTTCATTTAAGCATAACAATTATAAATGAAATAATTATTATTTCTCACCAACAGCTACGAGTTTGTATAATTAAAGGAAAATAGTTGTACACAGCTGTAAATTATCAAGTTTTTATTTATTATGGTTTTATATATATCTGCATACTGTTAGGTACCACATTTCCAAGTAAATACCATACTTTTTTAGGGTTACTTTAATGTATTTATTGAACCTGTTAAGTTTCAATAAATAAGCTAAACCCCAAACAAACCCACCGGCCCACCTCAACTTTTCGATTTGATAATCCGGCCCTCGAATGAAGCTAATTGAATAGCCCTGCTATAGGCTATAGCCTAGTATGGAAGCTTGTTTCCGCCATAGAATAAACATTTTAAAAGATAATTGTGTCTTTTTATCTCACAATTGCGAGTTTACATCTTGCAATTCTGACTTTATTTCTAAGAATTGCGAAATATAAAATCAGAATTTCGTGAAATAAAGTCGCAATTGCGTGAAATAAATCCACAATTGCGTGTTATAAAGTCAGAAATGTGTGAAAAGTCTTTCTACAAAACAAAACTCAATTAAGTGGTCAAAATAATGTTTTACAATGTTTATTCTATGTCAAAAATATTGCACATCTCATGATGTATCATTTCTCTCATGCTGCATTCTCACTTTCATAATCAACATTGATTAAATAAAAAAACATAATGATGTCACATATTTTCCAACCCAGCCCTCAGCCCCTGCCGCATGAAACAGCTTCAGCGCTTATCATTAGCTTGTGAAACATTGTGAAAAAAGGACAATGTTGCAACAGTCGTTGTTTAGGTACCTTAAACGTGCACATACAGTCTCTGAGTCATCGCTGCAACCAGGAGATGAAGGAGAGCTGAGATCCACATCACCTAGCACATCTTCGTCTCTGCCACCTCAGGATGCTAGTGCGACTAGCGCAGCTAGCGTGACCAGCGCTGTTGCTAGGAGGGCGCCAGCGCCTCTGCCTCTCAGCCTCGCGAGTGGATGATAGCCCTGTGGATCTGTCTTCCGTGGATGAGCCTGCAACTCAAGTTGCAGAAGTATCCGGTCACAGTGATAGGTGAGAAAGCAAGGAGTTTCTCCACAAACTGGTATAGCAGATACACTTTCCTTGAGTACAGCATTAGGAAGGATGCAGTCTTCTGTAAGATGTGCAGGCACTTTGGTGATCGGGGCAGGGAGGAGAAGTTTAGCCAGACTGGATACCGGGACTGGAAGCACCTCAATCACGCTTGTTTAAAGCAACAAAATAGCAAATCGCACACATTTGCTCCGGATAAATTTAACAATTACAGGCTGTCAATGTCTGAGCGCGGCTCTGTCATCTATCAACTCAACAACACAGATGGTAGACAGGGTGAAATCATAGAGAGGAATCGGGAGCACATCAAAGTAATCGTTCTGAATACTTGTCCCAAACAAGAAGTACCCCTGTGTGGCAACCGGGAGTATGAGGAGGTCAAAACCGCAGGTAATTTCCTGGAATTTTATCTGCAGGCATGACAAAGCAACCCAAAAGCGACTAGATGTGATCCCTAGCAATGCAAAGATGCTCAATCACGAAATTCAGCATGACCTGTTAGATGCTGCGTGCACTCTCCTGTTGCGATGGATTAAACGTGAACTGCATGAGGGATCTTTCAATGCTATTTTAGTAGATGAGTGCAAGGATGTATCTAAAAAGCAGCTGTTGGCTGTTTGCTTTCGGTATGTGCACATGGGGACTGTGCTAGAATGCGCTGTTGGCCTCGTAGCCACAGACAACATGACTGCTTATGCGATAGCGCAGAAAATATTAGAAGTTGTCGCACCTTTTGAACTAGCCATCCTTAAGGGCACCTTTCAAAACGCCATCTACGTGCACTGTCACTCTCATAGGTTAAACCTATGTGCCGCAGTGACAAAAGTTTTCATTCTGTATGATGTTACCGTGGAGGTGCTGGCACAGTATGCGGAAGACGGGGGACAGAGTGAGATTGAGGCACAGTCACTCCTTCAGCAGATCAGAACAAAAAAGTTCATATTCCTCCTTATACTTTTCAAACAGTTGTTCAGTAAATCAGACTTCATGTCTAAAAGCCTCCAGTCCATCGACACATCAGTGACAGACACGGTTGATTTGATCGAGAACCTCAAACAAGAACTGACAGACATTCGCTCCGGTGACTCTGCATTCTCAAATATGTTAGCAACAACAAACAAGATGATGGAGGATCATGTGTCATGACTCATGAGTGTGACGGATGAACCCAAGCGCAGACAGAATGCATTCACACAACGTTTATTAAAGACAAAACAAGGAAAACAAAACCCTACGAGGGGGCAAAACAAGGACAGGGTAACGAGTGACTAACTAGACTGAGACTCAACAATAACTTGACGACAAACAGCAATGTAGAATAAGGACTTTCACTAGACAAAACTCTAGACAAGGTACTCATTAGACCTGAAGAAGGAAGGATAACACTCACGAAGGTATCACAATGAATCACACAATGAACCGACACAGGACAGCAAACACAAGGGGATTAAATAGGGAGAAACTAATAAGGAGAACAGGTGACGCTGACTAGGCAATAATGACAAGACGAGGATGACAAGGGGGCGGGGTTACGTAACGAGACAACACAAACAATAGGCCATGCGCTTGTACACAAATCATGGGTTTGCCATGATCCTGCCACAAGACTAGGGAAAAATCAAGGACATGATGGCAGAATCATGACATCATGATGTCGAGAACTGGGATGTCATCAGTTTGCCCCGCTCAAGAAAGCTCCCAGGCCGATTTGAGGGAAGTATTGTCACATGCACGTTGGGGAAATCGACAAGGGTGAGGAGTGATAGTGACCTGCACAACATTTCCAACACGCTAATAGACTGCCAGCTTAATGAACTGAACACTCGATTCCACAGTGACACCTATGGCCTCATGGCATCTGCTGCAATCCTGATGTCCCTTAGCCTTGATACAAATGACACCACCTTGGCCACTATAGTGAACTCTCTCAATGATACAGGGAAGCGCTTCCACGTAACCATATTAGAGTCAGAGCTCGAAGTGTTTGTGCAACTCATAGAGAGGAAGAAAAAAAGAGAACATCTCAAAAGTCTTGTAGAAGTGATGGACATATGCAATGAGGATGTTTTCCCGAATATCCATGCTTTCTTAAAAGCTCTGATAACACTGCCAATGACATCCTGTACAGTTGAACGTGTCTTTTCCAGTGTCAACCGGATTAAAACACCAAACAGGAGCACCATGCTTACTTCTTGCCTTATGTACCTCTGTCTGTTGACCTTTGAGAGAGAGCTTACAGTAACTCTCGACTTTGATGAAATCATTGACATTTTCAAGAGCAAACCCCGCCGACTACTCCTGTAATTTCGGAAAGATAGGTAGTGTTACGCAAAGTTGAGATGTGGCTCAGAGGGGGGGGGGGGGGAAAACAAAAAAAACGGAGGGAGGGAGGGAAAGATGCATGGAAGACGAGAGCGAAGCCTATTTTCCCTGTGTTGTTATTTTTTAGCCTAGTTTAGTTTAGCCTAGTTAGTTTTTGGCTTCTGAAATGTTTTTTGTTGTTGTTTTTCTGCAATGCAGAAAACTTTGTTGATATTGTGATATTGTATAGGTCAGGGGTTCTTAACCTTTTTGATGTCGGGGCCCAAATTTTACTGTACAAAGTGGCCCAGGGCCCATTCAAATATTAGCACTGTATTGTTTTATTGATCTCACCCTTGGTTTGATTTGTATTCAATAACTAAATGAAATCCACTTGCAGTTTAACAGTTTATTATTCATATGTAAACCTGCACATACAACAAGATGCCAAACACACAACAATTCATGGAACAAATCAATCTGCATCAAGAACAAATTTAAAGTCTCAAGTCAGGCATATTAACACAAAAATCAGTTAGATTTGACAAATTTTACTTACAAAAAAATAGAAAATATATATATAAAAAACAATAAAATGTGTTGCTAAAATAAATACATTAAAAATAATATTTTTCAAATTAAATAAATAAGTTGTAAATGAAAATTGAAATAAAGTGCAAATGAAAAAATATAGCTTTATAATCTGCAAAATAATTTGATAATTGTTTCAGCAGTCTACAGTTTTGCATGGCAGAACCTGAAGTTGCTCTTCATATCTGTGATAAATGAACAATAACAGTCACAACAGTCCAATTGGAACAAGCTATAACTCCCTATTTACCGTATGTTCCCCTCTTAATGAGACGCAGCAGCTTCTCCGGTCATCTCACGGCACATATCCACAGCGGAAGGTAAAAACAACTCCTCCGCTATCGTGAATGCTTTATTAAGGGGGTCGCACACCGGACGAGAAGCGCATCGCCGCGCCGCGTCTATGACAACTCGAGGTATCGCACGCCGGACGAGAAGCGCCGCGCCGCGCCGCGTCGCGTCTATGACAACTCGAGGTATCGCACACCGGACGCGCACTTTGTCAGTTTATGGCCAGCAATATTGTTACGTTTAAGGACATTATGGAATTAAGATAATGTCTGTACTATGTCATGATTGTACTGAACAATTAAATACAATCGTTGCTTAGTCTGCAGTCTGAACACTTTACCTCAGAGCGTCCGTTAACTGAATGAATTGAGAATATCACCTGAAAATCCGATAACATCAGCAATTTTCATTCAACCAGCTGTTTTCTGTAAATGAATGTAAAACTAAATGTATATTCCAGGCAGCACAGGGTGAAGTATGTACATTAATGACGATTTGAGACAAACGACTGAGTGTCTTCTTCTGCTTAATGGCGTTTGTTAAACAACTAACTGAGGCATTACTGGCACTAGTGGTGTGATGGTGTATTGTAACTGTCTCGTGGATAACAGTGGTCATTCGGGTGTCTTCAATTGATAAATTGTTTGGTCCCGCGGCCCTCGCGGCCCACAAGTGAAAAGCGTAACCTTTTTTGCGGCCCTCCAGGTGGCGCTCACGGCCCAAGCGTGGGCCGCGGCCCTATGGTTAAGAATAGGTGGTATAGGTTACATTTTAATACATCTTCTCTATATAATAAGTCAGTCTGTAGTTAATGAAATCGAAAATAAATAAATGGACAGATGACGTTGTTAATGAACAAGTTCTGTTCCCGAGTATTGATTGAAACTGTCGGGCAGTGTTGTTGATCTGTAATGTATTGTTGAAAACTTAAAACAAGAAGAATTGTGAAATATTCAGACTCATGTTATACGAGCAGAACTAAACTATGTTTTGGGGAAATATTACATTCCTGACCTCTTTTACAGTCTAAATATAGGCTATTATAGTTTAGATTATTTTTTATTCCATGAGTCCTAATAAATGCAATTTCAACTATTTCTGAAGTGCTTCTTTTATAAAGAACAAGTTATAAAACAAAGCTTTTTCTTTTATCGGGAAACGCAGCCCAGGTATGATGCGTAATGGAGATTCCAAAGCGCTCTTCTTTGGTCAGAACCAAGGTGAGGGATCGCGGATAGGTCCATCCTGACTCCTATGCACTAAAACTTTTTAACAATGCAACAAAATATTTAAAGAGCATCAAACTATTAAAATCTATATTATGTGTACGTACAGATAATATAACAGTATATTAGTCAGTTATTTTTATTAGGTTAAACAGTGATTGGATAATGTTTTTAATTTAACTTTTTAATTTAAGGCCCACCCACAATTGGTCTGGGCCATCCAAACCTGGAATCCTGGCGCCGTGCCTGCCCCACACGCCGATCAAACTGGTGGCAGATATGGATAGTAAAGCAGGACCCATAAAAATTTATTTGAACAAAAAAAAACATTTTCATTTATTTTACAGCTAGATGTCCAACATGCAACTTTTTTTGTACAGTATGACAAATGACAACTTATTTGCTGATGTGTCGCAGTGGAAATCAAAGCCAAGTGTCTAATCCACTGCGCCATCAACACCATTCTATAATAATAATAATACTGGAATATAGGAGTAACACTTGCTGTAGCTTAGAAAGTTTTAATACTTTCCATGTCTGCACTGCCATTAAACATATTGGATCCACGGGGTCACTGGGCTCCTTATGTGAACAGACAGGCACAGAAGTGCTGCGCGAGTAAACACTACTCTGTGGGTAGTAACCACAGTACTGGTACAACAGTAATTTCTTTAGCGGCTATAGAATTTTTTTTATATCTTCTTGAAATAATTTAGTCTATAAATAATGTTACGACCCCTTCAAACTAATCTAGGGGTTAGAGGAGTCACATTAAAGAAAACCTTTTCTGAAAATGGTAAATGGTGGAAATGGTAGCGTGTGTCAAGAAACGATAAGCGAAACCACACTGCCAATAAAAATAACAGTATTTATTATACAAAAAAAAAAAATATATATATATATATATAAAGAATAACAAATAAATAATAAAGTAAATAGGAACAATAAGGAAGCTAACAGCCTCCAGCAATATAAACAATTATATAAAGAAAAAAACAAGTACAAAAGTAAACAACAAATACCCTTAAGGAAAAAGGGACTAAAGTGACGCCAAAAATAAAGAAAGAAACAGAAGAAAACAATTCTAACTAAATTCAACCCTCTTACCTGGCTAAAGAAAAGGAAAGAAAATAATTGTTTCTTCAGCGCCAAGCGCCGTGTTCTTCCCTACTCTAGCTCACAAAACAAAACATACAAGGGTGGCGTTCACCTCTTACCTGGTGTTTCTATACAAAGGTTAAAGCTGCCGTCGGCAACTCTGGCTGATTGAGTGGACTTAGGCAAAACTTTGAATGTTTACAACTCTCATGCCCCTCCCCTACTATCAACGAATACCCTCCCACCGAGTTCGTGCTCGCTATTGCGCCATCACTATTCGCTACTTCAGGCACACGCATGTGATTGACGTGTGCGTGCACGACTTGTGATTGACAGTCCTATCTCACACCCCCCTGCGCTGATTGGACACAATGAACCGGGAGCGGTGGATTTTTGCAAAACAAATAACACGCTCCAGGTGGAGTTAGAAGCTCGGGTTTTTTCTAAAACCACTTTATTTATGTTGTTCTGTCGGAATATAGTGTCGAATTCGCTGAATATGATCAAAAAAAAGTTGCCGACGGCAGCTTTAATCTAGATGTTTGCACAATGGAAGTCGTACGACATCTTCCCTATTCCCCATTCCTTGGAGCAAAGGGTAACAGGAGCACAAGCTCTACACAAGTCGAAACAAAAACGTCATCCAAAGTAATCAAACAAAGTAACAAAGAAAAAAACAAACTTAGGAAACACAACTAACATAAACAAATTAAGTAATCAAACAAGTCCCAAAACAAAAACAAAAATCACAATGGCAGCAAAAGGACCGGAAATCAAAACGGGACTTCTTTCCAGTCTGTTTCCAGCGTCTTTTAAACTGGTAGTGAGGACGTCTCAGACAGCGGATAGATCCACGTCACATCCCTTGATGATCATTGACAGGTTCCTGGGCCAATCAGCAAGCAGAGAAGGATGACATAAGAAATTGACAGAGAGAGAGAGACAGAGAGAGCGCGCGCAAGCAGAAAACCAGCACAAACGCCCACAGAATATCTACGAACGTAACAATAAATATAGGCTGATGATACACGGAACCACTTTTAGAGCAGTGGTGCTGGGCAATCTTGCTGTCAATGGTAATGAATATAGATTACTACCGTAATATTCTTCCCCCACCTCTCCGCCACCCACCCTGACCGCTGCTATCCATTCAAAACAATGTTGCTGGGCAAGAAGCTGGCAAAAAGTTGCCCTCATCAGCTTTAAAGAGTGCTGCTCTAGCTGTGTAGCCTAACCTTAATAATCTAACGCTATTAGATTATTTTTAATGAAACAGCAGTAAAGAAACAGCAGTAAAGGTTGTCGCCTGTTTAAGACCTGGTGGCCTAACTGTTAAAGAAACAGTTGTATGATTCAGGAAACTCAGATCAAACAGCCAGATCAGTCTTTGTCTATTGATAAACTGCAGGAATAAGATTAAGTTCAAGACACTTCAACTCTGATGTGGGTGAGACGAGAGCAACCGCGACAGTTTCATGGGATCGCGCCCAGTAGTATACATAATACGTTGCCATGGTTACCACCCATAGAGCACCAGGCGTTGACTCGCGGAGCGTTTGTCTGCCTGTCGGTAAATATATGAGGTAGTCAACTGTGCTCAACGAGCAGCGGGTGTTGCTGTGAGCCCCTCTCCCGTCCAAAAGCACTCACAGGCGGTCAGTCTCTCAGTAGCCTCGCGCAACAGTCCCAGCCTACAGTCAGAGCAGAGAGGAGACACACCACTCTGCGTCCAGGCTGCAAATGAATCGCGCATATGCATGGCCGCCGCCGTTCCCGCCCTGGCTTACAGAGTGGAGTGTAAATGTAAATGTTCACTCAGTCTCACACAAAAATAAATCACAGCATTTAAATTGACTCACGACATAGCTCGTCTAGTCTCTTGCCAAGTTCACTTGAGCCAGCTCTCGCTAGTCTGTTATCAATCTTGATTTACATAGGCCTTTATTACAAAACCCCAACAGTCTTTTTAAAGACTAAACCCACAAACATTCTTTTTTAAGATTAGATCAAATCTCAGCCCTAGCCAGTCATTTTTTTTAACTGCTAGGCAGTAGCTACTTAGCTAAAACTACCCACATGACTAAGACACACACACACACGCACACACACACACTGACGAGGACTACAATCGTTAAGTATTAAAATAAAATCTGAATTGTCTGCAAAATAATTATTTTGTTTATTTAATTAAAGATCGTGCCCGTAGTTAATTAAAGAAGTCCCGACTGATTAGCCCCTGATACGTCTCTCAACATACACCACACACACAGTTACATATTGCCTAAACTTTATTGAAAACACAAAAAAATTGAGAAATTTCTTGTGAGGACCAACAAGCCAACTAACGCACCACCAGCTGCAAAAAAGCTTCGAAGGTACAATGAGGCATACCTGCAGTTTTGGTTTACAGTCACGGGTGATCTGAGACCTCAGTGTGTCGTGTGTGCCGAGGTGCTGGCAAATGACAGTATGAAGCACTGCAAATTAAAAAGGCACATTTTAAAAGAAAGCTTGATTGCCTCCATCAGCAACAGGCAACCATTTCAGTGCACAGCACTGTGTCTAAACAGTGTTTGGAGGCATCGTATGTAGTGGCCAAAAGGATCGGTAAACTGGGTAAACAATCGCTGAGACTTTTGCAGACAGCGCAAGACGTGCAGAATAATGATAGGCGATAGTGCAGCAGCCAAACTCGGTGCAGTACCACTGTCCAATGACACAGTCGCTAGGACAATTGTAGACATGTCCACTGATATCAGAGAGCAACTGATAGAGTTCGTAAAAAAGAGTCCTTACTACGCGCTGCAGCTGGACGAATCCACTGATATTGCTGGGCAGGCACAGCTCCTCGCCTATGTCAGGTATCTGCGGGACAAGGCGATTGAGGAGGATGTCCTGTTTTGCCGGCCTCTTCAGTCGCACACTACAGGAGAAGTCATTTTTAATGTCCTTGATATTTTTATCTGTGAAAATGGTTTGGCTTGGGACCGATGCGTTGGCCTATGCACGGATGGTGCGCGGGCAATGACGGGGCGTGAGCGTGGCCTAGCTGCTCGCGTTCAGCAAGTAGCTCCACTTGTGAAATGGACACATTGCATCGCGAAGCACTAGCTACTAAAAATATGCTGGTTCTCTTTGACTCTGTGTTGAACCAATCCGTGAAAATAATAAATCTCATCAAATCACGGCCGCTAAACTCTCGCTTGATTGGGGTCCTCTGCCAGGAGATGGGGTCAGGGCACGAACAGCTGCTTCTGCACACTGAAGTTCGCTGGCTCTCCAGGGGGCGGGTGTTACAGCAGTTGTATGAGCTGCGAGAGGTTTTTGACAGAATCAAATCAGATCTGGCGAAGTATCTGGATGACACTATGTGGCTTGCGTCTCTGTCCTATTTGGTCTATATATTTGACCGCTTGAATGGCCTCAACCTGTCTTTGCAAGGCCGCGAAACTCATATTTTGCTTCTTGCAGACAAAGTGCACACCCTTCACACAAAAACTGGACCTTTGGCATGGCCGCATCAGTCGAGGGAACTGCGACATGTTCCCCAGCCTTGCAGACTTTATCACTGATGCAGGCACGTCACACGATTTCTCCTATTTCAATCAGCATCTGAGCACCTGTCAGCAATGAGAAAACAATTTGCGATGTAATTTAAATAGGATTATCGCACTGGGGCCCCAACTGCAATGAACCAGCTTTGGGGGGGCCCAGCTTGCAAAAGGTTGAGAACCCCTTGTATAGAGGAAGATGGTATAGAGGAAGACCGTCAAGGGGCGGCGGTTGTTTGCACGTTAATTTTTCAGTGGACTTCAGTTTCTGGGACAGAAATATGCTGGTGGATTTTTTTTAAATCTGTCTCGTTGTGGAGCTTGGCGTTTTTGGGATCGGATGGCTCACCTTTGAGGATTTAAAAAAGACACGGTCTTCACGAGGCTGCTCACAGTCTTATCGCTGAGACTGATTCAAACTTTGCTTATATGCATATAAACCGCACTTATATGAAAACACACACACGCTGGGTTGATCTGGTCATTGTAAGCTTTATTAATCTGTTATATGCACTTTGGTGCTTGAACAAATTGTGTGTATGTGTGTGTGTTTTTAGTTTGCCTCCTTTATTTACTTCCTTAAAAATATCTATTATTTCTCTTGACATAAAATTCTCAGTATACTACGGAAAGTGTTACACTTGTATGAGGTTAATTAAATAGATTAAACATAATCAAAATATTACAACTTTACACAAAAGCTCTGTTTGCACTTACACTGTATTTTCTACTTTATTCTGTGTTTCTACTTTTTTAGTGTTTCTAAAAACCTTCTGTTTACCAAAAATATGCTGAAAAATTAACACTGTTAGATAATTAATAATATATCATCATGGTTTTTGAAAAAAGACCATTTAAAAGGAATATTGTAATGATTGATTTCACTGGAGGCAAGTTGAGGTGAGAAACCCCAACGCAATTTATTTACAAAACAAGATTAAACATAAAACAGAAACATGACGAGGCATGGAAACTCTAAACTAAAACAGGAACACGACCAAAGACTTCGAAAACAAGATACCAGAGCCGGGGCATAGAACAAACAAAGACAAAGACACAGAATAAAACACTTTGTAATTTAACCAAATGCATCATACTGTATGTGAGATTATTTTGATATACAGTACAACAACATATTAAAGTGCTATGATATGGTTCTATATCAGCATGATTGTGATTTCCTGCTCCTCTCTGCCTTCTTGTGTGATATTGCCCATATATTAGTAATATTACAATATATAATAATAATAAACAGTTGTTTGATGTCAAATCAGTAAAAAAATACAAATAAATATAGTATAGCACATATATAGTATAGCACACATTACAGTTTTAAAGCAGCTTAACAGGTAGTATTATTATCCACATAGATGCAGGCTCGTCTATAAACACTGCAAATGTGATTATCAGAGGAATGGTTGCTGTCAACACCACAAGGTTAATAGCTGATACTATATACTTGCAGGAATGATTTGAGGTGCAGTTCCAGTGGCAGTCCTGAAAGCCAGCGTCAAAACCTTACATTTAATTCTGGCTGCAACTGGGAGCCCTGTGAGGCGAGTTCAGGAGAAGAGTGATGTGGGTTCTCTTGGGCTGATTGAAGGCCAGATGTGCTACTGTGTTCTGGATCATCTGCATCTGCAGAGGCTTAGTCACACTGGCTGGAAGGGTTACCAGTAAAGCATTGCAATAGTCCAGTCTTTAAATGACAAGAGCTTGAATGATGAGCTGTGCCATGAATAGAGTGGTGCAGGTATGACATCACTTTGTAGGCCAAAACGCTGAAGCGATTTAGCAATTTAACACTCCCGTTTCCATCATCCCAAAAGTCAATGGGGTTTTTAAATGGGATTTTGGTTAAATGGCTGAAATAAGGTCTGTTAAGTCACTTTCACGTTTTATTCTATGACATAAAATACATCAGTATTACCCCAGTCGTGATTTTTATTTATTTATCTGTTATGTGTCTTGAAAAAGGCGGTTGCTAACAAGTGGTAAATGAGACTACAGAGGCTGTCGAGGAGATTAAATATCATCACTCTGAACAGGTAAGCTCAGTCTGTTTGTACAGCCTCATTATGCTTATAATTGTGCTCTTATAAATAATTTTAACTCAAACGTCCTGGGAAAATGTTTTTAGATAAAAACTAAAAGAGTTGTCGGAAGCTTAGTGATGGTGACGTTGATGTCGTGGGACCGTGGTGTAGTTCGTTTATAACCCCCCTTTAGCGTTTTACTTCTGGCGACAGCTTTTAGGCTTCAAAATTGATAAAAGTTGTCTTCATCTGTGAAAATTATCTTGATGGACATAACGTATAAGTATCATAAAGTTTTGTTGATCATAGAGAGCTTGTTTTTTGGGATAATCCAAAAGCCTATGGAACTTCAACGTGACGTCATATCTGCACCACTCTATTCTGGCAGGAAGGGTCTGATTTTCTTGATGTTGTAAAGCACACCTACTTGATAGGGGTGTTGTTAAAATGCAGGTGGAAAGTTCAGTTGGTTCCTGGGTTGCATTAGCAGGCAGAAATACGAGCAAAGACAGTGAGATCATCAGGTTTAGATGACTAATAGAGCTGTGAATAGCAGTATGAGAAGCCATGTGGCTTTATGATCATGACTAGTGAGGATGTGCAAATGAAGAAGCGAAGAGGACCAAGCTCAGAACCTTGTGGCAGCCCAGTGATTAGCTGATGTGACTCAGACTCTCTCCTTTCCATGAAATATTGCAAGATCTGCTTGTGACTGAAGCCACCAACTACTATACCTGTGATGCCCAAGTCAGAAAGGGTGGACAACAGGACCTGGTGGTTTACCATGTCGTCAGCAGGCAGGTCCAATTAGTATAAGGACAAATTATTTGGAGTTGGCTTTTGCCAAGAGTTTCATCAATGGTCAACAGGGTGGTCTCCGTAGAGTGTCTGGTTTTGCAAGTAGGTCATTCTGTGAGAAAAGCAGAATTGAACAAATCTTTCTGACACAAAAGTGAAAAGTTGTGTCTGGTCGGTAGTATTCAACTGCTTTAGGGTTGAGTGTAGTTTTGGGGGGAAATGGGGTTACCTGAGCCTCCTTAAATGTGGTGGGAAATTTGACAGTAATATGGATTATGTTGATGATATGAGTCAGAGCAGTTAGTAATGTCAGTGAAACTTTGGAGAACTTGTTCTCTGTGAGGGGAGAGAGGGAAAAGAAGAGTGGAATGAGTGTGGGTGATGGTTGGCTGTGGGTAAGTGATGGTTGCCACATTATTGGTGAATTAGCTGGCAAAGTCTAGCCTGGTAATACCAGACTCTGCTACTTCACTTTGCTTCGTAGACAGAGTCTGGAATAGCATAATAGAGAAGTGTTTTCTCTCTCGCTAGGGGGCGATTTCTGAAGTTTAAAATCATTGGTTACCCGTAAGCCAATCAGATAAGTTTATTTATGACGTATGTTATGCGCTGACACAGCCGCATCGAACCACAGACATCATGCATCGAACTCAAATCTATGATCGAACCTCCACTGTAAACCTGCTGTAAACACTTGCTGTAAATAATGCGAGCGAAATACCGGAGTGAACATGGCTGTAAACGACTTTTTTGATCGGTGAGTGATGTAATAGAATGACTGCTGCGAGAGAGAGAGAGAGAGAGAGAGAGAGACCCGGCCGCGACCGCGCGCACTCTCACGTCTTCAAACAACATGAGCGCTGTCTTACTCTCTCTCCCTCGCACATATTAATCAAAATCAATCGACAAGATAGTAAAAGGTCGGAAGACCACGGTTTCACGTAGAGCATTTGGAGATTTTTAGAGATTAGAGACTCTAGGAACAACATCTCAATGAACAACATCTCAACACTAAATTATAAAGGCCTGTCTCATAGACGCCTGTCTCAAATACAAGCCGGTGCAGTTCGACGATTTGGGCAAATAAAAGCCCGGGCTATTATTTGAAGTTTTACGGTATAGAATCAGTTCTTAATGCACATGTGAACGCCATCAGCATTTATCACAGGTTCGCGTTTAGAGTCTGCTTCGAGAGAACAGCGTCGTCTTAGCGGCCCCTAATTTAATAACAAATTATCCTTTCTCCGGAAGTGAATCAATCAAAACTAACTTTAGCTGGAAATAACATTATTCAAGAACCGCTATAAAGCCAAAACAATCTCTGTTACCTTAAATTATATGTTTATCTCTGTAAAGATGCTTTGAAACAATCTACATTGTTAAAAGCGCTATATAAAAAAAAAAAAAAAAAACTGGCCTTTGTTATTGCAAAAGACCTCCTATGCCATGCCCCTGTTCTCTCTGTTCCAAATTTTTAAAGACCTTTCACTGTACAGGTAGATGCAAGTGCTACTGGAGTTGGGGTGGTTTTGCTGCAGGAGGATGAGCCCATATTGAACACCCAGTTTCATACTTTTCTAAAAAGTTCTCCATGACTGTTTGTTGTTTTGGCCTGGTCCTCTGCCAATAAGAATAAAGAAGAGAATGTTGTGAATATTTTCTGGCTGTCTGAGGTGTTGCTGAATTTGGTATTAAGAATTTGCTGCAAATGTTTTGCTTTTAGGTTCAGTCGATTGAGGAATTGTAACTCCAGCAATGTTTGGACCAATATGATCAACATGATGGGTCATTCAGAAGTAACAACAAACATTTGCTGTTTCCTATCTGACAAAAAGAGTTTTTGGTCTGAGGGTTGAGCAGGGGGTGTGTTCTCTTTTCTTTTCCTTTTAAAGTTATTGCGTTTAAATCCTAGATGTAGTAAATGGGAGATGAGATGAGTCTATAATTAATCAGCTCTCCTGGGTCAAACTTTTTTAGGGGTTTAACTGCCAACTTGAAAGTTTGTAATATTGATAAGGGGTTCTCAGAATACATGTAACATATTTCAGTAGCTTAATGCAGAGGTCTTCAACCCTACTCCTGGAGGCCCACTGTTCTGCAGAGTTTATATCAAACTTGGTTCAGTCTGGGATTTTAAGCGATCCTGAAGAGCTTGATTAGATGGCTCAGGTGTGTTTGATTAGGGTTTGAGTAAAACTTTGCTGGACAGTGGGCCTCCAGGAGCAGGGTTGAAGACCTATGGCTTATGGGTATAGGATTTAGATGTATGTTGGTTTTGATGCTTTACATGTCTAAATTTGTATGTCTGTTGCTTTGTGCCATTAAACCTGGATTAACTTTGGTATTTTTTCACCTTAGACATGGCGCTGAAAGAAGAGAGTCTAGAACTGAAGAAAAATGAAGAAAAATATCAATATGAGGATCATCATAATTTCATAACTGGAGTAAAATCTTTTAGTTTTGATAAACATGGGAAACTTAAAGTTCACATGCCAATTCACAATAGAGAAAAACCTTACACATGCCCACAGTGTGGAAAGAGTTTTAATCTAAAAGGACACTTTGAAGAACACATGAGAATTCACACTGGAGAGAGCCCTTACACCTGTCAACATTGTGGAAACAAATTTACTCAAAAAGGAAGCCTTAACAGGCACGTGAGAATTCACACTGGAGAGAAGCCTTACACTTGCAAACAGTGTGGAAAGAGGTTCAGTCAACATGGAAACCTTGCAGACCACATTAAAGTTCACTCTGGAGAGAAGCCTTACATATGTCCTCAGTGTGGAAAAAGTTTCAATCGAAAAGGAAACCTTAATTGCCACATGAGAATTCACACTAAAAAGAGCCTTTTCACCTGCCAACAGTGTGGAATGAGTTTCACTGTAAAAGGAAGCCTTAACAGCCACATGGAAATTCACACTGGAGAAAAACCTTACACATGCCTTCAATGTGGAAAGAGTTTTGATCAACATGAAAACCTTAAAGTCCACATGATAAGAGTTCACTCTGAAGAGAAGCTTTACACATGCTCTCAGTGTGAAAAGAGTTTCAACCAAAAAGGACACTTTGAAGTCCACATGAGAGCTCACTCTGAAGAGAAGCTTTACACATGCCCTCAGTGTGAAAAAAGTTTCAATCAAAAAGGACACTTTGAAGACCACATAAGAATTCACACTGGAGAGAAGCCTTTCACCTGCCAACAATGTGGGAAAGGTTTCAACCGAAAAGGAATCCTTAACAGGCACATGAGAATTCACTCTGGAGAGAAGCCATTCATATGTGGGCACTGTGGAATGTGTTTCCAATATAAAGTAACCCTAAAGTACCACATGAGGATTCACTTATGAGGCAACTGTTTTATACTGTTTTATATTTCTTCAGTGTGAAATTAGTTTTACAGACAGGAAACACATTAGGAATCATTTAATAACTCCAAAGAACCCTGTCTTGTTCCATCACTGTAAAAATTTGAACAATGAAACACAAACAGAAACTAAGGAAACCTTGAGGTTTTCCTGCCCTTAAGGCCCTGATATAACCATGAAGTTTTTTTATTTGGTGTAAAAAGTTCAAATACCTGAGTAACACACTTGGCGAACACCCCTTTAGATGAATATATAAATATGTGATGCACATTTTCCTTTCAATAAACATTGGTTTCATATATTTTTGTCAAAATTTTTTGAGAAACACATTCCTATCTTCATAATTCTAGTTTTGACTTCTAAAGTTTTTTTTTAATTCAACCCAAATCCAAAATTTCACTTGCACAGCACTGCAATATACAGTGAAAGTCCAAAGTTTCAATAGGCTACTGCTCAAAACCATTTTTTATTCATGATTAGCTAATATTAAGAAACCCCTAGAAAACAGTTTAAAAAAAAATAAAAAATAATAATAATAAAATTGCGTGTACATTTTAGATTGGCTACTTAATTTATTATACCAATATCCAAATATGATACTAAATCTCAGAAAAAAGGGCTTTTGTTTGTGACGTGCTGTCTTTGATTTGAACATTGCACATTTTGAACAGGACATGCATTAGCTGAATAAACGTTAGCCAATACAAATATATTTATAGAAAATAGTTGACAATGAATAGACAGGAGTCCAATAATAGCAAAACGAATCACTTGTTCTAAAAAGAATATCAAGTATATTCGTTAGACGAATCCGACATATAACGAGGGCTGTGTTAACAGTAAACCGTCCATCATTTAACCAATTTTAAAAACACGGATGGATAATACAGAAAAAAGCAACCAAGAACAAAATTTAAACGTAGCCCATTTTACAATTATTTTCTCTCTCTGTGTGCGCGGTCTGTGTTTGTGGGAGAGCTCGCGCAGCACTGATACAACAGTACTTTTTAAACCATAAGTAACTAACGCGCTAGTTTTCATACAAAATAAATATGTAAAATAATTAGGTACTTTGGTTATTATTAACACAATAACGAAACACATGCAGGCTACGTTTCTCAACTGAGAATGAGTAAATAAACACCTGTTTCTCCAGACTCGCATTTATTAGTAATCCACAAATCATAGAGCGATTTTAATTGTATTTTATAAGCATTTTATAATTTGCATGGCTGAATGACGTTTTCCTCTGAGTGACCATGAATGACAGATTATTTTACGATAATCCATGCGATCACTCCTGTGTGATCATTGAATCCAGAGGATTAAGTTAACTCAATACAATATTTCAAATGTCCACATCCACGTTTACCTTCAGGGGTCAGAAGTACTGCGATTACTGTACTGTCCTCGCTTATGAAATCAGTCAGACGGCGGGCCGCGGGAGTGGAAGGGGGATCGCGCGGGATTCTTTATTGCTGTATGCATCTTTCAATCATGAACCCAGCGCTATGATTGGTCGAACTCTTCTTTTGCTGTTGCTTGATTTGAGGACTGCTCGTGAACAGAGGCGTCACAAGTTTTTTTGCGTAGTTTAGAGTGACAAATCATACCTGCGTACTTTACATATGGTACTTTAAGGTCAAAATGAGTATCCGCTACACAAAATGTGTAAGGTTGGCAGGTCTGAGTGTTCAGACACCGAGCACCTCCACCTGCAAAGTCGCATTCGAGCCAAACGCTGATCGAATGTCGCTCGATTTTGCTATGGTAACATTAGCTGTAAATTTATATAAACTTTTCTTCAAAACGTTCACAATTTTTAATGCCTGTAGGGATCAAATTTAATGCTTTTTAATGCCACTTAAGGCCTTTATTTTTGCAAAATCCATTTAAGGACTTTTAATGCCCCGCGGAAACCCTGTTTATTAAAATGACACTCTAAACAATAGATTGCTTTAAAGCAAGCAGTTTTAGATATTAATCCCTTATCAGACACCCCCCATTTTGGCAAGTGGGGCATAAATGACATACCCAAAATAAAAAGGTTGCTGCTCATTAGTCATTCTGAATAGACACAAAAAATCCACAAAACAACATATATTTAGAAAGCCAACACTTAGAATATAATACTCAGAAATAAAAAATATTAAGAATACATTTTTTAAATGTATAAAAAATATTATGTGAATGTAGTATAACAATTTATAAGCACAACTAAAGTGAAGCCACAAGTGTGGTCATGCTTCATTTCAAATCTGAGGATGTTATCTTTAAAACTATGCATTATAATTTCATAAGATCATGTTGTGAGTTTTTAGAGAAGGCTGATAAAATGCTAATCAAATATGTTATTGCCCTGTGAACACCCATTTGCAGTCTATAAGTGCTTTCACATCTGTAGTTCGGTTCATTTGGTCCGGACCAAGGGAGAAAAATTATACTTTATAGCATTTTTCAGGCGTTTTGGTTCCTTTTCACACCACACTGATTGCTCTGGTCCAAATCAGTTGATGAAATTAACCAAAATGCAGTCACAAGACAACATCCACATCACATGGCCAGATGGATCTTGAACGTATTTTCATAACTGCACTTCGATTGTCAGAATTAACGTGCAGGAAAATTACAACAGAACTCCTGGAATTAAACAAAGAGGAGGAAAATCTGGCAGACAACGTGCCGCTGTTTATTATGGCGAGACGACTGCGTGGGCTGATTGTATCCATGGTCGTAGTTTATTATGTAGTTTGTCTACACCACTTAAGGAAAACAATAACATTTGAGAATGAAGCGAGGATGCGGCTTGAAAATAATGTTTTATGCAATGCATGCGGCGAGTCACTTCAGGAGGAGGCGACACATGCATTAATGTTGCTAAACAGTGACATAATGCACAGCGTGGCTGACTACGGCAGCTGGTTTAGTCCAAAAATGCGCATTTCTTTGCCAGTTGGGTCTGTTCGACGTCGGATCCCGTTCTCACCACAAACTAACCGCTCCAGAGTTCGTTTGAAAGCATACAGAGACCACCTCGGCTTGTTTGGTCCGCTTTTGGTGCGCACCTCAAATGTGAATGCTGCATTCACACCTGCCAAAAAGCAGGAAGAGATGATGGACGGGGGGGGGGGTTGACTGGATTGTTGACGGGAGAGACTAGCTTTCATGAGGCACACACGCAAGGTCTCTCGCTCTCTCCCTATCTCTCACCTAGCACTATAATTACAATGGCCTCCGATTGAAGTGTCACAAAATTCTGAAATATTCGTACATTATGGGATTTTTTAAATTACTATAATAATATTATTATTTTTTTTAAAGGAAGAACAGGATGAGGTATCATATACAGAAAAAATTAACAATTTTTGTTTTTACATTTTCTCCCTTTCCCCACAACCCACCCACTGAACAAAAAATAGATAAATAAATTAAATAAATAATTTAAAATAAAAAAAAAGGAAAAAAAAAATCTCAAAGTTGTTATATTACATACAGTGAGGAAATAATTGACATCATTGTTAGCCCTTTATGTCGAGTTGCATTATCCGTTCCACTGTGCACGGGCCTTTTAATAACAATATTAGTTTTAGTTTTTGGGAAGAGTTACGTCCTTTTCAAAATATGAAATCATTGGGGTCCATACTGTGTAAAAACGTTTGGTGGATCCTCTAAGAGAATATTTAATTTTCTCCAGTTTCAAAAACAGCATCACATCACTAAGCCAGAGTGAAACTAAAGGTGGTTTACTGGATTTCCAATCAAGTAATATTCTTCTACGAGCTAAAAGACATGCAAAAGCGCATGCGTCTTGACATTTTTTGGATATGACCACACCTTGTACAGGTACTCCAAAGATAGCCATCTCAAAACTAGGCCTGATATCCTTAACATATGCCTCAGACAAAATTTTAAATATAGCCGTCCAGTAATCCAGCAGTCTGGGACAAGCCCAAAACATATGAGCAAGGTCTGCTTTAGCAGAACGACAGCGCTCACAAGTATCATCTACATTTGCGTATATCTTGGATAGCCTAACCTTGCTGTAATGAAGTCTATGTAGGACCTTGAACTGGATTAAACCCAAGCGAGTACAGGAGGTTGTTCCATTCACTCTAAATAATGCATTAGTCCATGTTTCCTCTGATATATCCACTGCCAAATCCTTTGTCCATTCTGCACGGATTTTGTCTAGATTAATATTTTTTATTGACATTAAAGTATTATATACATTAGAAATTACACCTTTCAAATGTAAGGGAATGTTTAAAATTGCATCCAATCCTGTATTGGGAGGAATGGATGGGTATGTGGGACAATGGTTTTGGATTAGATGACGAACCTGAAAATATCTAAACAAATGTGATCTTGGCAGATTATATTTTGAGGAGAGATCAATAAAAAGATCGCTAAATTTGACAAGACCTGCCTGTTGCCATTGACTAAAAACAGAGTCCAATTGAGCTGGAAGGAATAAATGATTTTTGCATAAAGGGCTGGCTATGGAGAAGTCTTTGAAACCAAAACATTGTCTAAATTGAAACCAAATCTTGAGAGTATTTGTGACGACTGGACATTGGGTATACAGTGAAATACAAAGGGGCAATTTAGATAAAGCTAAAGCAGGAAGAGATGATGAAGTACAGGAGCTTGCCTCTGAGATACACCAGACATCTTGGGGGTACTGAAGCCAATAAAGTACTTTTGAGATGTTTGTAGCCCAATAATAATACCTAAAATTAGGAAGCGCTAATCCACCTTGAGATTTCGGTCTTTGGAGAAATTCCTTCCTAATCCTAGCTGTTTTACCACCCCATATAAATGATGAAATAAGTCTAAGTTCTGAAAAAAGGATTTTGTTAAGAATATTGGAATGGATTGAAACAAGTACAAGAACCTTGGTAAGATGTTCATTTTTACACAGTTAATTCTACCTGCAAGAGAGAGAAATAGCAAATTCCATTTTTTGAGGTCTAGCTTTAACTTATCGATTAGAGGAGGAAAGTTCTCTTTGTAAAGGTTGGGGAATCCCTGAGTGATGTTTATCCCAAGATATCTAAAACCCGATATAGACAATTGAAAAGGTATATCGGTATTCGAAATATGGAGGCCCTTACTATTTATGGGGAAACAAATACTTTTTGAAAAATTCAATTTATAGCCTGAGAAAGTTCCAAATTGTTTCAATATTTTAACTACCTGTGGAATACCCAAGGTCGGATCTGAAATATACAACAGCATATCATCGGCATATAAGGATACTCTATGTTCTATGCCCATACTGCTAATGCCAGTAAACTGTTGTGAATGTCTTAATGCTATGGATAGGGGCTCGATGGCTAAAGTAAAAAGTAAAGGGCTAAGAGGGCATCCTTGTCTTGTACCCCGTGATAGGTGAAAATACTTTGAACGTACTCTATTTGTAATTACAGATGCTTTAGGGGAAAAGTATAATAACTTAATCAATGAGAGAAGAGATGTACCAAATCCAAATCTTTCCAGCACAAAGAATAAGTATTTCCACTCTACCCTGTCGAATGCTTTTTCAGCATCTAACGAAATAACTACCTGAGGGACAGGGTCCTGAGAAAGTTTAGACGAGTGTATTACCCCTAACAATCTCCGGATATTACTAAAAGAATGTCGACCTCTGACAAAACCGGTTTGGTCTTTTGAAATCAAGTTCTCTATTACTGTATCTAAACGTAAAGCAAGGATTTTTGCCAAAATTTTTACATCAGAGTTTAAGAGAGAGATTAGCCTGTAAGAGTTACATTTCAGGGGATCCTTTCCAGGTTTTAGTCAAAGTATAATGTTTGCTTCATTCAAGGTTTGTGGCAAGCTACCCTTTTCCAACGAGTCCACAAACATATCAAGAAGAATAGGGGCTAATTTATCTGCAAATTTTTTGTAAAAGTCTATTGGATTGCCATCAGGGCCAGGAGTTTTTTTGCTCTGCATTAATGTGATCGCGTTTAAAATTTCTTCTATTTGTATGGGCTGATCTAAAGAAGTTTTCTGAACAGAATTGAGGGTGAGTATGCTTATATTGTTTAAAAATTCAAAAATTTCAGAGTTAGAGTAAGGGCTTTCAGAAGTATACAAATTTGAGAAGTAGTTCTTAAAAGTGGTATTAATTTCATTTGGATTGACTATTAAACCATTATTACTGTTACAAATTTGAGGTATAAGTTGAGAGGCAGCTTTAGATTTTAACTGGTGGGCTAGAAGTCGTCCTGCTTTTTCTCCATGTTCATATATATAACCTTTAGAACGTGATAAGTACCATTCAGTTTTATTTGTTGATAACAGGTTGTACTGAACTTGAAGGTTAAACCTTTCTTTATAAAGTTCTGGTGAGGGAGACATGGAATTGAGGTGATCTACCCTTCTTATAGAATCAATTAAATCGTCCAATTTTTGTTTACGTTTTTTATTGAGAGTTGAAGTATATGAAATTATTTCTCCCCTGATAACTACTTTAAGTGTCTCCCACAGTGTAGATGCTGTAGTAGATTCTGACCGGTTGTGTAATAGGAAATTATCTATAGCTGTTGATACAAATGTACAAAATGCAGGATCTGATAACAAGGCCGTGTTTAGTCTCCACAAAGGCCGTTCGTTATACCTCAAATTGCAAATAAGGTCTAATTGCAAGGGAGCATGGTCTGATTCCACAATAGGTAAATATTCAATTTGTCCAACAGAAGGAAGGAGCGATTTATCAATAAAGAAATAATCAATTCTTGAATAGGAGTGATGAACATGTGAAAAATAGGAATATTCTCTGCTTTGTGGAAAAAGAAATCGCCAAGGATCAACCGCCCCCACTTGATCCATGAATGTAGATAAGGCTTGGGCCATCTTGGAACGGGATAAAGATTTGGGATTGGAACGGTCAAGGGACGGATCCATTAAACAATTTATGTCACCACCAAAAATCATAAGATGGGAGTTTAGGTCTGGCAATAGATAAATTAGCTTATTAATAAAACTCACATCATCCCAATTAGGCGCATAAACATTAACTAATACGACAGGAACATTATATAATACCCCCGAGACTACAACATATCTTCCCTGAGGATCTGCAATAGAACCAGAGGCAGTAAATTGAATGCTATCAAAATGGCAGTTCCCCTTGCCTTAGAGTTAAAGTTAGAGTGGAAAACTTGCCCCACCCATGGTTTCCTAATTCTGAGATGATCGACAATGCGCAAATGGGTTTCCTGTAAAAATATTATTTCAGATTTTAATTTTTTTAAATATGCAAAAATTTTGCCTCTTTTGATTGGGCTATTTAGGCCTTTGACATTCCAGCTAACAAATCTAACTTTCGACCCCGCAGGAGATTTAGTTAGATCAGCCATATCAGACATGGACAACTATCTATTTAGTCAAGTACTCACTGATCAAAAATGCCAACGGCAACATAAATGTTACCTCACTATTCAATTTTCCTAAAATCATAACATAAAACAAAAAACAAAAAAAACAAAAAAATGCAATACTTTTTGAATAAATTAAACTTAGAACCAAACTTCCCAACATTTTCCTAATGCTTGCTTCCCCAACTGAAACAAGCAGCAGAAACCTAAATAAATTGTATGGCTCCCGATAATCCAGTCTTTAGCTCTCGATCTTTTTGAGAGACTCCAAACCACAATATTTACACGAAATACAGCATAGCGTCATTATTACACAGTATATTGAATGAACTTTAAGGCAATAAACAGAAACAAACATGCCGTCTTTTTTGAAGTTTTAGATAACTTTCTATAGATGAATAGAGAGAGAGTCACCTTATTACTTGAAGTAGGCTACGTTGTCTGTGCCATTTAACAACAGAGAGTAACGTTAGACAATATATCTTTAGTCTTGTACAAGGACGCGTTGTTTGTAAAAAGTTTCGGCAGCCGCAGGTGAATAAAAAGTGTGAGTTTCCTCTCCGAATTTAACACGGAGACGTGCAGGATACAGAAGTTGAAACTTTATGCCTTTCTGATAGAGGGATTGTTTGACTTCTTTGAATCCGGCGCGTTTCTTCGCTAAAGCTGCGCTCGTATCCGGGTATAGCCGCAGTGACGTTCCGTTGAATTTAGTATCATGTCGCCTGGCCCAGTGAAGTGCCTTTTCCTTTTCCTGAAATCGGTGGAAGCAGACAATGAATGGTCTTGGAGATTGCCCTGCTCCAGGTTTGGGGCGAAGCGTGCGATGCGCTCGTTCAAGTTCAGGAGGTTTGTCAAACACGCTCTCCATGGTATCTTTAAGCAGCCCAGATATAAATCTGATGGGGTCTTTTCCATCCTCAGCGCCTTCCGGAATGTTGATAATACGCAGGTTGGCCCTTCTGGATCTATTCTCAAGATCGTCAATTTGGTCAAGAAGAGAAGAATTCTGTGCCTTCAAGGATTTAATCGTCGTTTCCGCGGCGGTTAGCCTTTCAAAGTTTTCGCCAACCAGTACTTCAGTAGATGCAAGCCGGTGCTGAAACGAGCCGACTGTTTCGCGTAGCGTGTCAAGGGAGCCCTGTAACGGCTTGATTGAATCTTGAATTAAGCTTGCCATGTCCTCTTTTAAACTGGCCCGCTGTTTTGCCAGTTCGTAGATTAGTTGACTCATTGACAAGTTATCCATATTGTCTTTTTCAGGTACGTCCTTGTTGCTAACAGTGTCATTAGCCGCCATCACTGCTAACTTACCCGCCAGGGTAGCGCCTGATCGTGTTGCTGGCGCGGTACATTGCTTCTGTTTAGAATTGCTCATTTCGCTTTCACAACTAAGTGTAATTCTTATATGGTAAATTGTTAAGCAATTAGATTAGAAGAAGACGCATATATATGATTAAAAGAAGTGTGGTTGGGAGGTCCTCGCCTCTGCTGCCTTCTCTTACATCGCCAAACCGGAAGCCGGATTTTTTTAATTAGGTCAAAATTATCGTACAAATACGATAATTATCGTACGTCTGGCAACACTGGACATGATGCACTTTTTCTGAGCTCGTCAGACCTATCTGCTAGCAATGGGGGGCCGAGACTGAGAGAGCTAATTGGAGCTACATGGAAAAATATGCACCAAACAAGGCACTTTGAAATTTTGCTATTTTTATTAATACAAAAGTTGGGTGACCCTCCCCCAAGACTAATAAAAGTTGATTGACCCTCCCCTCAACAAAGAATAAAAAGACATGACCCTCCCCTATTTTCCTCCGGTGGTCCATTCCATAAATACCAAACGGTCCCTTATTATGCCTTTTATTTATAGGTGCCTTTCTTGACACTCAATGTCACCATAGATCATCAACAAGACAATAACAATATTTAAGTAAAAACAATTAAATATAATACAATTAAAAAAGACAATGCAGTTGTGGTCAGAGGGAGTAAGCTATTCTTAACAGATGTGTTTTGAGTTTGGATTTAAAATGTGAGAGGTAATCAGAGGAGCAGAGCAGCTTAAAGCTCTGAAAGAACTATTTTTTCCAAGAATTTTGAAGATGAATGGAAGATTTGAAATATTAAATAAATAAATGATTAAGGCTGTTGGGATCTGAACCAGGTTTCTTAAGAATTGGAGTTACAGCAGCTGTTTTAAGAGAAGAAGGAACAACTCCAGTGGTAATAGAAGAGTGAATGATGTTTGTTTGAACGCTGTGTGGGAACGCTGTGCGCATCTGGCTGCCGCTCCACGCTTCGTCGTCTATTGTTTACATTTGCTGTGCCCGCATCTTGGACAGTTGTTGTTTCCCTTTCTGCATCCTTCTACAAACTGGACTTAAAGTGATAGTTCACTTTGAAATGAATTTTTGGTATGTTTTAGCTTACCTCAAGGGCATCCAAGATGTAGGTGTCTTTGTTTCTGTAGTAGTTTCAATTTTGATATTTTTAGGTCAAACCGTTCTTGTCTGTCAGTCATATAATGCAGGTCTATGGTCACCACCTCAAAGAGCAGCACAGAGAAGTCCAAATTAAACATGATTTAATGACTGGTAAATGTAAGTACACATTGATGGCCTAAGACACAAAACGAGCGGTTTGTGTGAGAAAACGAACAGTATTTATATAGTTTTTACCTCTTGTAACCACAGCCACGAAGCGCCCGTGCCCTCAGATCACTTGGACATGGCTGTGGTCATGTCACTGGTGATGGATGGACCACAGACAGTGGTGATGTGGAGTTGGTAAAGGAGATGTCACTGGTGATGGAGAGACCACAGACAGTGGTGATGTGGAGTTGGTAAAGGAGATGTCACTGGTGATGGATGGACCACAGACAGTGGTGATGTGGAGTTGGTAAAAGGAGATGTCACTGGTGATGGATGGACCACAGACAGTGATGATGTGGAGTTGGTAAAGGAGATGTCACTGGTGATGGATGGACCACAGACAGTGGTGATGTGGAGTTGGTAAAGGAGATGTCACTGGTGATGGAGAGACCACAGACAGTGGTGATGTGGAGTTGGTAAAGGAGATGTCACTGGAGATGGAGGGACCACAGACAGTGGTGATGTGGAGCTGGAAACAGGAGATGTCACTGGAGATGGAGGGACCACAGACAGTGATGATGTGGAGCTGGAAACAGGAGATGTCACTGGTGATGGAGGGACCACAGACAGTGAAAATGTGGAGCTGGAAACAGGAGATGTCACTGGTGATGGAGGGACCACAGACAGTGATGATGTGGAGCTGGAAACAGGAGATGTCACTGGTGATGGAGGGACCACAGACAGTGATGATGTGGAGCTGGTAAAGGAGATGTCACTGGTGATGGAGGGACCACAGACAGTGATGATGTGGAGCTGGAAACAGGAGATGTCACTGGTGATGGAGGGACCACAGACAGTGATGATGTGGAGCTGGAAACAGGAGATGTCACTGGTGATGGAGGGACCACAGACAGTGATGATGTGGAGCTGGAAACAGGAGATGTCACTGGTGATGGAGGGACCACAGACAGTGATGATGTGGAGCTGGAAACAGGAGATGTCACTGGTGATGGAGGGACCACAGACAGTGGTGATGTGGAGTTGGTAAAGGAGATGTCACTGGTGATGGAGAGACCACAGACAGTGGTGATGTGGAATTGGTAAAGGAGATGTCACTGGTGATGGAGGGACCACAGACAGTGGTGATGTGGAGTTGGTAAAGGAGATGTCACTGGAGATGGAGGGACCACAGACAGTGGTGATGTGGAGCTGGAAACAGGAGATGTCACTGGAGATGGAGGGACCACAGACAGTGATGATGTGGAGCTGGAAAAAGGAGATGTCACTGGTGATGGAGGGACCACAGACAGTGATGATGTGGAGCTGGAAACAGGAGATGTCACTGGTGATGGAGGGACCACAGACAGTGATGATGTGGAGCTGGAAACAGGAGATGTCACTGGAGATGGAGGGACCACAGACAGTGATGATGTGGAGCTGGAAAAAGGAGATGTCACTGGTGATGGAGGGACCACAGACAGTGATGATGTGGAGCTGGAAACAGGAGATGTCACTGGTGATGGAGGGACCACAGACAGTGATGATGTGGAGCTGGAAACAGGAGATGTCACTGGTGATGGAGGGACCACAGACAGTGATGATGTGGAGCTGGAAACAGGAGATGTCACTGGTGATGGAGGGACCACAGACAGTGAAAATGTGGAGCTGGACACAGGAGATGTCACTGGTGATGGAGGGACCACAGACAGTGATGATGTGGAGCTGGAAACAGGAGATGTCACTGGTGATGGAGGGACCACAGACAGGGATGATGTGGAGCTGGAAACAGGAGATGTCACTGGTGATGGAGGGACCACAGACAGGGATGATGTGGAGCTGGAAACAGGAGATGTCACTGGTGATGGAGGGACCACAGAAAGTGATGATGTCGAGCTGGAAACAGGAGATATCACTGGTGATGGAGGGACCACAGACATTAATGATGTGGAGCTGGTAAAGGAGATGTCACTGGTGATGGAGGGACCACAGACAGTGATGATGTGGAGCTGGAAACAGGAGATGTCACTGGTGATGGAGGGACAACAGAAAGTGATGATGTCGAGCTGGAAACAGGAGATGTCACTGGTGATGGAGGGACCACAGACAGTGATGATGTGGAGCTGGTAAAGGAGATGTCACTGGTGATGGAGGGACCACAGACAGTGATGATGTGGAGCTGGAAACAGGAGATGTCACTGGTGATGGAGGGACCACAGAAAGTGATGATGTCGAGCTGGAAACAGGAGATGTCACTGGTGATGGAGGGACCACAGACAGTAATGATGTGGAGCTGGTAAAGGAGATGTCACTGGTGATGGAGGGACCACAGACAGTGATGATGTGGAGCTGGAAACAGGAGATGTCACTGGTGATGGAGGGACAACAGACAGTGGTGATGTGGAGCTGGAAACAGGAGATGTCACTGGTGATGGAGGGACCACAGACAGTGATGATGTGGAGCTGGAAAAAGGAGATGTCACTGGAGATGGAGGGACCACAGACAGTGATGATGTGGAGCTGGAAACAGGAGATGTCACTGGTGATGGAGGGACAACAGACAGTAATGATGTGGAGCTGGAAACAGGAGATGTCACTGGTGATGGAGGGACCACAGACAGTGATGATGTGGAGCTGGAAACAGGAGATGTCACTGGTGATGGAGGGACCACAGACAGTGATGATGTGGAGCTGGAAAAAGGAGATGTCACTGGAGATGGAGGGACCACAGACAGTGATGATGTGGAGCTGGAAACAGGAGATGTCACTGGTGATGGAGGGACCACAGAAAGTGATGATGTCGAGCTGGAAACAGGAGATGTCACTGGTGATGGAGGGACAACAGACAGTGATGATGTGAAGCTGGAAACAGGAGATGTCACTGGTGATGGAGGGACCACAGAAAGTGATGATGTCGAGCTGGAAACAGGAGATGTCACTGGTGATGGAGGGACCACAGACAGTGATGATGTGGAGCTGGAAACAGGAGATGTCACTGGTGATGGAGGGACCACAGACAGTGATGATGTGGAGCTGGAAAAAGGAGATGTCACTGGAGATGGAGGGACCACAGACAGTGATGATGTGGAGCTGGTAAAGGAGATGTCACTGGTGATGGAGGGACAACAGACAGTAATGATGTGGAGCTGGAAACAGGAGATGTCACTGGTGATGGAGGGACCACAGACAGTGATGATGTGGAGCTGGAAACAGGAGATGTCACTGGTGATGGAGGGACCACAGACAGTGATGATGTGGAGCTGGAAAAAGGAGATGTCACTGGAGATGGAGGGACCACAGACAGTGATGATGTGGAGCTGGAAACAGGAGATGTCACTGGTGATGGAGGGACCACAGAAAGTGATGATGTCGAGCTGGAAACAGGAGATGTCACTGGTGATGGAGGGACAACAGACAGTGATGATGTGAAGCTGGAAACAGGAGATGTCACTGGTGATGGAGGGACCACAGAAAGTGATGATGTCGAGCTGGAAACAGGAGATGTCACTGGTGATGGAGGGACCACAGACAGTGATGATGTGGAGCTGGAAACAGGAGATGTCACTGGTGATGGAGGGACAACAGACAGTGATGATGTGGAGTTGGAAACAGGAGATGTCACTGGTGATGGAGGGACCACAGACAGTGATGATGTGGAGCTGGAAAAAGGAGATGTCACTGGTGATGGAGGGACCACAGACAGTGATGATGTGGAGCTGGAAACAGGATATGTCACTGGTGATGGAGGGACCACAGAAAGTGATGATGTCGAGCTGGAAACAGGAGATGTCACTGGTGATGGAGGGACAACATACAGTGATGATGTGGAGCTGGAAAAAGGAGATGTCACTGGTGATGGAGGAACCACAGACAGTGATGATGTGGAGCTGGAAACAGGATATGTCACTGGTGATGGAGGGACCACAGAAAGTGATGATGTGGAGCTGGAAACAGGAGATGTCACTGGTGATGGAGGGACAACAGACAGTGGGGATGTGGAGCTGGTTGCAGGAGGGGTTTGAGATGATGCTGCTGACACTGATGCTTGTGAAGAGGCAGCAGGTGTACGTTCTGTGTCAAAGGTGAGGACAGTAGTCGCGTTTCCATTACCCTTCAAATTGTGCAAATTAAAATTGCAAATTGAAAATATGACCAATGGAAACACGCCAATTTTGCAAAAACTCCCATTTATCGCAAAAAGGTTTTTACGCTCGCATGAGGTGGGTTTTCAGGCAATTAAAAAAATTCATATTTAGCAAACCTACAATGGAAACAGTTTTTGCGCATTTACAGTCACCTGACGTAGATAACGCGGTATGTTTGGACAGAATACAAGACAGAGTTCTTTATAAAATTCATAAAAAGACAAAAGAATTACAGAAATACTGGATTCTAAGCCTCATAGAAATGCCACAATCAAGACCTCGAAGCAGATATGAGGGAGAAACACCCAGAAACACCAGCCGCTCCAAGTATAAGGGTCTCTCGTGTGCGCGGATAACTGAACTTCTGGGCATTTCTTAGAGAGTAAATTCGTGATTGACATTAAAGGAGAACTCCAGCGCAAAATGAACCTTTGGTCTAATTACACATTGTTACCTAGTCAACCGTTATCTGAGATTTGTTTTCATGATTATCGAATGTAAATAGTTTTATCTCTAAAAACAGTTTAGACTATAACGCTAGTATATAGGGCACAGAGTAATGCCAAATAAAAATCGCTTGTTAATACCACTAACAAGGCTCAAAATAGCCCCACACTAACACGGTAGCATAATAAGGGTCCCTACCTTCAAACCGAAGCATTGAGAACTTTGTCAGTGTCCAGACAGTTTAATAAGAAGATATTTTATACATAGAGTCAGCTTCGCGAATACAGGCAGAAGCCATCTTTGAAAAACAGTCTCTACCAGTCGATCTACGAACGCAGATCCAAGTGCGCTGAATTGTGTAGAATCTCATATGGTCCGTTGTTTCCGGAAGAAAGCACTGAGCGCATAAGAGAAGCACTGAACGCAACAGAGAAAATAAATAAATAAAAATAATTTAATCACATCTCACCAGCGCACTTGGATCTGCGTTCGTAGATCGACTGGTAGAGACTGTTTTTCAAAGATGGCTTCTGCCTGTATTCGCGAAGCTGACTGTATGTATAAAATATCTTCTTATTAAACTGTCTGGACACTGACAACGTTCTCAATGCTTCGGTTTGAAGGTAGGGACCCTTATTATGCTACCGTGTTAGTGTGGGGCTATTTTGAGCCTTGTTAGTGGTATTAACAAGCGATTTTTATTTGGCATTACTCTATGCCCTATTTACTAGCGTTATACTAGCGTTATAGGCTAAACTGTTTTTAGAGATAATACTATTTACATTCGATAATCATGAAAACAAATCTCAGATAACGGTTGACTAGGTAACAATGTGTAATTAGACCAAAGGTTCATTTTGCGCTGGAGTTCTCCTTTAAGAACTTAGGTTTCAATAATTCAGATGACACAGGTTCAAATCGCGAACAAACATGGACTTCTGTACGTTTTTATTTTAATTATTAATGCAGAGAGATTTGTCTAGTTCTAAAACTCTGTTACACCATATCGTTTTTTATTTATTTATTTATTTTTATTATATTTGAAGCCTTGAGACGAAGAACCATATAAGTCCATATTTTCACATTTTTTTATTAGAATTCTTTTATTTATTTGGACTGTGAACATTATATTATATATTTTTATTTGACTTGAAGATAGACAACAAAAGCTTCCCAATTCTAATGAGATAAGATTTTTCAGTGTCAATCTTAAAAATAAAAAGTTAAGAGTAATTTACATTTCTGGTATGTGAAATAATGGTATATATCCAGTTAATGTGGAATAAGTCAAATTCATCATATCACTTTAAACCACTGAAGATCTGATTCCTTTATCTTAGTTTAAATACAATAACAGAACCTTAAAGAAAATATTAAGCATTTCTTTCTTTCAATTTATTTTATAAATGTTTGGCTAACGCAAATCACAGAACAAATACAGACAATACAGTACAGGGAAATCAAACGCAGCTAAAACTATTCGATTCATTTCTCCGTGGTTATAAGGAGTACAGCTTTCATTTCGACCCATTCATGACTTGATCCATGAACAGAGTCAGCTATGAACTGTAGTAGACGATGCCCAGAAGCCTACACGCCCCTCTGACTGTAACTGCTAATGTTAGGTAGATACTTTCTACATATATGGTTCTTAGTCATCTTTTATATAGCAATTTTAACAATGTAGATTGTTTCAAAGCAGCTTTACAGAGATAAACGTATAGGCTAATTTAAGGTAACAGAGATTGTTTTGGCTTTATAGCAGTTCTGTGACAGAAACAGGAGAATGTTGCAATAGCAATAACGCTTTTAATATAGTAGGTAAGTACAGTGTTGGTCAGGCAAACACAACACGAAAGCCAGTCAGACGGACACAAGCCCTGGTGGTGGGTGACGCAGGGACCTCGGTGGGCAACCAGTGAAGGTGCTCAGTGGTCCAGTGCAGTGATCCCTTGTGACGGTGCTCTGTGATCCAGTGCGGAATAACAGTGAATCCAGACGAACAACACGACGGAGAACAAGAGGGAATCCAGAACGCACAGGAACACACCGGGGAACCACAACGATCTGACAACCTGAGACAGCAGTTACTGACATATAAAGGGACAAACAAGTGGAACAGGCTGGCGCCGCTAATCAGTATTGATCAGCGGCCACACACACCTCACAGCACGCAAGACGAGAGAGAGACAGTGAATTCATGAACCGTGACAGGTTCTTAAATAATGTAATTTCCAGCTAAAGTTAGTTTTGATTGATTCACTTCCGGCGAAATTATAATTTGTTATTAAATTAGGTGCCGCTAAGACGACGCCGTTCTCTCTAAACAGACTTTAAAACGCAAACCTATGATAAACGCTGATGGCGTTCACATTAAGAACTGATTCTATTATTATGTGCATTTGGATATATGTGCGCAGGTTTGTAATTCCCTACAAACCATGCCTAAACAAACTACTTGTCTTGCCTATAAATTTGATACAGAATTTTAGGCTGGTGTGACTACACCAAGCAGCAACATTCTAATCTGAAAAATGAAGCCTACCCTGAAGTGCGAAAAATTGCAATTCATCGAAAATCCGCTAGGGGCAGGTCCCAAAAGGGAGCAAATGTCCATAGACCCCCATGTTAAAATGTCCGTTTTCACAGCATAAATTCATGTTTTTACAGGTTGGTCCCATGGACATTTATTGTATTTTTCGATAGGTTCCCAGTGCCTGACAACTGTGAGGGGGGTGAATTTTTTTCTAACTCTTAGTTTAGATCGTATTTAGATAAGGGCGTGGTTAACTTTGATTGATAGCTGATAACGGGCTGCGCCGAGTGGAATTCCTGAAATTTGACGTCTCGGCCATGATCTGACACAACACATTATACCACCTCTGTATCCTTTCTGAACATTTGTATTGAAATATTTCCAAGATGGCGCCGCCCATACCCCCCATAAACGGCCTTATAACCGTTCTTCAGAAAGTCTATGGGTGACGTCACAGACGCTTTGTCCATATTTTTTTAAAGTCTATGGGCTACATGTGGTCTGCGGTTGTGAGGCTGGTTGGATGTACTGCCAATTTCTCTGAAATGCCTTTGGAGACTAGTCTGGCTAACGTCAGACCTAGTCTCATTGAGACGTGGGTCTGAGAACCACATGTTCATTTTCTCGTATTTGAGGCGTGGTTTACGAATGCCCAGAGCCGTTTATTGGGTGCTACGAATGTCTATCAAATGCGCCTGCCCTGTACGTAGCTCATAGCTAATCGTTTCAATTAAACCAGATGACGTATGTAGAGCGACAGAAATTAGACGAGAAAACTAAAATTGAAATTGCGTTCTAAACTACTTAGAACAATATCTAAGGCTGTATCGAAAGGTAACTTCGCGTCTGCTGCCATGTTGGATCCATAGATATAAACAAACTGCTTCGGTGTGTCGCATAGATGTCATCATCATCTTGCTGCTCCCTCTCCGTTCTGTGATTGGTTCCCTAGCTGAGGCGAAAATCTAGTCCATGGAATCCAGACTGCCTAGCAGCGTGAATAAAATCGAGGCAATCGCAAGGCAGCATGGAAAAACCCAGGCTATTTGGAGACGGCTTATGGTAGAAGAAATGAACATTCAATTCACGGGCAACATATCTAGTGGACATTCCTGCAGTTCATATCTGGTGGACATTCCAATTGCACGCTCCCTCAAAACTTGTGACATCTTTGGTACTGTGCTATGTGAAAACTTCACATTTTAGAGTGGCCTTTTATTGTGGACAGCCTAAGGCACACCTGTGCAATAATCATGCTGTCTAATCAGCATCTTGATATGCCACATCTGTGAGGTGGATGGATTAATATATCCTACCCCTTGACAGGGGCCATTGTAATTATAGTATATTCAATGTTATTCACTTTACCTGTGAGCGGTTTTATTGTTGTGGCTGATCAATGTACATGTTTTCCTGAGTCCTGCCAAATGTTGCATAACATAAATAATGATAAACGTAAACAAGTTTGTGGGGATGGATGGTCCAAAAATGGTGCTAAATGAGGATCTACAAAAAGGACCTTTAATAAATTCAAGGGTTGACTTACTTTCTCAACCCTGAACTGTGAATGATTACTTACTGTATTTGATAAACATGTGAAAAGTACAAATGATTGTGTTATTAGTGTAGCCAGATTGTCGTTGTCTATAATAGTGGGTTAAAACAAGATCAGGTCACATTTGGAGTAATCAATGAAGATAACTAGATGTTTTAAAAGTGTTCTCAAACTTATTCTTGCCCATGTAGAAAGATTGATGTTTAGCTAATACACAATCAACAGCTAGAACAAGCTTCCAGATATCATCAGATGAGCCCCAATAGTAGCCATATTCATATCCAGATTGAAAACATCTATGCTTTCATTGATTAATCAAATAATAGATGAATCAAAGATGAATCAAATAATATGCCAGTTTATGCCATTTTATTTATACTTTTTGTTACATTGTGCCATTTGACAGCAAGATGGAAGTTTATGCCTCTATTCAATAAAAATAAATATCAGATACATTTTTTCTGGCATTTCAAATTGCAGAGCCAAGTAAACAAACTATTCACACAAAAAACACACCTCTAGGGTCTCACCTCTGACTGACTGGTTATCTCTAAGTGTGATGACAAAACATTCACACAATATCATCACAAGTGGACTCCCTCTAGATTGAATCTGCAGGTGATTTTTGAACTTTTTTAAAAATCTCGTCACACTGAGCAATACTGCAATTTCTTTCAAGTATGATTTTGCAAGTGACGTTTCAGCTCTGTGTGATAAGTGAAACTCTTCTCACACTGAAGACATGTGAAAGGCTTCTCTCCAGTGTGAACTCTCATGTGAGTCTTTAGGTTTGCTTTAACTGTAAAACTCTTTCCACACTGAGGGCAAGTGAAAGGCTTCTCTCCAGTGTGAACTCTCATGTGAGTCTTTAGGTTTCCTTCAACTGTGAAACTCATTCCACACTGAGGGCAGGTAAAAGGCTTTTCTCCAGTGTGAACTCTCATGTGAACCTTGAGGATTGCTTTGCTTGAGCAACTCTTTCCACAATGATGACACATGACACAAGGCTTCTCTCCAATGTGAGTTATTACATGCCTCTTAAGGTGACTGCTGTCTGTAAAACTTCTTCCACATTCATGACATATAAAACAGTCCTCTCTTGAGTGAATCCTCATGTGACAATCAAGGTTTACTTTACGTCTGAACCTCTTTCCACAATGATCACATGCAAAAGGCTTCTCTCCAGTGTGAATTCTCATGTGGTCATTAAGGGACCCTTGATGTGTAAAACTTGTTCCACACTGAGAGCATACGTAAGGCTTCTCTCCAGTGTGAATTCTCATGTGGACTTTAATTGTTGCTTTATGTGTAAAACTCTTTCCACATTCTTGGCAGGTGAACGGACTCTCTCCAGAGTGAACTCTCATGTGGATTTTAAGACTTCCTTTTCCAGTGAAACTCTTTCCACACTGAGGGCACGTGTAAGGCTTCTCTCCAGTGTGAATTTGCATGTGTTTTTTAAGATTTCCTTTTTCAGTGAAACCTTTTCCACACTGTTGGCAGGTGAAAGGCTTCTCTCCATTGTGTATTCTCATGTGGACTTTAAGGTTTCCATGATGACTGAAACTCTTTCCACACTGAGTGCAGGTGAATCGACTTCTAGTTCCAGTCTTTTGGGCTCTTTTTTGTGAGGACGTCTTTTCAGTCTGGGAGCAACTAAAATTGTCTCCAGTTATAGAATCATGACGTTTCTCTTCCTTTACATCACTCAGTTCTTGACTCTCCTCTTTCAGTGGCATCAGGTCTAAGGTGGAAAAAAAGATACATACAATTTTAAGCACAAGTTAATTCAGACCAATTGTTCTCAATGTTTTTTGGGGGCAGCACCCAATTATCCCATTATGGAGAGGCCCCTTACCTCCCCGAACAAATAAAATAGTCTAATTCAGTGCTGCTCAAGCCTCTCCAGGAGGATCCCCAGCACTGCACATTTTTTATTTCTCACTCATCAGCTCATTAGTAGAGACCGCAACACCTGAATTGTCAGACAAGTGATACATACAAAATGAGCAGAGCTATGGGTCCTAGAGAGCATATTTGAGAATCCCTAGGTCCAATTGTTTTCCCTGAATATTAATGTTGATTGTTTTGTGTTTATTAGGGGCTAAGCAAAAACAGTGCTGAACCACCAACTGAATCTGTTGGTTTTCTTTTTATTATTATTTCTCCCTAAAGGGAGTCTACACTGTCAGAAACACAGGTACAGTGCAGGCAAATTTTGTTCATAGGGGAAACAAAACATATAACTGTACTAGAGGTCTTCACATTCCTAGAAGAGATGAGAAATAGATTTGTGTTCAGCACCACAAAAAGAACAAAGTGTTAATATCAGGAAAACATTTTTTTAAAGTAAAGCTTCACAGGATCAAAAAGATTAAGTAATTTGTAAGATACATCCTTGGCCTTATTGGTTATTAAATATTTAGAAGACAAAGTCCACTCTTTCTTCCATGGAATATTGACAAACTGGCCATTCCAAATAAAGTACCGGTGAGGACTAAATTTTTTTATAAATTAGGTGCCAGGCCAAAAGCGCTTGTTTATGAAAATTTGACCATTTAAGGGGCAATTTGGTGATGTTGTAGTTACATAATGTTGGGAAAATTTAATAATCATTTATCCTTAGCAGATATTAAAAGGGAGTGTGGGTCACATGCCTCCCTATTGTGTTTCTATCTGTGAACAGGATATATGCATGTTTGTATAGCTATGGAAAACTGCAGGACTAAGACATTTGGGAAAAGCCGGGAAGGGACCTTTGACCCTAGTATTTACTTTTGGTGGTCTAAAGTGTTAACCATTGTTAACTAGTGGTGAATAGAAGGATATAGGATAGCATATGTCTTATCTTGAACGTACAGAAGGGGGTAGAAACCCGCTGAGTAAAGACCTTGAGAATAGTATAAAAGTTCCCCGGCTCTTCCTGTGTCACTCCTTTGCATGGGTAGCTTCTGTGTACTGGACTGAACCTGTTTGTTCTAGCAAGAATAAATACTTCTCTTTTTATTAATTTGACTCTTGAGTGTCTCTTACACAGTGATGATTGTTTAATGAGAATTTTTGCCACAACAATAACAATAGGAAAGTGAGACCTCCCACCTTAGAGAAAACAAGACTAGGAAGAGTATTCCAGAAAGAATCTGGGTTTATTAAGTACTGTTTTAACCAATTTATCTTGAAAGTATAATTTAAAGAAGTAAAATCTAGAAAGTTTATACCACCACATTCATAATTATTAATAACCACAGACTTAACGTAATGCCTCTTATGCTTCCACAGAAAATCAAATAGCATTCTATCAATATCTGCACGTGCAGCTTTATCCACAGTACATGCAGCTTTATCCACATATAAGGAGAGAGCAGGGTAAGTCATTCTTGAGATACCCTCAGCTTTAGCAATAAAAGTGTGTCCTCTCAGAGATAAATCTCTCTGTAACCATTACTTGAATTTCCTTTTAGCTTTCTCAACAACTGGGTCAAAGTTCAGTCTGAATCTGACTTTATCATCCTTACATATGAATATACCCAGATAGGTCACCTTTGACTTAACTGGAATACCGTAAAGAGAGAGAAAGACAGGTTTTAACAGCTAACAGCTCACATTTATTAAGATTTAAGTTTAAACCCGAAGCTTTAGAGAAAAATATAATGTGTTGGATTGCAATCGGAATCTGTAATTCATCTTTTAAAAACAGGGTAGTGTCGTCAGCTAGCTGACTAATGAGTATGTGTTTTTTGGCAATAGTAATACCTTGCAGATGACTACTCAGAAGAAAGGAGGAAAGAAGTTGTGCAGCCACAAGAAACAAATAAGGGGATATAGGGCAACCCTGATGAACTCCTCTTGACAATTGAAATCTAGGCGAGGATAAGGTTTTCGGTCGAAGTCCACAGTTGTCGATTGTCGAGTTCGCGCGTGCGATCATCAAAATCAAAAACCTCCTCCGTGTGTTCAACATCTGATTCAGATGAACTATCCATTTGAGCTGATATTCTCGAACACCACACAGCACCGTCATCGGCCGACAGCTGACAGTCAGAGTCTCTACTGTTGCTTAGTTACCAATGATCGCGCACGCGATCTCCACAATCGACTACTGTGGACTTCGACCGAAAACAGGAAATAAATACAGGTATGTGAGCTGGCTGAATTAACATCATTTTTATTAATCTTTCACATCTACTGCAGTCAGATTGACCGTGTTCACTCTTAATAACACCACTCACATGGCTGTGCACTTGTAATGACATATCAAGGATGTTAAGAGGCTAAAAGCAGGTTTAAAACTTGCCCCATTGAAGTCAACAGGGTGCACATTTTAAAAGAAGATAACACGGTGTAGGTAACACCGATTTTTGTCGTTGTTCTCTGTACTGACAGCACTCCAAATGTACAAAAAAAGGAGCTCAATGTTAAAATTGACCGGAGTTCTCCTTTATGCCACGTGACGACATCGGTTTGGATTGAAGATGAAGCACAGAAAGATAAAGCACAGAGAGAACTCGGACAGGTCACCATGCCCATTTTTGTGCTCCGTGAAAGTGATGGTCTAAGCACTACCCTGGACATCAGCATTGTCATTGATGGTATTGAGGTTTTACATGAATTGTCCTCAGTTGCATCTGCTTGTGCCATGATGTTTGGCACCACTTGCGTACTGAACTTGAGGTATCCTAAAGTACTTAAATATACATTTGAGGCCTTTCAGAAAAATCGTCATGGAAATGGAAGCAGACTGATGTAACGGAAGGTGCAAAACCTCTTCTCAGAGCTGCAGGACTAAAATCTTCCATTAAGACCCAGCAGTATGAACCAGCATATTTATATTTATTATATGGTTTCTTAAATCAATCAAAAATTTACTGTTGCAAATGGATGTTAAATGTTCTTGCATGTCATGTCTTTTAAGGAGCTTTCAATGTAGATTTTTTAAATTGATTTTACACTGGATGATGTATCAACACCATTTTAAGGGCTTTTTAATGTTTTCTGTTACATTCATAAATTTAATGCAAGATAATCATGAAATGTCTGAGTGACAATTTTACTGTAGCAAATGGAATTGATGTATACCTTTATTGATGGATGTTTTTTTTTTTTTTTTTTACAAAATGACTTTGTTGACTGTTTTATTATTGAATGATGTTCTATTTATTAAGTCATGCACTAAAACAGTTTCGGCATTGACTTTTGTAAATCAAATGAATTCTCCTTCAAATGGTTATAGAACAAGTGGTCATTCTGGTTTCTGTGAGTTTGTTGGAAGATTAATGTTTGATTCCAGAGTGTAAAAGGCTTATTTTTCTGACAAAAATTCAGTGATATTTCATGTTGTGTGTAAATTTGTTTTGGGATTTATTTTGATATTTATTATCTAAAAGTTTGAAAAATTTAAGTTAATACAAATAATAATTTATAATTGAATGCTAATTAAACAAATCTCTTTTTGAAAGAGCATTTTTACTTTCAATTGACTAAAAATTTTACTTTGATCCAACAACAATTTTTTTTCAGTGTAGCTTCCGCCAGACAGTTAAAAGTTTGTGTTTTAGTTAGTGTATTGTTTGTTAATAAATATAATAATTTGTAGGGATTTTTTTATCTAATTTTTTGTGCCCTTGATCTGTTTAATATCGAGTATCTGTCAATACAGAGTTTTGAGCCAATGCTTGTATTTTCCTAGTGCTAGGTGCACACTTCAATTACATTAAAGTTATTAAAATAATAAGATATTATATGCAAACAGACTGTGTGGTCACAATTATGAATATGAGACTACTGATATAAACTTGTAATTTATATCTACAATTAGCAGAATATTTGCAACAAAAAAAAAAAAAATTAAGGAAAGCATAAAGGTTGCAGTGTCAGAATGATAAAAGTAAACCGTAAATAAACGACTTTTGAGTGATTTGTTACAAACGTTCACATCAAATATGCCAAACACAGAAGCTCGAACAATCGTCTGAAAGGATTTTACATAACCCCCTGGAATCCCCTGACTGCAAGTCATTCATAAATGTTTATTCCCTTATAAAATATAAAATAAAATAAAAAACCTTCTTAAAAATACTGCTTTAATGCATGTTTTGCTTTTGAACACAGAGCAGCTTACAACTTCACAATACATCAATAAATAATATACTGATCATTTGCTAAAGGTTTGTTTATCATTAGGTCAGGATTAACCATTGTTTACGGAGATAATTATATAACAAAGAAATGTATCATTTATAATGATTTTCCCAAGGACAACTATGATGCATTTCTTGCACATTTTCTAAATTAAAGAAAATGTATTTGATATTGTTGCATGTCTAGAACTTCAAGAAGTGCTACAGTCCCCTGACTTTTTTCAGAGGCCTCAAGACTTATTAGGTCTCCACACAAGTTCAAAGAATGTAAATCAAAATTTGAGATGACTGAACCTATATAGTACACACAGAGACTTAAGTGGTAACAAGACTGGAAGTCACACTAACGTTCCTATTTGTGAGATAGGGAAATACTGTCTCAAGAGGACATTTGGGACCAAATACAAACTGAGCTGAACATAGAAAAAGATTTAAGATTTATGTTTTAAATTATTATCAATATGGACTTCAAAACACAAATTCTTTGCAAGTAACCTACAAGCCCTAATGCTACATATTTGTGAAGATGAATTTGAAGTATGTAATCCCCTGGGGTCTAAACGTAACAAGCACAAACTGTGCAATTTACTATAACATTGGAAATATAGGTACAAAGTGTTGCTCTCAGTTAAAATATAGCCAATTCATTAAGCTTTATTTGTCCACTATACACTGCTCAAGTGAAATAATCTGTAGCCATTCAGCATGAGCCCCTGCTCACTGTGCTGTTATGCCAAGCACATTTTGTTGTTCAGTTTGTAAACATTTCACTGTAATCACCAGTATTTTACATTAATGTAATAAATATATAAAAAGCTCAAAAGCTCAATTTTATGTGTAGCATATTTTTTAAGCCATGTCGCAAACATTTTCAAAATTTCTTGAAAAATTACTTAAATTACTTTTTAAACCGTTAGTATTAATCAGTCAAAAGTCTTACTGTCGGTTAACGGTTAGCTAATTATGAGCATCCCTAGTCCACATGACACAACCTGCTTTACGTTAAAAAAACCCCCGCTTTAATCAGGACACACTCAAACGACATTCTTCAAAATTATCATTAATTTCTGTAGAGCTGGACATTTTAATTAGATAAAAAGACTGAGTTCAGCTTTGAGAATGAAACAAACCTGTTTGTTCCTCAGTATCTTCTTGTTTCACACTGAATGTTTCTTCAATCTTCATGTCTTCACTCTCCTCTTTAATAAATGCCATCTTTATAATAGTGTGTCTTGTGGATCTCAGTCGCTTCACCAGGAGTTTTTCTGTGGTTTTGGACACTCTGTCATAAATGAAGATTAGAATAGTTAAAAGTATTAACAATTAATTCTCTGGGTGTGTCTCTTGTAAGGGAGTCAGTCAGAGTGAAACTTAATCACTCATAAAAACACTCAAAATTGCTACTATACATTTCACCAATTATATAGTAGGTACATAATTAATTACACATTCATGCTTTACATCAATTGATTTGTAGATTAAATTTAGTAGCTTACAGTTTTTCCTGAATGCTTAAACACTAACCGTGATTCTTATTGCACAATTTCTAAAACTATTAATACTTATAGCAAAACCACTCACTGAGTTTGCAAAACTAAAAGCACAAACACTGCTTTGCACATTTAGTTTGCTATTTTGTAACACACACTTTGCAAAACTGTAGGCACTCTTTTTGCGGAACTGTAAACACAACTCACTGCTTTACACTCAATTTCCAAATGATCAACACACTCCTAGCAAAACTAGAGATGCACCGATTACAATTTTCTAGGCCGATTCCGATTTCCGATTTTCATTAAGTTTGACCTGCCGATACCGATTTTAGCCGATTCCGATTTCTTTTTTTTCTAACCACTTTACAGCACACACAAATATTTATTTTGTATCTTTTCTTTAATAGAACATTTCACAATTTGCATAGAACATACTTTTTTTAACAGATAATCGCTATAAAATAGAACTATATAAATTAACCCTGGTGTGGAAAATTCACACACATCTAAAGTCCAGTGTTATGGAAGAACCATTTCCTTTTCCTATCCAATATCCAATAATCTTTTTAGATATATATTTAGCAAACTAAACGTCTGTATGAAAACAAGTAATGGCAATAAAATAATATATAAATAACCATTTTTATAAATATAGCCTTGCAGTATAAAGATATTTCTCAGAACACACACACAGGCCTATTGCAATCACTTGTACAAACTGAATAATAAAAACAAGTTTAAATGGGTTAATATTCTATGAATATTGTTGAGTTTACGTTTTCTTTTCTTACATCAAGACTACTCCAGTTCTTGATAAACATGTAAATTCTGTGCATTTTAGGCTTTTTTTTTTTTTTTTTGAAATCCTATTTAGGCTATTTTGTCCATCAAAAGTGTGCTTTCACTTTAATTAAAGTGTGAGCAGTTCAGCAAATAGACTCTGCGCGGAAACGTTTGACTTGGAAAAAAACACTTGTGTTTGTTTTGATGTGTGTAAATAAACACCTGGGGCCTGTTTCAGAAAGGAGGAGTGAAAACTCTGAGTATGTTAACCCTGAAATGAGGGAAACTCTGGGTTTTCCATTTCAGAATGGGAGGTATGTCAAACCCGAGAAAGCAGAGTAAGTCAAGCCCGTTTCTGAAAGAGAGGTAACTTGTACTCATGTTAACTTCTTTCTTTCTTTCTTTCTTTCTTTGGTAAACCCAGAGTTTCTTGCGGTCTCCTCCCCTTTTTTAAAGAGGAAGCGGTGTTTAAACACCTCATTCATTCTTTCTGTACATTTATTCATTGTGTTTTTTACTGCTGTTTGTTAATTTCTTTTAATAAGATGAAGTCTGTATAACTCCTTAACTGGTAACTTGACATACAGTAGATTAGAGTTACATCATGTTCTAAACAAATTCTACAGAATTATGTGCCATTTACTGAAAATCACTAGTAATAATCAACTGTTTTTTATTTATTTTTTATTTATTTGAAAGGGGACAGTGTACATTAATCAACATTAGAACAATGTAAATGTACCCGAGTTAGCTATAAAGTGCTAATTTTCATTGGTAGTCCCCCAGCCAGATGTAAAAGATAATCACAGGTATAAAGTCACAAGATAAAATTACATACAACACATTATGATTAAGAAATACAGGTCATTTCAAATAATTATGTTTAAATGCACACCGAACGCATTAGTGCCCACAAGTTTGGCTCTCTACAAGCCATTTTTTTGCATTCTTTTTGAATCCAGAGGTGAAGCCATCCGCCTGACCAAAAGCTGTTTTTCTCCGGGGATGATGCAGTCTTCCCTCACTGCCCCTCTGGTTACCCTGACCTCACTGGATCTAACATGTATGAAGTCACATAGTGGAGGAGGTGCTAAACCACGTCTGATTTTAAAATTAAACATTTTAAAATGTTTTTGAATTTAAGGAGATTAAAGGTAAGTAACTGATATGTTCATCTGTGCACCAGAAGATAAGAATGTCCATTTATACTGAAATGAGTGTAGGCTACTTACAACTGCCTGGGGTTCTGTTGGGACAGGAGGATCCAAAAGACAAATATTACCATTACTGTTGGGACCAACGAAAAATCCAACCCAAAGTAAAATAAATGGAAATATCAAAAATACCGTATATAAAACAATAACACATGTAGACCGCTTACATTTTATCAAGGCCCTTGGATCTTCGGGAGTGACTGGCTCTGATGAAGTCCCTCAAAATGCTGCTGCACTGCTAGACTCTGGATGCTATTTAATTAGGCCTATATGTCAAATGTTTGTAAAGTCAGGTAGCCTACACCCATGATATGCTCAAGTTTATACCTGATTGAATTAGCCTATGTTTTTATATTTTATTTTCAGCTGCTGCCACATTCTTTTAATGTCTGCAGGATTGCACCTATAAAATTAAAATGAGGTTGAATAACATACTGTTCTTCCAGTTTCACCTCTGATATTATAACAGTTGGGAAAGTAACTCTAAAATAGTTATTAATTACAAACTATAAATGACATCTTCAACAGTGTAATCAGATTAATGTAATAATTACTATCTCTAAAAAGTATTGGTCTACTTATTAATAATTACTAAATCCTATATCAACCTCAACCACTTGAACAATACAAGGAGAGACAAGAAACTGCGCTTTTAATTAACAATACACAATTGCATTGCATTCGTGTATTAACCAAAGTGTGTAGAGGGAGAAGGTTACATTAAAGCTGCACTATGCAGGATTTTTAGCTTAACAGAACAGCTTCAGAGATATTGCAATGGTTATATGACTATTATTTATTTATTTTATTTTATTTTAAATTACAGAAGAATTAAGAGTAATCCTTTTAATTAAATTACAATATTTAGATTACTTGATAATTAATTACACCCAACACTGTATAACAGTAATTCCTCTTATTGTCTGGTGCTGTTGCCATGGTGACTCATAATATCTGCGCTCCATTGATAATGGCTTTTTATAGTTGTGGTGCACGCGCTTAACTCAAGAGTTATTCAACTTAAGAGTTGATTGAACTAACTCATTTCAGCTGTTCTGTAACCAAAAACTCAAGAGTTTTCCATCTCAGGGTAAGTCAACTCAGAGTTCAAGTTTTAACTCAGAGTTGGTTGAACCTCCTTATTGAAATGGGACCCAGTACTTGAAGTTTGGATCCCTGTATGTTTACAGAACTATAACAAAAGTATGACCTCAAACTGACACAGCCTTGTGCACAGAGAAAGCTAAAGCCAGATGTTTTTTATTCACACCATCAGTGTGTGTGTAGTTGGCGCATTGTGTGCTTATTAATGTGATGGCTTGTGTTAACTGTTTGACATGAAAATAAAAACATTACGAAGGTTTGAAGAGTTAAGCAGGGTTTATTAAAGTGAATTGAATCACTGAATCGTTAAGTTAAATATTTGCTTAAATTAACTAGGAGTTTCAAAAAGCCGTTTTTCCATCGCTACTTGCTAGTAACTGAATTCGCGTTTACGATAAATCGATTCACGATAAGCAGCGGAATGAGATGCTGGGTTGCCAACTTCCAGAAAGAAAAATGCGGGACAATCGTGGTTCTTTATAGGAAAATAAGGGACACTAAAAATATTTTTACAAATCACACAGTATGTCATTTCAGGTTCGTATGTGTTTAAAAGGTTCTCAGACATAAACACATTTGTTTTGCTTAACCTGTTTATGTACAATTTAATTCTAAAACAAATTTTAAGGTCACACAAAAAAGTCACATTACACAAAAAACATAGTTCAAAATAATAGCATTTATCTGAAATAGAAAGCTTCTGTAACATTATACACTACATTTGAAAGAAATTAAAGAAAATAATCTACTTTTATTCAGTAAGGACAAATTAAATTAATCAAAAGTGACAGTTAAGACATTTATAATGTTACAAAAGCTTTTTTATTTCGGATAAATCTACTTTGAACCTTCTATTCATAAAATAATCCTGACTTTTTTTCTTTCTTTTTTTTTTTTAAACATTAATAATAATCAGTCATGTTTCTTGGGCAGCAAATCACATCACGATATTATTCCCTCAGGAAGATTTCATGTTTTCTTGTGTGCCTGGATCTTGGACTCGTGAACAATAATACAGTTGTTTAAATTCACCAAAGCTGATTTGCCGAAATCCGGATCGAACCGGTAGCGACCAGACAGCAGAGGATTCTGTTCGCAAATCAAATTATTTGTTCCAAAAGAATAAATTATTCTCAATTTATAGTTTATTTGTATGGTCTGATGCGCGTGAATGGATGATGACCGGTGTCGTGTTGCTGTAGGCTACATAAGTCAGATCAGCGTAGCACTCAACAAACGGGACAAGGGAGGTCCCGTACTGGACAAATAAATTAGGCCCAATAATCGGGACGTCCCGGCTAATTCAGGACAGTTGGCAACCCTACCTTTTCTGTTAGCTACTCATGTGTGGTGCGCTTTACTGACAATAAATAACGTTCATTAATGTTAGAAACGGCATTAGGCTACAGTGTTACATTCGATAATAAATTATTCATTTCAAATGGCTTGTAAAAGCTATAAAGCTGATTCAACAGTTTGTATCGATTAAAACACTTAAAGGGCTAAAAAACACTTACCTTTCTTCAGCAGAGTCACAATAGATGCAGAAGCACGACGCAACCTTATGGTGTCATATCACAACATCAAAATAAAAGTCCTGTCCAGACGTGAACAATGATGTGTTTAAAATATTATTAAAAACTACTAAATAAGGAAGAGGAGAGGGGTACCCTTGTTTTAAAATCACACATACAAGTGTTTTTTGTAATATTAAAATGTGGATAATATGAATCTGTCATATACATGACAACGATATAAAAAAAGGAAACGTTTTTTCTTTGTACAGATGACAATGCTATAAAAATTATCCCTATTCACACGGATCTGTGAAAACGACTAATAACGCTGTATTATGTATGCCAGACAAGTAGTAGACGATGTTATTTTGTAAAAAAGACTACACGCCTGCGCACACATGCATTCTTTTACTACAGAGCACTCAAGCTGAACGCACATGCCTATAGACACAAATTACATAATGTATCGTATTTTTGTAGGATTTTCAGTCTAAGGATGTCAATCTTTATAATACAGTATTACTTTGTCTTCTGGGTAAATTTCATCTTCACAAAGCCAGAACCATTCACTTTTATCGCAATCTTAGCAATGTTCTCCTCTGTTATATAGTCCCTTTTTACTTCCTTTAATAAAATGTCAAAACATTTGAACACAAAGGCTTTGAAAACATATCATCCTTGAGTCTGTTGTAAGGAAACCTTTAATTTAAAAAAAGCCTATAGACTAAACACGTAATAAGCCTACTCATTATTTTGTCTAAGGCCTTGTCCACACGGACACGGGTATTTTTATAACCAGAGTTTTTCCTTCCTGCGTTTGAAAAAAAAAACTCCGTCCACATGAAAACGCAAAAACACGCTATCTAGCACTGTCAAGAGCATGCAACACCAGCAGGCGGCGATATAACCCTAACCGTAAAGCCTCGTTGGCCAATCAGAAGCCGTCAGCGGCGCAAAAACTCCGGTTTTACTGTCTACACGACAACACTGTAACCGACGTTTCAGAAAATACTCACCCTGGCAGGGGTTTTCAAAAATGTTCAGTTTCAGGCCTTGTCCACACGGACACGGGTATTTTTATAACTGGAGTTTTTCCTCCTGCGTTTAAAAAAAAACTCAGTCCACATGAAAACGCAAAAACACGCTATCAAGCGCTGTCAAGAGCATGCAACACCAGCAGGCGGCGATATAACCCTTAACCGTAAAGCCGTTGCGGTTATAAAAATACCCGTGTCCGTGTGGACAAGGCCTAAAATGTAGGATCTTCCAAGAATCAGTAGAAAATAAATCTCAAGTACAGATGTGATTCATTTGATACAAAAAAGTATTAATAAAAAGGTTGTCTAATTAAAAGGGAGTATTTCAAAGATTTTTAATGAAATTAATAGTAAATCAAGTCTTCAATGTCATGTGTGTTGCTACAATTCAAATCGCTCACTTATGAGTCACAGATACAATTAACACCTGAAATAGTATGCACCTTTTCTGAAATAGAAATGAATAATTTTTTTAATATATTATTATTTTACAGGCAGGCCCGTCGGAACAGGACAGGCAAACCAAGCAATTGCTTGGGGCCCCGAGCTGGACTGGGGCCCCAAGACAACGACTGTTTAAGAATAAAATGCAACGACAAACTGTGAGCGCCCCTTTGATAGTCAATGCAGTAAAGTGCAATGACACTGTTATCGGAATCCCCCTCAAGGGGGCCCCCTCAGTAGTCGCTGACAGCAGCCAGCCAACCACGCGATCTCTGCTGCCGGCAAATACAAACCTCCTCGGCAGTCATCATGAAGCGGAATTATGCTTCAGGAAGCCAGAAAAGAAAGAAGAGAAAGGAAGATAAGAAAAATACCAGATAGTGGTAAAGTGATAACTTACACTGCATAAAAATAGTTCTACTTGTCTTGTACAAATGCTGTAATTTTGCAGCAGGTAACGTTAGGCTAGCAAAAATATGTTTATGTTAACGTTAGCTACCTTCCTGACGGCAAATGCTGCTTGTAACGAACAGTTAGTGCACATTTTTTTTCGAACGGACGGAATATGGTTAACGTTACATACTGTAATATGTTTTTTAACGGTTTAAGGAAGACGCAGATCCGTTTATCTTATTTAATGACATGACATTGCTATAGCTTTGTAATAGGTTTTGATGAAAGTGGCATAGCATGCTATACTAACTTTTCCACCGTGATAATCTATTTACCAATGGGGGTTAGGAAAACCACACAATAAATTCCGTGCATCAAACATTAGCTTGGGATGTCCTTCTACAAGCCATCATGTCTATTTTGCTTGGGGCCCCCAAATTCCTTCAAACGGCCCTGTTTACAGGATATAATGATCTACTATTTACCTCCAGTTCGCTTATATCTTTGAAAAGAGTTTGAGTCTTACAGTTTTTCTCGATTGCTTAAACACTATAACCAGGCTTTTGAACTAAAATTTCAAAACCATAACGCCACTTTTCAAAAAGCACACCCATTTCACTAAACTATAAACACTATTCCCTGGTTTTGACACATGAGTCAGATTTGTTGAACTGTCACTGCAAAACTACACACAAATCCCTTCATGTCTCATTGCCTACACCATGTGGTCATTTAGAAAGCACTAGCATTCAATATTGTTCACTCAAGTCAGTACAGCTTGAGGAGGAGGAAGGGCAAGGGGACAAGCAGTCTCGGAGTTCACCGTGTCCTTGTACATGGTATGACTATGAGGGAGGCTGGGCTACGAGTACAGCCAAATTTGAGTCATTTCACTGTCGCCTCCATCATCAGAACCTTCAGGGCGGTGTGGTGGCAAACAAATTTCTATCACTGAATAAGAGACAAACATTTCCAATCGTCTTTGATGAGGTTAATTTTCTTGCAAGAAAAGGCCAGCAGTCACACAGAGTGGCTCCAGAGTGTGACAGTGAAGGGAGGGCATCCTTCCTCCTTTATAGTCTTGACTCCAAGAATGTTATCTTTCTAGGCCAATGATGGTATTTCAACCATATGTGGAAATAACATTCTTAGACTTCATCATATTGTATCCTTGAGTGGAGGCCCTCCTGTCACGTACCAACTCTCTTTACCATTCCAATACAATTCCATATTTGAATAAGGTTTGTGTTTGCTCTTTTACTGTCATATGATGGTCACACACATCTTACAGTTTTTTCCAATTGCTAACACACTAAAATGACATGCACAGCACAATTATTTAAACTGACACACAGAGAGCAAAAGCTCCTATCAAGTTTCCAAAAGTCTAAACACATGTTCTGCTTTACACACATTTTGCAATTCAAAATGGCACTTTTTAAATGCACTGAACACGGTTCTCTGCATAAGACACAACAATCTGACATAAAGTCACTTGTTCGCCATTTCAAAACACTGCCATTCAAAATGACACTAAATTAGCTAATTGGTCAATACATGTGCCACCTGGCCAAACACCTCAATGGTTAATTGTTAACACTTCAATCAGGATGTTAGCACTATGAAAAGACCACAGGTGAGCACCTTTTTTTTTACAACAATGGAATTATTGTTATAATATTTTTTTTGCCTCTTTTTTTTCTATATTTTTTCTCTATATTATTTTTCAGTTTACTGTATTTTTGTGAGCATAATTTTGTTATGTTCAATGTAAATACACTCACCTAAAGGATTATTAGGAACACCGTACTAATACTGTGTTTGACCCCCTTTCGCCTTCAGAACTGCCGTAATTCTACGTGGCATTGATTCAACAAGGTGCTGAAAGCATTCTTTAGAAATGTTGGCCCATATTGATAGGATAGCATCCTGCAGTTGATGGAGATTTGTGGGATGCACATCCAGGGCACCAAGCTCCCGTTCCACCACATCCCAAAGATGCTCTATTGGGTTGAGATCTGGTGACTGTGGGGGCCATTTTAGTACAGTGAACTCATTGTCATGTTCAAGAATCCAATTTGAAATGATTGGAGCTTTGTGACATGGTGCATTATCCTGCTGGAAGAAGCCATCAGAGGATGGGTACATGGTGGCCATAAAGGGATGGACATGGTCAGAAACAATGCTCAGGTAGGCCGTGGCATTTAAACGATGCCCAATTGGCACTAAGGGGCCTAAAGTGTGCCAAGAAAACATCCCCCACACCATTACACCACCACCACCAGCCTGCACAGTGGTAACAAGGCATGATGGATCCATGTTCTCATTCTGTTTACGCCAAATTCTGACTCTACCATCTGAATGTCTCAACAGAAATCCAGACTCCAGTCTTCAACTGTCCAATTTTGGTGAGCTCTTGCAAATTGTAGCCTCTTTTTCCTATTTGTAGTGAGGATGAGTGGTACCCGGTGGGGTCTTCTGCTGTTGTAGCCCATCCGCCTCAAGGTTGTGCGTGTTGTGGCTTCACAAATGCTTTGCTGCATACCTCGGTTGTAACAAGTGGTTATTTCAGTCAAAGTTGCTGTTCTATCAGCTTGAATCAGTCAGCCCATTCTCCTCTGACCTCTAGCATCAACAAGGCATTTTCGCCCACAGGACTGCCGCATACTGGATGTTTTTCCCTTTTCACACCATTCTTTGTAAACCCTTGAAATGGTTGTGTGTGAAAATCCCAGTAACTGAGCAGATTGTGAAATACTCAGACCGGCCCGTCTGGCACCAACAACCATGCCACGCTCAAAATAGCTTAAATCACCTTTCTTTCCCATTCTGACATTCAGTTTGGAGTTCAGGAGATTGTCTTGACCAGGACCACACCCCTAAATGCATTGAACCAACTGCCATGTGATTAATTTATTAGATAATTGCATTAATGAGAAATTGAACAGGTGTTCCTAATAATCCTTTAGGTGAGTAAATATCTGCTGTGCATATGTTGTACTGACTTGTGTAAAAAAAAAACAATTATAAAAAATAATTTCAACAGCATGTGTGTGTATCTGCAAATATTGCTGTGCATGTGAACAATCTAAAGAATATTCTATAATTTGAACTATTTTAGTATTATGGCAAAGCATACTAAAGATGAGAGTGCTTTTCATTATGCCCAACAGTGTGTAGTTGTTTAGACAAAAATCTGGTAATATGAATGAAGTGTGTGCCATTTCATGCAAAAGTTTGATTTTGATAATGCTATGTGTAGTTTCGGTTGCAATGCTTCATTTTGCAGGATATAAGGGGTATTTTGCAGTTTGGGTGTGTGGTTTTGTGAATTGTGTTAAATATTTTGATAAAACCAGACTAGTTTGCTAAAAATTTGACTAAAATTGTGTGTTAGCAATTGGAAAAAACTGTAAGTTATTGTAATAAAAACATTTTAGATCATAGAGTAAAAAAAAAACTAACTTTTTTTGTACTATGTGAATGAATGAATTTTTTATGAATGAATAAAAATATGCCAATGTATCCATTGGTTGTGTATTTTTGTGTTCATCATGTGAAAAGGTTTGTGAGGGGGGAGCCACAAGCAACATAACTTACCAGTTTTGGAAATGTTGTTTTGAATTTATTACACTAGTGTGTAAGACTATGTTGTAGTGTGTGTGTGTTGTGAGGGCTTGTGTGTGATGTCTGAGGGCAAAGTTTGCTTTTTCAGTTGTTTGGGGAACTGGGTGAGACGTTATGGATTTGTGTTTACTGTTTTGAGAATACGAGGCATAGTTTCAAGAAATGTGTTTAAGCAATCGAGAAAAACTGTAATACTCTTTCTATGTGGAGGTTTATAGGTTATATAGTTACATGTAGGTTAGTATAGATTATATGTTTATATAGGTTATGTTATATTGGTATATGTATATTTATGTAGGTTATACAGTATATTTATATATTTCTTTAAGTTTTATATGTTTACATGTTTATGTTTGTTAATATATGTTTACATATTACATCACTCCGGCTCCACCTCAGCACTCTGGTACCCTGGTTCCACCTCATGGCTATGGCTCCGTCGCTGCCTCCAAGCTGCGGTCTCTTGCTGGTCCATCCCTTTCCATTGGCACCGTCTTCATCCGTTGTCCCCATGGCTTTGTCATAATAATTACCTGTCTAATTAAAGGACAACTCCGGCGCAAAATGAACCTTTGGTCTAATTACACATTGGTACATAGTCAACCGTTCTCTGAGATTTGTTTTCATGATTATCGAATGTAAAGAGTTTTATCTCTAAAAACTGTTTAGCTTATAATGCTAGTATATAGGGCATAGAGTAATGAAAATAAAAATCGCTAGTTAATACCACTAACAAGGCTCAAAATAGCCCAACACTAACACGGTAGCATAATGAGGGTCCCTACCTGCAAACTTAAGCATTGAGAACATTGTAAGTGTACAGACAGTTTAATAAGAAGATATTTTTTAAAGACAGTCCACTTCGCTTATACAGGCAGGAGCCATCTTTGGAAAACAGTACTATGTACCAATATGTAATTAGACCAAAGGTTCATTTTGCTCCAGAGTTGTCCTTTAATAATGTGCTCTGCATCCCTGATGTTACTGTATATAGAAAACGTATCGTTACCTAACGTAACCTCGGTTCTCTCTAGAAGAGGGAACGAGTATTGCGTAAGTTAGCTTACGTTACGGGAAAGATTTATCTTCTCGAGATATTGAAGCCAAAAATTATCCTTAATTTTGTATTTATTGTCAACGCAGTGCAGCAGCTGCCAGACCTAGAGCGGACTATCTAGCGAGCTCATAGGCTGCTCTGCGGCAACTGCAGCAGCCTACCAGTGACCCTGGCGTGACGTCACGCCCAATGAGAGGCGCCCGCGCCCTCATGGCATCACAGCCCGCTAGAATGGGCGTGGCTTAGTGTATATAAGCGGGGTTCAGAGGCTGCTTCCCTGGTTTTCATCGACTGAAGCGAAAGTCGCTTGTGAGTAAGCAACGCCGTGCGCGCCAAGCATCCACTACATGAGCCCCGGGGAAACCCGGGGAGCCCTGATAAGTGGGAATAATAGGTGGCCAGCAAGCAGTGCAGGCCAGCACATGTACATAAGCACTTAAAGGTAAAAACAGAGTGGCGGCGCCGGTCTGTGTAAGCATACAGTAATACCCAATAGTACAGCTCAACCAGGAGAGCTGATTGTCGTGAGAGTAGCCTGCGCACTATAGATTTGGACAGTACATACATCTCACTTATACCGCCAGAAGTTTTGCCTGCAGGGCGGGAACTTCCAGATTATAAAATCTGACAAAGGTGGACGGGGAAGCCCAGCCCGCCGCCACACATATGTCATGAATGGAAATCCCGCTGGACAGCGCCCACGATGAGGCCATGCCTCTAGTGGAATGAGCCCTGATGCCTTTCGACGCGTAAGCAGCTGCAATAGCGTCCACTATCCATCTGGACAGGGTCTGTTTCGAGGCGGCAAGACCTTTAGTGTGCCCACAAAATGAAACAAAGAGCTGCTCCGTGCATCTGAAAGAGGCGGAGCGCGCAGTGTAAAATCTCAGCGCTCTGACTGGGCAGAGGAGATTAGTATCACATTCGCTATCGGATGCTGGCAGAGCCGATAGGGAAATGACCTGCGCTCTGAAGGGAGTACCAATCACCTTCGGAACATAGCCATGTCTAGGTTTGAGAATGACTTTAGAGTCATTTGGCCTGAACTCAAGACACGCAGCGCTGACAGACAGCGCCTGAAGGTCCCCCACACGTTTGACTGATGACAAAGCTGTCAGAAAAAACGGTTTTGAGTGATAGGATTTCAGATCCACGGATTCTAGTGGTTCAAAGGGGAAAGCTTTCAGTTCCTCGAGGACCGGCAAAAAGGTCGACTTTCGCCCTGCCGAATAGGCGCCTTAGTTTCTGGACTGTCTGAGGGTGCAGGGACCATTCCCCTGGGGGAACGTTGTCACTGGACAGTCTGTCTGGGCTGTCGTTCAAGTGGCCTGGTACGTGCGTCGCTCTCAGCGGGCGCAGGTGACGCTGAGACCAAACTAGAAGGCGTTCTGCCAGATCGCAGAGGTTCCTGGATCTGACTCCGCCCTGACGGTTCAGGTAGGACACCACCCACAAAACGTGGTGGTCCCGAATGACTGGGAGAAAGCGCGTCAGCGCGTTCTCGACCGCTATCATTTCCAGACAGTTTATGTGAAGGAGCTTCTCTCGGTCTGACCACAGACCAAAAACCGGTGTGCCCTCGCAGATCGCGCCCCAACCTGTGTTGGACGTGTCTGTCGAGATGACTTTTCGGTGTGAGATCGCTCCCATCATCACTACCCGCTGATACCAGTCGGCCACTTTCCAGGGCTGCAGAGCTGTAATGCAGGTCTGAGTCACTCTTATTTGTTGGCGGCTGGCGGCCTAAGCCTGGCGAGATGCGCAAACATTCAGCCAGCGTTGTAGCGGGCGCATGCGCAGTAAACCCAGCTGGAGTACTGCTGCAGCTGAAGCCATACAGCCTAACATTCTCTGAAACGTTTTCAAAGGAATGAGGCTGTCTTTCTGAAAAGACGCGGCTAGGCGCTGATGACAAGCGAGCTGTCATAGCCACCGAGTCTAGTTCTATTCCTAGAAAGGAAATTGACTGACTGGGCCGTAATGAGCTCTTGGTCCAGTTGACCGAGAGACCGAGGCTTTTCAGATGACTGAGGAGCATTGTCCTGTGAGATAATAGTTCCATCTCTGACTGTGCTAAGATCAGCCAATCGTCCAGATAGTTCATAATTCGCAAGCCCTGATTTCTCAAGGGGGCGAGCGCCGCCTCCATGCACTTCGTAAACAGACGAGGTGTTAAAGACAGGCCGAACGGAAGGACGGTGTATTGATAAACCCGGCCATCGAAGGAGAATCTCAAGAATGGCCTGTGACGGGGAATTATCTGAATCTGAAAATAAGCATTCCCTCTGGCGCACCTGCGCGAGAAGTTTTCTGATTGTCAGCATTTTGAACGGTCTTTTCACAAGCACTCTGTTCAGATATCTCAGATCTAAGATGGGTCTGAGGCCACCGTCTTTCTTTGGTACAAGAAAATAACGGCTGTAAAACCCTGACTCGGTCAGAGAAGGCGGCACCAGCTCTATAGCCCTTTTGCACAACAGGTTCGCTATTTCTGTGCGAAGTAGATGTGCTACTTCCGTATTCACAGTTGTTTCGAGCCGCGCTTACTGTGAATGGGGGGCGTTTTATGTTTGCTTTGTGGGGCGCGAGCAGCTCCCTGGGCGAGGTGCCTATTTGTAAGCGTGAGCGCTTGTGAGCGGGCACGAGACTTACATACTTGTGTGACGCCCCGATCTTTTTGGATGGGGTACGTATTATAACAGCCTTGTGGCAAACAGGTGACGCTTTGGGTAAAGCGTTTATTCGTAAGCGTGCGCGCTTGGGAGTGGGCATGAGACTTACATTCATGTTTACTGGCCGTGTGACAGAGCGGGCAGAGAGTGGGCCATATTCTATTTCCCATATTTAACACTCGAGCGGCTTGTGTCCGTTTTATGAGAGTGGGCTCTGTGAGTGACACGGGAAGTGTAATGCTTAAGTGTAGGGGTGAGCACTGTGATGTGGGCACATTTTCTATACTTAAAGCACCTTCGGCGTGAGCCGGATAACCAGACATTATACTCTTTTTGAGACTTCTCTGGGTCGTCGTGAAAACGGCGGTTGTGTGCAGGCGAGAGGGTAGTGTTACCGGCTCGTTGGCTGCTAAATACACCGCTGCAGTAGCCTGTATGAAGGGGACTGACAGAGGGCGGAGCTTTGACGGCGGTCCGGCCGCGGCGGGACTCGACAGTCTTTTTCTAAGTGCTGACGTTGCTACGAGGGCTTCGCGTGCTCAGGCTTCAGCACGATCTTAGACCGAGGCCCTCAGGGGGCGGCGGTCTGCGGCAGCTATCCGAGCGCGACCTAGGACGGCCGCCCTGGCGTCACTGCGAAGACTGGCTAGGCTGAGCTGGGCACTGTGTTGTGGCTCGTGCAGGAGGCTGGTCACGTGAGCGGCCTGCAGAGGAGCTAGAGCGTCGAGGCAGAAATAAGCTCATAGCCTGGTTGGTCTTCTGAACTTCGGAGAACCGGTCGACAATACCTTTCACCACCGGGCCGAAGAGACCAGTGGGAGAGAGCGGCGCGTTGAGAAACGTGCTGCGTTCAGTTTCTCCCATATCCGCAAGTGTTAGCCAGAGGTGCCTCTCCGTAACAGTCAGCGCGGCCATACACTTCCCCAGAGCTTGAGCTGCAGACTTTGTGGCGCGAAGGGACAGGTCCGTCGCGCTCCTCAAATCAGTGACAGCCTCTGGGTTTCTGCCTTTTTCATCCCACTCACGAAGAAGGTTAGCTTGGAGGATCTGGAGGACAGCCATGGAGTGCAGAGCAGATGCGGCCTGGCCGGCAGCGGCGTAGGCGCGACCAACACAGGCGGATGTTGTTCTGCAGGCTTTCGATGGGAGCGCGGACCTTGAGCGCCATCTCGCGGAGGGCGGGCAAAGGCAATATCATCCAACTGCAGCCACAAATGGGTGTTCTCGTGCTGGAGGGGGTTCCCGTTTTCCCGCAGACTGAAACGCCCCCTTCTTCTTCGCCTCTTCTGCTGAACTGCTAACTGTCAACATCCGGGTTAATATAACAACATTCGCCAGTTATTCGGGTGAATATAGCAACATTCGCTATTTAGTTTTTCTCAAACAGAAGTTTCAAAATAAGATCAGTAATCTGTAACGTTGCGGTTAGCATAAAACTAACGTAAACTGAGCCATCTACAGAACGTTAGTCCAATTACATCTTAATAAAATTACATTTACGTGTAGGTCAAGTTTATATCTCAGTCCTAACTTTAAGCATAAGCAGACGTCAGCTAGCATCGAACTAGATGACTAAACCAGCTTTCAAGCGGCTTGATTAGGTTTAATTTATTGATATTACAACACAATAATTTTAGGGAGGCTCCATGGTAGCAAAATATAATGAGAATGTTGTGGTTGTGAATTACATGTTCATTATCTTCTACGAGTTGAGGACACAGCTCTCTCTATGGCCCTCCCCTAGTTAGTTGCTTCAAATAAAGGAACCCTTTGAGATCCAGTCCGAAACCAATACAGTTGTCTAAGAATTATGTCTGAATTGAATAGATTAAAATAACACTTGTGACATTGCGATATTGAGTTACCAGATGCACTTTATGAAGTCAAGTCAAGTCACCTTTATTTATATAGCGCTTTTTACAATACAAATTGTTTCAAAGCAGCTTTACAGAGATAACAGGAAAACAATGTTGTAATAGTATTGTTAAATTCAAAATTAAATATTAAATGTCCCCAACTAAGCAAGCCAAAAGCCAATGGCGACAAAGGCGAAGAGAGGCGAAAAAGGCAACAGTGGCAAGGAACCAAAACTCCATCAGGTGACAGAATGGAGAAAAAAACCTTGGGAGAACCCAGGCTCAGTCAGGGGGCCAGTCCTCCTTTGGCCAACGAACGAACAGCGTATGATTATGAGTTAGGCAGCATAATGTCAGGAGTCAGATGTGATCAGAAATTTCACGATATTTATCCAGTTCATCTGGTTGGAGGTTGGGTCATCCGGCCGGTGCGAAGATGAGTGTGTTGAGGTGTCCATGGGCCTTCACAGTGTTGATGGGGCTGGCTCATCAGGGATGCGTTGTCGTCGTATTCGTGTGATGGTCCTTCCTCAGATCTGGATATGGCCTGGATCCGGCGGTTTGCGGTAAACCTCGGGATAAACAGAGAGACTAATATTAGCGTAGACGCCATCCTTCTTATGACGTACAAAGTACATCAGGAATTATGGGAAGTGTTCCCGGTTCCGGCTGATCTAAACTATGCAGCCTAACATTGAATTATAGAAATCTATAATGTGTTATGTGTATGCTAAGCCAAAGAGATGTGTTTTTAGTCTAGATTTAAACTGACAGACTGTATCTGCTTCCCGGACTGTGTTAGGAAGATTGTTCCAAAGTTTTGGTGCTAAATAGGAAAAGGATCTACCGCCAGCAGTCGATTTTGATATTCTAGGTATTATCAACTGGCCAGAATTTTGAGATTGCAATAGACGTGAAGGACTATAATGCGTTAAGAGCTCGCTCAAGTACTGGGGAGCTAAACCATTTAGTGCTTTGTAAATAATCAGCAATATTTTAAAATTTATACGATGTTTAATAGGCAGCCAATGCAGTGTTGACAGAACCGGGCTAATATGGTCATACTTCCTGGTTCTGGTAAGAACTCTAGCGGCTGCGTTTTGAACTAGCTGTAGTTTGTTTATTAAGCGTGCAGGGCAACCACCCAGTAGAGCATTACAATAATCTAGCCATGTCATGAATGCATGAACTAATTGTTCCGCATTTGTCAGTGAGAGCATATGACGTAATTTAGATATATTTTTAAGATGGAAAACTGCGGTTTTACAGATACTAGACACGTGACTTTCAAATGAAAGATTGGTATCAAAGAGCACACCCAGGTTCCTAACTGACGACGAAGACTTAACAGAGCAGCCATCAATTGTTAGACAGTATTCTGGGTTATTACGTGTGGCAGTTTTTTGTCCAATGATTAGAATCTCTGTTTTTTCTGAATTTAGTAATAGGAAATTACTGCCCAGATAGCAAACACAGTAGGGCCGATTCCGGCTGAAAGTTGGCACTGTCGGCTGAGGTCCGTGTTGGCTGAAACACTGCGTCTCTTAAATGGGCCGACTCCGACATAATGTACTCAGTTTGAGTACATTGCATTTTACTTGGCCCGATTACGGTCAAATGTGTCACTGCGCAAAAGAGTTGTAATGTGGCAGACGGATGTAATGTAGTGTCTGGCCCGATACTAATGCAACTGACATAAATCTTCTCATCTTTTCGCCGGGGTCAAAATAGACAAACGGGACATGTAGTACACGGCCCGACTCTGTAACGCGACTGTCGGCACGGCCCAGAAAGTAGTGGCTCGCCCAATGTTTCATATTTTTTCGAGGCAAAAATGTAAAAAAAAAATGATGATGCAGATGGACATGATAGGCTACGGCACAATCTATCGGCTCGCCCCAGAGAGCACGTCCTGGGCCGACTGCCATGAGAAGAATATAAATCAGCGGCGCGAAAAACGGTCTCTTTTCTTTTGGACACTGTGGTAAGTAACTGTATTTGTTCTCTGTAAATCATAGTGTAAATATGTCTGAATTGAGCTTTGTGAAGCAAAACAATTAAGTGCGAGCGGACATATGTACTTGTTTGCCAGTAGCTATTTAATTTTTTCTAGCGTATTGTCATCCTCTGTATGGGCATCGGGGAAATAAATGTGGGTGGGTCAACCGTTGACTGATGCTAAATAGCTAACGGTTGCTTAGCTGTTAAAAAAACATAGTGTAACTTTACACTGTGACTGTACAGACTAAATTACATGATGCTTTTAAAAGCAACAGGCAAACAAATGCATCCACTCAAATACGAGTTTGTTTAGTGAAAGTATGTGAACACACGGTCTGGCTAGCCAGACCAAGCGAATTTAATAATCGCCTCGCTTTAACTTACTCGCGCAAGTTTGACCGCTGGACATTGAGTTTGCACACACACAACGCGCGAATAAGCCCGCGAATAGTTACAGTACAGCGAGCTAACGTTATATGAACCCAGAGTAAACCATTTGCTGTGATTTAATTGCAATAAAAGGAATAAACAGAACAAACTGATGCCGGGATAATATGATGCCGTTTAGACATATGAATTCATGCTTTGTCATGTCTGTCAGCAAGTCAGCACGACAATAAATATTAAAATGTTTGTTTTCTGAATGGAGTTCGGATCTGGGCTATGCTACGCTAACCTGTTCAAAGTAAAGAAGATAGCTGGAAAGATACACAGACACACATTTTCTGAACTCACCGGGTAGTTCAACTTCGCTTTCTTTTCTCCAAGTAATGTCCAGTTTTGTCCGTTTTTTTATAAATATGAAATCAAGCTGTGATCCCAAAAACTAAAGTAAAAAGCTAATTTAATAAAAAGCAGTTAACTCCGAGCTCCTCCCGCGAACGGCGTAGTTGTCAGAGCATAATCCAGATCGACTGTGTTTATTTGGCTGAAAGCGGCAGCGCTGCTCCCCGTACACTTCTGAGAGATGCTGCCCTATCGAAATATGCTACCTTACTGTGTGCCAATTTCAAATTGAGCAGAAAATATCACATAAATGTAAAACTATCACAGTAGTTTATACAGGTGAAACTCGAAAAAATAGAATATCGTGCAAAATTAATGTATTTCAGTAATTCAAATTAAAAGGTGAAACTATATGTATTATATATAACTATATATACATATGCATGATTATACTTTTCTTAGGCCTGACATTTCTGTATTTAAAATCCTACTTAATTGATTTCATGTAATATTCTATGTAATGTAATATTCTAATTTTCTGAGATTTTGAATTTGGGGTTTTCTTAAGTGGTAAAATTATAACTTTTGCACGATATTCACATTTTTCGAGTTTCACCTGTAATCAGTAGCTTATAATATTTTTTTGCATATTTGATAAGATTTGAGGGGTAGCATGTTTCAATAGACATGTATCCCACTATCAAACAATGCTCCCACTACAGAATAATTTTTCACTCCATGTGCACTGGAAGAAAATGGGGATCATATTTTAATACTCTAAAGTTACTATAAAGTTTTGTTCAATCAGCCACATTCTCGACGGCATGGGCATAGCTAGGTTGCACAGATTTATGGGCGTGGAAAGAGACCAATTATGTGAGTCATGTGCATGCGCTCGCATGTGCAGAACCGCAAAGTGGCACTCGATAGATAGCAGAAATCGACAGTACACCTGTACAAACCAAACAGATGCGCTAATTAAAGATTGTAAAAGGGAGTGGGTCCAAAATCATTGGTCTTAAAAGGTATTTTCCCACCCACATATAATGGTTCCGACGCCCATGACAACTGCAATGCTGTTTTAACGGGAGGGTGGAATGAACCAGATGTTGTCACTAAGTACAATAATTTGTATTGTATTATTCATTATTTATTTATTTTTTGTTTAGGGAGTGGGAGGTGATGCAGTTTACTAAAATATTTATGCTGACTTGCTAGTAAAATTATAACCCTTGCTATTTAGGTGCCTAATGTAAATTGTGTTATAATTGTTAAAAGTGTGTTAGTGATGTATTTGTGTGATTTCTTTTGTATGATGATGTTAATTTCTAATTTGACTGTTTCCTTAGACTGAAGAAAGAGACTCAGGTGAGATACACACTTAACACATTATGGATAGGCGTAGCCTTAGAAAGAGAGCAGTGAAAAAGGTAAGTTCTATACTTGCTTCCTATCACAATGAAGATGACTTGCATAGTGGTCCTGATATTTCTGCAGCAAATCTCTCTAAGCCAGTAGGAAACTGTGATCCAGTGGATCAAGGACAAATATCTGACAGCGATGATGAGTCCCAGAATGATGATGACATAGGAAATGTCAGCACATCTCTTACTGAGTCTTTGTGTGATTGGGCACTTCATTTCAGGGTGTCTTTGGTAGCTTTGACTGCCCTTCTTGCCATCTTGAGGGTGCATCATCCTTTTCTACCAAAAGATGCCAGGACTCTCCTGAAAACCACAACCTCATACAGCATCCAAATTCTTGCTGGTGGTACTTACCACTACTTTGGCATTTTGAAAGCTTTTGCAAAAAGCATGGAACAAATCTGGTCTCACATTCCAAACAGGCACGTGTTCAAGTTGCAGCTGAATATAGATGGATTGCCTTTGTTCAAGAGTTCATTGGTACAGTTTTGGCCAGTTCTTGGCTTGCTAAAGGGTGTTGTGAAGAAGCCTGTTGTCATTGCTCTGTTTTGTGGGAACTCAAAGCCAAATTGTCTTGATGAGTATTTGAGAGATTTGTAAGTTTAAAATTAGAATGTAATATGAAAAATAGTTTGTTTATGGAACATGAGCAGTGCCGCTTTTAAGTAAATCTTATGTAAATATATCAATGCATTTGTTTTGTTTGTATGTTCATAGCCATGTTTTTGTTCAGCAATGTTTCATGTAGTGGAGTTCTTGGAAACCCATGAGGTGGAGTTGGTCCCATCCCTGTGGGTAACTGATGGCCAGTGCTGTTGGCCTAGTGCACTCAGAGGTATGGCCCTCCACCAGGCCATTAAAACTGGAACGGCTCCCGACATCACCTGGGACTGCTGGGAGGTCCGCATTATGTATTCAACTGGTATGTCTGACATTTTTGTGCTTTCTCAATTCTAATCCAATACAGTTTTTGCTGTACAAATTCAGCTAATAGCACCTCATGGTTCATAGTTAAAAGCACAATATGTAATTTTTCTGCTTTAAAAATAAAGTGTAAATTTTAATAAATAAATGTAATCAATTTTCAAAAAATTGAGTGACTCCTGGTGGCCATAAGTTACATACTGTGCGTTTAACTTATTATAATGTATTATTGTATACATGACCATTGTCTAAGATACAGTATAATATTATTTTAATGTAGCAGAGGCTGATGAATACCACAAAGTACTCAATTATATTAAAAATTATTGTATTGCAGAGTGATCCTAAGGAGATTGAATAATGTGCATTGCATCTGTGTTTTACAGTCTGTTATGAAGAGGGAAGAAAGAAGGCAAAGGAAGCAGAGACACTGTCTGACTTACAGTCAGACACAGAAGTGTCATGTAAAAGGCCACTAAGGCGTAAAACGTATGTCAATTTGCTCATTATTAGAGCATAATTTGCCTTTCCCCTTTTAAGTTATCTTTAAAGACCAGTTTCTTATTAAACATTATTTCCATTTAATTTTGATTGATTGTGTGTTTATTCATTCTTTAAAATAGGAAGAGTGTCCGGCTTTGCCCACCTGGTCTGGAACTGTCTTCAGCAGAGGAGGACTGTTCCCCTCCACATAAGAAATCCCTTCCTCCTGCCCCCCCCATAAATTCTCTCCCTACATTTACTGCAGTCCCCCCAAACCCCAATTTACCCCCAGCCCCCACCACTCCAGCAGCAAACCCAGCATCTCACAGGCTCTTCACTGCAGTCCCCCCAAACCCTAATTTACCCCCAGCCCCCACCACTCCAGCAGCAAACCCAGCATCTCACGGGCTCTTCACAGAGATGCTGCATGGCTGGGAGCCGGGAGACAATTTTTCATGTGAGTATATTCTTTTGCTTTCTGACTGACGTGTGTGTGTGTGTGTGTGTGTGTGTGTGTGTGTGTGTGTGTGTAATGTGATGAATTTCATAGAACACTGTATTCTCATGTAGCACCTCAGAACTTCAGGTGGACTCCCCAGCAGTCATCAGAACCAGGTTAGTGATTTCCACTCAACCATTTTACTGGTATTTTTCCATGGACCAAGACTATGGGCAGATCCTGTGACAGTAGCATTGTCCAACTTTACATTAGATAATATTAAACATAGTGTTGTGTGTGTGTGTGGATGTACAGTATGTATTCCATTTTTAGATAATAACTTGTTTTTTGTAGCATTGCTCAGGGAGGTCCTTACTAAATTAGAGATGGTGCTCGACCAGCAGAACACCATTCTGCAACTGCTGCAACATCAGCAAACATCGCTGCCAGAAGTGGACATTGAGGAAGGTCTGCTGCCCCTGCAAGACCTTCCTCATCTCCTCAACATGGAGCAGAGGTTGCAGCAGACGGCAGATTTTAAAATTCAAATGGTGAGCATTTTTCAGTTTTTTTTTTAAAGAAATTGATTGCACTTAATTACTGATCATGCTTCTGAAAGTGATGGTGTTTTTTATTTTTAGCAAAACTATGTACACAAATTTGAAACACAACATGCAATTTGCAGGTCCCCATGGCAAACACTTTGACTACAATAGAAAAGAGCTAGGCTCATTGACATGGTACTCAGAGTGCATGCTCATAGTAATGCTGCTTTCTTCACACAGTTAGAGCTTTCTCCTTTACTCTGTTTCAGGTAAACTACTTGGGGCTAATTGGTGGGACTGACGTACGTGACTGTACATGGCGTGTCCTTCGGCGGCTATTTGCCAACACTTTGGCAAAGCAGCTCAACTGGAGGGGGGTCAATGGCAAAATGTCATTGGCCTCCCTTCAGTTGAAAGATGTTGTCATCGGTAAGAATATTCTTTTGGATATAATGTATCTCTCAGATGACATGTTTAAATTATGCTAGAGACATCATATTGACCTTACAATATATTAATTTACACTTAAGCTGCTGTTCGGAGAAACCCCTTCACCTCCAATGCTGCTGAAAAAGAGGTAGAAGGGACAATGAAGAGGTGGCTTCAGCTGGCTGCTGACCGAGAGGGCGGGAGGAAAAGGAGGCTCCTTTTAAAAGAAAATGTATAGTGTGTCCGTCTTTGAAATCAGTGTTGTAAAAATCAGTTTTTTTATGATGTTGTTGTTTTAAATCAGTTTCTTTAAAAATCAGTTTTAAAGGATTAGTTCACCTCAAAATGAAAATCTCCTGATAATTTACTCACCCCAATGCCATCCAAGATGTTCACGTCTTTCTTTCTTCAGTGGAAAAGAAATTACGTTTTTTGAGGAAAACATTTCAGGATTTTTCTCCACACAATGGACTTAAAAATGTAATTTTTATTTTTATTTTTTTATCCTTTATTTAACCAGGAAAAATTGCAACCAACGTTTTGAAATCCAAATCAATGCAGGTTCAAAGGGCTATGAAGTGCTTCAAACGGCTCTGCACGTTCCCAGCTGAGGAATAGGGTCTTATCTAGCGAAACGATCGGTAATTTTTCTAAAAAAAATAAACATTTATATACTTTTTAACCACAATTGTTTGTCTTGTGCTGGTCTGCGACACGCCAGGGATTACGTCATCACGTTGGAAAGGTCACGATTTTTTTTTAATAATAATAAATTAAAACAAAGATGTCAGACGATTTTGAATTTGGAGGAGAAAACGGGAGAAAATGAGATGGAATTTTTCGCCCTTCCCTGCCTTTTTTAACTGGATTAAACAGACAAATAACTTGGATAGATGACGTGAATCGTGGCGTTTCCAACGTGATGACGTAATCCCCTGGCGCATTGCAGACCAGCACAAGACGAATAATTGAAGAAAAAAACAAGAACAATTGTGGTTAAAAAGTATATAAATGTTTTTTTTTTTTTTTTAAATGACCGATCATTTGGCTATATAAGACCCTATTCCTCAGCTGGGAACGTGCAGAGCCTTTGAAGCACTTCATAGCCCTGAAATGTTTTCATCAAAAAACTTAATTTCTTTTCCACTGAAGAAAGAAAGACATGAACATCTTGGATGGCATTGGGGTGAGTAAATTATCAGGACATTTTCATTTTGAGGTGAACTAATCCTTTAATGTTGTTGTTTTAAATCAGTTTCTTTAAAATCAGTTTTTATGTTGTGGTTTTAAATCAGTGTCTTTAAAAATCAGTTTCTATGTTGTTTGCATTATTTTTGTTAACTGCAAATAAAAAAATGGATAATGAATTTACCAGTTTTGAATTTGTGTTTATTTTACAAGTACATTTGGAAGTTTCTGGTATGGGCCACATTTGGCCCGGGGACCAACCGACACTCAGCTGACACTCAGCCAGATCAGTTTTACAGTATATGGGCCAGATCTGGGCCAAATAAATAAATAATAGTAATTTTACAGTGTGTGGGCCAGATCTGGGCCAAAAGTCACAATAATAGTCATATTACAGTGTGTGGGCCAGATCTGGGCCAAAAGTCACAATAATAGTCATATTACAGTGTGTGGGCCAGATCTGGGCCAAAACTCACAATAAGAGTCATATTACAGTGTGTGGGCCAGATCTGGGCCAAAACTCACAATAATAGTCATATTACAGTGTGTGGGCCAGATCTGGGCCAAAACTCACAATAATAGTCATATTACAGTGTGTGGGCCAGATCTGGGCCAGAGCAAATTATTTGTATCAGTTTTCAGTGAGTGGGCCAGTTTTGGGCCGGGGACCCAGCCAGCAGTGGGCCAGAATTGAAGCAAGGGTACGGCCCAGAGGTGGGCCGCACAAATTTTGCTATCTGGGTGGTCATCCAATTTTTTATATCAGCTATGCATTCCGTTAATTTTGAGAATTGGTAAGTTTCGTTAGGTTTTGAAGAAATATACAGCTGAGTTTCATCAGCATAACAGTGAAAGCTAATTCCATATGTCCTAATGATATATCCTAATGGTAGCATGTACAGAGTGAACAGCAGCGGTCCTAGTACTGAGCCTTGTGGTACGCCATACTGAACTTGTGATCGATAAGGCATCTCTTTATTTACTGCTACAAAATGAAAACGGTCAGATAAGTATGATTTAAACTATGCTAGTGCAATTCCACTAATGCCAACATAGTTTTCTAGTCTATTTAAAAGAATGTTGTGGTCGATAGTATCAAATGCAGCACTAAGATCAAGTAACACTAATAGAGAGATACAACCACGATCGGATGATAAGAGCAAATCATTTGTGACTTTAATGAGAGCAGTCTCAGTTCTATGGTACGGTCTAAATCCGGACAGAAAATCCTCGCAGATATTATTTCTTTCTAAAAAGGAACACAGTTGTGATGATACTGCTTTTTCTAGTATCTTTGACAGAAAAGGCAGATTCGAGATTGGCCTGTAATTGACTAATTCTGTAGGATCAAGTTGCATTTTTTTAACAAGCGGTTTAATCATAGCCAACTTAAAGGTTTTTGGTACGTATCCTAGAGACAAAGATGAATTAATGATATTTAGAAGAGGATCTATGACCTCTGGAAGCATCTCTTTCAGTAGCTTAGTCGGTATAGGGTCTAGCATACACGTTGTCGATTTAGATTAATTAACAAGTTTGCAAAATTCTTCCTCTCCTATAGCAACAAATGAATCAAAATGTTCCTCACGGAGACTACAATGCACTCCCTGATGCGCTACTGTAGTAGACGGTTGCATAGTTATAATTTTGTCTTGAAGAAGTTCATAAAGTCATTACTGCTGTGTTTCTTGGAAACTTCTGGGCTTGAAGCTTTCTTTTTCGTTAGTTTAGCCACTTGTTCAAATAAATACCTAGGATTATGTTTATTTTCTTCTAATAGGGTTGAAAAATAATCCATTCTAGCATCTTTTAATGCCTCTCTGTAAGCAATCGAGCTCTCCTTCCATGAAATCCGAAATACCTCTAGTTTTGTTTTCTTCCAGTTTCGCTCAATTTTTCTGGCTGCTCTCTTAAGGGCCCGGGTGTGCTCGTTGTACCATGGTGTTGGACTATTTTCTTTAATCTTCTTTAAGCGCAACGGAGCAACTATGTCTAAAGTGCTGGAAAAGAGAGATTTAAACGTTTCTTTTGCAATATCAAGTTCTTCTAAGCTATCCGGAATGCTGAGATGATGAAACTGATAAGGAAGATTATTAATAAAGCCATCTTTAGTGGCAGAAGTGAAGGCTCAAACAGTAGGCTATTTGACTCCAAGGATTCACTTACTCTTCCCACAGGCACTTTGGATGTTTTCAATACTCTTCCCACAGGCACTTTGGATGTTTTCAATAAAGACACAAAATACAGTAATTTCTCTTGAACAATTTACTTTTGAACATTGTAGTACGTACAATATAAAACTGATTTATTGGCATACTAAAATGAAAGGGATTACAAAATAAAACATGTCACAAATAAAACAAAAGAAAGGAGTAATAAAAGTGTTTTTGACGTTGTTCTAACCACACAGACTCAGAGAACAACACTATGGTAGGCAGACATCTTCAATCAGATTCCTGCCATAAGCCATGTGCCTCACCCCCAGGCGTGCGCTCAGCCAATTCCTTCTTTTGGAAAAGCCTTTGAGGCGTAGTGCAAGGCCACTGCCACGGCCTGCAGTCTTATAAATTGTTCTAACAGTTACATGCATCAGACTGTCTTTCTTAAGTTTGAGGTCCCCTGCCAAACTATCATTAATATAAACAGAGGGGTGAAATGGCTTTGCGAGTTCCTGGAAAGTTTTCGAAACTCTGTTGAACACGCCAAGCATAGCCATGTCCATACTCAGCGTCTCTTCAATAATACGCTGAAGGACTACAGGTGGTAAGAATGGACTGTCCTCTGTTGTAATGGGTGTGCCTGATCAGGGACGTGCACAGGGGGGTTGCTCAGGTTGCCCGGGCAACTGCCCATTGCCCTTCTCGACTCACGTTGCCCTTCCGAGGGGGAAAATAAATAAATAAATAAATTGTCCAATAGATGCAGAATTTCACGTAGGCCTAGATAAAAAAATCAAAACAAAAACAAAAAACATCAGTGGGTTAAGGGCAAGTGGGTTAAGGGCAAAACTCTGTTTCCGTGGCTGCAGTGCTGCACGCGACCGGTGAAGCAGTCGATCCGTTTCCCTACCCGAATTCGTGTTCCCTTTACGCAATCATAATACAAATCATGCGTAGTTGCCGAGTTACCATACGTACCATCAGAACTGAATACAAGCAAGAAGTACAACTGAATGTACAGGAAGCCAAAAGGTTAAAAAAGGATTGTATTTTTTTCCCGAAATCTAAGCGTTTATTTATTTATTTTATTAGAAGCGAGTTTTCCCCCATATCTGTAATTTCAAAGGGGTTGCCCTTTTTTCAGGTCAGAGCAACTGCCCCTCAAAATTCCTGTGCACGTCCCTGTGCCTGATGGACAGCTTCGAGATTGGAAGGTGTGGCTGAGATGGGGAGATGGAGAGGGTGAGATGGGTGTGTCAGCTAGTCCTGCAGGGCTAGAGAAAGAAAAGAGAGATCAGTATATTGGCTACTATCTTCATGAGCACCAAATATAAGTAAATAGCAATATATGAACTCAGTACATAATACCTTTCACTGCTTGGAGATTGTAAGGTGTGGCTGAGATGGGGAGATGGAGTGGGTGAGATGGGTGTGCCAGCTAGTCCTGCAGGGCTAGAGAGAGGGCGTGGGCTGGCGAGAGAGAGAGGGAGAGAGAGAGAGAGAGAGAGAGTTGCCCACACAGTTGCCCACACCACCACCTCCTGATAGAGAGCATGTCCACCTGAAAGTAAAGTTATGCTTTAAATGTTTTCATAGCCTGATACAAATCCATGTTACAGTACTGTTTACTCATTGATGGGAACTATGGCAGTGTAAATTTTTACAGATGTAGCCATCTCCTAGCCTGACTACGTAAGACTTCCTACTTCCGCTAATTTCATTTCGCTCCTGTAGTCAGTCTGAGATAGCAGCCTATCTTTCAGTTTTCCACCGGCCTGAAAACAGCCAGCCCAATCAACGAACAGAGGGCGGCTGAGAGCCGTGACGTAGCCGCTAAGCGCCGAGTTTTACATTGTAGGATAGAGAAATCGAAAACCGAAACGACCGCGGAAATGGGAAACGAGACACGTGATTGTACCGTGGATGTGTAGATTAACTTCGCATAATCTGCAAAAGTCGTTTACAGCCATGTTCACTCCGGTATTTCGCTCGCATCATCAAGTGTTTACAGCAGGTTTACAGTGGAAGTTCGATCATAGATTTGAGTTCGATGCATGATGTCTGTGTTTAGATGCGGCTGTGTCGGCGCATAACATAAACTTATCTGATTGGCTTACGGGTAACCAATGATTTTAAACTTCAGAAATCGCCCCCTAGCGAGAGAGAAAAGACTTCTCTATTATGCTATTCCAGACTCTGTCTACGAAGCAAAGTGAAGTAGCAGAGTCTGGTATTACCAGGCTAGCCATCTCCTCCAGTAAGTACAGTACCTGCAGACAAAGTTAACTGTATGGCCTATTGGTGCATCTTAACTGTAGCCTGCAGATAGGACTAAATTATTAAAAGCCTTATTTCACACTACAAATCTGATTGAGATTTGAACGAACTCACCTCAATGAAATCATATGGCTTTTGGAGGGTAGAATACATTGCGTACTGAAATGAACATACAAATGTGTTAGTTGTTCTGCAAACTAGTAATCAGTTATCACTTCTGAAAATATTGCATCTCACCATCAGCATAAACACACCACAGCTGTTGCTCTGATGCTGGGGAGATGCGCCCTGTGGTGGTAAAAGGGGTGTGTGATTTATTATCAATGATTCTTATTATATAATGCCTACTGATATCCACACTCATTTTGTAGCTTTAATCATACAAAAAGTGCAACACAATGTGCTTTAAACTTGCATTTAGCAGCAACCAGGGTCCATCAGCGTCACTTTATCAAATCATAACCAAAAAAAAAGAAAAAAAGAGGCCTGCCTATGTACGCTACTCTACTAAATGCAATGAATCGTGCTACAGCCACACATTTTACCTCGTCAGCCAAGTAAAATGCGTTCCATGGTCCATTGGACACAGCATGTGCCAGGTTACTGAAAAGGTTTGGAAGACGTGTTAGTTGCAATTCAGGTCTTTCAAATTTAACATTGAACCGTTTTGGAATTGCTGAATCTACCATGACTACTCATACCCACCTTGAGCCCTAAGAGCATAGTTTAAAAATGGGGCTGAACTACACCTTCTTCCGGTGCTAAAAAGTGACCTGGGAGTAGCAGCAATTCCTAGTAGGGACTTAGAACGTATGGGACATTTGAACAGGAACAATAAATGCAGAATGAAACAAAAAGGAAGTATAGTCCAAAACAGAACTACCATACTTCCAAAAAACATGATCATATCTAAGTTCTTGGGTTCTCAAAGCAGTATTTGGGTGGTCTAAATAAAAAAATTAGAGCCGGATAACCAGACATTAGCAAACCTAAAGAGACTAAAGCAAAGATGTAGATGAGGTTTCTAGTGAACCAATGAATAACTACTTTAAGAGTGTAAACATGGAAATTGCTTTGAAAAATAGTATAGAAAAATAATAGAAAAATAGTTACTGCTGCAAGACCCAGAGTTAGATATGAACATATGGAACCAGTAGTCAGCTTTCTATGAAAAACCTAAAGATTTCTAGGTAGCGGCCATCTCCAAAGCCACTAGGGTGTCTTGAATCAAAATATTGCATAATCCTCAGTCTTGGTTTGAGAACCTGTTAAAGAGTTTTATTTCATGGAATGGCAAGATAAGGGTTGGTTAAAGACCCAAATCTTACTTCAAACAAAATTACAGTTATAGTAAATAGTGCATTTAAAAGGATATATACAGTGAAGAAAATAAGTATTTGAACACCCTGCTATTTTGCAAGTTCTCCCACTTAGATATCATCGAGGGGTCTGAAATTGTCATCGTAGGTGCATGTCCACTGTGAGAGACATAATCAAAAAAAAAAAATCCAGATATCACAATGTATGATTTTTTACCTATTTATTTGTAAGATACAGCTGCAAATAAGTATTTGAACACCTGAGAAAATCAATGTTAATATTTGGTACAGTAGCCTTTGTTTGCAATTACAGAGGTCAAACGTTTCCTGTAGTTTTTCACCAGGTTTGCACACACTGCAGGAGGGATTTTGGCCCACTCCTCTACACAGATCTTCTCTAGATCAGTCAGGTTTCTGGGCTGCCACTGAGAAACACAGAGTTTGAGCTCCCTCCAAAGATTCTCTATTGGGTTTAGGTCTGGAGACTGGCTAGGCCACGCCAGAACCTTGATATGCTTCTTACAGAGCCACTCCTTGGTTATCCTGGCTGTGTGCTTCGGGTCATTGGCATGTTGGAAGACCCAGCCTCGACCCATCTTCAATGCTCTAACTGAGGGAAGGAGGTTGTTCCCCAAAATCTCGCAATACATGGCCCCGGTCATCCTCTCCTTAATACAGTGCAGTCGCCCTGTCCCATGTACAGAAAAACACCCCCAAAGCATGATGCTACCACCCCCATGCTTCACAGTAGGGATGGTGTTCTTGGGATGGTACTCATCATTCTTTTTCCTCCAAACATGGTTAGTGGAATTATGACCAAAAAGTTCTATTTTGGTCTCATCTGACCACATGACTTTCTCCCATGACTCCTCTGATCATCCAAATGGTCATTGGCAAACTTAAGACGGGCCTTGACATGTGCTGGTTTAAGCAGGGGAACCTTCCGTGCCATGCATGATTTCAAACCATGACGTCTTAGTGTATTACCAACAGTAACCTTGGAAACGGTGGTCCCAGCTCTTTTCAGGTCATTGACCAGCTCCTCCCGTGTAGTTCTGGGCTGATTTCTCACCTTTCTTAGGATCATTGAGACCCCACGAGATGAGATCTTGCATGGAGCCCCAGTCCAAGGGAGATCGACAGTCATGTTTAGCTTCTTCCATTTTCTAATGATTGCTCCAACAGTGGACCTTTTTTCACCAAGCTGCTTGGCAATTTCCATGTAGCCCTTTCCAGCCTTGTGGAGGTGTACAATTTTGTCTCTAGTGTCTTTGGACAGCTCTTTGGTCTTGGCCATGTTAGTAGTTGGATTCTCACTGATTGTATAGGGTGGACAGGTGTCTTTATGCAGCTAACGACCTCAAACAGGTGCATCTAATTTAGGATAATAAATGGAGTGGAGGTGGACATTTTAAAGGCAGACTAACAGGTCTTTGAGGGTCAGAATTCTAGCTGATAGACAGGTGTTCAAATACTTATTTGCAGCTGTCTCTTACAAATAAATAGTTAAAAAATCATACATTGTGATTTCTGGATTTTTTTTTTTAGATTATGTCTCTCACAGTGGACATGCATCTACGATGATAATTTCAGACCCCTCCATGATTTCTAAGTGGGAGAACTTGCAAAATAGCAGGGTGTTCAAATACTTATTTTCTTCATTGTATATATATATATATATATATATATATATATATATATATATATATATAATGAATATAATTTTATACAAAGTGCTTTACAAGTGATTGCTCTCATTCATCCATTCTTTGAGGCTGAAACAAAACAACATTCAAATTTATGTTCAGCATGGCCCAAAACGTTCATTTCATTGGGAGGTGGCAGGGGTGTATGGTAAAAGTCTTCAACACACAACCCAAAATAGGGGCAAGGAGAGGTTGGAATTGATCCAGAAAAAGTCGGTTTAGATTCTGAGGCCTGAAATCGTTATGCATATCAAAAATGTTATGTACTGCATGAAATGTACCAACAAAGCATGAATGAGAATTCAATAATAACAGCACAGTATTTCAGATAAAAAAGCCAAGTCAAAGTGGGTTTACTCACACACAATGTCCAGTGCCCAAGCTGCCAGGCAGGGAGGAGCACCACGTCTTTGGATGCAAAGTCACACTTAATAAAAAGAGTTCAAAGAGGAACTTGAACATGAGGTTAAAGCTGAGGTTCAAGTTCTGTTACATTACTACTCACAATCATTTTAGCAATGGGAGAAGCCTCAGGAAGCCAGGTGACCACCACATAGGCATCCACAGCCACGGTTGCAATGCCCTTTATTTCAGATCCAGATTTCAGATTTTCAGATTTTCAGATTTCAGATTTCAGATTTCAGATTTCAGATCCAGGGCCAGATCGCTGGCCCTGGGCTTTGTTGGGCTTGTTTTTCTTCTCATTGACGGTATGGATTTCAGCTATACTTCATTGCAACTGCATAATCTAAATCGCCCTTCCCGACTGGAAACTTTCACATTTGATTGGTGTACTACCCTCGGAATTGCACGCCGTGCACGTTATATCCATCGATCTGCTAAGTGTCGATGGTTTTATGACTGCAACTCCTCTCTGTCAATACCTGTGCTCTGGTCGCCGAGACCGAGACGTTACCATGGTAACGATGCGTCTCTTCATCGCGCTAGGACTCTCATACCACTAACCAGAGATGCAGTCTACTCATCAACGCATGTTCTCCATCGACACAATTGTGCTCTTTTGAACACTCGCTCCCTGACTGGCAAGGGTACGCTGCTGAATGAAATTACAACTGAGAGAAACCTGGATTTACTTTTTTTGACTGAAACCTGGCAAACGCCTGATGACTTCATTGAACTAAACCATTTAACTCCTCCTGGATATAGTTATCTGACAAAACCTCGACTTAGTGGCAGAGGTGGTGGTCTGGCAATGATCTTTAAGAACAATTATAAAGTGACTAAATATGACGTTCTTGATGTTTCTAGCTTTGAATGTCTATCACTTAAACTTGCTGGTCCCGCTCCACTTCTGATTTTGTTAATTTATAGACCCCCTAGATATAATACAAACTTTTACTCTGACCTGACTGAACTTCTTACTCTCGCCTGTGCCCGGGATGATAGAATCATGATGCTGGGTGACTTTAACATACATGTTGATTCTGATTGTACTGCTGCAAAAGATTTTTTGTCTGTTCTGGACTATTTTGAAGTATCTCAGCATATCGATTTTCCTACTCATTCTCACTGTCATACTCTCGATTTGCTTTGTACTGTTGGTATTGAAAATGTGCATGCTCAGGGTCATGACTTTGGCATCTCTGATCATAAACTAATTGCCTTCGACTTCTCACTTCCCCTTGTAAATACAAAAACAAAAACTACCATATCTTACCGTAACCTGAGATCTGTAACTGTTGACAATTTCTCTGCTGCTATTGCTGTTTCTGCATTTCCTACCTCGCTCAATCTCCTGAGTCCTGATGAGATAGTTTCAACCTATGACGAATCTATTTGTAATGTTTTGAATGAACTTGCTCCATTAATAACGAGAACGGTCCCGTCTACCCATTCCTCTCCTTGGTTTACCCCTAAGCTTAGAGTTATGAAAACCAAATGTAGGCGTCTTGAAAGACTTTACAAAAAATCTTCCCTTCTTGTCCATGCCATGGCCTTTTCAGATTCAGTAGTTAAATATAAAGAAGCACTTAACATTGCACGTTCTGACTATCTTTCCACTGTTATCAACAAAGCCAAGTGCAAACCTAAAACTCTTTTCTCAGAGATAAACAAACTGGTCAAACCATCCTCTGTAGCTATTACTGGCTCTGTCGATCTCTGTGAAAGTTTTCAGTCTTTTTTCTTGCAAAAAATTGATAACATTTATCAATCTTTTTCTCCAACTGCAACTTCCTATTCAACCCCATCTTTGATAGGCTGTCCGCTAGACACCTTTCTACTCACAAATACATCTGTGGTTGAAAAACTGATCATCAAATCAAATTCTTCCTCCTGTACGCTTGATCCTATTCCAACATACCTTTTAAAAACTCTTTTGCCGTCACTTATTCAACCTATTACTCATATTATAAACAGATCTCTTGCCACTGCCTATGTTCCGCATAATCTGAAAGTAGCGGCCATCACTCCAATTCTAAAGAAATCCGGCCTTGACAATGCCATTCAGAACAATTATAGACCAATATCGAACCTCCCTTTCGTTGGCAAGCTACTTGAGAAGGTAGTTGTGGCACAACTGCATTTACATTTAGAGAAACATAATCTTTTTGAACCACTTCAATCTGGCTTTCGTCCACATCATAGCACAGAAACGGCACTCTTAAAAGTGCTAAATGATTTCCTCCTGGCTTCTGATTCTGGTGCCCATAGTATCCTGGTTCTTCTGGATCTCAGTGCAGCATTCGACACTGTATGCCACCCTATACTTCTTTCTCGACTCTCTGAAATAGGTATCACTGGTGCTGCTCTTCAGTGGTTGACTTCATATCTATCGGATAGACAGCAATTTGTTAAGATAGGTGAGAATCGATCCCGTACCGTCACTATTTCTCATGGTGTTCCTCAAGGTTCTGTACTTGGTCCTCTTTTATTTCTCATTTAAATGTTTCATATATTTACAGCAGGAAATTTACAAAATATCTTCATGGAACATGATCTTTACTTAATATCCTAATGATTTTTGGCATAAAAGAAAAATCTATAATTTTTACCCATATGATGTATTGTTGGCTATTTCCACAAATACCCGTGCGGCTCATGAATGGTTTTGTGGTCCAGGCCAAGGTCACATTTTAGTAAGGGCTATATACATGCTGTAAATGATACATTAGTGTATGTATTAAACATGATCATTTAAATTCCTGAAGGTTTCAAGTATGCCCCGCAATAAGGCAAGGCCAGGAGAAAAGAGGAGTAAAGACATTTTGGTTTTTTTACTGAAAGATCAGCCACAGCAAAAGAGAGCCACACAACAGACAGAAGAGCAACAGACAGGACAGACAGAACAGCAACAGACAGAACAGACCGAACAACAGACAGAACAGCAACAGACAGAACAGACCGAACAACAGACAGAACAGCAACAGACAGAACAGACTGAACGACAGACAGAACGACAGACAGAACAGCAACAGACAGAACAGACCGAACAACAGACAGAACAGCAACAGACAGAACAGACCGAACGACAGACAGAACAGCAACAGACAGAACAGACCGAACGACAGACAGAACGACAGACAGAACAGCAACAGACAGAACAGACCGAACAACAGACAGAACAGCAACAGACAGAACAGACCGAACGACAGACAGAACGACAGACAGAACAGCAACAGACAGAACAGACCGAACAACAGACAGAACGACAGACAGAACAGCAACAGACAGAACAGACCGAACAACAGACAGAACAGCAACAGACAGAACAGACCGAACGACAGACAGAACGACAGACAGAACAGCAACAGACAGAACAGACCGAACGACAGACAGAACGACAGACAGAACAGCAACAGACAGAACAGACTGAACGACAGACAGAACGACAGACAGAACAGCAACAGACAGAACAGACCGAACAACAGACAGAACAGCAACAGACAGAACAGACCGAACGACAGACAGAACGACAGACAGAACAGCAACAGACAGAACAGACCGAACAACAGACAGAACAGCAACAGACAGAACAGACCGAACGACAGACAGAAGAGCAACAGACAGGACAGACAGAACGACAGGCAGAACAGACCGAACAACAGACAGAACAGCAACAGACAGAACAGACCGAACAACAGACAGAACAGCAACAGACAGAACAGACCGAACAACAGGCCGAACAACAGACAGAACAGCAACAGACAGAACAGACCGAACAACAGACAGAACAGCAACAGACAGAACAGACCGAACGACAGACAGAACGACAGACAGAACAGCAACAGACAGAACAGACCGAACAACAGACAGAACAGCAACAGACAGAACAGACCGAACGACAGACAGAAGAGCAACAGACAGGACAGACAGAACGACAGGCAGAACAGACCGAACAACAGACAGAACAGCAACAGACAGAACAGACCGAACAACAGACAGAACAGCAACAGACAGAACAGACCGAACGACAGACAGAACGACAGAGAGAACAGCAACAGACAGAACAGACCGAACAACAGACCGAACAACAGACAGAACAGCAACAGACAGAACAGACCGAACAACAGGCCGAACAGCAACAGACAGAACAGACCGAACGACAGACAGAACGACAGACAGAACAGCAACAGACAGAACAGCGACAGATAGATTTGCTTGTTGCCGATTCTGATTTAGAACAGACAGACAGAACGACAGGCAGAAAACCACCAACAGCAGCAGCCCGAGCAGAGGTCGAAGATTAGAGCCTTGTGTGGAGCTGCAACATATAGATGCACATTCAAGAATGAGTGGACCACAAAATGGCCATTCATCACTAAAGGTAGCCTCAGCACACATTACTGGTGTTCCGTATGTCGTGTGGAAAACACATGTTGCCACCAGGGTGTTTCAGATATTTTGCGACATGTTAAGAGCAAGGGCCACCAGGAAAAAGAACGGGCCATTGAATCCACCACTAAAATTGCCAGATTTTCAATGTCCGCTCTCTCAGTTGGTTGGATGTCAGACCAAGAGGCTAAGGTATGCTATGTGTCATGGATGGTCCTGTCAAGGTTCAAGAGTTTTGTGTAATATACTGTTCTGTCATGGTTTATAGTTTTGACTACTTTACCATCTTGTTTAGGTTTTGTATTTCTGTGTTCTATTTCACAGTCAGGTTTTCTTAGTTTTATCTCCATCTTAATTGCCCATTGTGTTCACCTGTGCCCTGTTGGCTCTGGTGTCTATTTAAACTCACTTTTTTTCTTACAGACAAGAAGGGCTGAGGTTAAAATGACTGCAACATTAGTTCAGCACAATGTGCCACTTGCGTTGACTGACCACCTGGGCCCTCTTCTGAAGGAGTGTTTCAAGGATTCCAAAACAGCCCAGGAGTACAAGTGTGCCAGAACCAAGAGTTCATGTATAGTTAACGAAGCACTGGCACCACATTTCATGAGTGAGTTGGTGGTACAAATGAGGGAAGGGCCATACACTCTCATTACAGATGGATCCAATGACACAGGTATTTCCCAAACTATTGGACATGATGTTTTTCTCCTTCTCCATAATAATCAGGCATGATATAGTTTTTTAAACATGTATATAAGAAGATGGAAGGCTTTATATGCTTACATGCTGTCATTACAGGAGTAGAGACTTCAGAAGGCGTTCTCTGACCCCATGATTGAGGTGTACTTACTTTGCCAAGGTGATTTATTCATATCAGATTCACATTGTGTTGACTCTATTCTTCTCCCACTTCACCGGCCACTTAATTTCATCAACACCTTTCACCTTTTATAAAACACATTCCCATCCACATATTTGAGAATTGGAGTATCAGGTAGTTTGTGAATATTTTGAAGAATTAAAGAAAAACAAAATAAAAGATACATCTGTCATACAGCGCTATATGGCCTTAAAACTCACGCTGGGGGGGATCAGCTAGAATATTTTAAACTTACAAGTGAAGGCCTGAGCTGTCGATTTGAAATATTTGCTCCGAAACTGTTGTAAGCATCATCACCGCACGTGATCACTAATTCAATTATACTGCATTCATGTGGTGTCAGAATAATCTGAAAAATTATTTCCTGATTGAGAAAACTCACGTGAATGCAGGTCGGAACAACAACACGGAAAGTTGAAGACCATGGTGCCTCATCAACACCGTCTGAGAGGGTTTTCTCAAGTCAGAAGAGGTGTTGTATTTTGCCAGAGATGGTCATATTTCTGCAAAAGAATAGCTGAAATTTGAAGCCAGTTTGTAGCATACCAAGAATACCAACTACTTTGCTGTTGTTAGTACTGTAACTGTTATTTAGTGTCTGTTAAATTATTGTAGTTGGGCTAAGTGGCTTAGGTTTTATTGTGAATTTGTTATGTAAATATTTTTGTGTTTTGTATTTACTTATATATTTTAGTATACTTTAAACTTTTATTAATTGTTCAATTTAAAGTTGTATTCACACTGCCGAAAGCCCAAATAAAAGCATCAGCAGCGTAGCAGATCTAATCAGCCAAGACCAAACATACAACATTGACATACCCATTACCATGCCAATCACTCCGAGAGTTGTCATGACAGAAATGTATTTATCGTCGTATCGCCCAGCCCTAATAATGTTATTTGGATTTAAGTTGGTATTAAAAAAAGAGACAGCGCTCTTGGAATAAACTATGGAATTCGTAACTTGTACTGCGTAACAAAGTAATATATTACGTCTCCTAGGGGTAAGACATAAAATAAAATTACTAAAGGCAAACCAAAAAGAGTAGGGAAAACACAATAACTTAGAACAATAATTTTTATTGTAAATAGCAGAAGAGAGTAACAATAAAATAGTAGAATTCGTTAAAGAGGCCCACGGCCCAAACAAAAGAAAGTGACAATAAAGTGGTATGATACTGAACAAAAAAAAAATCAATCAAGTGGTATTTTCCATCAGAGAGACCCAATGCCCAAAACACATAACAAAACCAATCTAATGAAATTAAACAGAAATGTAACTAACCTATCATAAAGAAAAAAGAAAAAAAACTTTACCTAACTACTCTTACCAAACACACAGAATAAAAAGGATTCAAACAAACATGTCTCTCCTACATTACTACCACATTCTAAATAAGTCAAACGATTGAAATAAACACTCAAAGTACTTAGAAAACAGGTTAATATTTAGCTACAGCTAAATGATTTGCATGGTTTTGAATGTTTGTATGTAAATCATACAATTTAAATAAATAAAGAATACATTTATTATTTAAATGTATCACTATTTCTATTTTAATACTGATATCTGGTATGATTTCTGCAGCCAAAAAATGTCTCACTCTTTCATTAGTTAATATTTTCAGCACATCATCAGACAAACTATTTAAATGTACTTCACCAACAAACAAAAAAATCACACACACACACTGTAGCGTGTGAAGTCCATGGTGTGAACGCTACTTTTATTTTGGTGTGGAGATGTGACGTCATAAGGCTGCGCCGCGATCCTGCATATGTTGTGATTCGACTGAAGAAAGGTTCGTGGTTTTAAGCATTTAAGTTGTTTAAATCAATGCTAAATGTTTAGTCAAGTTTATAGTTCTTATACGTGATGCACAACGATTATTTATTATTGAATGTAACATTCTAATGCTTGATTTAATGTTATTGAGATATTTTTCGTGAGTAAAGTGCATTCACTCATGATTCACGAATAGGTGCATCTCATTTCTCTCCGTATGTATTGAATGAATACATCATAAACACGAATTCAGTCACTGGCAAGTAGTGATGAAGAAACTGAGCTTTTTGAAACTCCGACTCAATTGAACCAAATGCTTCCCAAAATGATTCACTGATTCGAATCACCGCGCGCTCTCGAGACATGCTGGTCAAAACCAAACAGTGTAAATGTAACAAACCAAATATTTTCATTTAACTGTAATCTACAATTAAATATCAAATGTAAATAACATACTATATATTTTGTTCCTTTATTAATTTGCAGACATATATTTTGTTCCTTTATTAATTTGCAGTGCTAACTTCACAGGAACTTAACTGAAAGACAGGCTCCAGGTACTGTTTTGATGTTGATGACCTACAGAAGTGGGAAGGCACCTTAGGGAGATTCTGTAGAAAACTCTTCATGAACTCATGAGCCTCATGTCAAAAACGTTTTTTTGTTGTTGTTGTTGTTGTTGTTTGACTAATCAGGCCATTAACCATCACTCTGACTACTAAACTAGGTAACTGATTGAGACACACCCAGCTATTTAGTTTTTTTAATTTTTCTTTCTGTCAATTGTTCTCATGTTAAACATGACAATATGTCCAAATACACAGAAAACCTCCTGGTGAAGCAACTGATATCCACTTCAGATGGCGTCTATTAAAGAGGAGAGTGGAGAAATGAAGATTGAAGAAACATTCAGTGTGAAACAAGAATTTACTGAGGAACAAACAAAGATGGCGTTTATTAAAGAGGAGAGTGAAGACCTGAAGATTGAAGAAACATTCTGTGTGAAACAAGAAGATACTGAGGAACAAACAGGTTGGTTTCATTCTCTAAGCTGATTTCAGTCATTTTTTTAATCTTTATTAAAATGTCCAGCTCTTTAGAAATAAATGATATTTTTGAAGAATGTAATTCAAGTGTCCTGATTAGAGCCCTTCATGGCCTATGATGCTCAGGCCCTAGCCCGACCTGTGTCCGACAGCTCATCAGAATTATCAGTCCGACTGGAGCCTGTTTTTTTATTTATTTATTTTATTACACAGCCTGCCCTATGTTGCAGTCATTAAAATAGGTCCGTTTTGTTTTCAATGGCAAAGTAGTTATATTTCTTTTCATTTCTTTATTAAGTTAATTTAGACAAATCTGTGAAACCATATAATTAAAAAAAAGAAAATACATTGACAACCAAGCAGCCGACAGCGAGTTAAACATGTTTGATCAATTTAGCCTCTCAAATAAACACTTTACTTGTCTACAATAAAATCCATATATAAAACACTTCAAGCATATCACACAGACAATTAGTTTAAACGTTTAATATCACAACCACAGTCAAATGACATTTTTGAAAAGCTGAGGCAGGCTCCTCTGCTACTCGCAGTTGCAACAGCGCTGGCAAGCTATACAATCTAAACAAATCAAATAAATTAAATAGAAAATAAACATGCAGGTTCTTACCTCAAAAATCAAGTCTTCACTACAGAACATGGCCATTCTTATTTCCAATAGTTTTCAACGGTTAGACTAATGAAAATAAAGTCCAATTAAACGAAAAACAAGAAGACAGCCCCCTAACATGGCTAAGAACAGTCAGAGCATCGTGGAGAAAAGCACAGCATCCACAGTGGAATGTTTTAATCCAGTCGTACTTCTATAACTCTTCCAACTGCGCTGAAGGCTCGCTACTACTGCTGCTGGCTGAAATGCAGGGCTTTAGTCCTGATTAAAGCGGATTTATTTAGCATGGAGCGGTTTGCTTCAAGTGGTCAGACAGCCCTAGTCAGCCCAGCCTACTTATTCTGCCTTCTGAGAAAATCCTATTTTTTACGTTAAAAAATAACAATTTGTGTAACATTAAACCCAATATCAACTTCTGAATTGGAAACCATGAAGAACATTAATTTCTATCACTTAATTATACAAAAGTATCTAAAAACATTTATTTTCCATAAAGCAAGTCAACAAAAAATTTTTTCCCTTTTCTCATTGCCAAAATTGCTCATTGTATTAAACCAGTGTCTTGTAAGAATGACTTTACTCCTTTTAAAGCCACACTATGTTAGTTTCGCCACTTGAGGTCACTTAATTAGAACAATAACAAAGGCGTAGTTTGACGATGCCATGAATGAGCATGGAATCATGGGAGTTGTTGTATTCACCTCCACAGCCGATGGGACTCGGGCAGAAATTATGGATGATGAATTAATGTAAAGTTTTATTAACATTACTGTGGTATGAAGCAGAGCCGCTGGCACTCCTTTCGTTTGTTGTTTACGCATATTTTACAATTAAAGTGACGTTTAATGTCCACCTCCTTCTATTAAAACGGCCACAAGTGCTGAATTACCACTCATACAGGTAACTTTATTCAACAAATTAAAATTGTGGGGTAACACAGTGCTGTTTTACTTGGTCAAAACAATCATACTAAAATACATTTGAGTGTGTTGAAAGTTATGTTTACGTTACACTGTACGTTCACTCGGTGGCTGCTATGAGACACATGTTGCACATTGCAGGAATCTAGATCAATAACAGAATATCATATTAATAAAAGCTGGATGACTTGTGTTGCTAAATGGCATGCAGTTCATTTTAAAATATATTGTATGGTGGAGAAATTACTGTATTACTGTTACTACAAATAAAGCTATGTTAGCCACTTGACAAAATAGTGTTGTCTTTAAGGGATTATACAAACATTACTCGCAGTAAATCAAGACTACTTGAAGAGATTCAAACAATAAGACAATATTAAGCTATATAGCAATGATTCGTTTTCTGTTGATAAATGAATTATGTCGATCCAAACAGTTGCTTCACTTGTCTAATAAAACTAAAAGGTCTTTAGCTTTTTCTACGGAAGTAAAACGGGAAAAAAATAGAGGGTAACGCGGATATGATGTTATTGACAGGCGACGCAATGACACGGGCCATTGCACTGCTTAAAATAGCTGATTTCTCTGGATTTAAACAGTTGAAAACATTTAAGATAATGTAAGTCAACAAGTCAATAAAATATCGTCGCTGTCGGGCGAAAACCTCGTCTCTCCACATTTCGTAATCTTTAATTCTTTCAGAAATTATTGCTATTTGTCCCTCTTTACGATTGTTTGTGCTTGAGCTTGTGACTAAACCGCGTAACACCATTGGCTCCTCAAGCTGTCTGCAAAACCTTGTAACTCTACCCCCATTTTGAATTGAAGTGTCACGAACAGCAGCGCTGAAGGTAAGCAGTGATCCTTCCTCTAAGGTAAATCTGTTTTAGAATTAGCCCTAGGTGGTTGCAAACTCAGCAAAATTATCTAGTGTGTTTGTTCAACAAAATTTAGTTCCGATGTTAACATTGTGATTATAAATGGAATAGTTTGCTGAGAAGAGTCGTGTATGCTAGTGTTGTGACAAGAAATGATCAGACTAAAGTTGTAGCCTATGGTTCGTTTTGTCGCTACTTAAAGGCCCACTGAATTGCCTTTGAACGTGCAGCTTTGTTTGATGCGTTAACGTAATTTCCACTGAAAAAGGAAGCAAAGGAGGGACATATTGAACGGCTCCTCTCCCTTTTCAAATAGTCAGTAGCATTTAATTTACCTCTCAGACTGCAAGTCGTACTTGACAGCACCATGATAGCGGATCCGAGAGCTGATGATACGTTGGATTCAATAGTTGAGATGTGAATTAATTCTAGCCATTTCAGTCTTAACCAATATACAGTTGGAAACCAGAATAAAACTCGAGCTTTTGAGCAACCGAACACACATCCAACCCATATTGCTCCATGGCATTGGTTATAGCATAGGGTATGGGATGCTTTAGATTCTAGAGAGCATTTGATTGGACAGAAGATGTGATGAGAAGCAGAAGTGAGCATTTTTGCATTTATATCTCCTAAATGCAAATTTTTCACAACACACCAGCTTATTCATAACCTTATGGCTAACATATTCATACTAAAAGCTAAAAAAACATTGATTTCAGGGGGCCTTTAAGATTGTCATCGGCAGAAGAAACAGTTTGTAATATCAGTGTTGTATAGCACAGATTACAGGACTGTTATCTATTTAGCGAAATAACTAAATTCTTGCTTAACCCTTTGCGTTCTCACTGGTGTGATTAGAGCGTCATGTGATCAAATGCTAAATTTAAATGTGCTTTGGCTGGCGCTGAGCCAGAGACGGACACGCTTAATTTTGTCGCTTTTCACATATCAGAAATATTCAGTGTTCACTGACAACTTACTTTCATGTATTTTGGGAGAAGTGATGAATTTTACGTGTTGTAAAACCTTCAGATCTGATTATTTTCATTGTGGAGCAAACTAACATGGCGGTGTGTTACAAACCAACTAACATGATCATTGTAACACAGTTCGTTGTTATGGGAAGGAGGAGGCGGGAACCGGTGAACGTTTAACACACTTTAATAACGTAAAATCAATAAACAACAAAATGAAAGTGAAGGCAGCAGCCCCTCACGGATGACTGCCGCCACACATAATAAAACACAACATAAAGTCATGGCCTGGTCCACTCTCGTCCTTCACTGTCGTCACTCCTCCTTTTTTGCTTCCGCTCCTCCATGAGCGATACGAGACCGGTGCATCGCGCAGGTGTTGCTCATCATCAATCACGCCACCGGCCTTGCGCCATTCTCTCATGGTCCTCGTCCTACTCTCCACAATTATTATGAATGACGAAACAAATTCACTTAAGCGCATTTGAGAATCGGAATATCAGGTATGTCATTTGATGACGTAGCTAACAAGTTTGTGAATAAGAATTTTGAATAAAAAATGTAATTAAAAAAATTGTTTCATCTGTTAGACAATGCTATTGTGGCTGCGGTGTGTCACGTGACAAGCATGATGCGTCGTAAAGGAGAGAGAAAGAACAAAAAAGAAGGTGAGTTTATCCCAGCTCAGAGAAATAGAATGTGGAAATAACACTGGAGAGTGTAGAGAGAGAGGAATTTAAAATGGAAGCACGTACAGTGAATAATGTCTTAATGGTTCATGAGTTCAATAGGAATTGATATTTCACTGTATAATGAGTGGTAATTGGTGTTGAATGCATAGATGGGCATATTTCACAACAGAACACACACTAATGTGTTTGTTGTATTTTTTTAAGATTCCTGTGATGACACCGAGGATGATACCATTGGAGGAAGAAAGAGGAAGGGTAAAAGTCAATGGAAGTGTGTGCAGAAAAGGAGAAGAATGATGGGTCAACCCTATGTTGGGATGAGCAGGAAAGAAGTGGTTAACATGGATCCCCGGGTAATGGGACCTAGATGCCAGTCAGCTACATGTGTGAAATCTTCCAAGCTTCACTGCAGTACAATTGGAGAAGCAGACAGGGAGAACATTTTTAAATGTTTTTGGGAGAACATGAACTGGGAAGAGAAAAAAATTTATGTGCGTGGCTTGGTAGACGTCATCCCTGTAAAGAGGAGAAGGGGGTCTGACAATTCAAGAAGGTCATCTACTCTCATTTTCTTTTTAAAAGTTGATGGACAGAGAAGGAGGGTGTGTAAGAGTTTGTTTTTGGCAACACTTGGAATAGGGGCATGGTCTGCCCTTAACTGGGTGCAAGACACAGGAAATACACAGCAGAATTCAGCATCATGCCACAGACATGAGGCTCATGAGTTCATGAAGAGTTTTCTACAGAATCTCCCTAAGGTGCCTTCCCACTTCTGTAGGTCATCAACATCAAAACAGTACCTGGAGCCTGTCTTTCAGTCCATGTTGAACCTGTATAAAGTCTACCATCGTGCTGCTGAGGAAAAGATGCTGAGACCCTTCTCAAGGCAGATGCTCTCAGAAGAATTTAAGCAGCAGAACCTGAGTCTTTACCATCCAAAGAAGGACCAGTGTAACACTTGCTGCTCCTTCAAGGCTGGTAACTTGCCACACAATGAGTGGCAGATGCACTTTCTTAAAAAGGAAGAGGCCTGTGCAGCAAAATTGCAGGACAAAAATGATACGAGTGACAAGACCATGGTTGTCTGCATGGATCTGCAAGCCCTCCTCCTCTGCCCCAGATTGAACGTGTCTGCTCTTTACTATAAGGCAAAACTCGCCGTCCACAACTTTACGATTTATGACATGTCTACAGACAAGGCTACTTGCTATGTCTGGCATGAAGGTGAGGGAGCTCTGTCTGCCAGTGAGTTTGCATCCTGTGTCACTGATTTCCTCTCTGAGCATAAGGAGCATGAGAAGTACATTTTGTGGACTGATGGGTGTGAGGACCAAACCCGCAATTCTGTGCTCGCCAATGCTCTCCTGAAGTTTTCCACAGAGAAGAAGAAGGTAGTCATTCAGAAGTTCCTGGAGAAGGGCCATTCAGAGATGGAATGTGACTCAGTGCACAGTGTCATCGAGAGACGTCTGAGAAACCAGGAAATCTATGTCCCAGCTCAATATGTTGCTCTGATGAAGACAGCGCGGTCCAAGCCCAACCTGTATAAAGTCAAATATGTGGACCATAACTTCTTCCAAGACTTCACCAAACTGAGCCTCTGCAAGTCTATCCATCCAGGGATCAAAGTCAGTGACCCATCTGTCCATGATATCAGTGCAATCAGGTACTGTAACTATCAAACTAAAATCATATCTCTCTCACCAGATCAAAAGTCATGATGTTGCATTTATTTGCTGTTAAATCTGTAATGTAAAATTGAGTTTTTGAAAAACAGTTAACATACAAAACAAACTATAATGATAATGTGTAAATGGTGGTGTTTGAATTCTGTCAAATATATATATATTTTTTACATTATTAGGTACAACCTTAATGGCACGATGGACTTCAAGATCCAGCACTCGGCTGATTGGACTCCATTTTCAAAGCAGCGACTACAACACACCACCTCAGCCTCACCTGCAGTCACTCCACTCTATACAGAGAGCCTAAAGATAAGGGAGATGAAATACAGACACCTCCAAGACCTCAAGGAGGTCATACCAAAAGACTTCCACAGCTTTTATGACAATCTAAGACACTAGGAAACACAAGCGTGCACGAAGACACACACACAATACACAAAATGGTGTTGATACATTTTTCATGTTTACTGTTCGGTAGTTATTGTTATTACAGCATCGCTTAAAAACAATATTATTATACTGGCATATTAACATTCCTGAACAGAAATGGCACTAAATATTAATTGAACAAAGCAATATTAAAGGGTTCATATGGTTCTAAAAATAAAATTTTGGTTTAAAGGGGCTATATGCAGCTTTTCCCCCAAAATAAACGTAACAATAGCCTTTTTATTTTACCATTTATGACTCAAACATCTCCTGTTGAGCATACTGACACCTTGTCCGCTCATAGTGGGTGCACCTATAAGCCTGTATCCTATTTTTCCTATTTTCTGTCGGGTCGGATTTTTCCTGCGCTGTCTGCGGATGTACCGCTAGTCAGCAAGTAGCCTACACTCACAAGCAGTGCAATGGAATATATGTATTTGACTGTTCTTACCTCTGTAAACATAATATTGACCTCCTTGCAGCAGATGACTTCTGAAGTGTGCACGTACGAGCGCGCTGCGAGCGCGCTGCGAGAGCGAGCAAAAAGGAAGAGCAGTTCTGTTTTTTGGCCACAGGTGTCAGTCGCGAGTTTAAATTTCAGAAAAACGCATATAGCCTCTTTAATACCCTGTGTGGTAACACTTTATTTGAAGGGGTGTGCATAAGACTGACATGACACTGTCATAAACATGACATAACACCTGTCATGAACATGGAGTCTTTATGAATGTTTATGACTGTTGTCATTAAGTGTCATTCGGTAAATTATGACACTTTTAATGCAAAGTTGACATTGTTTAAAATGTCTTTGTTATGACAACTTGACATTACCCAAGACAAAAATGTCTTGATTATGACAACTTGACATTAACAAAGACAGAAATGTCTTTGTTATGACAACTTGACATTAACCAAGAAATCATAACCTGTCACAAATATGTCATAACAGGTCTAATTATCAAACTTAAAGCATTTGACAGTGTAATAACCCTTAATAACATCTTTATAACTAGTACAATGTGTTCCACTTTACTTGAGGACAAGTAAAATATTCATGACACAGTTATAATTGTGTCATGACGGCCAAAGTTGTGACAGGTTGACAGGTTATGATTTCTTGGTTAATGTCAAGTTGTCATAAAGACATTTTTGTCTTGGGTAATGTCAAGTTGTCATAACAAAGACATTTTAAACAATGTCAACTTTGCATTAAAAGTGTCATAATTTACCGAATGACACTTAATGACAACAGTCATAAACATTCATAAAGACTCCTTCATGTTGATGACAGGTGTTATGTCATGTTTATGACAGTGTCATGTCAGTCTTATGCACACCCCTTCAAATAAAGTGTTACCCAATGGGTTTACGCGGTTTCAGAAAAGTCATTATTTTACACATACTGTACATTATTGTTACTCCTCTGTGCCCCGCCTTTCTGAAACGCGTCAATTTTTACTAAGCTCATCGTTCTGAAAAGTGCGATGTGATCTGATTGGCCAGCGATCCAGTGCATTGTGATTGGCCGAAAATGTCACGCCCTGTACCATTTTTGGAACATCAGCTCCCAACGCAATAATGACTGGTGATAATGTTGTTACTATCTTATCAATTCGAGCCCGAATCTGATCCGGAAAATGCAGATAACCAAGCTGATCAATCTACTTTGCCAGCGCGACTGGACCAGATCTTATCAGATTGGTAAGGTTATATTTCATTGAGGACATAATTACTGATTACAATGAATCATGCTGTCTTTTTACGTGCCGCGCTGCGGGGGGGGTAGAACACTATGTAAACAAAAAACCATGTCTGCATTTGTAAAGAAACGACAAACAAGCACTACTCTATACTGCACAACTTGCGTTTGATTAGACTTGTTTGATTATCGACCGGAGTGATTCGTTGCTGGGATTCCATTACCACAATCCAACTTTATTTATTACGCCTCTTTAGAGTTTCCTATATTCCCCTAGACACGGGGCATAATAGGTAGCAAATTCTTAAAATATGAAAACATTCTTGTCTCATACGTGTCCTTCAGTCAGAAGCACCAGAATGTACTTGCAAAGCCCCACTTTTTAGAATCAGCCGGCCTTGTACTCTCACAGGTTCTGGAAACAGTCCTCCGAAAAATGCGCAGCACACAGTCGAATATTTCAGTTGTACTGTTTTGGAACAGTAAAGTAAACAAGTAAAGCTTATTTACTAATATTTACAATTTACTAATTGTTTTCTAATTGTCCACTTTTGGAAGGCCAAACAAAGTAGTTTGGGTTTTGCAACAAAAAAACGTGTTGGTTTCTCCACGACGGCGGCAACAATAATACAGCGAGAATAAAAGTTACGCCTTCTTTCTTTGCGGATACATTTGAAACTCTGCCCCCACATACTGACCTGGATTTGTGGGGGCATGTTTGAACGAAGTGTTTTAGGAAGGTGGGGCTGAGCCTTAAGTTTTACAAAGAATAGCTCTTTGGGTTTGAGACTTTGAGCTTTGTAACTCTGCAGATCTTATACATGCACAAACAGCTGCATAACACACTAAAGAAAAAGGAAAACAAGAAATCGCTTCATATGAACCCTTTAAAATCATGTCAACACCTGCTCACTAATGAAATAAAAATGTTCCTACTAATACATCTTAAGAGTTACTACTGCTGTCTACATTTGTTTTTCTTTTAAAGGGCTTTGGTGAGCAAATAAAACAGCCATTAACTTTCAAACATAATAGATGTTTTAAAATCAAACTGTATGTGTTCAATATTTCAATTTAAAGACATAAATTGTGCACTAAAGGAAAGATCTGTTGTGACTTTTACATCTTCTGTCAAGCCCCTTTGTAAATGTAGCATTTTAAGTTGATCTAGGATGAGTGTTTCGTCCCCAGAACTCCATGCAGAAGCAACGTGTGGATATTCTTCACATTAAGACAACGTCAATGTGAGGAACAAAACTCTTGATGGATCTTTAGTAACAGATGGACTATTACACTGTTGGCAGGTATTTGTGCCTTGTCTGCCATCCTGCAGCTTTCTTTTTTGAAAGCCTGATTTCAGCTTTATTTAAAGATTAGACACCAAGTAAGTGACCAATTACAAGTCTTGTCTTCTACGGTTGTCATACCATCAACATGTATCATGATATTGCACAATATTGTATTAACTCCTATTTAAATCTACAAAATGAACCAATTTTTCAGAAATGCGTATAGATAAAATCTCAAATTTTCCTTTGAATCTTTATTAATGAAATTAATAACTGGCTATTTGAAAACCTCAAGAGCAGTCATACAATTGCCTTGAAGCAACTATTTCAATGGCTATGTGTACTTGCAACCAAATAATCCGTTAGAAATCAGACTGAAAAGCCTTCATGTAAACAACCTTAATCTATCCGATTGAGCTCGATCCGACCGATCAGATTGAAAGGGTGTATTCCTTATTCTAATCCGATCGAGAGAACATGTAAACACTTGATCGGATTGAAAACCCGAAGTTGAAAGGACTGCGCATGTGCACTGACGTTGAAATAGCATAATGACGCTATTTTACGCGCGTGAAACAAGCTATTCTTCCTGCTGAATAAATAGTCATATAAATGAGTGTCCTGTCATTCTAAAATTCTCCTTTCACTGCGTCTTGTAAAGTGGAGCAGGACAACATCCCACCAGTCCTTGTGTCGGATTCTCATCCACAGACGACTGGTTTTGCCTATTTGTACTGTGTGATAAATATAAGCAGCTTGGCACAATGGTTATGCTCGTTGTCTCCAAATTATGACCAAAAATGGATAAATATTAAGTCTGCTGTTTAAAACAAATAAAGAACCAATGTAGGAGAATAGTTATTATGCGCAAACAGCGGGAAACACTGTATATTTGTGCAGTGCGCATGTCAAAAAATCTATTCGGATTTGAATCTCGTGACGCATAAATGCGCGCACATCAACCCGATCACGTTTAGCGTGTAAACACTACGTTCAGATTCATCAATCGGAATGAAGTCAGTCCAATTGAAACAAAACTTGAGCATGTAAACGTAGCCACAGTGTTCCATGTACTTCATCTGTACAGTAATGAAATCGTGGAAACTTAAACTCTCCTCAAGTTTCTAAAAATAAACACTTCGTTAGGAATGTGGAAAAACAAAGTCATAAAATTGGAATTTCAACGAAGATTGTTTCAGAAAAAATAAGATTAATTAATATCTGAAAGGTTCCTTAACAAGAAGTGTTTTTAAAGCCGCACTATGTAATTTTCCACCACTAGAGGTAATTTATTCAAAGAAAGGGCTTAGCTTGATGACGCCTTGACTTCGTGGAGTCATGGGAGTCGTTGTCTTCACCTCTAAGGCCGGTGGACAATACGTTGGCACTCGGACAGACATCATATTCATGGATGATCAGTAATGTATTAAAGATTTATTAACGTCGCGAAAGCTGTTGGAGTGGAACGAGGCTGCTGGAACAATTGCTAATGAGAGACGAGCGCGACACACAGCTCGAGAGCAGTGGAGCTTTTATTATGTTGCACAGACGCCGCTTCCACTTCTTCCAGTCGTGCGTATTTGGGGTGACGCAGCGCTGTTTTATCATATTAGATATATTTGAGTGTGTTGAAAGTTGTTATAATGCTACTCTGTGATAAATGTATCCAAACAGTTGCTCACCTGTCTAATAAAACACATATTATATTTAAGCTTCTTTGGTGTTTCCATGTTTTCTATCAAATAAAACCTGAAATCAAGGGTAACACGGGTCATTGATAGGCGACGTTGATGTCCATGTCCTGGTTAAATCTGCTTATTTCTATGGATTTTACCAGCCCAACATTATTCTAAAAATTCTCAAAATCATATGGGGAAGAAGAAATGTATGAATCAATTATATAGAATGTAACAAATAACATTTTAAACATGCCAACACACAGAACAAGGCATCTTGTTAAGAGAGAGAGGTGGGGAAAGTCCTGAGGTACAGTCTCAGACTCTGAGCTCCATGGCTCACATCTCTCCTCTTTGGCTTTTGAACAGCATTATCCTCACACAGACAGACACACTGACTGACTGACACACTCACACACACACACACACACACACACACACACACACACACACAGACAAGAGTCAGATCAAATCATTTGTGGCGAACAACGTGGTACATGAAGCACACGGCGCAAGTGAAGCACACTTCCTCTTAGTGTGCTTCCTAAGAGGAAGGTTACACTGCCTGCACCCCATCAGAGTTGACCCAGGACGCACGTCGGTGCCACAGTGCTTCAGAGAACACTCCCTGCAGGTCTTCCTCTTGTTGTTGATCTGGACCAGGTCATGCTCAGCAGAAGCTCCAGTTAGGCTGGTGGGGAGAACATTAGGAGCACTTCTCGCAGTGACAAGGACGATCAGCTCCTGGGTCAGATCCTCCAGTCAGTCCTTGTAGCCACCCCTCCTGTACTTCCACTTGGCTCCTCCCGCAGACCTGGCAGCCACAAAACCATTGTAGCACGCCACCGTAACAAAGTAAAAGAACAGCCTCCTCCACCACTTCGTAGACTGATGATGGATCTGGTAGTAGTCCACCATCTGGTCCAGAAGATCGACTCCTTTCATATGTTGCTGATAGTCAGCAAGGCATGCTGGCACCCGAACCTCCATCTGGCGTTGACCATTGGCCTTCCTCCTCACTAACCCATAAGCTGTCAGGTCATTGTGTAGCTAGGCCACATAAGGAAAGAATATTTATATTGCTGTGAAGTATTTGTATAATTCTTACCAGACAGCTGTTCTTTTATAATTATTTTTCCTCTGTTGATTGCCCGGACATGTGGTTGTGTTCCTGTTTTCTCACGCGAGAGTTCGGTCGCGGAGCTCCAGGGAATCCCTGTGACGTCAGTCTGATCAGCTGGATTAATGACTTTTACTTCTGTTTAAAAGAGCCGGAAAATCGGCGTTCGAGAGCAACGCAACTGTTGCTCTTTTGGGACTAGCGATCGATCGCACATCACCTTTGGTTTGTCATTGACTGTGATTGTTTGGACTCTTTGCGGAAATACACAAGTGGATTATTTCACCTTGGAGATCGCTTCACAGGACAGCGCTGTTCCTCTTCATGTGCACAGACTTTGAAAGGCTTACCGGTGAGGCCGATTCAAAGCACACACATACACTGGACTGGAACACACACACTCACAGGACTTATTTCCTATATTGTATATATTTATTGTTGGTGCTTTATATCTAATACACGTTGAGGTATCATTCCATCTTGTTTTTTTGTTGTGTTTATGTGGTAAGCAAATAGAACATTTCTATTCAAAAAAATCATAGAGGGTAGAAACCGTAGATTTTGTGGTGTATCCTGCCTTATTTAGGCTGAGCGTTACAATGGTAGTTGGAGAGGACCATCACAGCCTTGGTGTCTTGCCAGACGCAGAAGGTCAAGTCATCCCAATGTGCCACATTGAACTCATGCTTGTTCAACTCAGCCTTCTTTGTGAGCTGCTTATTCTTGGGGAGGTCCTTCCTGTTGGCACGCACCATTCCACAAGCTTGCACCCTTCTGACCTTGAGGTCCACCATCAACTTCACACTGGTGTAAATGTTGTCCATGTATACGGACAGGTTGGACCCTGTCCACCTGGACCCTGACACTATCCGGTGAGCCAGGTCTTTCTCCGTCTTACCCTGAATGGCACCCGTGTACACCTGAAAATTGGTGACGTAGCCTGTTTTGCTCTCCGCCATGACCCACACCTTTATTCCCTACTTCACTGGCTTCATGGGGAGGTACTGCCGGAAGCCCAGGCGTCCCTTGTACTTCACCATGGACTCATCCACAGTCACAAAGCTATTGACCTCATAGAGCGCCTGGAATCTAACCAGGAGGAGGTCCATCCACTGCCGGATCTTCCAGAACTTATCCGTTTTGTCCACGGCAGGGTCCATGTTATCTTGGAGATGGAGATATCTGAAAATGCATATAAGATGAGATTAATTTATAACATAAAATTTTTTGCCATCATTGTATTTATTTATATGTATTATGTTATTTGTGTATATTTGTAGTATTTATATTTATTGTTATTTATTCATTATGCCAAAATTATATGACTATTTATTATGCTATTATTGTGTTGATATTTATTATGATATTTATTCATTATGCCAGTATTTTATTTATTAACATTATTGTATTTATTATCAACCATCATCACCATAATTATATAATTTATTATGCTATTTATTCATTATGCCAGTATTGTATTTATATTTTAACATTATTGTTTTTATTATTATCATTATCAACCATCATCACATAATTATATTATTATTATTATATACTATTTATTCATTATGCCATTATTGTATTACAATTTATTATGCTAGTTATTTATTATAAAAATAAAACAAAACACAAATCATTACCTCCAGATCATGTCGAAGCGGTCCCTTGCCATGGCCCTGGGGACGTTGTTCTGGTACAACCATTTTGTCTGCCTCCAAAAATCCCTGTGTGCTGTCACCTTCAAAATACAGAAGGCGAGAAACAGCCCGACAAATGTCTTCATCTCCGTTTTGGAGACAGGGTTACACTTCGAGTTGGTGGGGGTCTGACTGCCATCTGTTAGGCGTACCGATTAGTTTCCGTCACCAACATGTCCCAAAGCTCATCTGTAAAAATACACGAAATTATGTTTTATTAACAAAGTTAATGTCCCCCGGACAGCACGCCAAATACGCATTAAACCTTACCCACTCTAATTGTATGTAAGTGTGAACTCGTGAAAAGACATTGAAGTGTTACAAATTTATTAAATGTTTAATTTAGATTCCAATACCAATTTATAACTGAGAATGTGCATTTCAAGATAGAATATCAGCTTTGAAACAGTTTCCAGCACGAGAATCTGGCAAATCCTGTTTTTCTGTATTTGTCAGATTACTGAAACTCTTAATTGCTTCTTCCTGACATTCCTGTTTCCCTCTATTATAAGACCCTTGGTCCTGTTTTCTTAACTCTCAGTGTTTGAATAGGAATTTGATTTGGACCGAGATGGGCGACAGTTTCAATCTATAACTGGTTCCCTAAACCTGTTTACATCATTCACATGCTTTGTAAGTTCCTCCCCTTTTAAGATTGTTATAATTGTGAGGGAATTGCTCCCTTAGTTAGACTCGTGACTAGCTTGAAGACTACAGCAACGAACAAGCTGGTTTGCTCAATAAAGAATCCTGCTTAAGATACTGCCCGAGTCTCCTGGTCTTCGCTTTTGAGTTTCTACAATTGAGAAGAAAATAAGTTCACTACAACATCCAGGGGGCTAGCATCCACAGGGATCAGCTGTTTCACTTTGCGGGTGAACTGCTTCGCCTTGCGCGGCTGGTAACCCTCGGTTCTCAAGTCTACCTGGAATCCGTAAAAGCCATCCTCCTCCTCTCCGTATGTGTCCTACAAATCCCACTCCTGTGCTCTATCCAAAGGATCATCCGGCATGTTTTCACCATAATGATCCTCTACCACCTCCTCCCTCTCAAACTCCTCACTATCTTCCAACTCAGTGTCACTGCCCTCGCTGTCAAAATCCTTCTCTGTCGTTGTCATTTTCTCACTCGCGTTTCCAAAAAATATCCAAAACAAATGCACGTGTATGTCTGATTTATTGATGTGATTTTCAGCGAACCACAGTACATTTGGGTGGTCACGTGGTCTTTAAAAAATCAACAAGACCCACCTCAAGTGTATTTGAACCAATGACAGTGCGTTCTATGCTGCACGCGCGGGAAAAGGATGACGAATTCAAAATGCTGCGCCACGCAGGAGCCGGCAGGAGGTTCAGAGTTGCGCAACACAGTAATCGGCGGTAGATATAATGTTTTGCCGTGCAGCAACCTGCACAAATGGGTTAATTAGACTAACTGCTCCTCCATGTCAACTGGTCTTTTCCTGGGCAACTGAAGGGATCTCTGACCCGAGCAAATTAACTGAAATAACGGCCGAATTGTTGTTTCAGTCCTTCAATATGTTGAGCGACTGTGTTCATCAGAGAGATATATGTATCCCTGTCTCTTGCACACAGTCAGCTGTATTGTCCCATATAAATCTTTAAAGGAACACTCCACTTTTTTTGGAAATAGGCTCATTTTCCAACTCCCCTAGAGTTAAACTGTTGAGTTTTACTGTTTTCAAATCCATTCAGCTGATCTCCGGGTCTGGCGGCAGCACTTTTAGCATAGCTTAGCATAGATCATTGAATCTGATTAGACCATTAGCTTCTCTCTCAAAAGAATTACCAAAGAGTTTTGATATTTTTCCTATTTAAAACTTGACTCTTCTGTAGTTACATCGTCTACTAAGACCGACGGAAAATCAAGGAACTTTGCTGCAGTACCATGGGACAAACTTCGGTCTTCCGATCTTTTACCATCGTGTCAATTCTCAATTGATTTTGATTCATATGTGCGAGAGAGGGAGACAGAGAGAGAGCAAGACAGTTTGAAGGCGCGCGGCCGCGGATCACTCTCTCTCTCTGCTCGTTCTTTCAGTAACATGCGCCTGTCACACTCATCTACATCACTCACCGATCAAATAAAGCTTTGGCGCGCTGCATATGCTGCAAATAAACTGCATCCGACTGCTTTCCCTGACGTCTGGATCGTTCGGCAGCCTATTCAAACATGTTATTTGTCCACAGCAGGAACAGCACATCTGCGTGGCATCGCAGTCATCTTGTAAACAGACCCACTCACTGCACGACAACGCATGCGATGATGCGAAATGAGGCGTAGTTGTCTTTCTCTGGAGGCGGTCATATGCAAACGACTGGTGCGTTACTTCATACCGTGGCGTCACTAAGTTCAAAGGATCTAGAACGAGCTGTATTTAGAGCTTGATTAAATAAATGCTTCGTTTATAATGGGGAGGACGTCTTAAAGGGATAGTTCACCCAAAAATGAAAATTAAGTCATTAATTACTCACCCCCATGCTGTACCTGTCACGGTTCATGGATTCATTGACTCGCCCTCGATAAGTGTGTGCGTGTTGTGTGAATGGGCGCGGCACATCAGCACGGCTCGTTATCTCCGCTGATGAGCTGATCAGCGCCAGCTGTTTTGAATGAGAATGTCCTATATATTGTTTGTCATGTTGTCTGGTCTTTGTCAGATGGTTGTTGAGGTTCACGGATCACTCACCGTCCTTTCTCCTTGCCCAGTGTCTGTTTTCCTGTTATGTGGACTCTGCCCTGTTCTGAGAAGCGTCAGCCGTATCCAGTCTGTTCCTGATCTGTGGATTCCGCCTTGTTCTGAGAAGCAGCAGCCGTATCCAGAGTCTGTTCCTGATCTGTGGATTCCCCCTTGTTCTGAGAAGCAGCAGCCGTATCCAGAGTCTGTTCCTGATCTGCGGACTCTGCCCAGTTCTGAGAGGTTTCAGCTGTTTCCTGCCTTGCCGTCTGCCCACGGAGTCCTGTGTTACCGAGCATGGGTTCATCTGCCTGCCTGTCGTCTACTGCACTGTTTGCCACTACCCTGTGTTTAATAAACACCTGTATTCTCTTGCTATTGAATCCACGACTGTTCTTTCGAGCCGTGACAGTACCAACCCTGTAAGACCTTCGTTCATCTTCGGAACACAAATGAAGATATTTTTTATTAAATTTGAGAGCTGGGTCACTCCTCCATAGGCTTCCTATCTTCCTATTTTTCTGTTCAAGAGATTTCCACAACGCATGCGTGAGAACTGATAAGAGGACGTTCTTCTACTACTTCTTGTTACTCAGTTCTCGCGCATGCGTCGTGGAAATCTCTTGAACTCACGTCTCAGGCCCACAAGGAAGAAAATGAATAGTCGAATAAAGTCGTTATTTTTGTTTTTTTTCCGGACAAAAAGTGTTCTCGTCGCTTGATAAACTTATAGTTGAGCCACTGTAGTCACATAGAATATTTAAACATTTTCTTCAATGACTTTCTGTGCCGTCAAGTTTCAATCCCTTAGGAAGCCTATGGAGGAGTGACCCAGCTCTCAAATTTAATCAAAAATATCTTCATTTGTGTTCCGAAGATGAACGAAGGTCTTACAGGGTTGGTACAGCATGGGGGTAAGTAATTAATGACTTAATTTTCATTTTTGGGTGAACTATCCCTTTAAGCTATGAAACTTGCAGGAAGTTTTAATAGTACATAGATCTCTTATATACCCAAAGATCAAGGCAAATTTGGTTTCTCATGTCATGACCCCTTTAAAGTTTCCTAGTGTTGTTTTGGAGTCTCCTACAACAGGTTTACATGCATCAAAGGTAAAAAAAACATATAATTTTCTCATAATACACATTTGCACATCACCACATTTTCAATGATTTTCAAATGACTCGACAGATGAACCAGTCTCTCTAAATCCCTCCTTTCCGCAAGCTACTCTGTTTTGATTGGCCAGACGGCTCAGTCTGTTGTGATTGGTTTACTGCCTAAAGCACGCGTGTCAAAAACAAAAACGCCCATTGCCAAAACAACGTCAAGTGTCCTGAGGCTTCCTACACAGTAAACTAAACACAGTAACGAACAATGACGTTGATTTTACCATGTCAATCCCTAGCGCGAGTCCGATGATGAAAGACTGGAAGTAGTAGTCATTCAATCTGAACCTCCATTGCAAGGACAACTCGAGCAGGACATTTCTCAGTGATACGCTACTCAGTTTGAGGTACATTATGAGATGTTGCAACCAGGGTTCTAAATTAACACTTATATAAAGACTTAATAAAAACTTACTAGCCAGTTTGGCCGGTGATGCATGTGGCATTACATGCATGAAACATAAGGCTCTGTTCTCTGTCATTCATCCCCCTGGCAGTACTTCCTACATTTCCCATGAACAGTGTAATGCTACGTGATGGCATTTTATAAGCCACCAGAAAACACAAGGAAGAAGAAGAACAAACAGAGCCAGAGCAGGGAGCATATACTGAAAGAAGAGGGAGTTAGCTAGTAAAGTAAAGTAAAAAGTTAAGATTAAACTAAATGTGGTAGTGGTTGGGACAGATTCTGGGGGCGAGAAGAGGAACGAGGCAGGTGATGAGGATATCGACAGAGAAACGAAAGAAAAGAAAATTTAATGCCAAATGGCTGACAGGTTGTGAATGGCTTGTGTTTGATCATGAAAATGTCGCCATGTTTTGTCAGGATTGCCGAATGTGCGCAAAAGAAAAAAAAAAACAATTTTGTGGTGGGAACTAATAATTTTAAAGTCTAGTTAATCTCTCCTCTAGGGATGGGGGCATGTTGGATGAAGTGGCCCTCTCTCTGACATGAGGCTCCAAGAAACTCATTATTGAGAAATACCTCCATGTGGTCTTCTGTTCTGCCCCTGCACCACTCTTCTTCTCCCTCATAGTCTTTCTCTCCTTTATAAATCTGTCCCTGAGATTTTTCCATCACTTTTTTACACTCATTTACACTCATCCTCTAAATAAGTTGGGGAAAAAAATATAAGTTTTATCTTTTTTAATAACACATTTCAAAACGATATCTCTACCCCACGTGAGAGAATTGAACAGGTGTAACGTTAGGTGTCATGGGGGACACATATCAAAATACACACATTGCCTACCTACAAGCTAACTTACCTGACTGTTAAAACACACCTATTTAGAATCTACATCAGTCTGTCTATGAGACAATTGTTCATACCATAAGATATAAAATATATATATATACATATAACATCAAAATCAACACACAAATCAAGAACTCAGTTCTTTTTTTAGACAAAAACACACACAAAAACTACACTCTATATATATAAATAATTTGTTCCTTAGTGTCAGCTTTAATGTTTGAATAAATGTTTTATTCTAAAAAAGAACTGAGTTCATGATTCGTGTTTTAATTCAGATGTTGCAGTTTAAAATAAGTGAGTGGCTCTTAAAAGAGCTTTTGTGTTATGTTGAAGATGAAAAGCAGCAGCAGGCGAGGGGTGCAGAGACGACAGGTGAGCACATCAGTCTATGTTGGATTGCCAGGGCACTTCACCAGCGGCAGAGGAAAAGTAGCAGTTAAAGGACTCTCGTACAGCTATGGCCTCTTGGGTGGAGTTGTTAGTGCCTACTCTCCCTCCACGTGTAAGTGCAGGGATCTGATGTTCTTCCTGTGGAACAGGAGCTTCTACTGTGGAGTTCCACCTCTGGAAATTATGAAGGACCACTGTTGCTTTCACAATAACGTCTGCTAAATGAATAAATGTAAATGTAAATGTAAACATCCACATTTGCAGAGCTCACTCCAATCACCCGGTGGTAGATTCTGCATTGTGCAGCAAGAATCCCAAAGCCATTCTCAACTACTCTTCTGGCTCGTGAAAGGCGGTAGTTGAAGATCATCTTTGGTTGGGAGAGGTTTCTTCCAGGATAGGGCCTCAGCACATTAAACTAGGATCATTAAACTAGACTAGTTATATTTAACTGTTAGACTGTGACAATTGTGTTTTGAACACTACAAGCTTGATCAAAATGATCATTCTAGAAGAAAATTTCAAATGGCACTTAGAGGCTTTTGCATCTGAACTCTTCATATATATATAATCAATATAACTTACCTGAGGGGAAAAGCCTCATCACCCACAAAGACATAAGGCATGGGCCCTAGGTGATCAGCGCCTGGGAGTGGAGCATCTTCTGGGAGATGGAGCTTCTCTTCCCACAGTGCTCGTCCAAAAGCTGAGGCAGCAAGGGTCCCTCCGTCACTGTTCCGACCAAAAGCTCCAACATCCACTACCCTAAAAAGATGCATTGCATCCACAACCGCCAGAAGTACAACAGAGTGTGTTCCCTTGTAGTTAAAATACTGGGAGCCTGAATTATGTGGTGCCTGGATTACCACATGCTTCCCATCCATTGCACCACACAGTTGGGGAAGTTCCACCTCTCCTTGAAGCCAATGGCGATCTCATGCCAATCAGCAGTCTTTGGTACAGGCAGAAACTCATCCACCAGGTTATCCCAAATGGCCTTGGACACCTCTGGCACAATGCCTGCCACAGTGGAGATGCCCACTCTGTAACTAGAAGCAATGGTGGTGTAGGAGTCACCAGTTGCCAGGGATCTGAAATTAATGACATTATAATGTCAGGGTTGCCAACTTTTGAGTTTTGCTTGGAGTGAGATTCACGTGCCGTTTCAGCTGAAGCGCTACAGTCTGTCACATTTAACCCCTTAACTGTCACCGTCCAATAAAACAATAATATCTTAGTAAAATCCTAAAGTAATATTGACAAACTATATATCATTTGAAAGCTGACAATCTCTAGTTTTCATATGTGGCGGCTGTTTTTTTTAAAATAAATTACATAGGAGCGGTTATTTATCAATTTGCAACAAGAATATTTCATATGCATTAGGCGTGTTATGACCTTTATTTTGAAATGGCAATAAATATGAAAAATCATGAAAGATTGGTAGAAACCTCAGTTTGTTTTCATGCCAAGAGTTCAAAAGATAACACCAATTCAATTGTATTAGAAAAAAAGGTCTGAATATGTTTCAAATATAAAGAAAAATATTATCGATTCTCGATGTGTGATGCGGCTGCGAGCTATAACGCACATGTGTGCTCTCTTTATGAGTTTATTAGAGGTTGAATTCAAATCAAATATTGTCAAACCACCCATACTACTTCTAAATAGGATGTCTACTTCATAAATTGTATGAAAATTATGAAAATACATGGTTCAGATCACTCAAAACATGGAGGCGCCCTTATATGGTCAGTAAGGAAGCTTGGCTGTCCTAGTGAAAGAAATTGGTACTGCGCCCAAATAAAATATTACTGAAAGATTATTTTTTGAGATATTAGCCTAAAATTTGGAACACAACTGCTTAAGATTTTTGGCTTTAATTTTCTTGCAGTTTTAGAGTAAAATATATTTTGTAATATATATATATTTTATATACAATTTAAATAATTATTTTTTTACATTGTTCATTTACATAAACTCAAACTTAAATAACTTTTTTTCTATTTCATTTTCATCATTTATTTCACTTCTACAACAATCTGGCAAATGTCTTCTTTAAAACAAGACCAACCATAGGTCTATATTCCAAAGCATTCTTGAATTACAACCATTTAAGTTTGCATAGTGATTTTCATGTCTATGCGAAAAAAGTGGGAGTGACAGTTAAGGGGTTAAAAGCACCAAAAACTGTATTTATTGTTTGAATCTCGTAAAAATATTGACAGAATATGAGAGCAGAGAATTTGTTCCATATCAAAAGTAGCCTATAACTTTCTCTGTCTTGTCTGTCGGTGTCAGTATCCTCTTTGACTCGCGATTTGTCTCTGCTTGAGAAAGATGTGTGCCGTGAGCGCGTGTTAAAAGGGTAAATTACGGTCACGGACGTCACTGACGTAACGACGACAAATGTTTCCAGCGAATCGACAATCAGAGAAAGGCATTAGACACAGCAGTGGTCCAATCAGTAGTTAAGAGCCTGAACTTGTTTAGTAATTCGGAAATTAGCGCACATGAGGAAAAAAAATAATAATACAGCACAGAAGAATGTCTCATTTAGCGTGAGATTTCTTTGTCGAGCGTGAGAGCGTGAGATTGAGGCTGAATGCGTGACTGTCACGCCAGATGCGTGAGAGTTGGCAACCCTGTAATGTTCATTAAAATATAACTATCAGTAGCCTACAATTAAAACAGCAAAACGTTTAACCACCTCCAATTAAGAAACTAATGTAATGACATTTTATTTTAATATAAATCACCCACCTCAGACAAATTGCCAGACGCTCTGTTGAAGAAATTGGCTCTCTGTAGCTTGTATGGATCCTTGAGATTCTAGGTCCGACTCTGGCCAGCAAACTGTTGAACTGTTCCCTATACTGAGCCGAAAGTACACCTGGAACCGATTGCTGTGGAAACGGGGCTCCTTTGCCAGCCTGAATTCCCCACACTGTTCTCTGGACCTGAGGGTTTCATGCACCCACAACCTCTTATTCCTTGCTGCTCTCTCTCTTTTTCTCATTAGCAGGACTAGTGCTATCGCTCGCTTCTTAGCACAGGACAGATACATAATTATTATACTGACGTATAGAACTCCCGCTTTAAGTTTTTGAAAACTCTGCCTACTTTGCTTGGCATAGTGCAGCACAAATCACATTGTATCTGAAGAGCAACGCTGAACCCAGCGGCCAGTGCCGTGCAGCGCTGCGCATTTCGCGTCCTGTGTGAAAGGCCCTTAAGCATGTTAAGGTGGCAAACGCGGTAGAGCATTTACGTTTTCTCTTCCGTCCAGTGAGCATTTGGTCTCACGGACAGCACGCCAAATATGCATTAAACTTTACTCCCTCTAATTGTAAGTGTGAACTCGTTAAACACATGTAATGTATGTTTCATTCATACTGGAAGCCGGAGTGTGCCCTCATGCAAAAAAAGACAAAATATCTTCTCGCACAACGAGAAGAGGTGACCGGACCCTGAGGAAGATTGTGGAGAAGGACCGATTCCAGACCTTGGGGGACCTGCGGAAGCAGTGGACTGAGTCTGGAGTAGAAACATCCAGAGCCACCGTGCACAGGCGTGTGCAGGAAATGGGCTACAGGTGCCGCATTCCCCAGGTCAAGCCACTTTTGAACCAGAAACAGCGGCAGAAGCGCCTGACCTGGGCTACAGAGAAGCAGCACTATACATACATATAGGCATCTACACTTATGCATAACATGTTTTCAAACCCACTTTCCCTCAAACACCTTAACCGTGATCAACTAATATAGCCTACATCTCAGATCAACAGAAAGAGAGAATAGTAATAATAATAATAATAATTTGCTCAAGTTGTGTTTTTCGTTGTTGTTTTTTTTTTTTTTTTTGTTGCTGTTTGTCTGTCACTTGTCCTATGTTGTGTGTTACACCTTGTACATGGTGCTATAACCCCCCTTCACTCATGTATCCAGGCTCTCACTGAACGGGGTGAATAGTTATCCTATTCACAGTTACTGTGATAGTAATAGCAATAGTAATAGTTACTTGAATAGTTACTGTATATATTGTCTATATTGTAATATATTGTGTATATGCTTTTTTTCTGCTTTATTAAAAATAATAAAGTTGTCCTCCAAAGAGGGGGGGTGGTGGCGGGCAAAAAATAAATAAATAAAAAAATAAATAAATAAAAAAAATGAAAGTTAAATTTTTAGCATTACATTATGGAAAATAATTAACTTTATCACAATATGCAAATTTTTTGAGAAGGACCTGTATAAATATGAAGACAATAAACACATGACTGTGACAATATATGTGCGGCAAGCAGGATGAGGCAGAGAGCCGTGGGAACGAGCGGGCCCCGGTGGCTATACATTCGAGCAGATATCCACAAACATGGTATTTCACAGTAAACACTGGTCTAAACATTCTAATATTCATCATATTAGTTTAAACACTCATATTACTTTTATATCATATTGTATTTTATATTATAGAGCATAAAAATATCCATGTGTCATACAATTATATTTATTCAGCATTGAAAGTTTGCCTACCTAACTATATTTAATATATCAACATGTTTCCATTGATATTTACACATTTTAGTCTGGTAATAGTTTAACTTGTACACTGTGTTCAAGTGGTGGTTGAGGAATTCACTTATAAATGTAAGTATTGTGTTTTAATTTATTAAAATAGCTAGCGAAACAAGTGCTAAAGGCATACATATGGACCAAGCACTGAATCCTGTGTGTTTACCCTGTGGGAAAACAATCAGCTGAAGTTACGTTAATCAAATACTAATACTACTTTTCTTGTTTGTTTTTTTGTTCTTGTTTCTAGTACAAATATAAAAAATTCTTACATTAAGAAGCATTTACTAGACAAGATAACTCAATGAATGTGAGTTTTTGCTTAAAATAAGCAAAATAATCTGCCAAACAGGGTAAGTAAAATTATCTTGTTTTCTGTTTGATTTAAAGATCATTTTGCTTAACCCATTAGCAGATTATTTTATTGGTTTAAGCAAAAACTCAACTAATTTTAAGTTATTTTTCCCCAAACCAAGAACATTTTTACTTGTCTAGTAGACTAAATGCTTCTTGATGTAAGAATTGTTAGATGTTTGAACTAGAAACAAGACAAAATATTAAGTAGGAAAAGCTCTTTTGCAGTGAATTTCAAGTAGGAGGGTATATTCAAGTAAATAAAATGGCATCACAAATCCAGCTGAAATGTGGTAGATAAAAATACCTGAAAAAACATAGCAGTGTCTGCAATACCTCATTTGATTTACCTAAAATAGTTAGCTAAACTAGTGTTAAAACCCAGGGGTGTTTCTTAAAAAAAAAACTGAACTTAAACTGAAAAAAACTGAGCAGGTTCTTTTTTCAGGCAGTCTGAGGCAAAACTACTTGTAATTCTTTGTTTTGTTTCAGGGACTAAGGAGCAGACAGCTAAATTTATCAAAGTGCAGGCTGAGAATTTATTTACAGGGGCCAAAAACTCGGCCACTGTGACTTGCAGGTAAAATCATTGACCATTTGTGATATTTCCACTAGCTGCCTCTTGTATACAAAAATTAGCTCTCACCCTATACAAAGCCCACAGCAAAGAGACAACATATTTAGGAAATAGTCTTTCACTTTGTTTTTTGTAGTTGTCTACAAACGTTTTAAGCAAACTTGAGCAGCACCAGCATTTAAATAAAAGAGAATTCATTGCTCTGGACATTGTTTATTTTTGTAATGACAGTCATAATTTCTACATGTTTATTTGTGTAATGACAGTCATAATTTCTACCTGAAACAAATTCTTCTATACCTTTTTTTTTTTCAATTAAAATTGGTTACAATGAAAATAATTTGTTCTAGGTTACATAAAAGCACCTTTTTTCCAACTATTTACAACATACGTTAAACATCTCAAAACCAACATAAACATTTTAATTTACAGTACATAAAATAAGACAAGGCCGACAAGGAGTGTGTATCGTGTGCATGTGAGTGTATTACCCTACCTCCCTGTTAATTATTTTGGTCTACTCCATTGCATATCTTGAAACACGCCCTCTTTCACTTCCTGGAACACACCAAAGCTCAATCCCAATTCATCCCTTGCCCCTACCCCATGGCCCTTCCTCTCCGTTTTGCACGTTCACATCTAGGGGTAGGGTGTTCTGATTCTTTTTGCGATAGAGGAGTATGGCGAAGGGCTACGAGAAAGTTCACAGAATGCATTGCGAATCACAGGCGAAATGGCTTTGCAAACGGTTAAACATTTAAATTTAGCCCCCGATGACACCACCATCCACTTTATTTACTCTTATAATAATAATAATAATATAGTCATTTAAATTAAGAAATTGTAATAAATTACCTTTCTGAAACAAATAAGACAATCCATTTCGAGGAAGGAACGTTATAATCATCATGTTTAATCAAAGTTAAGAGCAGCAGCACTCATTGTCAGTCGTTGTCATGGAGAAATCCTGTAAAACCTCTTTGCTTCCATAACGTCAGAGCCATCTTCGATGACTGATGATGACGTATCGGGTTCATGAAGGGTTGTTCCATTTCGTAGGGGAATATTTCAACCCCTTGGCCCTTGTAACTCTGTTCTAAGGGCCAAGGGGTACACTCGAAAACAAGGGGTGAATTGGGATTGAGCCCAAGCCAACACCGATGAACTAGCGCTGATGAAAGCCGACTGTGTTGTCGCATCGCGTCTCCTGTGTCGTGGAAAACAAGCTGCACTTGTACACACCGAGAGAACTACGACTGTCAGCTATAATGCGCGTTCTGTGCCTGCGTGTAAATGAGACAACTGTCTATCTCTGCAGATATATTCGTCTATATTCGTCATTCAAAAAGAGAAACCGACGCTGCAGATACACAAACCGTAAACAAAGCAGTGCGTGCTTACAGCTTTGAATATCAATCCTGCTAAACATTTTCTTTATTCCACTCCGCTCATGTTAATATTGAAATATTCACCAAGGAACACTCGGGTAAGATGACGTAACATTAGAAAAGCTGTCTGTGCCGTTTTGACTTTGCTTGTTGTTTTGCTAATATTATCGTGCAGTGCACTGACTCGTTCACTAAGCTGAACAGTCATTTAGAGTTCCCTCTTTCACCGAATCAGCCGAAAAAAAGCAGACGAGGACCAATTTCAGCCGACTAATTTTCAGGGTTTTTATAATGGTTTTGCATTTATATTACTGAATTACTGTGAATGTTGCATTTTACTCCTGAATATTTTCAAGGTAGATCCATTTAAACTATATACTTTTGTGTAGTTTAATGTAAAAAAAATTTAATATTAACTAAGTATGTAGTTCCTTACATTCCACCACTGGTTATTTTGAAAATGTATATCAAAGGGCGCATCTGAAGCGCTCGGACCGGTCTAGTCTACGGACGATTGTTCTTGTCGCCTAGCAACTGTGACTGACAGCTGCTACTTTCGTAACCTCAGTTCCCTGAGATAGGGAACGAGTATTGCGTAGCTATATGCAGTGGGGAAACTCCCTTTACTCGATTTACTGAAGCTTATATGTAAAACGCATTTGCAGCTGCACAGCTAGCACACTGAGCGTCTGGCTCGCTCATTGGCTGTGCTGCGGCAACTGCACATCCAATGGCGCGGGCGACTCGAACGTCCGACCAATGAGATAGCCCCTCGTCATTGCACGTCAGAGCCCGCTAAGTAGGCATGACCTTAGTCAATATTAGTGCCCCAAATTCGCCATTATAGCAGGTTTAACGACTGAAGCGACAACTCCCCAGGTTACTGCGGTGCGGCCGGCTACGCAATACTCGTTCCCTATCTCAGGGAACTGAGGTTGCGAAAGTAACCGAGTAGTTCTCTTTCGAACGGTCACTTTGTATTGCGTAGCTATACTCAGGACCCCTGAGCTACAGAACAAGCCAGAAACCAGTATATAATATATGTAACAGACCAGACACCGGCCATAATAATATATAAGTCAGTAATAAAACCAACATATCTCACTAATAAAAACCAGACACTGTCGAGATTATTAGTATTAGTATAGCGGGTTTTATATACATATGTGTGATTGTGCACAGTAATGGATTAGAAGTAGTGCAGGGAAGGGAAGAGTGGTGGAAGCGGCATCGCCGTCGCGACGAGAGCTAGCCGAGTACGCAGCACGGAGATAGGCATGCTCTTGCAGGCCGCGCATCCGCCGGCAGAGAGTGCATTCTACGCATGATCTGCGCCCGGGCAGGAGATGCAGCTCGCATGTTGGTCGGCCTCGTGCAGATAGCATCCGCACGTGGCGCATGTAGAACGAGGCATTTTAGTATGTAGAAAAGGATATAAGCGTTTGTCATCGGATAGCCACAGGTGAGGCGGCGTCAGGAGACGACGGCGTGAAGGCGAAATCTGCTGAATGAGAAGCTCGCTCAGGCTGAAGGGCTTGTTCGATGGCGAATGTTCAGCAAAAAGCTCAGGGACATGCTACTGTCACTGAAGGAGTAAAATCTGCTATAATGGCGAATTCGGGGGGGATAATATAGACTACGGTCACGCCCTCTTGGTGGGCTCTGACGTGCAATGATGAGGGGTGATTGGTCGCACGTTGGAGTCGCCCGCGCCATTGGATGTGCAGTTGCCGCAGCACAGCCTATGAGCAAGCCAGACACTCAGTGTGCTAGCTGTGCAGCTGCAAAATGCATTTTACATATAAACTTCAGTAAATCTGAAGTAAGCTTCAGAAAGGGAGTTTCCCCACTGTGTACGAAGTGACTGTTCGAATTGGAAGCTATGTAAATATATTTACCATGGTCCATTTATGTAGGCCTACATAATATAAAGAATACACTAGCCTATAAAATCGTATCAAGGTAAGATATAAATGAACATTTGATATATGTATATGCCTGTGTATGTTTTCTTTTGTTTTCATATTTCATTAACTTACATTATTTACGTAAATTAACACCCATTACTTGAACAGTTTAAAGTGTAATCCGGTAATTCAGGACGGTATGCCCTCCGACGCAGCAAACCAGCTCAATTTATCTCCTCACCATGTCCTCCAGTAAAATAAAAAACATAATGACAACAGCCAATTCTGGCTCCATAGACCTTATTCAGAGCAGCGCCATGACAGGTATGAAAGTGAGGCTGTGAGGGATAGACTTACCGTGTTTCCAATGGCATCCGCTGTAAAAAGCTGAATAAAGCTCCTAGATTACTTACAATTTTCCACAGCTTATATTGTCGGGAGTTTTTTGTCAACTGAAATTTCTTGGAAAGATATTTTTCCAGTGTTTCATGAGCAGAACAAAACGAAAACGCATTAAATAACAGTACAGCCCATTGAAGAGATGCATTTCTATCCCTCACAGCCTCGCTTTCATTCTCATTAAAAATCAAAGATGGCGCTGCCGTGAATAAGGCGTATAGCTGTTTACTCAATTATATCAAATGAATTATCAGGATGACACCTGTCATCTCGCGCCGTTGATTGGTGCCAGGAGCGGTAATCGGGAACACCTGGTTGCACAATTAGAAAATCCTATGAAGGCTACGGGATGCAGCCTTCACATTGGGACACAGCTAGCGGGTCTTATATCTGCATGACTTTTCAGGTGTATCTAAAAGTCTAATGTCAAAATATTTTTTATTACACTGATCAAAATTAAATGATCTCCCTCCAGTGATTGTGTACTATGAAACTGCTCTATTTTGTAAACCTCTTTCTACACTGAGGGATACATCAATTTCTTTCCAGAATGAGTTTGCAAATGTTGTTTTAGGTCTCTTTGATGTGTGAAAAACTTATCACACTGAAGACATGCTAAAGGCTTTCCTCCAGTGTGAGTTTTCATGTGGACATTAAGGGTTGGTCTGTGTGTAAAACTCTTTCCACATTGAGGGCATGTGTAAGGCTTTTCTCCAGTGTGAGTTCTCATGTGGCTTTTAAGGCTTCCTTTTCGATAGAAACTTTTTCCACACTCTTTACAGGTGTAGAGACTTTCTCTAGTGTGAATTCTCATGTGGACTGTAAGGTTACCTTTTCGGCTAAAACGTATTCCACACAGTTTGCAGGTGTAAGGCTTCTCTCCAGTGTGAGTTATCATGTGTGCATTAAGAGTTGGTCTGTGTGAAAAACTCTTTCCACATTGATGGCAGGTGTAAGGCTTCTCTCCAGTGTGAACTCTCATGTGGCTCCTAAGGCTTCCTTTTCGAATGAAACTATTTCCACACTCTTGGCAGGCAAAAGGCCTCTCTCCAGTGTGAATTCTCATGTGGACTTTAAGGCTTCCTTTTTCAGTGAAACTTATTCCACACTGTTGGCAGGTGTTAGGCTTCTCTCCAGTTTGAGTTCTCATGTGAACTTCCAGATTTCCTTGTTGATCAAAACTCTTTCCATACTGAAAGCAGGTGAAATTACTTCTAATTGGCATCTTTTCTGTCTGTGAGCAACTAATAGATTTTTTTTCAGTTTTACAATCATGATGTTCATCATAATGATCTTTCACTTCCATCCCATTCAGTTCTTGACTCTCCTCTTTTAGCTCCATACGGTCTAAGGTGAATAGAGACAAATACAAGTTAGCCTCAGTTTAACGTCACAAAGCAACAGACATCAAAACATTTAGTTTTTGAGTTTTTTCACTGGGCACGTTTGCTGCGCTCCAAGTCTGAGCGTGATTGTTCCTGCCGCCCCCGCAGCGTTGTTCTTGTTTCACAATCAACTTGATTCTATCGAACCCTGGTGCATTTGCGTTCATCTTACGTCTTCACAAACGTGCAGGGCGCATGATAGAAAACAGAACATGGGTCAATATATTGTTTTTTTTATTAACCTGGTGCTATTATGTGCAGCTGAGTAAACAATAATTTGGTTTGCTGTACATGTGTCGCATAAGGTGGCTTTGTGCTGCTTGCAAACAGACTCTTTTGAAGAAACAGTGGATTTCCATTAATTTGTTGCTTTGATTGCACTCGCTATGAGCAAATATACTGCAGGCTTACTCTTGCTCACATCCAAAGTAAATCATCAACACCATCATCCCTTAAATGTGTTTTATTGAACTAAATACATCACAATTAGGTACAACGCACACGCACGTTACTTTACTTACTGAACAAGCATGCAACTGAGTCCGTGTTGCTTTCACATTCACGCAAATCGCGGCACAGTTCAAGTGCAACTGAACTCAGACCACCTCCTTCAGGTACTCAGGCTTGGTACCACTGTGCGCTCCCAGGTCCGCATGACAGCATTCACATTAGCGATTTTTCAAGTGAACTGTGCCTCGTTCCGAACTAAACTGCCAGTATAGAAATGCCCTTAGACATTTAAAGCATCAAAACCAACAACATGTATGCTAGATCCTATACCCTCTGCAGTGCCGCCGCTCCCACCACGCGCATCACGCGCTGTGCGTAGGGCACCAAGTGCTGAGGGGGCACCAAAAATAGCCTAATGAAAAATCAATCATTAAACTTCTTGTTATAATCAGATTCAGGCCGTGCTTCATCTTCAATCCGCAGCGCCGAGCTAGAGCACGTCAGAAACAGAGAGGACAGGGTGTGTTTGTGTGTTCATCTGAGCCTCATTGGTCCGTCAATGCTCGTCAATGTCAGAATATTTGAGATGACCAATCAAATCAAAGTAGGCGGGCTTTATGTTCACAGACGCTGAGCGCGAATTTTAACAGTGCAACTCGACGCTTCAGTGTACGGTCAAGTGCGAGATAACGTTTAACATTTATGACCTAAAAAAACCTGTCAAATATATGAAACGTTAAGTTTAGCTACTTACATGATGTAAGTAGCTAAACTTAACGTTTCATATTTGACAGGTTTTTTTAGGTCATAAATGTTAAACGAATGACAAAAAATAATTAGGCAAACTAATATAGTTTTGTCTAATTTCGCCATTTTGAACTGAAAATAGGCCTATGTAACATGTAGCCTAGTGTAATAGTTTAGGCTACTGCCATTGTGAGGGGACAAGAAACATGAACAAAGCCGTTTTCATCATGTTAGGCACAGGATTAATAATGAATGTGTACATATTGAGAATAAAATACAAATTGTAGCCTTTAGTAAATTAAAAAAGCCAACTTTAGGAGAGGAAGAGACAGGGCAAGATAAAAACAAAGGGAAAAAGAGTGTGATGCTGATGAGGAGAGAAAAATAATCAGCTGCCCACTGACATGGTTTTAAAGCTGTTGTTATCGGTTTTTTTATTTATTTTTTTTGCCTTCACAACGTCTTAAAATGCACATCTGTAGTTCAGAGAAATCCAAAATTTTCTCGGGGAAACCCCGAACCCCCCTAACTAACCTGCCTCAAATTCGGGACCACAGTGATGATAAAACCATGCCATTGCATGGTAATGAAACTAGTTAGTGAGCATTAGACCCCAAACTAAAGTGTTACTTTTTAATTTTTTTAATAAATCATACCCTCATTGGGGTATGAAACATAAATGAAAATCCTAAATGAAAATGTTTTTTTGGGGGGCATCATAAAGGAATTATGCTTAGGGCACCAAAATGGCTAGCAGCGGCACTGACCCTCTGAAAGAGACGTGTAAATGTGTGACATGTTGTAATATCATACATATCATCATAATATGTTATAATCTCCAGGGCTCGAGACTAACGGCGTCCTATCGTCCTGGGGACGATAGAAAATGTGTTTGGGACGAACAGAAATATTCTCCAGGACGTGTGTATGTTTGTTCATTTATTACTGGCCTATTAGGATAACTTACTAAGAAAATGCCAAAATTAACCGACCAAGTGCTGACTACAACGGAGCGCGTCTTCTCATGCTGCTATAATAGTATCACTGGCCGGCTACTCACCCGGAGACTTGTTTCGCGGTACATCTATCACATGGCTTAATGAAATTTTTTCACAGACGAAAACGAGACGATAACGAAACGATGACGAAAATCTATTGACATTTTTGTCAATGAATAAAAACTAGACGTAGATAGTGATGATTTGGGAAGCGATCCAGTCAGAACTAATGTCCTGCGTGTGTGGTAGATGCGCACATTTGTACTGTAACGTGCTGATCTACCCAGCGGCACACGGGTTGACATGTCTCATAAAACGTAAAAAAATGTAAACGTCTGGGACAATGAGTAGAGCAGACATATAGATCTGAATAAGAGTGACGATGCAAAAAAAAAGCTCTATTCGGTACGGTTTTCTGTGCGCGCACACACACACACACACACACACACACCCGACCCGAAGCATGCTGCCATTCACATAGACACAGCGCACGAGTACTGAATTGAGCTCTCTTTCGTGTCTGAATGGACAAATACAAACAACATTATGTCGAAATGTCCATTTTGGAGAGTATTCACGTAATTATGTTGGTTATGTCTTAAAAAAATAATTTTCTCTTAATTTTCGTATAGGCCTATGTAAAAAAAAAAAAAAAAAAAAAAAAGATTTGTTCTGCATGAATACAAAAAGCATTTAACTCCTGTTATTTTTTATTATTTTTTTAGCCTGTTTACAGATAACTACTTAGAATGGGGCTAAATAAATATAATAATATACATTATAAACATTTTAATGGTGTTTTTATTATGTGACGAACAACTAACAACTATAGATGCTAATAATAAAGTACAGAAACAACATTTTTATTTTGGGACGGTTGACATTCACTTTAGGACGGTTCAAATTGTTTTTCAGGACGGAGGTGAAAAAAGTTTGTCTGGAGCCCTGAAACTCTATGTCTAAAGTCGCGTGTAGTGTGAACGCAGCTTAAGTCACAACAGATGTTTTCTATTCCATAGACATTTGGGTTTAATGTTACTCAAAATTATTGTTTTGTTTATGCTACTTTTGTACAAGGCATACATGGCACACGTGCTCTCAACATATCTGTCCACTCAAGGCGACCCGCTCCATGTCAAATAAAACCACTTTAACTAGGACACTCATCTGACATTCTTCAAAAATATGACTAATTTCTGTAGAGTTGGACATTTTAATAAGGATTAAATGCTTTGAGAATGAAACAAACCTGTTTTTTCCTCAGTATCTTCTTGTTTCACTCTAAATGTTTCTTCAATCTTTATGTCTTCACTCTCCTCTTTAATAAATGCCATCTTTATGTGTGTCACGTGGATCTCAGTTGCTTCACCAGGAGTTTTTCTGTGTGTTGGACACTCTGTCATGATCAAGATGAGAATAATTAACATAAAGACAAGTAAATACACACTAAATCTCTGGGTGCGTCTCAATCAGCTTTAGTTCAGTGCACTGGTAAGAGACTCAGTCAGAGTGAGAGTTAATGGCCTAAATCACTAGCCTGGTTCTACCAGACTCTCGTACATTACATTTGTACAGAGAGTCTGGCCTCGCTCCATTGAGAAACGTTTACTTCCTTGTAGGCGGGTTCTCTGTTAAAGTTCAAAACTATTGGATCTGCCCAGAGTCACTCAGGATCTGCCATAGCCAATCGCTAACGTGTGGTCGTGACGTATGTCATGCGCCGAAACCGGCCAGAAAACAACAAGTCCGAATGATCAGAGGATTATGTCTAGAATAAGATGTCTGTCAACGAGAGCTGCAGGTTTTGTTCATCGAATTTAAGAGTTCAAGGAACAATTGACCGTTCGCAAAGACCCGCCCCCCTTAGTTACTGTCACTATGTCCGTCAAGCTACGCCGCTCTCACACACACACACACACTATGTTCTCACGCAGTGAAAAATACATCGCGGAGCAGAGAGGAGACTGACAACACGCTGACAGACAGGACAGAACATGCTACTTTTCATATTAAACAAAGTCTTGCTTAAATTTAAACAATAAATACCGGTTTGTGGCTCTTTAATGTGTCGTGACAGATCGCAGTAGAGCATCAGTTAAAGCTGCTCGTGATCCGATCATCTCTTCCTTCTAGTTAATTTATAGCATCAAATAAACATGAATGAAAATAAGAAGGAATGTTGTTTTAACCACAGAAAGGCGTCAGTATATTCCGTTTTTCAAGTTCAAATCCTCCCATGTTAATCTAATATCTCTCCTGACTGCTTTGTCGGACAAAATGGCGGATGGCAAAGTATGATTGGTCAGATCACCTGTCAATCAAGCTCCCTGCGAACGGTCAATTATAAATTTTAAATGTATATTTGACACTAAGGACAGTGATGTATTCAGTCAACTGTCGAAGCTGGGTCTAATAATTAACAAGACGCCGCTGCAGTCATTTCGAATCTGCAACAACGGACCGAATAGCTTTTCTCACGTCTTTCTCCACTGCCATTACTGAACTCCAACTCAAACTGACGCACTGCATCAACGTCATCGTTCTCAGCAACTCCCTCTATTGCCTGATTGGTCCTAAAAAAAAATTATTTCTGGAAACCAAAGTCTACAGCAGAATCCCAGACGTAGTACTGAAGGAAAATTAAATTGAGCGGAAGTGCGTAGGAGGGCGCAGCCAGGCTACTAAATCACCCGATAAGCAATAGCAAATTAATAAGAAAATATTAAAATTATGTACATTTATATTTAGGTTCTTATTATTCATAATTGGTCTCCAATCATTTGTATATACATTTAATATTACACTTTCAAGAAAACATTTGCAGTTTGTTAAAGTTGTAATCACACATGTTTGTGTTCTCGTTGCATTTACAGTAGGCTTGTTTGAGATTAGCAAAATCTGCGCAGAACCGATCACCGGTGATCAACGCGAGATGCATGCCGGTTAGAAATGTGTCCGAGGGCGGTCCGCCTTGCTCTGATGTCATGCTGACGTATGTCAAAAAACTCTCGCGACCGCAAGCCGCACGTGTCGGATTCTGCAGTCGCGCGCAGTTGCTCTCCACCGACTGCGCTGATCAAAAGCATGATGGGAAACGACTTGCTGACGACACAGCTTAATGCTCATTGGTTTAAACAACCGTGATGTATTGTTCTTTTTTAAAATGTTCGATTTTAAAACTCTGGTATAATTTGTTGTGTAGGCTATATAGGCCTACGTACGCTATGTGTGAATAAACTCTCTGACAGTGCGATATGGGTTATGTGATGTCATTTTTATAAAAACATAAAACAATTATAAAGATATCTGTATTAAAGAAAAAAATATTGATAAACACATATTTGGAATGGAATTAAATAGCAAGTACTTTGGGTGTCTTGTTCATTATATTTATTTTCATATAAGCAACAGAACTTAAATTACATCCAGTTTATTAGCAACACCATGCACGAGCGTGAATCCCGCGATATCCGCCTTTGATCTCGCAGGAGTCTGATCCACTGCGAGAAGAGAGATCTGTCCGTCTTGCCTGCACTTTTTTCACTCCTCCCCTCACTGCAGCCGCCTACTCTCGACTACATTTCAGGCGAGGCAAGGCGCATCTCAAACAAGCCTAGTGTTTTGACCAGCATGTGACGTCAGCGTGCGGCGATTCGAATCAATGAATCATTTAGCGACGCAATTGGTTCAATTGATTCGGAGTTTCAAATATTTTTTTCTCCATCACTACTAGCCAGTGATCGAATTACGTGTTTATAATGAACTGTTTCATGATATAGGGCGCGAAATGAGACGCATATTTTCTGTTATTCATCCGTGGATGCGCTTTATTAACAAAATAACCTTTATTAATGTTAGATCTAGTATTACAATGGTATATTTAATAGTAGTTAATTAATTTAACATCGCTTGTTAAAGATCTAAAATAGACAGAACATTTGCATCCATTAAACGCTTAAAAACACAAACCTGTCTTTAGCCGAATCACAACATTGTGGGAGCGCAGCGCAGCTTTATGACGTCACAGCCACACCAAAATAAAAGTTCTTCTTCTGAATTTTTAATGGCGGTTGGCAAACAACTAAATAAAAGTTCTGTTCACACGTTGCTGTCTAAAATCATAAAAGTGCATCGAAATGTACAAAAAACATACAAGTAATACAACACACACATTTAAGAGGTATTCATATTTGAGTCTTTGTGAAATACATATTTAAAAACACGTTAAATCGTGCTGAAAAGACTGTACAAACACATCTATGAGATTCTAAAAAGCACAGTATGTGTCATTTTTTTAGTGCACAAGTCCTGTTTATCAATAGTTATGAAACGTTTTTTTTTTCTTAATTTTTTGATTGATGCATTCTTACCAAAAGAGCCATATCAAAACTATTTGACTACATAAACAAGGTTTGTCAATAAAACTAAATCTTTATTAGAGTCAGAGACTACTTTAAAACAGATCCTGAGCAGCTTAAATATTTCAGTATTATATTAATTCAGAGGTGTTCTTACATGAAGAAACCAAAAAAACTGAGACAGACTAAATACTGCAGCAATGTCTCCAAAACGCTTGAAGAAACACAAAGCATGCACACTTTACTGGACAGAGGGTTTTTTAAACCGCAGCTTAAACTTCACTTAATCTCATGGCAGATAAAGCATGAAATGATAATTCTAGATAATTCTAAATTTAAAACTATAATTCTATATAATGAACCCAGTGAACATCAGTAGTATTTAATTTATCTCAGAAAACTCACCCATAAATAACAAGGTAAACTTATTACATTTATACCTGAAATATTTTCCCAACAGATGCATGCAGCAGAGGAAACAAGCAGTGAAGAAAAAAAACATGTTAACAAAATAACCAAGATGCATCACACACATAGTTATTATCTATTTTAGAGGCCGCTGTTATTGTTGGAGAGTTGTAAATTACTCTATAATCTAGCATGCATGTGCTGAAAGAGCCATTTTTAAGAAGCTGGAGGGTTGTCATTTCCTGTCTTTTTTCCCATATAAACTTGTTCCTCCAGCACAGCCATATGATCAGCCATATGATTGAGTCATTCACCATATGATTGAGTCTCAGACTCTTAGCAGTACCAGTTGCCAAAGTACTGAAGATGTGATGGTGGCTTTCTCGCTTTGTTGCACTTTCTGCAAAGAATGATGTCTGTCTTCCTCACATATTTTCTTGTGACATTTCCAGTGTGCTCACTCTCCCCTGTTGTCTCTTTCTGTATTGCTGAGTGGAGTAAGAAACAGCTTGACTGGATGTCTGTGTCTGAGCTGATGATGGCATAGCTGAAGATAATGGGAGGTTGAAGAACATCACCTGTGAGGGACCAGGCACTGTAGAAAGCTGCACAGATTGTACAATGAAAGGGTTAGAGACAGTAGTGCTGGTGCAATGTTAGGAAGTCATTGATGTAATGGTGGACCCTAGGAGATGGCCTGAGGTTGCAATCTCCCCTCACCAGCAGTGTTTGGTGGCAGGATAAAAAGGTGAGGCTCAGCCGTATTGCCTGAATAGAGAGATGGTCCTTTCTGCATAGCTGCAGGAAGCTTCTCAGGTCCTACCATGGGTGAGTCTGGGGCTTGGATACCCTGCTTCAAAATCATCTGTTCCTGTTACTTGCTGAATCTGGGAAAACATAAAACAACCAATATTAATAAACATTTAAGCAATAATTTAAAAGATGGTGAGATCAACTACTATTTGATCACGACTATGATCCAGTAGCATGACACAGCTGAGATCTCATAGCAATTGATCACACCCTCATCTCATGTATTATTGCTTTTGTAAAATGGCTACTTCATTGAGATTAACATTGTATTTGCTTAGCCAGCCATCATGTCATGAAATGGAAATCATGTTATGGATGAAATGCAAAACTGAACAATGGAAACGGTGCACAAAATATATACTGTATGAAGCATGATTGTAAAAGCCATTTCAATGTTTGTACCAAGGTTTAGCCAGTAGGTGGCACCAGGGTGCTGTCATGTCAATCTGGGTGCTCATCTACTTATGTAGGGCAGGTGCAATTAGACACAGGAGTTGCCAGAGGAAAAGCCAACTAGTTTTTGACCGCCACTGCGGCCGCTGTTGGTACTGTAGCTGTTTGTTTGTATGTGTGTTGGAAAGCTGTTTATGGAGATGGAACGTTGTGCCAATTATGGATTCTTGCAGTCAGTTGAAGACCATGGCGTGAGCAATAAATATCTTTCATAATGGAGAAAGAAAATCCATTATCCATCGAGAAATAAATCTCGCTCATCACCTTAGCATTGGTAAGGATGCACTCTCGGATGTGCTTGTAAGCACGTGCTACCATTGTGAAGCGGGACACCCTCACTCCGTCCCCGTGCACCACATTTGGGTAGAGAGCACAAAGCCTTGGGAGGATGCCTAAATTAAACTTACTTTTCTTCTGGAAAAATAATAATAATACTGCTAACATTAATTGTGAACATTGCCTTAAGGTGCTGAAGAAGAAAATTAAGTCATATGTTGTTCATGTTGTTATTTAACACGTTTTGAAATGTATGTAACTCCTGAGTTACGTTGCCTGTTTAGGGTATAAAAAAGTACCTTAATTTTGACCATCTTTGTATTGTGAGTTTTTTTTATTTTTTTAAATTTTTTTTTACAAATTATAACATTTACAGGTTAAACTGATATTAGTATGTCTAGGTGACTATATCTTAATATTTTTAACTGGATATTTTCTTTCAGGGCTTCACACCTAGCTCATTTTACAGTAGAAGGAATGAGAGTAGAGACAAGAGGATGCAAGTTATAGAGCAGATACCAGGAAACTATTCAGATTCTGAGACAAGTGATAAAGATGATGAAGTTGTTGTCAACCTGTCCCTAAACCGGAAACCCACCGGTCCCTGGCTGCGCCTAGAAATTTTGTCCATAAAAATTATGAACAGAACCGCTGACAAAGGGCAGCCCTGCTGGAGTCCAGCATGCACCGGGAAGAAGTCTGACTTACTGCTGGCAATGCGAACCAAGCTCCTGCTCCGGTCGCACAGGGACCGGACCGCCCTTAGCAAAGGGTCCCGGACCTCATACTCCCAGAGCACCCTCCACAGGATGCCGCGAGGGACACAGTCGAATGCCTTCTCCAAATCCACAAAGCACATGTGGATTGGTTGGGAAAACTCCCACAAACCCTCCAGCACCCTGGAGAGGGTATAGAGCTGTCCAGTGTTCCACGACCGGGACGACGGAGGTCGGATGAAATGACCACGTGCACTGATGGACACCCTTATGCTTGAACATGGTGTTCGTTATGGACAAACTGTAACTAGCACAGAAGTCCAATAACAGAACAACACTTGGGTTCTGATCAGTGTGGCCATTCCTCCCAATTACGCCTGTAGCAGCCCTTCAATTTGGAATAAACAGGCTTGGGAGTGTTTTCATACGGGTGTACTTTAATTCAGACGAGCGTGCTTTGCACCAACACTGTGCTCAGCGTCAACAACAACACCGTGAAAACTTAAAAGGAAAATAACAAAAACAGTTTAGTCAGATACAAAATAATCCTTTGACAAATGCACTTTAGCAAGATAGCATCACATTGATAACAGCATAGCAGGTAACAACCATCATAAAATAGTACATTACAATGAACCACATACCTCGCTCCGCATATCAAAGGGTGCTAAAAGTGGTGATCCAGCGAAGGCTGCCGCCATTAACTTAACTTGGACGTTAGAAAGCTAGCTAGCAACTTCGAAAATAGTCCCCCCCTGCAGATAGCATGTCAAAATAAAAGTCACATGAAATAAAAATATAAAAAACAGGATAATCATAATAAAACACTGCTAGTGATCATCTACAACGCCCCTCCAGGTGTCACTGTCACTGCCCACGTGGTTGTTGAAGTTCCCCAGTAGAATGACAGAGTCCCCAGTTGGGGCACTTTCCAGCACCCCTCCCAGAGACTCCAAGAGGGCCGGGTACTCTACCCTGCCGTTCGGCCCGTAGCCACACACGACAGCATGACTGTCACAAGAATTTAATTGTGGCTCATGATACTATACCATTCAAATTATAGCAATAGCACTGATGTTGACTAGATGTTGTGTTAAAAGCATATTATTCTAAATATTTAGTCTTCTTCTGAGGGTGGTATGAAAAAAAAAAACTCTAGGCTGTGACTGTCTGACTTGGGGCGCTTAAAGTTATTTAAAGTTGAGCTGGAGTGGGTGTCTTTCTCTGCTCTTGGTCTAAGCTCAACCTGAATAAACAAATGATGGAATGGATTTAAAAAAAAAAACAGGTATTATTACAGCATATTATACAATTGTACAATATTATACAACAACTTAATAATCTTAATTAATTTACCGTATTTTCCGGACTATAAGTCGCACTTTTTTTCATAGTTTTGCTGGCCCTGCGACTTATAGTCAGGTGCGACTTATATATCAAAATTAATTCATACTGACTGAGATGAACCAAGAGAAAACATTACCGTCTATTAATGCTGGGACGGTATGGATATTTTCTTACCGTGGTTGAAAAGCAAGAAATTCCCTCGTTTTATTCTCCCGCAGCCGCACACACATAGTGAATCCGCCCGCGCTCACACTCGGCCATCACATCTAGTCCCGCGCCGCACGTCTCTAGATCACGGCCCGGCCATAGCGGCGGAAATATTGGGCTCGGGCAGAGAATCTAAGCTCTAAACAGGACAGAGTAACGCGGCGGATATCGCTCATATACATTTTGTTGACGAGGTAGGTAAGGCGGCAGGCAGGTTGGTGTTGCTTAAGGCTCGGTTATACTCCAGTTTGGACACGTACAAAAACAGCTGCGGACCGCGTGGACGCGGACTACTTGTATTTATACTGTCTGGAGGACCTCCGAGGTCCGCTCAGTGAACGCGTTCCACACTGCATCATAAAACAGTAACTTTAACGATGGGTTGTAGAGGTGTGGGTAGCGACGGACTTCTTCGCACAGCCTCTCTTCTAAATCGACGTCCATTGTTTTTCCCAAGCGCTTTCGCGGTTTTAACCTAGTAGTGACCGCGCGTACTTTGGTGCGGACCCTCGCGCAATTGCGGACGCGGAAAGTATAACACTAGCTTTAGGCGGACGCCTTAGTTCCAAAGTGCTGCGGGAAACCCTGTTACGTTAACATACCGGACACTATTCAGCCTGTTGTTCTGTGTGCTGTTGTGGAGCTGAATAACTTGCCTTTCCAGATTAAATTTCTGTTCTTGGTCTTGGGTTTTGTGAAATCAATTTCGAAATAAATGCGACTTATAGTCCGGTGCGACTTATATATGTTTTTTTCCTCTTCATGACGCATTTTTTGACTGATGCGACTTATACTCCGGAGCGACTTATAGTCCGGAAAATACGGTATGCAGTAATTAATCTTACTGCACAAATAATAACACCACATCTAAATGAAAATACACCATTACAAATGTAACTTCTGTATTCAAAATCTTCAAAGTTTGTAAGCATTACCTGTAACGTTACCAACATTTTTAAAAGTAAAAGCACAACATTGAAGTACTCTGCAATTGGTACTCTGTCATGGTGAATATAGCCTATTAAAATATCTGCATATTGAAGTGGTTTGTTTTCTTAGTCTACTCTTGCCACCTTAAGGATTCATGTTAATTAATTAATACATGTGTCCTGTGTTCACTTTTCCTTCTTGACGTGACTAACGACCCTAAATAAGATTATATCTTAATTATTTTGGCAGAATAGAGATCTGTCTGGCACCCCAGCATAAAATGAAGTAGGAAAGCGTTACAAGGTGTGGCAGGAACCTGTTATAGTAGTTGAGCAGTCCTTGGTACGCTCTCAGTTCTGTGACAGTAGTCGGTGCTGCTGCTTCTTGTATTGCTCTGACCTTATGTGGCAAAGGATGAAGTCCAGAGGCGTCCACCTTATGGCCAAGGAACTCGGCTTACTGTTCCATGAACACACATTTGTTGCGCTTCAGGCGAAGACCAGCTTCCAGCAGTCGTGTTAACACCTGGTTCAGCGTTGCAAGGTGACCCTGGTCACTCTGGACCGTCAGCAAAATGTCGTCCAGATAGACGGCCACATTCGGGATGCCGGCTACCAGACTCTCCATCATTCGTTAGAATATGGCTGGACTGGAGGAGACATCAAAGGGAAGACGATTCACCTGAAACAGACCCTTTTGCGTATTAGTGCGTAATAGTGACATATGGCATATGACATACAGGGGAAAAATATTTCCAAGGACCCTCTCATGTTTATAACAGTGACTGAGCCCAAAGTTAATGTGGGAGCGCTTAATGAAATGTTTTGACACAAATAGTCTCCACCCAGGGTCGTATGCAGGGTTTTCTAAATAACCTACTGAGGTCCCAAAAGTGATCTTGCAAGGGGGGTTCGGGGGCATGCCCCCCCGAGGAATTTTAGATTTTCTTGATCTACACATACATTTTAGGGTGTTTTTAAGGCCAAAAAATGGGATAACTATAGCTTTAAAAGCATGTCAGTGGCCAGTGGCATAAATTTTTTTGTCAAGTAGATGAAGTTTAAATTTTACAATGAATGATCCACATACAAAATGGAAATGCAGAATGTATATGATTATTGTTCTCATGTTTCAAGGATTATTTTGCATAGATGTTAAATAGATGTTAAATTCCAATATTTGAACACATTCGAGGTACACAAATAGTAGGCCTATAATACTATAATAATGGCAAATTATGTTTAATAGCTTGTGTTGTTAAATTGAGCTTATATCCACTGTAATTAGCTAAAAAAATAATGTTAATTAATTTCATCCTGGGCACAGTATGCTTCTTAGCAAATTAGCAGTGCTAGAATTGACATAGCGGTAACGCTTTAGATTACAGCCCGGAAAGTACTGTGTAATTAAGAGGAATTTACAGTGTAACTCTCTGTAATTACAGTGTACCTATAAAGTACTTGCATGTAAGTATAAGGGAACAATATGTAAAGTTTGGGTAATAAAGGGGTAACAACCAGGAGAATAAAAAATATATATATATTGTAAGTATTATAGAACTAAACAGCAAAATGTAAATTTTTTATTTGTGTATACATTAAAAATTACTACAAAATGTCATGCCTTTTAAAAATAAAGAAAACAACAGGATGCTGGTTCTGCCGTCTCTGTCTTCTTCTGGTGCGTGTGCCCAAAAATCCAACATGACATCATGACTTTGCGTAAACATACACGCCACTTTCAAATCAAGTGGCGTGTTATCTATACGCATTTTCAGCTATCCGCGTGTATGTCCACGCCGCGTGTATGTGTACGCCGCGTGTATGTCCACGCCGCGTGTATGTGTACGCCGTTAAATTTCCGAGCGAAACTAAGCTAAATGAATATCTACATCTGGGGAGCGATATTTTTTTCCCTAGGATGGTAGGGGAAGAGTCATAAATGCTAATAACCCAAGTGACGGGTAGGTTTAGGGACGTCGTTGGGGTAGGTCATATATTTATATATAGTAATGTAACGTTAAGTCAATGGCGTTGATAAACACGCTGAAAAGCGATTATGCGTGTTGATAGCACGCCAAAAATGGAAATACGAATTGGCGTGTCATACATACGCTATTTCATGAGATCAGTCTGCAAAAATCGACCAAAACACAACGAATACTTGACGCACAGGCATAAGAAATATAGATTATCTATCTATAGAAACCTTTAAGAGCATACTTTTTTATTATTTGACATTAAATGCATTAGGCCGATTAGTCACTTTGGAATAAATAGCAAGTTTTCAGATGATAAAGAAAACATGACTTATAGTCCGGAAAAAAACGGTAGGCTGTTATAAATTATTTCGCGGACCCCCTGGCTATCGTTCACGGACCCCACTTTGAGAACCACTGGCTTAGATGTCTCATCAAGTATCACTTGCTGATATGCATGGGTCAGATCCAGTTTACTGGATAGCTTCGATACCTGGTTGACAGTGAGCTTGTAGTCTCTACAAATGCGCACAGAATGATCAGATTTTAACACAGGCACGATCGGTGCTGCCCACTCTGAGAACTTCACTGGCTCAATAACCCCCTGGTTTGTGAGTCTCTCTAACTCCACCTCCAACTTCTTTCTCATCGCATAGGGCACGGCCCTGGGTTTATAGAACTTTGGAGCCACACCTTCTTTAATGTAAATTTTTGCTGGTGGGCCTCTCCAGGTTCCCAGTTCCTCCTTCATCTTCATTCTGCCTTAGCACATACTGCAATGTTAGTTCTTGCTGCTCCATCTTATTTACAAGGACACAGTTAATTCCCAGCTCCTTTATCCATGCTCTGCCTAACAGGTTTGGTCCTGGGCCTACTACGACCACTACTGGTAGCTGTTTGACTTGGTCTTTGTACCTCACAGTCGCCCCTGCTGCTCCTAGTGTTGGTACTTTTTCGCCCGTATAGGTTTTCAAAGTCATTGAGCAGTCGTGCAACTCTTGGGTGCCCCCTACGGTCCATAACTTGTCATATTCAGCCTTTGACAAAATCGTCACGCTACAGCCAGTATCCACTTCGTATTCCACAATGTTCTCGTTTATGTTAAGCTGCGCGATAATGGGATAGATTTTCGGTAACTTTGGCTCTGTTAGATTGTACATCGTAAATACATCTTCATCCCACTTATGTGATGCGTCGACTGATTTTTATCATTTCTAAACCTTCCTACAGACTGCTTGTGCTTCCCTCCCCCTTAAGCCACTGGTCTGCCAGAGGCAAGGATTTGCACACTCTCTTCAAATGTCCCTTTTTACCACAGCCATGGCACTTTTCATTGACAAAACAACAGTCTCTTGCCATATGTTCACCCCCACACGGGTAACATTTCAATGGTGTTGCCTTTCCTTGCCATTTATGGTTTGACTCCACATTACGCACTAGCAGTTGGTTACTGGCGTTACTCCCGGCGCCCTCCAAAGTTTTCAGTTGCAGATCACGCACATCCCTATTTGCTGTCTCAATGGCCAGTGCCACTTTCAAAGCTTTTTCAAATGTGAGCTCAGGCTCCGCTAACAATCTGCATGCAATCGTCCGCTATGCCACACACGAGCCTGTCGCGTAGCATCTCTTTTAACTTATCGCCATAGTTGCAATGTTGTGCGAGCTCTCGCAGCACTGCCACGTACTCCGCCACAGTTTCATTCGCTGCTCTATTCTTCGAATTAAACTTAAATCTTTGGACTATTTCACTGGGCTTTGGGTTATAATGCAACTGAAGCAGGTCCGTCAAATCTTTGTTATTTTTCGCCAGGCTTGGCTCAATAAGTTTCTCATTAAACTGTATGTCCGACTGCCAACAGCGCTTAACAATATTGCCCTCTTTTTTTCCTCATCCTCAATCCCATTCGCCACGAAAAAATGTCCCAACACCTCGACGTATTCCTCCCATGTTTGGGTCTGACTGTCAAAAGCAGTAAGTGTTCCTACCATCGCAGTAGCCATCTCGACGTCTTGGTTAGCGTTCGCTCCCTCGTCAACCCACTTCCATCGAATTTCCGCGTAATTGAACTCACAAGCTTCTTCCGAGCTCAACCGTTTTCCTCGTCGCCAAATGTAGTATCCTGAGTACTAGTAATAAAGAAGCAGACATCGAGGTAGGGTTTATCTGGAGGTTTACTGAACACCAGGAATCAGTACAAAAACATGAGCCTGGCAGACTCTTACTCGGCTACCTACCACATACTCCTTTAACTGAACTACTACTGCCACCTAGGGGACAATTCTAATATGACAGAGATAACCTTCCCCATCACCACACAACTGCTGCACCTTTCTGGTGCCCACATGTGCTTACAAGACACAAGTAGAGAATGGAGTTTGTTATTTGGGCAAAAGGAGGGTAGGAATAACATAATAAAGTGGAACCTTCCTTGTGATCCCCCAAATATCACAGCAATCCACTAACTACATGTTATATATTGCATGCAAAGCTGACATTTTGGCATGAGAGTGGCAGTGGACGAAAGGTCAAGGTCAACAGAGTTGATAGGTCATCCTCTGAAGAGCATGAATGTACTCACCAAATTACATGGCAACTGGCCCAGCATATTTCGAGATTTGTTGCCTTGGAACAACAAGCTGAAACAAATAACAAACAAATAAATAACAATGTAAACAGGTCTACAACTGTGTTATTGTGTATTGACCTCTTGAATGTCAGCACACAAAATTTTGGTTCTGAAGGTTCCTTGTCCACTTCATCTGGTCCACTGCTGGATGCATTACTCATGATGTCTGTCTTCTGTGTTTGTTTGGTCATCCTCATTGTCCTCATCATCCTCATCCTCAAAAGAAAAACATCCTTATAATAAGGAAATTCCTTATAACTTTGATAGTTTTAGTCATTTATAGAGTCAAATAAATTAGAAAGTAAAAAAAGTGCCATACATTCAGCCAAATGCAAGACCAAAGTGGATAGTTAAATAAAATAATTAGAATAAAGCTCCTCAAATGAAATTAATTATAATTGTTACTGATGTGGCAAAATCAATAATTAAACAAAGAGCATCACGTTAAGAGACAGGATTCCAAATTGTATTAAAAGAAATATTTATTCTTGCAAGAAGTTCCCAGTCAACCATACAGACCAGCTGCAGGCGGAGTGAGACATTGAGCAGGGGGCTGGTAGCAGTCTTTATACTATTCTTGTCAAAGAACTTTTACGACCATCCCTGAGGCCAGGGGGTCTTCTCACCTCTGAAGTCACTGCCCAATCACCTGCTGAGTGCCTCACACACACACCAGCTGCACAAACACAACAGCAGAAACACAAGAAGCTCTCCGTTTCTGCATTCAGGAGTACAGAGACAATATGGTATTTTCTAATGCCATATTCATTAATCAGCCAATATTAAAATTTCCATAACAGTTACTAAATATTTATTAGAATCAGCGTTGTTGCACATCCCATATGGACATTAGTTTGAAACAGTGACCTCTGACTGGAATATTGGCTACTTTCGATTGTAACACAGACATGCATTTTTTAGATGTAATTTATAAAGTAAAATAAATTAAAAAGTAAAAAATTTAGTGTAAATACATTTGACGGTGTTGTGCCTAATTTCATTGGATGACATCGGTGTGGGCACATTAATTTAATATTATTTTTGTGTTGCCCTTTCATTTTTATTTAATTTTATTTATTTTTATGTAGTTATTGCATCTTTATGTGGATAAACATCATTTGTATGTTTGAAATTCAATAAAAAATTATGAATAAAATAAGAAAGAAACGATTCTTCTTGGAGGCTTTTTTTTTCAAAACGCAATATGTTTTACATTTATGTTATTGTGATTCACACATATGTTTAGCATTGCACATTATATACGTGTTTGCATTTTTTCATATTGTGTAAAATATGTACAGTAAGTGCAATAGGCTGTCAAGTACAGTACGTGGACCTCATGTAGAACAAGCCTTAAACGGATTTCACTCTGCAAGAAATACTGAAATTAATACTCCGCTTAGGGGTATTGTGTGTTTTTTTTCTTTTCTTTTTTTGTATATAGGTTATCAACAAAAAGTCACATATTGCTTTATATAGATGCAGACATTTTGAAAATGTAATGGAATGTGCTAGTGATTTCTGGTTAAGGAGTGTTTGCTGAGAAGACTGTAAATCTTCTAGACACATAGGCAAAGGGTTTCTAGTGGGGAAGTATTATACTGGCAAAATTATACTGGCCTCTGCAGCTCCACTGTACGGCTGTGAAGTGTGTTTGATGATAAGATTGTGACTAAATATATTTACAATATTATTACAATTCAAAATAATATATTTTAATGTAGGTTTTAGATGTTATTCATTCTTTTGATCAAAGCAGAATTTTCAGCATACTCCAGTCTTCAGTGTCACATGATCCTTTAGAAATCATTCTAATACATTCTGAATATTATCAGTTGAAAACAGTTGTGCAGCTTATTTGTTTTTGAAATTGTGATACATTTGTCTTCCATGATTCTAAAATAGAATTTTATTTTTTTTAAAGAATGTTAATGTAACAACTTAGCCTGGTAATACCAAACTCTGCTACTTTGCTTTGCTTCGTAGACAGAGTCTGGAGTGGCATCATTGAAAAGTGTTTTCTTTATCGCGAGGGGGCGCTTGTCTGAAGTATAAAATAATTGGTTACCCGTAAGCCAATCACATAACGTTTAGTTATGCGCCAGCTCAGCCGCATTGAACTAAACTAGGTAAACACATTATGATGCTTAAACGAAACCATCAAGCGAAAAACCGGAGTGAACATGGCTGTGAACGACTTTAGTAGATTATGTTAAGTAAATCTACAAATCCACGGCACAATCGGGGCCTCTAAACTAATATTTGACAGTAGAGAGAAACAGGAAAATATTTGCAGCCAACTGTCAAAGTTAGGATTAGTTCTGTTAAACACAGCTCTTTGTTCATCTCGAGTCTGTTGGAAATGCTACTTAATTGCAAGATTACAGCATGACATGGCAATATTTAAGAACTGGAAAAGAAAGGAGACACTGACCTGTCAAAAGGGTGCTAGTTCGAGCTAGACAGATAAAAAAGACTGTGTCGGGAGTACAGCCACAACATCACCTCCATTCAAAATGTTTAACAAACACTCTTCTTGTTCGGGCTTCAGTTTGCAAATGCCGGGAATATTCTCCACAACAGAGTGAATTGCATCCCGTGTCTCCATATCTGCGGTCGTTTTTGATTTCCCCAATCTTAAACTCGGCGCTTAGCATCTACGTCACGGCTCTCAGCCCGCCCTCTGTTCGTTGATTGGCCCGGCTGTTTTCAGGCCGGAGGGAAAAGAAGAGACATGTCGCTGTCTCAGACTGAGTACAGAAGCGAAATTAATTAGAGCGGAAGTACGAAGTCTGACGTAGTCAGGCTAGTAACAACTGTCACTTATAATCAATTTAATGTATCAAATTTATTTTAATATATATATATATATATGTGGCAGTATGAGTTAGTGTAATGAGCTGGCGTTCCTTTGGTCACTCCCCGTGTGAAGCTCCGCCCTATAAATATCGAGTAATCCTTCTGACGGTCTCTTGCTCATTGGTGACAGGAAGTTGCGTTGTGCTTCCTGGTCTCGTTCCCCGTGTGCGGTGCTGTGCTGCGCTAACAGGTAGGGTGCCGGCTTTGCTGTCTCCGTGCGAACATTGTTCCCTGTCATCTTGCTTACTGGTATTATGTGGTTATTTGCGTTCGTAGATCTCCGGTCGGATGGACGAACTTTCATCTCGTCGTTCAATTTATTGAACCGCTGAACACAATGCATTACCAGTGCTGTGGGCACTCGTCGAGCTTTTTCCCTCAGTTATGTCTGAATGATGGGTATGTATCTCAGATGACGTGGGATTTATATCTGGTTTCTTATTAATTGGGGGTTAATGGTAATTTTTCTTTGTGTAGCTAACAAGGATGAGGCCAGTTTAGCCGGAGATCATCACTAGCTGCACAGGACCGATTCGCTGGCTGCTGTTTTGCTCTGTTTTGTTTTGTTTGGCTCTGTGTTGCTTTGTTTTGTGTTTTGCTTTTGCCGTTTTGCCTGCGGCTATATTGTACTTCGTTGTCTGCGTTTAAGGCTGTTTCGTGTACATCTCTGTTTTGTTTATGTCTCTGTCTGACCTGCAAACGTGCCGCTTTGCCCGGGCCACTGCCTTGTTTGTGTAAATGACGTATCAGCGAGTGGCGTAGATCGCTGGATGCTTGTCTTTGCTATCACGGCCACTGGGTAGTTACGGCTCTCTGGCCAGAAGTATGTGGCATTCGTTACAGGAGTGCTCTTGTTTTTATGATATGTGACCATAGCTCAAGGGGTTGGGGCTTTATATCATTATTTTGTTGATTTAAGAAGTTTATTTTCCTGTTTTGTGTTTTTGTTTGTTTTGATTTCAATTTAGACTAAAATTGTATCTATATTTCACTTGATTTCTCTTTTTTTGGAGTTATTGGATGTTTATATATATATATTAGTTTTCTTTATACTGCCGTACTATAACCATTGTTGGTTTTGGCAGTCATTTTGTATTTTGTGATTAAGTTTATTTTTGTTTTGGTTTCTTTTATGGAATTGAGAAATGTTTATTGATTTGTTTGTTTTTGTGATAAGAAAAATATTGCTTTTCTTCGATTTCTGTATTTTCTTTTTGGTAAACCTTTGTTGAAAGAGTGTGGTTGTGCGCATTTTCTGTTTGTTTCTTTTTTTTGTTATAGAACTGAGAGCCGATGGTGGTATTGGTGTCAGGGTGGCATTATCCCCGTTTGGAGTGCTGTTGACTTCCCTGTTTGCATTGGTGTTTATTGGGGTGTTTGTGTGTTTACTGGGGGGTTTCCTGGGATCTTTTACTACCTTTTGAGTCCTTTGCCTCCATCGGTAAGCCTCAGCAAGTTTGTTTCTTTCTTTTCTTTCTTTTTTTCTTTCTTTTTTTTGTGTTCTCTTCCCCGGAGCGATGACTGTTTTAAACTGTTAAATTATTTAAATTAATAAATGTTGTGCCTTCAAAATCGAACATTGTCTTTGGCTCTATTGTATACGTATCTGTGTGTCTTTAACTGTTAGATTTATAGAGCTTGGGTAGAAAAATCATTCTCTGGGTGAAATTCCCAGGGTGGCGTAGTCGGTGTTTAGTCTGTCCTCGCCGGAGTGCCACATTTGGCGTAGTCGGCAGGATCGATTGGTAAAGCCAGAGACGTGTTCCAATTCTGTTTTTGTTTCTTTTTTTGGTTTTTGTTTTTTTTCCTTTAAGCAAAGCAGCAGCTGTTCTTTGGTGGACTAGTAACGGGGCAGGTAAGGTGGGGATTGTTTTTTATTTTATTTTTACCAATTGCATTGCCAAAATATGGAACAGGGGGTGGCCAAGGGAATGAGTTACAGGGGTTGATGGACTTGATAGCTCAGCTGGTAGCTGATGATGAGTGCCTACGTCAGACCCCAGGCATGTCCCTGCCCTGGTTCCTGGCCCTGCTTTCGTGTTTCTCGTTGAGTAGCCGTCATGGCCAGAGGACTTGTACCAAGTATCTCGTGTTTCTTATTGTGTAGCCGTCATGGCAGAGCACTTGTAACAGGTGTCTCTCGTGTTTTTTTGATGCGTAGCTGTCATGGCCAGAGCACTTGTACCAAGTGTCTCTTGTGTTTCTTGTGGTGTAGCCATCATGGCAGAGCACTTATACCAAGTGTCTCTTGTGTTTCTTGTGGTGTAGCCATCATGGCAGAGCACTTATACCAAGTGTCTCTCGGTTTCTTGTGTAGCCGTCATGGCAGAGCACTTGTACCAAGTGTCTCTCGGTTTCTTGTGTAGCCGTCATGGCAGAGCACTTGTACCAAGTGTCTCTCGTGTTTCTTGTGTAGCCGTCATGGCAGAGCACTTGTAACCAGTGTCTCTAGTGTTTCTTGTGTAGCCGTCATGGCAGAGCGCTTGTACCAAGTGGCTCTCGTGTTTCTTGTGTGGCCGTCAAGGCAAGAGGACTTGTAGCAAGTCTCTCTCGTGTGTTTCTCGTCATGTAGCCGTCAAGGTAAGAATGACTTGTAGCAAGTCTCTCTCGTGTTTCTCGTCGTGTAGCCGTCAAGGCAAGAGGACTTGTAGCAAGTCCCTCTCATGTGTTTCTCGTGTTTAGCCGTTTTATATCAGAACTCGTGTATCACCTGTTCTGGTTGATTAGCCGTAAGGGCAGAGGACCTGTAACCAGTGCCTTACTCATGCTTTTAGCCGGCATGTCCGAGGACTCGTGTATCGCTTGTTTCTCGTCTTTAGCCGTTTTATATCAGAACTCGTGTATCACCTGTTCTGGTTGATTAGCCGTAAAGGCAGAGGACCTGTAACCGGTGCCTCCTTTGTGTTTTTAGCAGTCGTGATAGAGAACGTGTGTATCACTTGTTCTCGTTAGGTAGCCGTCAAGGCAGAGGCCTTGTGCCGAGTTCCTCCGTGATCGTGTTGTAGCCGTCAAGGCTGGAAACTTGTAATAAGTGGTCCGTCGTCGGGTCGACGATCCAAAAGATGGGGTAGATTGTGGCAGTATGAGTTAGTGTAATGAGCTGGCGTTCCTTTGGTCACTCCCCGTGTGAAGCTCCGCCCTATAAATATCGAGTAATCCTTCTGACGGTCTCTTGCTCATTGGTGACAGGAAGTTGCGTTGTGCTTCCTGGTCTCGTTCCCCGTGTGCGGTGCTGTGCTGCGCTAACAGGTAGGGTGCCGGCTTTGCTGTCTCCGTGCGAACATTGTTCCCTGTCATCTTGCTTACTGGTATTATGTGGTTATTTGCGTTCGTAGATCTCCGGTCGGATGGACGAACTTTCATCTCGTCGTTCAATTTATTGAACCGCTGAACACAATGCATTACCAGTGCTGTGGGCACTCGTCGAGCTTTTTCCCTCAGTTATGTCTGAATGATGGGTATGTATCTCAGATGACGTGGGATTTATATCTGGTTTCTTATTAATTGGGGGTTAATGGTAATTTTTCTTTGTGTAGCTAACAAGGATGAGGCCAGTTTAGCCGGAGATCATCACTAGCTGCACAGGACCGATTCGCTGGCTGCTGTTTTGCTCTGTTTTGTTTTGTTTGGCTCTGTGTTGCTTTGTTTTGTGTTTTGCTTTTGCCGTTTTGCCTGCGGCTATATTGTACTTCGTTGTCTGCGTTTAAGGCTGTTTCGTGTACATCTCTGTTTTGTTTATGTCTCTGTCTGACCTGCAAACGTGCCGCTTTGCCCGGGCCACTGCCTTGTTTGTGTAAATGACGTATCAGCGAGTGGCGTAGATCGCTGGATGCTTGTCTTTGCTATCACGGCCACTGGGTAGTTACGGCTCTCTGGCCAGAAGTATGTGGCATTCGTTACAGGAGTGCTCTTGTTTTTATGATATGTGACCATAGCTCAAGGGGTTGGGGCTTTATATCATTATTTTGTTGATTTAAGAAGTTTATTTTCCTGTTTTGTGTTTTTGTTTGTTTTGATTTCAATTTAGACTAAAATTGTATCTATATTTCACTTGATTTCTCTTTTTTTGGAGTTATTGGATGTTTATATATATATATTAGTTTTCTTTATACTGCCGTACTATAACCATTGTTGGTTTTGGCAGTCATTTTGTATTTTGTGATTAAGTTTATTTTTGTTTTGGTTTCTTTTATGGAATTGAGAAATGTTTATTGATTTGTTTGTTTTTGTGATAAGAAAAATATTGCTTTTCTTCGATTTCTGTATTTTCTTTTTGGTAAACCTTTGTTGAAAGAGTGTGGTTGTGCGCATTTTCTGTTTGTTTCTTTTTTTTGTTATAGAACTGAGAGCCGATGGTGGTATTGGTGTCAGGGTGGCATTATCCCCGTTTGGAGTGCTGTTGACTTCCCTGTTTGCATTGGTGTTTATTGGGGTGTTTGTGTGTTTACTGGGGGGTTTCCTGGGATCTTTTACTACCTTTTGAGTCCTTTGCCTCCATCGGTAAGCCTCAGCAAGTTTGTTTCTTTCTTTTCTTTCTTTTTTTCTTTCTTTTTTTTGTGTTCTCTTCCCCGGAGCGATGACTGTTTTAAACTGTTAAATTATTTAAATTAATAAATGTTGTGCCTTCAAAATCGAACATTGTCTTTGGCTCTATTGTATACGTATCTGTGTGTCTTTAACTGTTAGATTTATAGAGCTTGGGTAGAAAAATCATTCTCTGGGTGAAATTCCCAGGGTGGCGTAGTCGGTGTTTAGTCTGTCCTCGCCGGAGTGCCACATATATATATACAGTGTTGGGGAGTAACGGAATACATGTACCGGCGTTACGTATTCAGAATACAAATTATGAGTAACTGTATTCCGTTACAGTTACAATTTAAATAGTTGGTATTTAGAATACAGTTACATTGTTGAAATCAAGGGATTACATTACGATACATTAGTTTATTCACTCTCTAAATAAATTAAGGCAACTCGGCATGCGACACACCCCTTCCAACTCTCAGAGTTATCCTTCCCGTCCAGATCTAATGCTACCAATTATTTGAAGTTAACATTATAAAATATGTAGACCTACACTACAAAATAAATCATTTGAAATTGGGCAATTCCAGCGTTATGAATGTGACATTTGCAGTCAAAACTTGAAATAACTTGAAATAGAAATTCTCAGAAAATGCATTTATGAATATATTTAAAAACGTCTGTTTATATCCATACTCCCTAATAAAGGAGTCCAGACATTAGAAAAATATCTGTCTACACATGCGTTTTCTATTTAATTTGAGGGAAATAAACATGCGTGACACAAAAAAATCTTTAACTTTTAGGTGGCAAAATATTTTTAGTAGCCTAGCCTACTTCTGTGAATTACACTGCTGAAACCAAAAGTAACTACCCACCGGATGAAGAAGGGTTGGCTCGCCACAGAACATAAAATATTCATTTTATAAAATTTTTCGCGTTCACATTTATGAGGAAAAAACAATGTTACAGACGTGCGCGCTCTGAAAGCGGCACTAAAAGACTGCTTTAAAACTTTTCCAGAGGCCTCAAACAGAAAGCAAAGCCTTTCTTTAAAGTGAATTTCGTTTTGTATTAATTGTATCTTAATTTTAATAAATGTTTAATCAACCAATTGGCTGGATTTAATAAATAAGAAGTAAATATTAGCAAATATATAACCACGACATGGAGGCGCTGGCGCGTGAACTGGAGCTCGTCTCATAAATGAACCGAAACTTAGCGTAAGATTATACTTGCCTCACAGTCACAGACATGTCTACTTTTAAACAGAACAATTAAAAACGAAAGAAAACAGACTGCTCTCTGCTGATGTAATCCGTATGAAATGCGCATTTCTCTCTGGCGCGTTCACTAGCATACTGCAAAGATCGCGAGTCAGCATCATCAACTTCGTCTTTGCAGGTGACAGTTACACACTTGTTTATTAATAAACAATTAAAATGTCTATTGCTATATTTAACATATTCATTATCATTACTTTTGCCGGTTCTTTGTGATAGCTTTTAGGTGCTTTATTGGCAGCGCCACATGTTACAACGCGTCACCACCGCATCACCATTCCGCATTCCTACATTTATAAAATGCAATTCAATGTGGAAGTAATCCAAGTATTCAGAATACGTTACTCAGATTGAGTAACGTAACGGAATACGTTACAAATTACATTTTCGGGCATGTATTCTGTATTCTGTAACGAAATACATTTTGAAAGTATCCTTCCCAACACTGTATATATATATATATATATATTAGGGCTGTCAGTTAAACGTGTTATTAACGGCGTTAACGCAAACCCATTTTAACGCGATTAATTTTTTTATCGCGCGATTAACAGTCTTTTTGGCCTTGCAAACTTTTTAGTTTTTTTCACATGCTTTTGCAACAGGACACGGCATGCGCGACGCTGCGCTATGAAACCCATTCATTTCAATGGCTTGCGCCGCACGAGGACGTTTTATTGCTTCGTCGACCAAAGCTGTGCACACCGCGGTCAAAATTCTAAATACCGTAGTTCAACTTTTGCCGCTGTGACGATTACCAGCGCGGCCAATAGAAACTTTTTGGCATCCAAAAAGTTTTGAAAACTGGCGTAGCGCCGTGCATTTAGCATTAGGGATGGGAATTGATAAGAATTTAACGATTCCGATTCCATTATCGATATTGCTTATCGATTCGATTCCTTATCGATTCGATTCCTTATCGATTCAATTCCTTATCGATTCTCTTATCGATTCTCATTGGGTGAGGGAATAAGTACAAATTGTTTGTTTGTATTAACTCGTTTTAATATCTGATTAGAAGACAAACCACAGAGTATTAGGGTGTGAACCTACACTGGTCTCACGGTTCGGTTCGTTTCGATTACGATTATCATGTCATCAAAAGTGATGTGTGCGTGCGCGCGCGAGTGAGTGTGTTCGCCTGTTCGGGAAGTCGCAGTGACAGAAACAGAGACATTCCAGTTTAAGTTGCATGGGACTAAAGTCTGTTTATGCCATTAAGAAAATGAAATTATGCCAATTTTTGTTTTAAAAAGAATGTTCATTTAAAAGCAGCACTCATTCATCATCAGTGTATAATGTTACACGCGTTGCTGTGTGGCCACATGTTTCTGCATAGCCTATTGGAGGTAGTTCCCCCGTTTGACGAAATGGAAATTTTACACGTGTTGCAAGTGACCGTATTGTTATGAGGCGCCGTCATACTCTCATTGAGTATGTCCGCGAGTTTGTGTGTGTGTGCGCTCGCGTCTCATATGAGTGTGCGTGGAGAGTTTGTGTGTGTGTGTGCGCGCGCGTCTCACATGAGTATGTGCCTGGAGTTCCGCGCGTCTTGTGTGTGTAGAGCTTGCATGTACAGTATGTGCGTGAGCGACTTTAGGTGTGTCGTTGTGCATTTCATATGTATTTGTTTGCGCATTCAGCAGTATGCATGTATGTTTGACTACGTAGTGTATGCAAGTGTTTAATATATGTGTGCGTGAATGAAGTTTGATTTAAGCTGTAGACGGTGCCTCATTGTCGTCTTTTCGCTTGAAATATAACCAAAATTTTGAGCGCTTCTGCCTCGATGCCATGTTTGCTGCGTTCTGCACTAAAACAACGCAGCGCGTTGCAACGAGCGGAACCGATAAGCAGAATCGTTAAGCAGGTATGCTAACGGTTCCAAGGAATCGATTCACTGGGCACCGGTTCTGAAGAAGAACCGGTTCTCGATTCCCATCCCTATTTAGCATCCTGTCTGAAAGCACCGGATCTAGCTAGACCACGAACCACAGACTTGTTTGGGCTTGCGAGGCTGCGAGCCAACCAAATAGTAGGTTAACGTTACGTTTTGAGTGGATGACGAGCGCGAGACGCCAAAATGGATGCAAGTAAGAATGGTTCAATTGACAAGACCAAAGTGATCTGTGTGTTTTGTCGTTGTGAACTGAGCTATATCATCATCGCAGCACTTCCAGTCTGAAATACCACTTGATGGCCAAGCAACACACACACAGCTGATGCGCCTTCTCCACCCCCTCGTCAATATCAGGACCTCGTCAGTACTTCTTTCACCCTTTTATTGATGGACAGTGTTACATTGTGTGAGAGATTATTTGCTCCAAGTGAGAATGTTTTAGTGTGAAATTGAACACAGTATTGTCAATGTTGTTTTCAATAAAAAACATTTGCAAGCCGATCCACTTTTCCATGTTGATAAGAGCATTAAAATGAGAAAAAAATTATTGGACAAAAAGAATCCAGACACATTTAGAATAGATAAAAATGTGCGATTAATCGCGAATTAACTATGACATTAATGCGATTAATCACGATTAAATATTTTAATCGTTTGACAGCACTAATATATATATATATATATATATTGATAGGCTACTTGATACTTGGCTCATCTTCGCGGTCACTATGCACTGACTCAAGTCCCGTGAACTTCTACATCTTGCATGGTAGCCTAAATATTACATCCATAAAAAAAAATTAGCAAAATGCATACCTAAATGTAGTTTATTCTTAACCCTCTGATTATCTTCATTTAGGGTATACACTTGTTATCTTTGAGGTCTCCAGGGACCCCAGACAATAACATTGCATTTTGTAACAGTATAATAATTTTTTTTTTTTACAAATGTAATTTTACTCTGTTTATTAATGTTTTTACTCAACATTTGTGCAGTTTTTGGAGGATTTTTTATATCTTTTAAAGCTACACTGTGTGATTTTTACCCCCATCTAGCGGTGAAAAGGTATATGACCATCCAGTGAATATTAGTTTCTGTTCCTCTCAATTCCGATTTCGTTTTAACTCCTACGGTGGCCAATGTAGTCCAAGATTAACATGGCTTCCAGTTCGACCTCCTCGACACGGTGCCATCGAGTGTTAAAACGCGAAAGGCGAAGCTTGTTGTCCCTCTTTGGCTAATGTACTTTCAAGATGGAGGGGCAACATGGCGGCCGACATTAGAACCCCTCACCCGTATGTATTTTCAATGGCATATTATACACTCACGAGAATACTTTATTACTTTAACGAAGTAAATATACATTAATGAGCACATATATTTTTGAAAGAACTGTTTTTAGCTAAGAATAAACTAAAAAAGTTACACAGTGTAGCTTTAAATTTCTAAAAATAAATAAATAAATATTTAAATAAATAGTAATTTTTTTACAAAAACAGCATTTTATGTAAAATTCACTTTATAAAAGACCCAGATTTCTAACTTTCATTTATGGGGATAACATGGATAATTGTACATGATTTAATGTAAGATTTTTGCCCTTTTTTTGGAAAATGCAGTAAAAAAAAAAAAAAAAAAAATCACTTTAACCACTAGATGGCTATAGAGCTCCATTATATGCTATTCGCTGTTTGATTAACCAAAATACATCTTTTCACAAGTTGGATTCAGTTGGATTGAGTTGGATTCATATATAAATATTTTAAAATCAAAATTCAAAAAAAGAATTATATACTTTTGGTCAAAGTTTAGCATATTTTGTATTGAAAAAAGTTTTTCAATAATGTTACTTTATGATTAGAATCAAACCTGAACAAGATGTTACAAAGAGATATGTTGGAGTCTTTAGATTTTAGATTAAATCAGATTAGATTTAAAGATTGTGTGTGTGTGTGTGTGTGTGTGTGTGCTCGTGTTTATATTACATTGTGGGGACCAAATGTCCCCACAAGTATAGTAAAACCTGAAATCACCTACATTGTGGGGACCAGCCAGCGGTCCCCATGAGGAGAACAGCGTATAAATCACACTAAGTAATGTTTTTTGAAAATGTAAAAATGCAGAATCCTGTGATGGGTAGGTTTAGGGATAGGGGCAGTGTAGGGGGACAGAATATACAGTTTGTACAGTATAAAAACCATTACGCCTATGGAGAGTCCCCACAAAGATAGCGAACCAGACATGTGTGTGTGTGTGTGTGTGTGTGTGTGTGTGTGTGTGTGTGTGTGCATTTTAGTTGTGTCAGTGTCACCAATTTATATTTGTGGTGGTTCTGAACTTTATTTGACAAATTTAAGACTTTTTTATAGCCATACAAATGTATTCCTGTGTGAGTGTGTGTGTGTGTGTATTTTTGTTGTGTCAGTGTCACCAATTTATATTTGTGGTGGTTCTGCATTTTATTTGACAAATTATAAGACTTTTTTTTATAGCCTTACACATATGTATAATTCCTGTGTGTATGTGTATGTGTGGTTGTGTATGTGTGTGTGTGTGTGTGTGTGTGTGTGGCGAGCATGATAATTTTGCATTGTGGATGTTTTTTACATTGTTGGAAGTGTGCCATTTCATTTCTGTCCATGTGATCTGCGTTGTTTCTGATTTTGATGATGAATATTATATGTTTACTATGCGGGGTCTCCAGGGACCCTGAAGACAACAAGTGTGACTATTTTTTTCACGCCAACATAATAACAGATATCGTACCAATTTTTTTTTTTTTTTTTGTAGATCTAGAAAGAGTCGAGAGCTGTAGAAAGTTTCAAACCATTTGGACAAAGATAACTTTTTTTTTTAAATTGAGCAAAAGTCATTTGGGGTACTAAAATACCCCAAAGATAACCAGAGGGTTAAAACCCCTTAACTGTCACCCCCCTTTTTGAGCATTGATGTAAAAATGCACAACCCAAACGGTTGTAATTCATGAACCCTTTGGACTAAAGACTTACGGTTGGTCTTTTTTTAAAGAAGACACTTGGCAGATATTTGCTGAAGTGGAATAAATTAATAGAATTAAATTATATAAAAATTATTGAAGTTTAAGTTTATTGTTATGAAAATATAATAAAATATATTTTTTCTTTTATTAAAAAATATATTAATTAATATAGGTTTCAGCCTAAAAATTACAGAAAGTCAAAGTCATAATTCTAACCAAGTTATGTTAAAAATTTTAGGTCAAAATCTCAAAAAATGTGCTTTCTGTGACACTTTTAGCTGCATCACCTCCAAAAATCCACTAGGGGGTCAGGCACTTAGTTACTTGATCTGGCATATGACACCACAACATACATTGATATGTTTTTATTTTTTACTATTTGTTTGATTGCTTTTATACAAATAAATGTTACATTGGAACAAACAAATAAGACAATGAATCAAAAAAGAAAACGATGAAAACTAAACCACAAACATTTTACAAAACTTTGTACAATCTAAACTATTTAAAATTTTCACCTATTTACAACTTTTTTTCCCCTCTTGTTAACAACTATTTACAACTTTATCAGAGCTAAACTACAAGTTATGGACATCATGTCAGTAATTGAAGCAGTCTCGTGCTGCCTGGAAACAAAAGTGCAAATCACATGCACGGCAGATCACAGCGTTTTTTTTTGTGGTTTTTTTTGCACACTCTGCAACTTCTTCTGCAATCTGTGTTGAATTCAGATGCGATGTAGTTTGGCCTGTGGCATGCATGGCCTGGGTGTCTTCCTGTGATTTGAGGAGCTGGGGCAGGAGGTGCAGAAGGACCAGGCTCATTTCGGGGCATCCAGTCAGCAAGTTCCAGAACCAAAGATTCCTGGACTTCTCTCTGCATTTTTGCTTTTTGGTTCTGTAATGCAGCCAATCTGCTGGTGGAGAATGAATACGTTCACTGATTCATAGCTCAGCCCCTTGCTTTCTTGGCTTGGTGGTACAGGAGATTTTCCTTCATAAATGAAAAAATCCCATGTATAAAAATTGGCTGAGTCCGCTAAAATAAATAGCTTGTACACCCATTTTGTCAGCTTCTCTTTGTGGTACTGTTTTAGGGAAATCCTGGCCTTGGATGCCACCATCCTCTCATCTATGGCAATGTTTTGATGGGGATGAAAAAAAGTCTCGTATGCATCACGCATCTCCTGATACACTGGCTTCAATTTCCCTAGCCGGTCATAAGCAGGTGTTCCTTTTTTTCTCATATTTTTAGCATCCATCTTTGGATCACTCAGATGAAGTGCTGAGGATATGGCTTGAAACTTCCGGCACGAGATAACGGTGGCAGGAAAGCCAAGACTTTACACTCTGGATCCATTCCAATAATCTGTCAGTGCTGGTAACTTTACCAGACCCATGTAAACCAGAACTGACAGATAGGAGTACAGGTCCTTCAGGGACATGTCCTGCCATGGTTTGCGTGTGGTGTCCTGATGCTCAGCTGCATATGCATTTGAGTTCTGTATAATTGTCTGACAAACTGTGTGAGGAAAAAAACAACTGAAACAGCTCCAGAGCACTGTAGGACTCTGTGGAGATAAGCTGAGGGCCAGGAGTCCGTGCTGGTCTGAATGTTGTCTGAGATGGTGGCATGTCTGGTTCATCTGAGGTGTGCCATCTTGCCTCAGTGTTGCCAGGGGAAACAACAGGTTCTGTTGGTCTCCCTCTTCCTCTGGCTTGTCCTCTCTCTCTCCTTCTTCCTCTTCCTCTGGTTTATCCTCTCTCTCTCCCTCTTCCTCTGCTCTGTCCTCTCTCTCTCCCTCTTCCTCTGGCTTGTCCTCTCTCTCTCTCTCTCTCTCCCTCTTCCTCTGGTTTGTCTTCTCTCTCTCTTCCTCTGGTTTAACCTCTCTCTCTCTCCCTCTTCCTCTGGTTTGTCCTCTCTCCATCACTCTTCCTCTGTTCTGTCCTCTCTCTCTCCCTCTGGTTTGTCCTCTCTCCATCACTCTCCCTCTGCTCTGTCCTCTCCCTCTGCCTTCATTTCCAAACCTTATGAAATTATCAGCTGATGTTGATGCAGCAGATGTAGAAGGTTCACATCTTTCATCAGGTAAGTTCACACTATCATCATCTGAATACCTATTGAAACAATATAAAACTGACTAGTATAAAACAACTATATCACATGCAATTCATTATTCATCTACATACACATCTATATTGATAACTGTCATATAATTTTGTGTAATATACTTGTATCCCACTAAAGATAGTACAGATAATAAGCCCACATAGTAAAGATAGTATATTAGTGTGAAAAAAAGTGTGAACTCACCGTTCTTGAGTTGAATCAGACATCTCTTCTGGTAAAAGCGCATCAGGCTCGTCATCGCTGGAGTGATGATTTTGCTCTTCATCGCTCGAATTGCACAGTTCATCAATAACTTCCAAAAGTGTATAACACTTTTTAGGCCTAGGTCGAGCCATCTTGAGATTGTGCAGTTGAGAATGAAAGTGCAGCCAGTATGTGTACTGGCTTTCTGTTGTGCATGTTTACAAAACATTCAGCAGCATTTCCAAACAGACGCTTGATTACTATTAGCAGGTGTTTCCAATTAAATGTAAACATGGTTTCTACTGGTTAACGTTCGTGTCAATATCAGATTTCAAAGAGATCATTGGCCCACTGAGAGGCAGACATCAATTGAGCGTTAGTGACAGCTCTGGCAGCTCTGTTTGGCTACTGAGACTGTCTTGCCTTGCTGTTATTGGACATAATGTTGTGAGGGAGGACTACTAACACGGCAACATATATTAGTTGATGTATCATGTATTGAATGAATAAATTATTATGGGCATTTTGTTCTAAAATCTATTTGGTTTTGCAATAATGTATACAGCATAGGGGTAGGTAGATATTCTCTGTATGTATAATATTATTTTCTGAAAATATTAGGCTAAATACTAGAATCAATGTTTCTTTTAGGAACTTTGAGCATAAAAATCTGGCTCCAATCAGTAATCAGTAAATGTTTACATGACCTCACTCAATTTAACTGATGCCCAAATTCTTCTAGAGCTGCTATGGATCTCCTTCTGAGAGCTCATGAGCTCCATGTAGTCATTGGACCAAGTAGTTTCCCAACTTCAATGCAGAACAGAGCTAAGCTTGTTAAAGACACTTACAAGTGCTCACGTCCTGGCTTCACTTCACGCACATGTCCAGACTGCAACCCACATCCAAGAAAAAGCTCACAACGACGAAGTGAGTCTCCTGATGTGCGTCCGGGGCCTTTTTCTGATACAAGAGACGGGAACAAATTTGACAGCTGTGATGCGGGTGAGAATTCTCCTTTTGTTGCGCATCAGGGAAACTACAAAGGGGGGAGGACGATTCACAGAGGCAATCCTCCCTCCAGCAAATGAATTCGCCTCAATTGACTTACTGCGCTGTTCCTGCACAACCCGTCCTTTGTCAAGTGGAGGATCCCACATCCTCTTCCCATTGGAGCACCCCATTTACTGGTAACTGTCTGGGGTCTAAGGTGTTTTTGGGGTCCTTGAGATGTTTTGACATGCCCTGACATTTGTGCTTTTTTCAATTGCTTATAAACATATTAATGGCACAGGTGAAATTACACTCTATTTAGCACAAATATGGCTACCATAATATGTGAGCAACATGTATGTACATGTTTGTATTTTTGAGAGAATATTGTTTATGCATGGTTATTAAAAAAAAAAATAAGGCCACAAAACATATACTAAATATCTGTCCACAAGACTTTTGACTAATGGATGTTGTCGCCAAGAGTTTTTTCTTCAAAATGATCTGAAAATCATCCTGCCTAATCATTCACATAAAACAATAGATTGTTTTAAATTGTGAAAAAAAAATTTTTGTTTGGAAAGGTAATATGCGGAATTAGGTAGTTCTCACCTGAGAAGACCCTGCATAATAATGAGCCTTTCATTCAGGTGTGTCACATCAGAAAGAATGCAAGGACAATATATATATCTGTAGGGTCTGGACCAATCAGACCCACACTAATTATTCATTTTCATTATATTTACTGAATATAAAGGTCTATGAAACTCCTGCAAAACTAACATCACAAATGAAGTTACTATGTCGGCTGGGTGTCCTGTTACAGAGCACTTTAAGACTGATAACAGCCTTTTATGACCTGAAAGGAATGTGGCCACATGCGATACATGCGCAAGAGAGAGAGAGACAATGGAAAGACAGAAACAATCTTTAATACAAACTTTGCTGCATTAGTCATAAATTAACTGATCTATGAATGAACATGCATCCCAGAAACTGTGTGAATGATTTATCGTCTTGTGTACTATTATGTATAACACTATGGTATGTTTGATTGGTATGTATGTGGTTTACAACCAACCAACGGTCAAGGTAACCTCACCTATCATCATCTCCTACCTAATTAATCCTCACCTAATGACTCACACTTTGATGTACATCACCTTCCTTTAGAATGCAGTGTGGATTTGTTATATCTATCTGAGCATTACTGAACAGAAAAATGTTGAGGCAGAGGTATAATCACTGTTAGGACAGAGACTCATAAATCTTGCCAACAGATGAAACTCCCACCAGAAAGTCAACTCCTCTCATTGGTAAAGCAAAATGAGAGAGGTGGGATCTTCTCGGGCTGTATTTAGAGACAGTCCACCGTGACCTCGCCCTCTTGCTTTTTTCCATCCGACCACAACACTGTTCCTGAGGATACAAAGGGGGAATCCCTTCCCTGGGGGCCCTAGGCCTAGCAGGACGTGAGCACCATCGGCCATGCTTTCATGCTCCCAAAAGGGAGTCAGACTGTCTTTTCTTCAATCCAGAAACTGCAACCTTACCAACTGAAAAGGAGAACCTCAGGAGTGTTGGCACAAGACTTCTCCTAAGGCAGAAGAAGTCCATCGCAACTCACACCCTTCTCCTAAGGCAGAAGAAGTCCATCGCAACTCACACCCTTTACTCTGCGTGTCCTCCCCGGACCAGGGCTGGCAGGCCACAGTCTGCACTCCAGCCATGAGAACAGAGTCAAACCAACCATGCAAGTTTATCATATCTTCTTCATCCAACAAAGAAGAAAATGATTGAGACTTCAACATTTGACTCTCGCAGAATCATCAACAACTTCAATTTTCAACAACTTTGATAATAGTGTACGCTACCCAGGCATGCAAGTATACTTTTGATTTGATGCTTTGAAAATTAAATGCTGATGTTTCTTCTCATAGTTACATGGAACTGCTCAATAGTTCCGTTTCCGTCCTATCACTCACCTATTTATTTTATTTATGTGTGTACATTGTTTAGTTTATGTGTATTTATGATTTAGTTAATAAAACGTACATAATATGTATTTGGTTCTGATTTGCTGATTTGTTCTGAGTACCTTTACGATTTTGATTTAGCTACATGCTCAAAGCGCTGTACAATTACAAGCTAAGAAATAATTATTCTTCTGTGTCCAGGGAAGGTACCTTTTTCTTAGAATAAATGAATAATCAAAGAGTTAGTTGGACGAACTGATTCATTGATTGTAATATTAATTCAGCCACATCAAGTTAATACAATTAACTGACCCAAATATTCATAATTAATAATAACAAGTTATTATTGATTATTAATATTCCAAAGAGCTGATTCGTTACATAAATAAATAAATATATATACACTCACCGGCCACTGTATTAGGTACCCCATGCTAGTAACGGGTTGGACCCCCTTTTGCCTTCAGAACTGCCTCAATTCTTCGTGGCATAGATTCAACAAGGTGCTGGAAGCATTTCTCAGGGAGTTTGTTCCATATTGACATGATGGCATCACACAGTTGCCGCAGATTTGTCGGCTGCACATCCATGATGTGAATCTCCCGTTCCACCACATCCCAAAGATGCTCTATTGGATTGAGATCTGGTGACTGTGGAGGCCATTTGAGTACAGCGAACTCATTGTCATGTTCAAGAAACCAGTCTGAGATGATTCCAGCTTTATGACATGGCGCATTATCCTGCTGAAAGTAGCCATCAGAAGTTGGGTACATTGTGGTCATAAAGGGATGGACATGGTCAGCAACAATACTCAGGTAGGCTGTGGCGTTGCAACGATGCTCAATTGGTACCAAGGGGCCCAAAGAGTGCCAAGAAAATATTCCCCACACCATGACACCACCACCACCAGCCTGAACCGTTGATACAAGGCAGGATGGATCCATGCTTTCATGTTGTAGACGCCAAATTCTGACCCTACCATCCGAATGTCGCAGCAGAAATCGAGACTCATCAGACCAGGCAACGTTTTTCCAATCTTCTATTGTCCAATTTCGATGAGCTTGTGCAAATTGTAGCCTCAGTTTCATGTTCTTAGCTGAAAGGAGTGGCACCTGGTGTGGTCTTCTGCTGCTGTAGCCCATCTGCCTCAAAGTTCGACGTACTGTGCGTTCAGAGATGCTCTTCTGCCCACCTTGGTTGTAACGGGTGGTTATTTGAATCACTGTTGCCCTTCTATCAGCTCGAACCAGTCTGGCCATTCTCCTCTGACCTCTGGCATCAACAAGGCATTTCCGCCCACAGAACTGCCGCTCACTGGATGTTTTTTCTTTTTCGGACCATTCTCTGTAAACCCTAGAGATGGTTGTGCGTGAAAATCCCAGTAGATTAGCAGTTTCTGAAATACTCAGACCAGCCCTTCTGGCACCAACAATCATGCCACGTTCAAAGTCACTCAAATCACCTTTCTTCCCCATACTGATGCTCGGTTTGAACTGCAGGAGATTGTCTTGACCATGTCTACATGCCTAAATGCACTGAGTTGCCGCCATGTGATTGGCTGCTTAGAAATTAAGTGTTAATGAGCAGTTGGACAGGTGTACCTAATAAAGTGGCCGGTGAGTGTATATATACAATCAAAATATAAATGAAAGTCAAAAACACATTTTTAGTCATACCTAGAAACAAATCCTGGTCAAATAGGCTATATGGGCCATTTTACAGAATTGGTTCAAAGTTAGAGTTGGAAACATCTTGAAAAGAAAAGTATTTTTCCATAAATGTCTTATAAAGTATTATTTTTTTTAAAGTAGGCCAATACATTTTATCATACCTATGTCAAAGTTAAAGGAACACTCCGACTTTTTGGGACTTTAGCCTATTCATCTTATCCCCCAGAGTTAGATAAGTCCATACATACCTTTTTCATCTCCGTGCGTGCTATAAGTCAGTTTGACGCACCCACCGCTAGCCTAGCTTAGCACAAAGACTGGATATAAATGGTTACAGCTAGCATACTAATCCAAAAAAGTGACAAAATAATGCAAACATTTTCCTATTTACATGTTGTGATTTGTATAGTCAATAAGTGTACAAAAAACAAAGTCATATGAGACACAGACATATTTTAAACGTATAAATACTGGGAACTATATTCTCTGAAGGCGAAGCACTGCTACTTGGGCGGAGTGATAACCGCAGCACCTGAGACGCGCCGTGGTGAGGAGCAGAGAGTTCGTTCAGAGTTTGCGTAACCGAGTCAGCAGTTTATAAATAGTAGAAGCGTACTTTACAATCATGGGTTTTCGCTGTATTGTAAAGAGCTGCGACAATAAACAGGGGAGACCATGATGTTTCACAGAATTCCAACTAAAAATGCTGAACGGATGAAGAAATGGCTACTTGCTCTGGATATTGATCCAAACACACCTAAAGAAATTATCAAGGGACATCATGTTTGCTCGTTACATTTCACGGAGGACGACTATTTCGAAAAAATGGAATTTGCCACAAGGACCATGAAACGTGTGCTGAAGGATACGTAAAAAAAAAAAAAAAAAAAAAAAAAAACTGTCCCTACCCCCTCCGATTCATTAGAAAGTTGAAGGCTACTAGTTTACCTCTGCTGGGACGACAGAGCGCGTTCGAGGCAACAATACTAACATTAGCAGCTACAGGGGATACATGGAGCCTGTAAACAACTGCAATAGTAGTTACCACCCTATTCATATAATAGTGTCACTAACGTTACATTAGATCTAAGTTAGCTAATGGCACTGTTACAGTAACGTTAGGCTAAACATCCGCTTACCGGAGCCGCTCCACTTTGTCCTCTATGTGATATTGATGGGATGGACGTAAGTTATCCTTCAGCACACGTTTCATGGTCCTTGTGGCAAATTCCATTTTTTCGAAATAGTCGTCCTCCGTGAAATGTTACGAGCAAATATGATGTCCCTTGATAATTTCTTTAGGTGTGTTTGGATCAATATCCAGAGCAAGTAGCCATTTCTTCATCCGTTCAGCATTTTTAGTTGGAATTCTGTGAAACATCATGGTCTCCCCTGTTTATTGTCGCAGCTCTTTACAATACAGCGAAAACCCATGATTGTAAAGTACGCTTTTACTATGTATAAACTGCTGACTCGGTTACGCAAACTCTGAACGAACTCTCTGCTCCTCACCACGGCGCGTCTCAGGTGCTGCGGTTATCACTCCGCCCAAGTAGCAGTGCTTCGCCTTCAGAGAATATAGTTCCCAGTATTTATACGTTTAAAATATGTCTGTCTCATATGACTTTGTTTTTTGTACACTCTGTGACTATACAAATCACAACATGTAAATAGGAAAATGTTTGCATTATTTTGTCACTTTTTTGGATTAGTATGCTAGCTGTAACCATTTATATCCAGTCTTTGTGCTAAGCTAGGCTAGCGGTGGGTGCGTCAAACTGACTTATAGCACGCACGGAGATGAAAAAGGTATGTATGGACTTATCTAACTCTGGGGGATAAGATGAATAGGCTAAAGTCCCAAAAAGTCGGAGTGTTCCTTTAAGGATTCATTATTTTGATATAGCTTGCATTGGAACAAACACTATAACAGTTGATTAGTTTATTTGTGACAAAACATAATATATATTTAACATATGAGCAGAAACTGTTGAACAAACAAAATCCTATTTGATGTCTAGTAAAAACTTTGTAATCTATCCAAAACTAGTCAACGAAATGTTGTCATTACAGACACTATTCTATATCGTGATTAGAACAAATCTCAGTAGGCTATATAGTTTGGATGTGTTCATGTAAAAATAACGTTTACTAATGTAGGAGCGAGAGTGAATTAATGGCACAGATGCGATGGACAGCTGTAGTAACATCGCGTCTGTGCCATTCATTCATTCACACACAGACACGCAATTCATATTTAAACAGTCTTTGTGCAGTTTCCAGACACTATTCAACGCGATTAGAACAAAGCATTTCAGAATAAATAATTTACTTCATCAGCTGAATCCATGCTCCTCGAAATGGATCTACCAGCACTTCTGAGGTAACTTTTCCAGGATTATTACGATAGTATTATTCCTCACAGCGCAGCAGGATGAGGTAAAGTACAAGATTCTTATTGAACTGGATGTTTTATCCAGCTGATGTGGGCGTTGTCATGGCTTGCCTCAACATTTGCGTTTGAATAGCGCACGCTCTCTGTGGGCGTGTCACATTAACGCGTAATTAGGTATAATGAGCTGGGGAAAAAATACTGATATCACTCTCTTTTCATACAGATTACATAAGCTGAAAATATTTTTTTATTTTTATAAATTACTTCCTGTAAAAGAAGAGAATGCAAGCTTCATAAAGACATATGTCTCGTGCCTGTGTGACAAGTATTTGCAGAGTTACAGTTAATTTACGGATGCGTTTCAGAATGGATTTCACTGGCAGAGAGAACGCAGAACTCGCATCATGTTTGTTTTTCTTTATTGGCCAAAAACACTTTGTTTTTATTGTGAGTATCCACAAAAAAATAGACACTTAACAGAATCTAATGATGTACAACACTTATATGTAAGATCAAAATCAACCAAGTATTTTGAGTCTCTTTTGCACTGATAAGAAAAAAAGCGAGACAATCGCGCCGGTGCGATAGCAGACCCCAGAGGGTTAAAGTTAACCTACATGGCCAGGTGCTGGATGCTACAATGGACACTGGCGCATCACTTTCTGCAGAGCAGGCAGACATTATTCAGAATCATGTCAGGTGGAAGAGTAGAGTTCAGCCATGGACTTCTCCCCCTATACAACTGGCAGATGGTGGAGCATGCCAGCCAGTGGGGCTTACATGGTTGGCTTTTGGCTTCATGGGTGAGCAGTTTTATCATCATCTGTTTGCTATTGTGCCACGCCTTCCCTCAACGTTGGTCTTAGGGATGGACTTCATGTTGTCCCATCTAGAACTGTTGTAATGGGCGATAATCCTTTATTCATGGAGAATTTGTATAGCGGGGCAGAGCATGAGTCGGATGACAGTTTAATGTTCATGGAAGTCCCTGCGTCAGTACTTTATGATAAAATTGAGGAAGCGCCTGTAAATTTTAAACCACCTGTATACGTGAAGCAAGTGAGACAATTCCAAGGCTTGACGGGTTACTACAGCAGATTTATGCAAGACTACGCCCGCCTTGCCAAACCGCTCTTCAACCTCACAAAAGCAGACGTACCTTTCGTCTGGGACAGTGCTTGTCAGGATGCTATGGACACTCTAAAAGGGTGTCACAGTGTCTGGTTTGTGTTTCCCCGAGTTAACACTAGAGGTCCTCAGTTTCACGGTGTCTATTCAATTTCAAATTGTAGTGTAATTTCAAATTCACGGTGTCACTACAATTTTCACTACAATTCCCATGATCCTGTCTGTCACTGAGTGTTCATTGCCTGTCAGCTGTTTCTCGTCACCCTGTTAGGACTTATAGGTCTTGTATATATTCCGGTCTGGTTCAGTGTTTGTCACGGAGTCCTTGTAATTTGTCCTCACACTTCTGAGGTTTGTTCTGCTAGTTTCTTGTTTTGTTGTTGGACTGATTTATATGGTATTTGACCCTTGCCTGGACTTGATTACCTGTACGGATTACCCAATAAACATACTGCAAATTGGATCTACTGTTTCCCTGTGTGTGCGTTGTGACAAAGGGAAGTTAACTTCAGCACCTGTGTTAAGTTTCCCAGATTTCAATCTACCATTTTTCATCCATGTGGATGCCTGTGACGCGGGCCTGTGAACTGCATTGAAAGAGTTGAAGTTGTACGCTCCAGAGTCGCTCAAAGGTACCTTGCTAAAGTATTATCATGATCATCCTACGGCAGGTCATCTGGGAATTACTAAGACTTTAGCCCGACTGAGAATGAGATTCTTCTGGCCTAAAATGACATCAGAAGTAAAGAAATATGTGACATCCTGTACAGTTTGCCATCTAACGAAACCAAGCCAAAGAAAGCCTTCCGGTCTGATGGTTCCGATTCAGCCTCAGAAACCTTAGGAGTATCTGGGTGTTGATTTTGTTGGCCCTTTACCTCGTACATCCAGAGGAAATGCTCACATCTTGGTGTTTGTTGACTACTTTTCAAAGTGGGTCGAGATAGTTGCTGTGCGAGAAGCCACGGCTCAAGTAGCTCCCGGCAAACTACTGAGTGAAGTTTTCTCCCGTCACGTGGCCCCCACTTACTTGATTTCGGATAGAGGTTCCCCTTTTGTGAGTGAACTGTTTGGACAGATGCTTACTGCCTTGGGAACTGAACATCGACTGAATACTGGATATCACCAGCAGACTAATGCAACAGAGAGGGTGAACCGTACTCTCAAAACAGCCATTAGAGCGTAAGTGGATGAGAAACACACCTCCTGGGACAGATATATCCCACAAATTTCCTTTGCACTAAGGACTGCACCTCATGAAAGCACGGGTAAAACTCCGGCCATGATGTTATATGGGAGAGAGTTGAACACTTCACTGGATCTGGTCACTCAACCAGCCTGGGATGGGATGGAGGAGACTGAAATCCCGTACTCTGAACGCTTGAGGTTATCGCTGAAAGAAGCACATGATTATGCCAAGTTAGATCTGGACGCTGGTCCTGAAAAAAGAAAGCTGCACTATGATAAGAGACACAGATCAGTTTCTTATAACGTTGGTGACCTTGTCAGAGTGAGAACTCACCCTAAGTCAGACGCTTTAGCCAACTTTACCACTTAAACTAGCGCCCTTGTATGCTGGTCCATACCGTGTCACTAAAGTTTTATCTGACATGAACTATAGACTTCCAAAGTTGAACACTGGTGAGGATGCTGGAGTCTTTCATGTTGTAAATATGCAACCTTTCCACACTTGAAACTTATAAAATGTGACAGTAACATGATGACGTGATAGTAACATGATGAATGTGCCTCAGTGTAAGTGTAACCGGCAGATTAGTCACTGTCGGGGTGAAGTTTGTCCCTCTGCAGTTACTGTAGTCTGCTGACGTCAAGTTTGTCCCTTTGCCGTCAAGTTTGTCCCTTTGCCTTCTTTCAGCGATAACCTCAAGTGTTCAGAGTACGGGATTTCAGTCTCCTCCATCCCATCCCAGGCTGGTTGAGTGACCAGATCCAGTGAAGTGTCCAACTCTCTCCCATATAACATCATGGCCGGAGTTTTACCGGAGTTTTACCGGAGTTTTATAATGTGGGTGTCATTGTTGGGACATGATATGTATTGTAATGAGTGCACTTTGCACATAGGTCCTGAGCAAGGCATCCGTATATAAATCAAGACGTGATACCTAAAAGGTAAATGTTTATTGTGTGAATATAACTGATGTGTTAGGACCAATAGCTGTGAATACATGTTAACTGAGACTGATTGTGTGTCCTGAGTCTCGACGTAATGATTGTGTTAATTGTCAACCTTTTAATAGAAATGCATTTAAGGAATATGCTTTATGTAACAATGGTGATTTATAGGATTTTGGAAGACTGGTGTAAGGGCGGCTTTTCCACTGGGTCATTTGATGCGTCACATTGAGGTAAAAGAAAAATTGTCACGGTTCGCAGGTTCACATGCTCATTCTGTATGTCACTGCTCTGATCTGATTGCCCATGAGTGTCAGCTGTGCTGACGAGCAATCAGATCAGTCGCAGGTGTACCTCATTTGTGAGTCCTATATGTAGTGTTGTGTTTGTCATGTTCAGTGTCAGATCGTTGTTTCCCTGGTCCTGTTGGGTCTCATGTTTGTCTGCAGTCTCGTTCTCAGTTCCTGTCTTCACTGTTCCTGCATCTCTCTGCCAGCCTGTTCGGACTCTGCTTCAGAGGATTATCTGGTTCGTGTCATTCTCACTCTGCTTCAGTGGATTGTCTGGCTCGTGTTGTCTTCACTCTGCTTCAGTGGATTATCTGGCTCGTGTTGTCTTCACTCTGCTTCAGTGGATTATCTGGATCGGGACGGTCTTTCTGGTTTCTGGACCACGCCTCACCCACTGCAGTCGTCAGCGCTGCCAAGGCTCCATCATCTGACTAAGGACTTCTCCAGTCTTCCTGTTTCACGTTTCACTCTGTTCACTAATAAATTACTTTTACTTGCAACTGAATCCTGTGATTGCTACCCTGACATAACGATCTGACCCTTTATGGATCCAGCAAATATGGCCGAATTAAGAGAGATTTTGAGCAAGAACAACGCACGTTTTGATCGACAGGACGAACAGATCACAGCGACCGGTCGTGCTGTTCAGACCTTGGTGGCGCAGATGTCAGAACTCTCCTCCCAGGTACAACAGCTGAGAGTCGAGTCTGCCCAAGGGACCACTGCGTCTAATCCACCACCCGCTGTTCCACCCCCGGCCCAGCCTTCCAACTGTCCGGAGCCTCGTCTACCGCCTCCTGCTGTCTATTCGGGTGAGCCACAACTGTGTCGTGCTTTCCTGACTAAATGCTCACTGTTTTTTGCTCTCCAGCCGTCATCGTTCCCCACCGAAGAGTCCAAAGTAGCCTTTGTAGTCACACTACTCTCACTACGAGCGGCGCTGTGGGGAACCGCTGTATGGGAGCAAGGGCATCAGTGCTTGACATCCTTCCAGTCATTCGGTGCAGAACTCAAGAAGGTGTTTGATCGCGCAGTCTCAGGGAGGGAGGCGGCCAGGTTCTTGGCAGACCTTCGGCAGGATCACAGGTCAGTGGCGGACTATGCCATCGAGTTCCGGACACTGGCCGCGGAGTGCAAGTGGAACAGCGAGGCGCAGTGGGACATCTTTCAAATGGGTTGGCCGACCGCATCCAGGGTGAGATCTACACTCTGGACTTACCTGCATCTCTAGATGGCCTGATCAATTTAGCCATTCGTGTGGACTCAAGACTGCAACGTCGAGATCTGATATTGCAGAGGAGTTCGATTCCAGACGTACAGAACCATCCTGTTACACCTTCCTGTGATGCGGTCGGCCCTACATTCGACCCGGAACCCATGCAGGTGGGCAGAGCTCGGCTCTCCCGGGAGGAGAAGGAGCGGAGGAGAGCCCAGGGGCTGTGTTTATACTGCGGGACCGGGGGTCATTTTGCCATAAAGTGCCCGGTAAAAGCCAAGGCCCGTCAGTAGCGAGGAGGTTACTGACGGGTGGCATTACTTTTGAGGAAACCTCCCGTGAATCGACACTCCTCCCGGTCAGACTACAGTGGGCCACCTCTCATCACATCTGTGACGCGCTTGTGGACTCTGGAGCGGAGGGGAGCTTCATGGACCGAGATCTGGCGCAGCGCCTGGGTATTCCCATCATTCCCATCACTCGTCCCATATCTGTTAACGCTTTAAGTGGTCAACTCCTGTCACCTGTCACGCACTCTACCGGACCGGTGAGTTTGATTACTTCTGGCAACCATGTTGAGGAGATCCATTTTCTCCTCATTTCCCCTCACATTAACTGGCGGCAGAGCTCTATCATGTCCTGGAGTGAGAATTGTCATGCGTCTTGTTTGGTGTCTGCGTGTTCTTCGGTGTCTTGTTCTGTGTTAAGGGAGGAGCGGGTGGACCTGTCTAACGTGCCCGAGGAGTATCTCGACCTGAAGGAGGTGTTCAGTAAGTCTCGGGCTGCTTCTCTTCCTCCTCATCGTCCCTATGACTGTGCGATAGACTTATTGCCAGGTAGGTCTCCGCCTAAGGGCAGATTATACTCTCTTTCCGTTCCCGAGAGGGAGGCCATGGAGAAATATATTTCTGATTCTCTGGCAGCCAAGTTCATCCGCCCTTCCTCTTCTCCCGCAGGGGCGGGATTCTTCTTTGTGGGTAAGAAGGACGGTTCATTGCGTCCTTGTATTGACTATCGAGGGCTGAACGACATCACGGTAAAGAATACTTATCCTTTGCCATTGATGTCTTCAGCCTTTGAGAGACTGCAGGGCGCCTCCTTATTCACAAAGTTGGATCTTCGTAACGCCTATCATTTGGTCCGCATTAGGAAGGGGGATGAGTGGAAAACCGCTTTTAACACCCCTAGGGGGCACTTTGAATGCTTGGTTATGCCGTTCGGGCTTTCCAACTCCCCCGCGGTTTTCCAGGCACTCGTCAACGACGTGTTAAGAGACATGGTCGATCAGTTCATATATGTTTACCTGGATGACATATTGATTTTTTCTTCGTCTCTCCAGGAACACGTTCAACATGTCAGACGAGTGCTTCAGAGGCTGTTGGAGAATGGGCTTTATGTCAAGGCGGAGAAATGCGTTTTTAATGCACAGTCTGTTCCCTTTCTAGGATACATCGTGTCGTCTGAGGGGATGCATATGGATCCCGACAAGATTCAGGCAGTGGTAGATTGGCCAACCCCAGACTCCCGCAAGGCCCTGCAGAGGTTTCTGGGCTTTGCCAATTTTTAACGACGTTTTATTCGCAACTATAGCCAACTAGCCGCGCCTCTGACCGCCTTGACCTCCACCATGACGACGTTCAGGTGGTCTAGTGCAGCCGAGTCTGCATTTTCTAAACTTAAGGACTGCTTTGTTTCAGCCCCCATTCTGGTTGCCCCTGATTCTTCTCGTCAGTTTGTGGTGGAGGACGACGCATCAGAGGTGGGGGTAGGCGCGGTTCTCTCCCAACGCTCTCCCGCAGACGACAAGGTTCATCCGTGCGCGTATTTTTCTCATCGCTTGTCTCCTGCCGAACATAACTACGACATTGGTAATAGAGAGTTGTTGGCAGTCAAGTTAGCCTTGGAGGAGTGGCGTCATTGGTTGGAGGGCTCGGGGGTACCCTTTATCGTTTGGACCGATCATAAGAACCTTGAGTACATCAGGTCCGCCAAACGTCTTAACTCTAGGCAGGCTCGGTGGGCACTTTTTTTCGGTCGATTTGATTTTTCCATCTCCTACCGTCCAGGTTCCAAGAACATCAAACCTGACGCGTTGTCCCGCATTTTTGACCAATCTGAACGCCCGGTTTCTCCCGAGTCCATCGTTCCACAGAGTCGTGTGGTGGCAATGCTGACTTGGGAGATCGAGTCGAAGGTCCGCACTGCCTTACATGGGGTAGTGCCTCCGTCCGGATGCCCACCAGGTCGATTGTTTGTGCCAGAACGATTGCGGTCCAACGTTATCCAGTGGGGTCATTGTTCCAAGCTAGCTTGTCATCCGGGAGTCAATCGTACCATCTTTCTCATTAAGCAACGGTTCTTGTGGCAGACCATGGCTCGCGACACTCGTCGTTTTGTATTGACCTGCTCCGTCTGTGCTAGCTGTAAGACCTCCACTCGTCCTCGAATGTCAGTCTTTCCTCTGGGTTCCATCCCCAGAGCAACGGACAGACGGAGAGGGCCAACCAAGATTTAGAACGGGGGTTGCGATGTTTAGCTTCACAGAATCCGTCCTCTTGGAGTCAGCACATCTCATGGGTTGAGTATGCACATAACTCATTACCAGTGTCGTCCACGGGTCTGTCTCCGTTTGAGTGTAGTTTAGGGTACCAGCCACCAATCTTTCCTAGTCTGGAATCCGAAGTCGCGGTTCCCTCCGCTCACGAATTCGTCCAGAGGTGCAGACACAGCTGGAGAACGGCCAGGGAGACTCTTCTCCGGGTGGGTTTGCGCACCAAGGCCCAGGCCGATCGCCACAGGTCGAAGCCTCCCGTCTACGTCGCTGGTCAAAAAGTGTGGCTTTCATCTACTGATATTCCTCTCCGCTCCGCTTGTAGAAAGATTGCTCCTAGATTTATTGGCCCGTTTACCATCACCAAGATCCTTAGTCCGGTGACGGTCCGCCTCAAATTTCCTCCGGCGTACCGGAGAATTCATCCCGTTTTTCATGTTTCAAAGATCAAGCCCTTTTTTCGTTCTCCTTGTAATCCGCCAGTCCCGGCTCCCCCACCGCCGCGAATCGTAGATGGGGAGCCAGTTTATTCGGTTAACCGTATTCTGGACGCTAGGCGGAGGGGACGCGGGTTCCAGTACTTGGTGGACTGGGAGGGTTACGGTCCGGAGGAGAGGAGTTGGGTTCCTGCTCGAGACATATTGGATCATTCCCTTATCGATGCTTACAATCGCCAGGTAGGTCCCCATGGGAGCGTCAGGTGACGCTCCTAGGGGGTGGGGTAATGTCACGGTTCGCAGGTTCACTTGCTCATTCTGTATGTCACTGCTCTGATCTGATTGCCCATGAGTGTCAGCTGTACTGACGAGCAATCAGATCAGTCGCAGGTGTACCTCATTTGTGAGTCCTATATGTAGTGTTGTGTTTGTCATGTTCAGTGTCAGATCGTTGTTTCCCTGGTCCTGTTGGGTCTCATGTTTGTCTGCAGTCTCGTTCTCAGTTCCTGTCTTCACTGTTCCTGCATCTCTCTGCCAGCCTGTTCGGACTCTGCTTCAGAGGATTATCTGGTTCGTGTCATTCTCACTCTGCTTCAGTGGATTGTCTGGCTTGTGTTGTCTTCACTCTGCTTCAGTGGATTATCTGGCTCGTGTTGTCTTCACTCTGCTTCAGTGGATTATCTGGATCGTGTCGGTCTTTCTGGTTTCTGGACCACGCCTCACCCACTGCAGTCGTCAGCGCTGCCAAGGCTCCATCATCTGACTAAGGACTTCTCCAGTCTTCCTGTTTCACGTTTCACTCTGTTCACTAATACATTACTTTTACTTGCAACTGGATCCTGTGATTGCTACCCTGACAAAAATAGAATGTTTTGTTATCCTACGTGACCATCTATGCATGGGTATATCAAGCACTAATTTTAATGCTGTTGTGTTTTTATGCAGACTGTTCCTGCTGCTTTGCCTTGCCTAAATTACGTGTATTAATAGTTTTGTCTTTATATTTTTTCTTTCTTTGTTTTGTTTGTTGGGTTGCACAGCGGTGGCCTCCACCTGTTGTTCCGTCTGATCGAGGCGGTATTGGCTGTTCCAGTATTTTAGGATCTGGTCCAACTGAAATTATTCTACTGGCGATAATAACTTTTCTGTCCCTGTCTCCTCCCGCCAGAGTACCAGGGTGGCTGTTCACGGAGGCACTGTGTATTGTATTGGTAAACTGCACTTCACCATATTGATTGAATCACTATTTGCTGTGGTGGTGCCTATGTTTGTATGTGTGTAGTTGACTTTAGGCACCAGAGTTCAGCTCGCACACACATTCATACGAGTTGCAGCAAGAAAGAGAGTGAGGAAAGAATGAGTTTTAAGAGTGAAATGGTGAAATTCCAAGTTTCTATAAGCACTTAAAAGACATGACCTGAACGAACCATCAATCATTAATTTAACCCTTCTATCGTTTCTTAGGCAGGTTATTCAATTTTATATTAATGCACCAGTTAATTTAAGAGTCTGAAGGCTACTTGCTTGTCTTCAGTTTACTTTGGTGATCCCTTTTGTCATCGTAAAAGGGGGTTCCCGGGTCCGTTTCTTGGCTGGCAGTCTCCTGTGCCTGGATAGATCTTGGGCAGCAAATCACGTGGTGTGTTGGCGGATGGATGAAAGTCTTTGAAGTTGGAAGCGCTTTGCAGTCAAAACGTTAAAACGAAACTTTGCAGCAAAACTTAACTTAGAAACAAGACTTTTAATGGAAAAGAAAAGAAAACTAATGAAAAGAAAGGAAAGTGAGACTAGTAGTTAGATGGCTTGAATGAAGCTGTTTAAACCCTGATCTTGATTTGGGTCCTTTTTGGTCTGCTCGTCTACATGGTTACTCGTTGGTAAAACGTAACTCTGTCATGGTTCTCCCCAGAGCATAACTTTAGCATAACTATTCTAACTCTTACTCTAAACTAAAGCTAGGCTTTGTTCGGGTCTAAGATTTTAAATTCAAATGTTTGTCCAGCCTCTTGGATGAATTTGGACCAATAAAATACTATAAGGTTATTTGAGAGGGGGTATTTTCCCCACCTCTCATCGTAAATCATGCGTTATCTGTGATCCCTTTATGCCGAGTTCAGACTGCACGATTTTCAAAGTAGTCGGGTCACTGTTCTTTTCACACTGCATGATTATCTTGGCCAGCATTCAGTCATTGCTGTGTTCACACTGAACGGTGGATCGGCGACAGGAGGTTTCACTCTGCATGACTTTACAAGTGGAAGAATCGCCGACAACTGTTTGGCACGCAAACTACGTTTCACAACCAATCACACGCGAAAAGTGATAAGAAAATAATGCAAGAGCACGCGTGCGTGAGACCGGAGTTCTCACGCGAGACTCAAATTGTTATTAAAAATTATAGCCTGCAAGAAGCTTGCGATCCCAATCTGTGAGCTGATTTGCAGCGAAAAGGAGAGAAAAAAATAAGATTATGCAGGAGGAAATGGTTGGGGAGACGAGATCAACTTGTTGAGCTCTGAGCAAGGATTCTGTGTTCTACAAAGAGAGTTGGGGGTAAAGAAATAATTTTGCAATGTGCTGCTGGTCAAGCAATATGTAGGCTACTTTGTTTCTGTTTGATATACTTGTAAATATATATATTAAAATACTGATATTCTGGTCTATAACTCCTCCCCGAACTCCCTGCTGCTCTGTATCTTGCTCTCTCATTGGCTGTCGGTCATCGGCGATGTAGTTTTCAGTCGGAACACTTTTCACACAGCAGGATTTTGAATCGCCGACAGGTCCAGATATTTAGCATGCCAAATATCTCACAGGCGTCGGCGATTCGTCTGTGATTCTCTCAGATCGCGTCTTTGCTCATTCACACTGCATGATTGTCACTCGCGTGAACGAGCACCGATTTGCCTGTGATTTCGGGCATTTGTTGGCGATTTCTCAAAACCTGTCGGCGACCCAAAATCGGGGCTAAAATCGTGCAGTCTGAACTCGGCATTACTCTGCAGCTCGAGCAGAGAATTCACTTTAGCCATAATTTCTATTTTAAGAACACAAAACATTTTACACAGATTTCATTCAAGCCATCTTTTAAATTAAGAACATATGATCGTTTTGATAGTTATAACAATTACATGACTTAGATGTGATCTTAAGCAGAATAGACATACAGAAGTTGTAGACACAGTATGGGATTATGTACGATGTTTGGCTGTAAGTCTGTCAATAATTGTTTTGGGATGAATTTATGCATTTTATATATATATATATATGATGCTTGCAGGGCCGTAAAAATTCTTACTGGGGGTTTTCGTAGGCTAGAGTAGACTGGTTGGAGCCGGGATCTGAATTCTGTTTGAATGTTGATGTGAGGTCTGGAGTGTTGAATTCTGTTTGAATGAATCACATGGAAGATTCCTTTGTGTTTGGTTCACCCTCAAATTTGCATCTGAAACCCCCTTTGATGCAGCTGATGTCAGCAAACAACTCAGTTGAATGGGGACATATCTCAAGAGACATACACTGCTCTACCCGATGAGAACTTTGATTTTGATTGTGACAACTTCACTGACACTGTTGATGACATTGACATTTGTGAGTCTACAGGTAGTACATACCTCCCTGACTTTGACTTTGCCCCAGAGAGTCCTCGTTACAATCTCAGACCTAGGTTAGCCCCTAGAACTACTTCAGGTTGGTCAGACAGTGGATGGACTTTAAGAAATATTGTTTTTGATGGTTTGAAATGTATCTTATGAAATGTTGGTACATTGAGGAAAAATAAATATGTACATTTGAAGGTGGTTCCTAAGTTCAGGTTATGTTCAAAAGAAAAAGAACAATTGTATTTTGCACATATGGTATATTTTCACAGGTTTTTTTGCTTTCTATGAGAATGCTTTTGAAGTGTATACTGTGTAATGTGTAGCTCATTATGTGCTTATGTGTGTGAAACGTGGTATGGTTTGAGATTACCCAGGTTTATAAGTTTCTGTGTATGGGACTGGATATGTATGTCGTCCTTATGTTGTGTATGGCTGGGGACAGCCTTTTCTTGACGGGGGGAATCTGTAACGATCGTTACTGTGTATTCATGGTTATCTCATTATAGTACAGTGTGCCCTTTAAGAGAGATGGTTACATACTATGCGTGATGACATATGGTGGAGGTGAGAAGAGATGAGACCACTGTAGAGGGTAGATGTGCTCTACCTTTTTCCGTTATATTTTATTTGTTAACTAAGTTTGTGACGGTAAGAAAGAGCATTTCCTCATCATTAAATGTGCGATACAGCTTTTCTGCCTTCAAGCTCTTTCTTCCCTCAAAATAATTTTGACATTATTTATGTTGCAAGCACCTGCATCAACAAAATGTTGATGGAATCTCTGAAAAACAAAACAACAACAACAAAAAATTAAAAGCAGTGACCTCTCGGGATATTTGGTCATGTGATCCGTTCTGTTCGCGCACATCTGAATCTGCTCTTGCCTAATTAACGCCTTGACTACCGGTTGTCATCCATTTAGCAAAATACCACCAGCAAAGAAAAAAGAAAATAAAGAAAAAAAAACGTCAGTAAAAACAATTTCACATTTGCCAAATATTATTTCAAGGACAAGACCGTGGAAGTGGGTAAAATTGACTGGATGAGTACCGAAGACCAGCGTGTTCAAATTATTTCACAGTGTCCCAGACTCGAGGATGAAGATGGGTGGATGAGTGTAAAGTGGGACAAAGGCAGAAAAAAGAAAAATTGTCCAGCCTTTTTCCTGCAAATGTTTTAATGTTTGGTGGCAAGTAGCTATAGCCAAACTTTAACTTTTGAAATAAGGTTTGCATCACTAATCTTGACGGACTAGACATAAAAAATATATATATAATAAATAACAGGCTGTCTTTTAGGAACAGCTGAGGACCCAGTTTTTCACAATGTACACAAAACTTTTTTACAGACAACTATAGTGACCTTTGCCAGAAGAGGGAGAAATTCATAAAGGGTGAAGACATCTGGAAACAAACACTCAGGAGGAAGACAAAAGCCAAAAGGTTGGTTGATGGAGGCCATACGAACGGCCAAAAAAACAGGTAATTACATGGATAAAAACAGTATGGAGATAATGTGGAGATTCAATGCAATATCTGTATGTGAATCTAAGACTAATAAAAATGTATATTATAATAATGAAGCAATATATTACTCTCCTTTGATTGTAACACAAACATGCATTTCTGTAAAGCTGCTTTGGAATTATATGTATTGTGAAAAGCGCTATACAAATAAATGTGAATTGAATCCCTGGTATTGAAAAACTTTATCAGGAGCTGATGGCAAAGCAAACTTCTTTACATGTAAATTGTTTTAACATTTGCACATTTTATTTAAATGTTTAAGGGTTAAATTAAGTCATTCTGAGTTGAAAGTAATAACTTTATTGCTGCAGAACAGAATGCAGACTATTATTAATTATATGAATTAAAATAATAATAATATTCTGCCCTTTTGAAGACAAGATCACACACACATATACAGTGAAGAAAATAAGTATTTGAACACCCTGCTATTTTGCAAGTTCTCCCACTTAGAAATCATGGAGGGGTCTGAAATTGTCATCGTAGGTGCATGTCCACTGTGAGAGACATAATCAAAAAAAAAATCCAGAAATCACAATGTATGATTTTTTAACTATTTATTTGTAAGATACAGCTGCAAATAAGTATTTGAACACCTGAGAAAATCAATGTTAATATTTGGTACAGTAGCCTTTGTTTGCAATTACAGAGGTCAAACGTTTCCTGTAGTTTTTCACCAGGTTTGCACACACTGCAGGAGGGATTTTGGCCCACTCCTCCACACAGATCTTCTCTAGATCAGTCAGGTTTCTGGGCTGTCGCTGAGAAACACGGAGTTTGAGCTCCCTCCAAAGATTCTCTATTGGGTTTACATTTACATTTACATTTAGTCATTTAGCAGACGCTTTTATCCAAAGCGACTTACAACTGAGGACTAAACCAAGCGAGTCATCGTGAAGAGGCAGAAACAACGCAAGAAGTGCTCAAAATACAAAGTTCAGACATAGCTCAGAGTAGCATGAGCCAGGCAAGCGAGGATTTAAAGGAAAAGGGAAGGATTTTTTTTTATTTTTTATTTTTTATTTTTATTTTTTTATGTTAAGTTATGTTAAGTGCTCCCGGAAGAGATGAGTTTTCAGTTGTCTTTTGAATGCTGTCAAGGATTCTGCATTCCGGATGAGGGTGGGGAGATCATTCCACCAGCATGGAACCGTGAATGAGAATGTTCTGGAGAGTGATTTTGTGCCCCGCTGTGGCGGTACCACAAGCCGCCGCTCATTGACCGATCGTAGGCTTCTGGTAGGGATGTAGACTTGAAGTAGTGAGTGGAAGTAGGAGGGAGCTGAACCAGTGGTCAATCTGTAAGCAAGCGTCAACACCTTGAACTTGATGCGAGCAGCGAGTGGTAGCCAGTGCAGAGAGATGAACAGATGAGTGACGTGGGCCCTTTTGGGCTCGTTGAAGACAAGACGGGCTGCAGCATTCTGGATCATTTGTAGAGGTTTAGTTGCACATGATGGAAGTCCAGCCAGAAGAGCATTGCAGTAATCAAGCCTAGAAATGACCAGGGCCTGGACGAGAAGTTGTGTTGCATGCTCAGTTAGGAAAGGCCTGATCTTCCTGATGTTGTGCATAGCAAACCTGCATGATCGAGCTGTCTTTGTAATGTGGTCTGTGAAGGTCAGCTGGTCATCAAAGATTACTCCAAGATTTCTGACCGATCTTGATGGGGTGATTGAGGAAGAATCTAGCTGGATAGTGAGGTCGTGCTGTAGAGACGGATTGGCAGGGAGGATGAGAAGCTCAGTCTTTGCCAGGTTGAGCTGCAGGTGATGTTCCTTCATCCATGCCGAGATGTCCGCCAGACAGCTTGAGATCCGTGCAGCTACTGTGGGATCATCTGGTTGAAATGAGAGGTAGAGCTGGGTGTCATCAGCATAGCAATGATAAGAGAAACCATGTGCCTGTATGATGGGCCCCAGTGATGTGGTGTAAATGGAGAAGAGGAGCGGTCCAAGAACTGAACCCTGAGGAACTCCTGTGGTCAGTTGATGTGCTTTGGATACCTCGCCTCTCCATGTGACCCTGAAGGACCTACCTGTGAGATAGGACTCGAACCAGTTGAGGGAGGTTCCAGTGATGCCCAGTGATGAGAGGGCGGACAAGAGGATCTGATGATTCACAGTGTCGAAGGCCGCAGACAGGTCCAGGAGAATGAGAACTGATGATTTGGAAGCAGCTTTTGCGATCCGCAGGGCTTCCGTGACCGACAGCAATGCAGTCTCGGTTGAATGCCCTTTCTTGAAGCCAGATTGGTTGACATCCAGCTGGTTGTTCAGAGACAGGAAGGATGATACTTGGTTAAAAGCAACTCGTTCAAGTGTTTTCGCAATGAATGGTAGGAGAGAGACAGGTCTGTAATTCTCTAGAAGTGATGTGTTTAACGTTGGTTTTTTAAGCAGAGGAGTTACCCGAGCCTGCTTAAATGCTGTAGGGAAAATGCCAGTGTGGAGGGATGAGTTGATAATGTGAGTGAGAGCTGGTAGAAGTGTGGGAGAGATGGCTTGTAGAAGGTGTGAGGGGATGGGATCTAGAGGGCAGGTGGTAGGATGACTGGAGAGAAGTAGTTTAGATACTTCTTCCTCGGTTAGTGGAGCGAAGGAGGAGAGAAGGATATTGGCTGTGGGAGAGGTTAGTCTGGGTTCCTGTGTGTGTGAATCTGAGAACTGACTGCTGATAGTTGTAGTTTTGTTAGTGAAGAAGTTGGCAAAATCATCAGCAGTTAGCGAGGAGGTGGGTGGTGGTGGAGGTGGACAGAGGAGAGAGTTGAATGTCTTGAACAGTGTTCGTGTGTTAGAGGCACTGTTGATCTTGTTGTGGAAATATGAAGATTTCGCAGCATGAACATCAACAGAAAAGGAAGAGAGCAGAGATTGATACCTACTGAGGTCAGATGTGTCTTTTGATTTGCGCCATTTCCTCTCTGCTGCCCTGAGCTTGGTCCGGTGTTCACGAAGAACCTCAGATAGCCAGGGGTTAGAGGGAGTGGCACGTGCTGGCCTAGAGGAGAGAGGACAGATATTGTCTAAAGAAGAGGTTAGGATGGAGCATAAAGTATCTGTTGCAGTATTCACCTCCAGAGATGAGAAATGCGAGGGTGAGGGAAGAGAAGATGACACAGCAGAGGAAAGATGGGATGGAGAAAGTGAGCGCAGGTTTCGTCTGAAAGTAAATGGTGGGGAGGTTGGTGGAGCATGGGTAGTGAGTTGTAGATTGAAAGTAATGAGAAAATGATCTGAAACTTGGAGAGGTTTCACCAAAATGTTGTCTGTGATACAGTTGCGTGTGTAAACCAGGTCCAGTTGGTTGCCTGACTTGTGAGTACCGGTGGTGATGAGCCGTTTGAGATCGAAGGCGGCTAGGAGAGAGATGAAGTCTGTTGCATACGGCTTTGCTAGATGAATGTTGAAATCACCAAAGACTACGAGTGGGGTGCCATCCTCAGGGAAAGAGGACAGCAGCACATCCAGCTCCTCTACAAAGCTTCCCAGTGGACCTGGGGGGCGATAAATAACTACAATATGGATCTTAATGGGAGTTGTAAGTGTAATAGCATGATATTCAAATGAGTTGTTATTGCATAGAGAAGAGAGAGTTGAATATTTCCAATTGTTAGAAATGAGAAGACCAGTACCCCCACCCCTCCCCGACTGGCGAGGGGTGTGAGAGAAAGAGAAGTTGTTAGAGAGAGCAGCAGGGGTTGCTGAGTCTTCTGGACGGATCCAGGTCTCAGTCAAGCCCAAGATATTAATAGTAGAGTGAGATGCAAAGGCTGGAATGAAGTCAGCTTTATTGACTGCTGATTGACAATTCCATAGACCCATAGAAAGAGAGAGAGGTGAGTGTGAGGATGAGAGAAAAGGGCGCAGATTAGCAGTATTGCGTTGCCTTCTGTGCGTGGTGAGAGAGCGTTGTCGATAGACAACAGGAATGTATTGAAAGCACATAATGATAATGGGAAATAAGATAAGGTAGGAAAGGAAAGGGTGAAGAAGATACTTAAGTGCCTTGCAGGTGTCCTTGCTCGGTGGAGTCGCGCAGGAAGAGTCGCAGGTCTTTACCCGAGTCGGTCTTCACACGAGGAGGCTGAAACCGAGAGCTGAATGCTTCTGCTGACGCTTCCGCGACAGCGCACACACTACATAGATATAATGCTTCCAATCGCCCTGAGTGAGGACAGCTGTGGCCGCCCTTGCAATTAGCACAGCAAAAGCAAATATCCCGAGAATGGGCGGAATCGAAACTAGCTGTTGAACAGCGCTTACTTAAGTGCTTCAATAAAATACAGATTATAACCCTTAAGACGCACGGCAGTTATTCAAAATAGGATCGCGTTTAATTCAAATACAGATATTTAGTCAAGGTAAACATAAAAAATAAGCAAAGAATCGAAAATAGCCCTACCTACTTGACAAATAGTAAACAGAGCAACAGGAGAACTGTATATTAAGAAAAAACCACTCACGTGCTCTTGTCGTCCTCACAGAGTGACCGCTTGTCCTGGCTTCCTTCTGAATCTACTCTAGTTTTATCTCTGCTATAACAACCCTTGCAATTAGCACAGCAAAAGCAAATATCCCGAGAATGGGCGGAATCGAAACTAGCTGTTGAACAGCGCTTACTTAAGTGCTTCAATAAAATACAGATTATAACCCTTAAGACGCACGGCAGTTATTCAAAATAGGATCGCGTTTAATTCAAATACAGATATTTAGTCAAGGTAAACATAAAAAATAAGCAAAGAATCGAAAATAGCCCTACCTACTTGACAAATAGTAAACAGAGCAACAGGAGAACTGTATATTAAGAAAAAACCACTCACGTGCTCTTGTCGTCCTCACATAGTGACCGCTTGTCCTGGCTTCCTTCTGAATCTACTCTAGTTTTATCTCTGCTATAACAACCCTTGCAATTAGCACAGCAAAAGCAAATATCCCGAGAATGGGCGGAATCGAAACTAGCTGTTGAACAGCGCTTACTTAAGTGCTTCAATAAAATACAGATTATAACCCTTAAGACGCACGGCAGTTATTCAAAATAGGATCGCGTTTAATTCAAATACAGATATTTAGTCAAGGTAAACATAAAAAATAAGCAAAGAATCGAAAATAGCCCTACCTACTTGACAAATAGTAAACAGAGCAACAGGAGAACTGTATATTAAGAAAAAACCACTCACGTGCTCTTGTCGTCCTCACAGAGTGACCGCTTGTCCTGGCTTCCTTCTGAATCTACTCTAGTTTTATCTCTGCTATAACAACCCTTGCAATTAGCACAGCAAAAGCAAATATCCCGAGAATGGGCGGAATCGAAACTAGCTGTTGAACAGCGCTTACTTAAGTGCTTCAATAAAATACAGATTATAACCCTTAAGACGCACGGCAGTTATTCAAAATAGGATCGCGTTTAATTCAAATACAGATATTTAGTCAAGGTAAACATAAAAAATAAGCAAAGAATCGAAAATAGCCCTACCTACTTGACAAATAGTAAACAGAGCAACAGGAGAACTGTATATTAAGAAAAAACCACTCACGTGCTCTTGTCGTCCTCACAGAGTGACCGCTTGTCCTGGCTTCCTTCTGAATCTACTCTAGTTTTATCTCTGCTATAACAACCCTTGCAATTAGCACAGCAAAAGCAAATATCCCGAGAATGGGCGGAATCGAAACTAGCTGTTGAACAGCGCTTACTTAAGTGCTTCAATAAAATACAGATTATAACCCTTAAGACGCACGGCAGTTATTCAAAATAGGATCGCGTTTAATTCAAATACAGATATTTAGTCAAGGTAAACATAAAAAATAAGCAAAGAATCGAAAATAGCCCTACCTACTTGACAAATAGTAAACAGAGCAACAGGAGAACTGTATATTAAGAAAAAACCACTCACGTGCTCTTGTCGTCCTCACAGAGTGACCGCTTGTCCTGGCTTCCTTCTGAATCTACTCTAGTTTTATCTCTGCTATAACAACCCTTGCAATTAGCACAGCAAAAGCAAATATCCCGAGAATGGGCGGAATCGAAACTAGCTGTTGAACAGCGCTTACTTAAGTGCTTCAATAAAATACAGATTATAACCCTTAAGACGCACGGCAGTTATTCAAAATAGGATCGCGTTTAATTCAAATACAGATATTTAGTCAAGGTAAACATAAAAAATAAGCAAAGAATCGAAAATAGCCCTACCTACTTGACAAATAGTAAACAGAGCAACAGGAGAACTGTATATTAAGAAAAAACCACTCACGTGCTCTTGTCGTCCTCACAGAGTGACCGCTTGTCCTGGCTTCCTTCTGAATCTACTCTAGTTTTATCTCTGCTATAACAACCCTTGCAATTAGCACAGCAAAAGCAAATATCCCGAGAATGGGCGGAATCGAAACTAGCTGTTGAACAGCGCTTACTTAAGTGCTTCAATAAAATACAGATTATAACCCTTAAGACGCACGGCAGTTATTCAAAATAGGATCGCGTTTAATTCAAATACAGATATTTAGTCAAGGTAAACATAAAAAATAAGCAAAGAATCGAAAATAGCCCTACCTACTTGACAAATAGTAAACAGAGCAACAGGAGAACTGTATATTAAGAAAAAACCACTCACGTGCTCTTGTCGTCCTCACAGAGTGACCGCTTGTCCTGGCTTCCTTCTGAATCTACTCTAGTTTTATCTCTGCTATAACAACCCTTGCAATTAGCACAGCAAAAGCAAATATCCCGAGAATGGGCGGAATCGAAACTAGCTGTTGAACAGCGCTTACTTAAGTGCTTCAATAAAATACAGATTATAACCCTTAAGACGCACGGCAGTTATTCAAAATAGGATCGCGTTTAATTCAAATACAGATATTTAGTCAAGGTAAACATAAAAAATAAGCAAAGAATCGAAAATAGCCCTACCTACTTGACAAATAGTAAACAGAGCAACAGGAGAACTGTATATTAAGAAAAAACCACTCACGTGCTCTTGTCGTCCTCACAGAGTGACCGCTTGTCCTGGCTTCCTTCTGAATCTACTCTAGTTTTATCTCTGCTATAACAACCCTTGCAATTAGCACAGCAAAAGCAAATATCCCGAGAATGGGCGGAATCGAAACTAGCTGTTGAACAGCGCTTACTTAAGTGCTTCAATAAAATACAGATTATAACCCTTAAGACGCACGGCAGTTATTCAAAATAGGATCGCGTTTAATTCAAATACAGATATTTAGTCAAGGTAAACATAAAAAATAAGCAAAGAATCGAAAATAGCCCTACCTACTTGACAAATAGTAAACAGAGCAACAGGAGAACTGTATATTAAGAAAAAACCACTCACGTGCTCTTGTCGTCCTCACAGAGTGACCGCTTGTCCTGGCTTCCTTCTGAATCTACTCTAGTTTTATCTCTGCTATAACAACCCTTGCAATTAGCACAGCAAAAGCAAATATCCCGAGAATGGGCGGAATCGAAACTAGCTGTTGAACAGCGCTTACTTAAGTGCTTCAATAAAATACAGATTATAACCCTTAAGACGCACGGCAGTTATTCAAAATAGGATCGCGTTTAATTCAAATACAGATATTTAGTCAAGGTAAACATAAAAAATAAGCAAAGAATCGAAAATAGCCCTACCTACTTGACAAATAGTAAACAGAGCAACAGGAGAACTGTATATTAAGAAAAAACCACTCACGTGCTCTTGTCGTCCTCACAGAGTGACCGCTTGTCCTGGCTTCCTTCTGAATCTACTCTAGTTTTATCTCTGCTATAACAACCCTTGCAATTAGCACAGCAAAAGCAAATATCCCGAGAATGGGCGGAATCGAAACTAGCTGTTGAACAGCGCTTACTTAAGTGCTTCAATAAAATACAGATTATAACCCTTAAGACGCACGGCAGTTATTCAAAATAGGATCGCGTTTAATTCAAATACAGATATTTAGTCAAGGTAAACATAAAAAATAAGCAAAGAATCGAAAATAGCCCTACCTACTTGACAAATAGTAAACAGAGCAACAGGAGAACTGTATATTAAGAAAAAACCACTCACGTGCTCTTGTCGTCCTCACAGAGTGACCGCTTGTCCTGGCTTCCTTCTGAATCTACTCTAGTTTTATCTCTGCTATAACAACCCTTGCAATTAGCACAGCAAAAGCAAATATCCCGAGAATGGGCGGAATCGAAACTAGCTGTTGAACAGCGCTTACTTAAGTGCTTCAATAAAATACAGATTATAACCCTTAAGACGCACGGCAGTTATTCAAAATAGGATCGCGTTTAATTCAAATACAGATATTTAGTCAAGGTAAACATAAAAAATAAGCAAAGAATCGAAAATAGCCCTACCTACTTGACAAATAGTAAACAGAGCAACAGGAGAACTGTATATTAAGAAAAAACCACTCACGTGCTCTTGTCGTCCTCACAGAGTGACCGCTTGTTTAGGTCTGGAGACTGGCTAGGCCACGCCAGAACCTTGATATGCTTCTTACAGAGCCACTCCTTGGTTATCCTGACTGTGTGCTTTGGGTCATTGTCATGTTGGAAGACCCAGCCTCGACCCATCTTCAATGCTCTAACTGAGGGAAGGAGGTTGTTCCCCAAAATCTCGCAATACATGGCCCCGGTCATCCTCTCCTTAATACAGTGCAGTCGCCCTGTCCCATGTGCAGAAAAACTAGAGTATTTCCGATTCCGATACTAGTATCGGAAATGCCGCCGATACCAATAAAAATTCCGGCATCGGTATCGGCGAGTACTTCTATCCATGTACCGATCCGATACCATTTTCTTAAAAAATACCTAGTTATGCACGCGAGCTTTGCTTAACGCTGCAAATCGGAGATCAATTCTTCTTCGCTGCTCTAAACAGTTGTTGCTTGCGGCAACACAGGAAGTTGTGCTGTTGCCACAAGCGACCACTGTTTAGATCAGCGAAGAAGAAAACGCGCGCGCGCTATCAGTGCGTCCGCTGTTTAGTATTTCAGACTGAACCAACCAGCTAGTAAAACGGCGACATGTCTCGTATGCCATACTGCAATTTCGAGGGGTGGAACAAGTATTAGCAACTTCAACACGAGTAACTTAAAGCATTTGAAGACGCGTCACCCCGCAGAACACGAGGGTTACACACAGGCAAGGGCAGAGAAGAATGAGACGCTCCAGAATCAACAATCTCTGGAAGCTTCATTCAAACAAAGAGAAAAGTTTTCAAAAGACAGCCAACGAGCAATAAATATAACCGACAAAACGATCGAGTTTATTGTTCTGGATGACCAGCCGCTGTCAAAACTGAAATGCCGTTTATTTAACTAAATTGTTTCTGGACTTTTAAGTCATAAAGAGATTATTTTCTTATATTATTCATATATCATTTTTTAGATTCCTAGATTTATTTGTTGCACTTTTTTATACAGTTATATGGTAAAACTAAAATACCCTTTTCAGTTTACAGTATTAGATGTGTGGCTGCATTTGAAGTTCTTTTTCACTTAAGAAAAATAAATAATATATTGCTGTGAAAGGTATGTCAGATAATAAAAATACTCTAGTTCACTGTATGTATTTGTTCATGTTTAATTAAGGGATGAGTCTGAAGCACACCATAAAATAATTATATCAATTCATACAGGGCTAGTATGAATTGCAGCTGTATAGATGCACACACACCCAGGTATCGGATCAGTACTCGGTATCGGCCGATACCCTGAGTCCAGGTATCGGAATCGGCATCGGGGAGGGAAAAAGGGTATCGGAACATCTCTAAGAAAAACACCCCCAAAGCATGATGCTACCACCCCCATGCTTCACAGTAGGGATGGTGTTCTTGGGATGGTACTCATCATTCTTCTTCCTCCAAACACGGTTAGTGGAATTATGACCAAAAAGTTCTATTTTGGTCTCATCTGACCACATGACTTTCTCCCATGACTCCTCTGGATCATCCAAACGGTCATTGGCAAACTTAAGAGGGCCTTGACATGTGCTGGTTTAAGCAGGGGAACCTTCCGTGCCATGCATGATTTCAAACCATGACGTCTTAGTGTATTACCAACAGTAACCTTGGAAACGGTGGTCCCAGCTCTTTTCAGGTCATTGACCAGCTCCTCCCGTGTAGTTCTGGGCTGATTTCTCACCTTTCTTAGGATCATTGAGACCCCACGAGGTGAGATCTTGCATGGAGCCCCAGTCCGAGGGAGATTGACAGTCATGTTTAGCTTCTTCCATTTTCTAAAGATTGCTCCAACAGTGCACCTTTTTTCACCAAGCTGCTTGGCAATTTCCCCGTAGCCCTTTCCAGCCTTGTGAAGGTGTACAATTTTGTCTCTAGTGTCTTTGGACAGCTCTTTGGTCTTGGCCATGTTAGTAGTTGGATTCTTACTGATTGTATGGGGTGGACAGGGGTCTTTATGCAGCTAACGACCTCAAACAGGAGCATCTAATTTAGGATAATAAATGGAGTGAAGGTGGACATTTTAAAGGCAGACTAACAGGTCTTTGAGGGTCAGAATTCTAGCTGATAGACAGGTGTTCAAATACTTATTTGCAGCTGTATCTTACAAATAAATAGTTAAAAAATCATACATTGTGATTTCTGGATTTTTTTCCCCCAATTATGTCTCTCACAGTGGACATGCACCTACAATGACAATTTCAGACCCCTCCATGATTTCTAAGTTGGAGAACGTGCAAAATAGCAGGGTGTTCAAATACTTATTTTCTTCACTGTGTATATATATATATATATGTACACGTAAGCAGTAGATCAAGTTTAAAGATAGACTTAACATCCTAAACATCAGAAACAGGAATCAGGAATAACCCAAAACATTATTATTTATGTTATATTAGTATACATTTATCACTGCAACAAACCTTTGTTGTTACCGTTTTAAAGGTTATGTACAAAATGTTCTGAAGCTCACCCCCAACCTGAATGCATGACTCAACACCCTGGGTTTGAAGCAGTCTGTCTCAATAAATGGGTTCTGCAAGTCGAGTATGCATCCATGCGCCAGTATTATGATGATTATGGCCAAGATGAATTTACAGAGGTGGAGTAAGTAATATATTAAAAACCTGAGCTACAACTATAGACGGTGGGCCGAGCGCAGATTTCGTTTTTTCAGACGATCTCTGGTGATGGATAACCCAGTTTTTTATATGTAACCGCTACGCTTTTCAACAAAGCAAATAAAAATGGTTGCCACTCACGTACTTTGCACAATACTATAATATCGGTAACTTCCTCCAGGTTATTTTCCCGGCAAATAGAGCAGGCAGCTACGTGTGGGGTCCTACATGCATGACGTATTTGTTGCCTTCATCCAATAGCCTGGTGAAGGTGTCGGTGACGCGTTTATCAACACACTGGTGCGTTCCGCGCTGATATGAAGCTATTTTTTACAGTCTATGATTATGAAGCTGCTGTCTTTGCACATCTTTTCCATAAGGGATTTTAGTAGGGCTGCACAATATATCGAAATATCGCAAATGTATATATCGCAACAGCTTGCAATAACAGGGGTCATGAACAAAAGAGAAAATCACTCACTGCTCTTGGCTGAATAACTTTTGTAGCTTTAATAAGAATCAGTGTATATACATTGAAAAATAAAACACTGCTTAGTTTTCACTGTATGATATATATATATATATATATATATATATATATATATATATATATATATATATATATATATATATCATTGGATTTTTCAGTTTCTGTTGTTAAATAAACCTGTAGTACTACCTGAAACCCTAAACCCAGTGGTTTACAGATGTTAAAATAACACTTCTTATGCTACAGAAAAACACTGCTGTTCACTTTCAGAAGTTGTAGGGATATTTTCTTGTCACAAAAAGAATGTGATACACGTATTCCAAGACTTGATTTATTTTTTTTGGCAGAATTATATATTGTTTGATATTAACTATATACACAAGACTGCATGCATTTCACTCATACATTACATGTTCACTACCAAAGGAGGCTGTGAAAATCTTCCTGCAGGTCAGGCCTTTCGAAGGCAGCACACAGATTGTCAGGGACCTTTAGTTCACTCATCTGTTCCTAGTATGGGCCAGGGTTAGGAACGACATATTCTAAAAGTATCTTTGGCTGGGTGTCCACATAGTCTAAAATGGCTAAATTATTTTATGTAACAGTGCCAAATTATTTCTCAATCACATTCTGGTAAAACAAGCAGCAGTATAAAAAAAAAATTAATAATTACACTGCGTCAATTTTTTTTATACTGTGTATGCATGTTAATATAGCCTGTTCAACTTACTGTGTGTAGGTGCTGGTTTTCTGCTGAAAATACTGCATTCACCCTTTTTGAACTTTGGCCATCTGACTATAACCGAGATGTCACCACTCTCGTTGCGTGCTGGTTCCCGATCTGCGTTTTTCATTGTAGTGGAGAGCAGCAAGGAGTAATCTACATGTTACCAAAAACTTTGCCTTTACAATGTCGTTTCGGTTTTGGAATAGTAAATGCCGCTTGCACGCCATGCTGGTAACTGTTTTGGCAGGACATTGGCATCCAACATCTCGTATAAGAGGCTATTGGACAAATGAACAACTTAAATTTCAGAGCATCCATCTAAAAACATTACACGTTTCGTTCTACTTAAAGGTGTAAAATGCAAGTCTCTGAGTTTTTGCAGAACTACGCCCCCTCTGGCGACAAGCGAAACTGCAAGCAGAGTTGTGCACGCTCCCGTTACCGGTAGGCCATACACAAAAACATAGTTAGCATCTTTTATTGGATATGTTTTAGGTTTCATGTTGTACTATTCTTCCGAACACAATTCCTAGTTTATGAAACTGTTCCCTAACAATGGTAGTAAAACCAATTTAAAGCATTACACATTTTACGCATCGTCATTTGTTGTCATACATAGATTGGCCGTATCAAACATTAGAGACTGGGCTATATCTTACCATTTTATCAAGAAAAAAGCCAACTGAGGATCCCGTTTGAGACCAAGAGCAGACCCGAGATCTCTCCATTTGTTGAATGCCTTCCCGAGGTTGACTCTCGTCTTACTCCGACGCCTGTCTGACTCCAATTTTGCCCTTTTGGTGGCACTAGACAAAATTTTTCTTTTCTTTACTTTACGTGGAGTTTGCGTTGGGGTTTGGAATGGACTACAAGCCGGTCTCTTTGAATCCATCTTCTACCTTTGACGCACGAGTTGTCTTCGCTGATGCGGAGAATGGCGGCTTATACACAAACCTGCGAGACATAGCCTGGTGAGCGTGAACGCGCATGATGTCACGCCCAGTCTCAAATTCGAGCCCGAATCCCTCTTATATATTTTTCTGTACAGGATTATAGAGGCAATCTCAGTGACCAGAGAAGGGCTCATTCAGCCCATCAGGCAGTTCTTTAAGCATGTATAGGATAGAAAAACAGGTATTTTTAACATGAAAAGTTGCGCAATGCACCTTTAACAAGTTAATTGGTTGTACTAACCTTTAACATTCATTGACGTCCCAACTGTGTACCCAGATGGGACAGCCATGTCTGTCAAATGTAGGACTTGGACTAAACCCATTTCATACCGACTCAAGTTCTTAAAACATTCTTCGGTAAAATGCCTAGCACACATACGCAAATTCACCATTATTCCACCTTCTTCGAAATGTGTAATTCGAGCCAGCGAGCACACAGGCTGGGTTGTTTGGGGATAGGAAAAGGACTTGCGGTGGAGCGCATCCAAAAATGCACCTAACCACCAAATTGCCGCTTCACTGACAGGTTTCTGGAGAGGAGGGGCAGAAACAATCGTCCCGATAGCACATGACAGGAAGAGAAGTCGTTTCGTGGGGGGAGGGGAGGTTAATGTTTTCGATAAAAGATTATGAGGGCACATGAACTTAAAAAAATATAATGAAGCGCACAAATAAATCATTTATAATAAACACTACAATATTACATAATAAAATAAGAATTGTACATTTTGATTTCATGGCAACTTTAAATTTGATGCAATAATAGAAGCCTAAATGTGTACTGCAATTTCAGTATTGGGGTTATGAAGTTTTTAACTACAATGTTTCACTTGAATTTATCTGGTGGACAGTTCTCAACGAGCCGAGCAGATTACGCAATAGAGAGAATAAACTGACACTTTTCAAAGTCTGTGATTGTAGCGCCTCTTTGCGGTGAAAGACTGCAAATATACAGCCCCAATTGTTCTGGTTGAGTACCAACTGTATATTCAGTCATGCAATGTAGTAATTAGGATGCAATATTACTGCTGTTTTTAAGGTATTGTCTTCTTCTGTGACTTGTGTTCTTGAAGTGTCATTCTGACACTGACATTTAGTCAATGTTTTATTATTTGTGACTTGCACACACACCCATTTTGCTCATGTCACAGAACCAGGAAACAGGAATCTACTGAGTTCAGGGAAAGAGAAACTTAAATGTAGTTGTGTATGAAACTGGAATCTACTGAGTTAAGGGAAAGAGAAACCTAAGTGTATTTAAGCTGTTGTGAGACTCTGGATGATGGATGAACATGTAACCACAATACTGTATCAGCTGCAATATACAGAGGACAGAGAAACAGGTATGAAGTTAAAACTAGGCACTGAGAAAGTAATGCTAACAGGCTCATTTCTTATGTGTTTGTGTTGTTGTGTTGGATTGAGGTACTGTAGATAATATCATGAAAATTGGTCCCACAGATGTAATATTGTCATAACATTACAAATATGTTTTTATATCACTTAAATTATCATACAGTACATGGGTAGTTGACAAGTAACTTCCATTTACCTTTTTTCAACATTAAATGTGCATGAATGTAGGCTACAAGGAAAAGTGCATATTTACTGGACACCGTTAATTTTGTTTATCACGATTATTAATCACCTTTCAGTTTCATCAAAATAGTGCTGTAACATTAATTATTCAATGTACAAATTAACCATGTTGTGGCTATTATGAGGTCATAAAAACTGCATGTATATTAATTTTGTTAAAGAAATAGATCAAGTTGAGAAATTTTTAAAACTGATTTCTTAATGCAAAGACAAATACCTAAATAACTGTGTATTGTTTTTGTTTTACTATTTACCCAAATTTTAAAGATGGGACAGAAAAATCTGTGAAATCTTGTATAGCAATATAATTGTAATTTAAATGGGGCCTACACAAAAAAATGGGGCCTACACACAAAAAGATGATATACAGACCAGACCATTGTTTGAATTTGTTACTCAGATTATTCTTGAGAAAACATGATAGACTTAAAGCAGTAGAAGTGCTGTTTCTGCTATCCAAATGTGTTTAAGCACAGTAAGCATTTGAAATAGCTGTGGAGTAGTTTTTCAAATTTTCTGCATTTCTGAGCAATGCTGAGGAACATTTGTTATTTTGTGATTGGTGATATTATGAGCATATTTAACATTTATTTGGTTTAGTTACCATCATTGTGTAAATAATCAGGTCAATGCACATCTACGTATATAGTTTGTTATCTAATGCTGTCTGTTTCCATTATATGGCTAAAAAATACCATGGTTCTAATATATTTGCAGATACAAAATTAAGTTCTTCTTGTGGGGTCCCTAGTACATTAGGGCGTCAGACACCCATATCTCAGTTTGGTCCTCGCTGCAAATAGAGTTTCAGCTCTCAGCCTATTTGTGTTGCAAAAGTAAAATAATGGAGTCACCTATTCACCTGTGGTTTAAAAAACCTGAATCCCCAGTAAAAGCCACAGCTCTGTTACACAACAGAAACACGGTCGGTGTGGAATCTCTAACATCTATGTTAGTTTCATGTTTATGATACTAATGAATGTACAGTGGTGGTAACTGATCATTCATCCCTGATTGAGTTTGAACCTACAGTCATTTGTTGACAGTCCAAATAAGTTACCTTTAAACTACCTCACCCTACTTTTCCTGGATTCAGCTGGTCACATGATAGTGGCTCATGGGCTGTGTGAAATGCCAGTAAGAGCTGATTGTGATGTGTGTCCTAACAGCGCTCTGCACAGACAGCAGTGGAGGACAGAGTGAGGATCTTTACTGAGTTCATTCGACACAGCGGATCAGAGATCAGGAAAAGACTGCAGTGAGTCGAGCTGAAGGACGACTGGAGCAGGAGATCAATGATCTGAGGAGGAGAGACGCTGAGCTGGAGCAGCTTTCACACACACAGAATCACATCCAGTTCCTGCAGGAAACAGAGATCTAGAAGAACAGGATTGTGGACTTGAGCAAGATCCTGCTTGACTGGAGACTCGGTGAGAAACAGAGCTAAATAAAGATCTCTGACAGATTAATCTGCTCTCAGAAATGAGTACTCTATCTATTATCATGTAGAACATAATATTAGAAATGTCTTCCCAGTTGTGGCCCACACTTCCCACATTTTTCTGGCCCACATAATGGAATGACGGCGATGACTCAACCTGAGAGTGGCTGACAATAGCATACATATCTGGGCCTGCTATCTGGGTTAGGATTGAACGCAGTGATCATTTTCAATAGTACACTTTAGACTTTCTGACTATAGGTAACTTTGTAACTGTCAATCACCAGTCATTAGAGTATTAGTAGATTGTCGGCCTAAAATCTGCTAAGACTTTATCTTAATGCTCCCCCAACAGACATTCTACTAAGTAACGTTCAAGTACATCAACTTATTCTACTAAACCTAACCTAACAGTCTACTAATACTCTCGTTTACATGTAGTTGCAAATTAATGAGTTGACATGTAGTTTCTTTGTTGTAGCAGTTACTTTTAGTTTGTAGAATGTCTAAAGTGGACTATTGAAATAAAGTTTAAACTTATTTTTTCATGACAACAGTTACAATGTTCATGTCTGTTGATTTCCACAGTCATATTCAGCAACATGGATTCCAGGACCAGAAACGACTTCCTACAATGTAAGCAACTAAGAAAACAAAAACGTCACCTGTTACGCATGTAACTTTGGTTCCCTGAGATAAGGGAACAAGACATTGTGTCAGTAGCTGACCCATGCAGGAAATACCTTTATCCTGAAGCCCTATTAAATCACACCAATGCAACACACTGGTCAATGGCGTTTGAGCAAACCAAATGATGATGGGTTGTTGTGCTTATAAAAAGGGCACAGTATTGACCTCATAATCTTTCAACTGAAAGTGGGTCAGCATAGCATGTTTCATGCCATTGTAACTTATGACAAGTTATGTAACTTATTGTAGAACTAGCAAATCACAAGAGCACAGCTGTTGACAGAAGATAAGCCACCTACCCAGGTGATCTAAGGGTGTGTTCACACTTGAAGTCCGGGTCACTTGGTTCATTTAGTCCATACCAAAACAAAAAAAAACATTCAGTCCTGGTCCACTTAGCATTCACATTGACATTTTAACACAGAACCTAAAGGCATCACAACCTGATTGGTCGGCTTTTATTACATTTATTTAGTGACAGAACTTTCAAAACAATGCTGTGTGCTGGACTAAAATGCCCTAGTTTTATGTGCATAGCTACTAGGGATGCCATAATTCTCAATATAATATTAAACCGTTCGGTATGACATCCACGGTTCAATACGAGCTTGTGAATTGCGTTTTTTCGGTTTTACGTTTAAATAATTTATGTGCGTTTTATTTCTCTCCGAATTGACTGTTTGTGTGTGCCTGTATGAGGAAACTCCTCCCCGCGAGTAAATATTCAATCCCTATGCTCTAAAGTTAGGGCCGCGCGGCTTAACAATCATTCCACACTTCAACATGGCGAGTGGCAGCCCAGCAAACACAGAACGTTGACGTAACCAACCTTCTAACAATGTTTTAACAACGTGGCCAAAAGGTTGCTATAACTACATTGTGTGGTTAAGGTTGTTACGGCGTTGTCACAATGTTGACATTAAACCAGCGTTCAGGGCCATTGCTTAAGGTTGTGCCAACGGTGTCTGGACAACCACTGGACAACATATGTACTCGTCACTGCCCTGAAGCGCGAAAATCAGCCTTTTTTAAATTTCAACCAACAGCTGGGCCGTCTCATTCATCATAAAGCAAGGATACGTGAGAATTGCGTTTAATTTACCTCAGCTAAATAAGTTACGGAATTATACAAACACAACGTACAACTTCCTTGTCTAATGTGATATTTATTTGAACATCTTCTGGTCAGGTATGACAAATATTTATGCCAAAAGTTATAGCCTAAGCCACAATGAAGCCAAAATTACTTTAATGAGTAATTGATTTCAACACTCCTTGAACAGGCAGCGGCTTTAAAGCGTTGCACGGTAATGTTTTTTCCTTCTTTTTTTTTTGGTAGCTGTTTGTAAAAATGTTTGTAACCGCTCGCACACCTCCTGTTTATTTTTCATTTGATTTGTCATCTAATTCGTTTCTTAGCTAGATTTTATTTTAAAACATTTTTATGTCTGCTCATGCTAGTTAATGTTAGTCACTCCCTGTATATAGGCTAGCCTATAATATGTTTTTTTTCTTTTTTTTTCACAAATGTATGACTTTTTTTTTGGAAGTGCAATTTGATTACCATATGCTTAATAAAGTTGAATTAGCTAACCTTCTATGTCGTTTTTACTCTTCAAAGTGTACACTTGCAGGTGTTGATTATTAATTTGTTAGCTTAAATAATGATAACCAATATTTAAAAAGTATACAATTATCTAACATAATGACTAATTAAAAACTAACCACAAAACATAACATGATAAATGAGGGATATTTATATCTAGCATATTAAAAAATGGAATTGTCAGAACGTTGTCTCTCAGTTGCTGAATGCCGTGCAACAACGTTGCTACAGCCCTGTCGCGTCTTACAATTCTATGCACGTAGACCGCGACGTTGCCATAGCAGAAATGCAACGTGCCACAGACGTTGCCACAGCGTAAATGTGTTTGCTCGGAGTAAAGTGAGGCTACAGTACGAGGAAGCGCCGGCGTCTTTCAAATCCGTGGTGTGAGGACATTTCGGTTTTGCCGTTGAGTATAATGCAGCGGAAGAAAAAACAGTAAACAAAAAAATTACTGTGTGCAAGCATTGTTTTACACGTGTAGCCTACTCAAACAGAAACACTTCCAACATGACTGCACATCTGTGGCGCCACCACCCAGCAATATCACTGTCTGAAGGCAGGATAGCAGAGCAGGTAATAAAGTCCTCCAAAATACAACAGTCCCTCGCTGAATCCTTCCAGCATACAAACACAACTGGTTCCGAGAGACACATAAAAATAACAAAGGCAGTGGGGGTGTTCATTGCCAAAGATTTGCAGCGGAGATTTGCAGATTTTCGGTGATTGGAAATGCGGGCTTTTGTCATCTTATAAAAGCACTCGATCCAGACTTCCGTCTCACACTTTTTTCCTCACCGAGATAATTCCCGACCTATTAAGTTTAATTGAGATGGTTTATTTATGTTTACTGAAGTGCAAGTATGTTTATCTGAAATGGTCAATTTATGTTTACCAACTTCACATGTATGTTTATTTTCAAAATTTAGTTTATGTGTTCCCCAGTTTGTACATGGGCTACCAGCAGCTGTGAAATGTCAGTGTTAATTTTAAATTATACAATACACTAGGAACTAGTGGACTTTTCTTAGCTTGTAACCTTAACCTCTTACTGTTCCTATTGCCTAAGCATAGAATAACAACAACAAAAAAACTCTTATGTGTCAAGCCATCAGAACCGAAACGAACACCGTGGTTAAAAAGCCGAGGTATGTATTGAGCCGTGGGCTAACGTTCTGTATTGTTGCATCCCTAGTAGCTACATATGATGGTATTTTGACCAAATTAGGACTTGTGAAGAGCTTATAAAATGTGCAAAGGAGTCAAAACAGCGGCAGGAAACCCTTCATCACACTCAACAAAGATCTGCTGTGAGGAGATGTGGTTCTGATGTACTGAACTGTGATGGGCAACATCGCGACTATGACGAGAAAAAACAGGTATGCTTGAGCATTCTGTCCTTTTTAGGATCACATTTTGTTTTTAGGTCGTTTAAATGTCTTTGGTCCGTGTTGCATTCATATTTCAGTCGAACCACACCAGGGACTGAAAAATGAATGCAACACGGACCACAGACATCTAAACGACCCAAAAAATGGACCAAACAAACAAGCGGACCAAAACCGCTGAAAAGATGGGTTTTGGTCCGCTTGTTTGGTCCGCACCAGGGTTTGGATGGCAGCGTTCCCAATGAACCGCACTAACAGAGCAACCGCACCAGGATTAATTTTAATCAAACCAAACATGCCAATTGTGAGCACACCCTAATATGTACCAGTATGGCAGTGACCGCTGTTAGTGCTAGACAAGCAGAACACTGACATTCACAATCATTGATGTCAGAAGCAAGTAGCGTTATTTGACTGCATTAAAAACATTGTGCTACACATTCTTGTCCAAGCTGATGACCCAGCCAGTTCATAGACTTGTAAAATTATTCAATGAATAGTGGTCAACTGAACCAGAACTATACAACCTTGATGACAGCTGTATCACTGGCACTTTCTAAAAGTAGTCATATGACTTAGCTAAAGCAACGATTGGCATCAAGTTATGCAAAGCAGTAAACTTGCCCTCTGTGATGCACAAAATGGTGGCAGCATCAACGGCCCACTTCAAATATGCAGAGGCAAACACTGTTTGGCACTGACTACAATTATCCTAAGCTAGCAGCAAGCAAAAACACGACATATTGTCTGCATTATAAATGTCTGCTCTGGCGCCATTGGATAACGATGCAGTGGCAACAAAAACATTGACATAGACATAAGAGAGATAGCACCGGTGAAGGGAGTAAAAGGGGGTGCTTGAACACATTGATATGACTCTCTCAAACAGATAATGTCTGTAAAGCCAGCAGATATAGTAAATCTGTGCAGCGGCAATGAAGGAGTGTACCACAGGCCTGAAGGATACTACAGCAGTGCTACTGTTGTGCTACTGATAACAGAGCCAAAACAGTGTTGGAGGGGAGTGTTCAGAAATGAGCGAGCACATGTTGGCTGAGGACCTCTCCCAAGCACCTTACATCCCTGTGCAAATACATATATCCTTTTCGGAGAGGAGGAGGAATAACTTTGTTGCTGTAATCTCCATGCTCGGTTTCGCGGCTCTGCCATGGGAGGCAGAGAGCATGAATATAGCAGGAAAAGAATAAATGGTCAGATGGTCAGAATGCCATAATTTGGTGCACTCGAACACTGATAGCCAGTGTCTTACACTGACATAATTCAGTAGGGCTTCAGTTATGGAGAATGGTGTTTCCCCATAGCTTCGGTTACTAACGCAATGTTGAGTGAATAGATATCGAAGAGAAAACTCAGAGTATGTTCATGTTCTGCCGGTGGAAGTTGAAAGAAAACCATGAGTTCAGCTACATGAAAAGATCAGACAGATTCATAATTCCTGATTCTGATGTGTTTTCTCTCTATCAGATTCCCATCAACTTACTCTGGATCTGAACACAGTGAATACACTCCTCCGTCTGTCTGAGAGGAACAGAGTGATTACTGGCACTCTCACAGATCAGCCGTATCCTGATCATCCAGACAGATTTGATGCGTATAATCAGCAGGTGTTGTGTAGAGAGAGTGTATGTGGACGCTGTTACTGGGAGATTGAGTGGAGTGGGATGTTTGGTGTGGATATATCAGTGTCGTATAAGAGCATCAGCAGGAAGGGTTATGAGTGTTTGTTTGGATGTAATGATCAGTCCTGGAGTTTGTTCTGCTCTTCCTCCAAGAATGTATTCATTCACAATAACATACGTACTGAACTCCCTGTAGTGTCCAGCCATAGAATAGGAGTGTATGTGGATCACAGAGCAGGAACTCTGTCCTTCTACAGCGTCTCTGACACAATGAGCCTCATCCACACCGTCCAGACCACATTCACTCAACCGCTCTATCCTGGGTTTTATGCTTTTATTGGATCATCAGTGAAACTGTGTTGATGAATCAGAACAGATTGTAGAGAGATTCTACCCTGCTAGACTAACTGGGACTAGTCACAACTCTTACATATTGTTGCCCTATTGTTGATTTGATTGCTTCTATTGCTCTCCTCATTTGTAAATGATTAAATGTAAATATAATTAATTGTTTTTTAACCCATTAACGAACACCTTTTTGAGAATGGACGTGAAAATATACTATCCAAACCTAAATGGTAGTAATTCAAGAATGCTTTGAACCTACAACCTAAGTTTGATCTTGTTTTAAAGAAGACACACGGCAGATTATTGATGATGTGAAAACACTTTAAAAAAATATATAATAGTGTGAAAAAATTATGGAAGTTTAAATTTACTGTAAATCAAATATACTGTAGTATTTTTTCTTTTATATAAATATATAATAATATATATATATATATATATATATATATATATTACTAAATATTTTTTACTATAAAAATAACTATAAAATTAAAGTCATATGTCTATCCAAGTTGTGTTCCACATTTAAAGTTGATTTCACAAAAATGTAATAGCCACCAGGTGACACATTCCATAATTTTTTTTAATGCATTTCTATGGTAACGCCACATCCAATTTCAAAACGGATTTCACAGGATGAATTTTGAGTTTGCAAGCTTTCGAATGAAACCTAATTTATGATCATTACTAAAATGTATGATGTAAAAAGTAAGGAGATAATATATATGTATATATATTTAGAGGATAATATTATGTAATAATTTTTATGGACAAATATTAGAATATGTTTTATTATGAACCTTTAGTATGAAAACCAAAGTTTCAATCAAAAGTGTGTCCACTGACTTTTTGTGACAAAGGTCTGAACTGTTATGAACTGCTATTTTAAGGGTTCACTCTTGTCATAAATTAATCTATTACTGTTCCTACATAATTGTAACAAAAGGCAGTGGTGAAATATCGATTTAGGAGTCTTAGACCTTTCCAACGATATATAGTTTGTCATGATTAGATTAGGATTTAATTGTAATATAGTGAAGTAAACTTGTTGACAAGAAATGGTAATATACTATTTAAGATAATAGGTGAATTATGTTTTTATTAGAATTCATTGATTGGATATGGAAGTGTTGGGTTGATTATGATGGTTTAGGGTCGAGGAGTTAACATAATAAAGAGACCTGAATCATTTTACACCATTTCTGTTTTTATTATTATTATTCAAAAACATAACACAACAAAGAAGGAAAAGTGACTTCAGGGCTGAGTCAGACCAAAACAATAAAGTTGTCAAAGTAAACTCTATGACTAGTATGACTAGTAAGACCATAGGTGTGTTCGAAATTAAAGTCAAAGTCAAAGTACCTTTATTGTCCCACAAGGGGAAATTGAATTTGCAGCAAATGCTCAACATGAAACACAAAACATACAACAACACTCACCAACAAACTAACCAGCAAGAAGGAATTCACATTAGCGCCCAATGTACATAATGTATAATAAATAAATAAATAAAGTACAGGACACCAACAAGTGCAAAAATGCAACTTGTGCAAGTTAATATAAAGTGCTAAGTGCCATTAAGGTGCCTCACAGCTGCCGGAACGAAAGATATGTGCATCCTCTTTGTTCTGCAGCTACGAACTCGATAACGCCGCTCAGAGGGCAAAAGCTCAAACTCTGTTCTAAGGGGATGATCCTGTGAATGAGTTATAGCTCTAACTTTCCTCTGTACCTGTTTTATGTAGAACTCCCCTGGTTGAGCCTGACTTCTCCTGGAAATCTTGCTCGCCACTTTGACCAGACTACCAAGTCTGTTTTTATTTGTCAGAGAGAGGCTTCCAAACCAAGCAGATATGCAGAAAGATAAAACCGATTAAATGAAAGCACGATAAAACAGAATCATCATGTCGGAAGAAACACAGGGTTTCTACAAGTATCTTCAAATGAAATTTAATGCCTTTTTAATGCCATTTTAAAAGGTTTTAATGCCATATACGACCCATGACTAACCAAATATATATATATGTAATTTGCGGGTGGGACATGTCGATTGTCCCCACCATTTTTTAAACATCTCACGGCGTATAGGACGGGTCGCAGGAATGGTGGTGTTTCATTAGTAATATTATTATTAGTGTTTTTGTTGTTGTCATTAATAACACTGTTCAAAACACAGTTTGTTGTCTAAAATGACTCCAAGATATTTGTATGTCTCCACAGGCTCAATATCCGTGCCCTTAATAACCGTGACTGTAGGGGGAGGTGGTGTCCTGCCATGACCATATCCTTAGTTTTAGATACATTCAGCTGTAAAAATTAACTATCACACCACTCCACAAAGTCACTAAGGACTGGCCCATATGTCCCGCTCATTCCCTGATAGCAAGCTGACACTAACAGAATCATCAGCAAACTTAAGTATGTATCTATCTTGGTACAAACTGCGACACTGGTTTGTGTACAGGATGTACAGGAGAGGAGACAGACAGCAACCTTGGGGGGAACCAGTGGATGTAAAAGTGACTTCAGATAGGGTGCTGTTTGCCCTCACACGCTGGGATCTATCTGTTAAAAAATCCAATAACCAGCCCACCAAATTCAAATCCAGGTTAAAATCCGCTATCAGTCTCTCAGCAAGCAAAAGGGGCTGAATGGTGTTAAAAGCAGAAGTAAAATCAACAAATAAAAGTCTGACATGAGTTTTTGCTCTATCCAGATGGCTAAAAATAAAGTGCAGAAGTGTGATCACAGCATCCTCCACACCCCTGCCAGACCTATATGCAAACTGCAGTGGATCTAACTGATCTCCAACCTGCAGTAAGACAGCCTCTTTGATAATTTTCTCAAAGCTTTTCATGACCAATGAGGTCAAGGCTACAGGTCTAAAATCATTCAAGGATTTTGGGGAGCTGCACTTGGCTATAGGCACAATAATAGAATGCGTCCAACTTCTAGGGACTCTTTGTTGTGATAAGGACAAATTAAAAATGCACTGAAAGATATGACAGAGTTGATCTGCACATGTTCTTAATAATTGCCCACAAATCTCATCTGGCCCCGGACTTTTTGATCTGGTGCGCCTGAATATGTTAGCCACAGTACTACTGTCAACAGTAATTGATGGAGCTGCCTGTGTGATAGCCCTCAAACCCTCATCAAAATCCAAATTGTTAAATAGAGAATAAAATACATTGAATTCATCAGCCAAATGTTTATCAGATGAAAAACCATCCAGGACAACTCTGTTAGCTTGATCATTAGACCCAATCAGTGTTTTCATACCTTTCCAGGTTTTCTATTATTACTTCTCAAATCTGCCTACATTTTTTTCCTTATACCTTAATTTAGCTTTTTTAATTTCAGCCCTAATCTCTTTTTTCACAGCCCTCTCTGCATACACATCACCTTCATTAAAAACAGTTTTTCGTTTGATTAGCAAATCCTTAATGTCCTTAGATATTAAATAAAATATTGCTGATTACTTACAAAGCACTAAATGGTTTAGCTCCCCAGTACTTGAGCGAGCTCTTAACGCATTATAGTCCTTCACGTCTATTGCGATCTCAAAATTCTGGCCAGTTGATAATACCTAGAATATCAAAATCGACTGCTGGCGGTAGATCCTTTTCCTATTTAGCACCAAAACTTTGGAACAATCTTCCTAACACAGTCCGGGAAGCAGATACAGTCTGTCAGTTTAAATCTAGACTAAAAACACATCTCTTTGGCTTAGCATACACATAACACATTATAGATTTCTATAATTCAATGTTAGGCTGCATAGTTTAGATCAGCCGGAACCGGGAACACTTCCCATAATTCCTGATGTACTTTGTACATCATAAGAAGGATGGCGTCTACGCTAATATTAGTCTCTCTGCTTATCCCGAGGTTTACCGCGAACCGCCGGATCCAGGCCATATCCAGATCTGAGGAAGGACCATCACATGGACACGATGACAATGCATCCCTGATGAGCCAGGCCCATCAACACTGTGAAGGCCTATGGACACCTCAACACACTCATCTCCTCACCGGCCGGATGACCCAACCCAACCAGATGAACTGGATAAATATCGTGAAAGTTCTGATCACATCTGACTCCTGACATTATGCTGCCTAACTCATAATCATACACTGTTCGTTCGTTGGCCAAAGGAGGACTGGCCCCCTGACTGAGCCTGGGTTCTCCCAAGGTTTTTTTCTCCATTCTGTCACCTGATGGAGTTTTGGTTCCTTGCCACTGTTGCCTTTTTCGCCTCTCTTCGCTTTTGTCGCCATTGGCTTTTGGCTTGCTTAGTTGGGGACATTTAACATTTAATTTTGAATTTAACAATACTATTACAACATTGTTTTCCTGTTATCTCTGTAAAGCTGCTTTGAAAACAATTTGTATTGTAAAAAGCGCTATATAAATAAAGGTGACTTGACTTGACTTGACTTAGAACCACTGTTTGTTGTTTGGAAACACCATGACTTCCCTACTCGGGAGAACAGAGTCTTTGCTAAAAGAGATGTAACTACAGACAACGTCAGTAAGTTCATCAATATCAGAACAGGAGTCCTGAAACACTGTCCAGTCTGTGCACTCAAAGCAGCATTCAATCATACTATTTCTGTAGTACCTAGTATGAATACTGTGTGTAGTGGATTGGGAATTTGTCCTATAACTCCCCCTGGTGGAGACTTGGAATCTGCCTAGTAGATTTAGTGGTGTCAGGTAACCAGCTGGTTGATGATTACTATGATTGGGCTTCCAAATAAAAGTGCAACGCTCAAATGACAGAGTGTGCGATGCATTTTTCTGAATATACATTTGTACATAATATACATTTACATTTATCTACAGATGGTTCCAAGGATCCAAAGACAGGACATGCTGGGTCAGCAGTATTTATTCCAAAGAATAGGGTAAAATGTCAAGAAAGAATAACAGATAATTTATCAGTATACACAACAGAGCTGGTTGCAATTTTGTTGGCCCTGGAATGGGTAGAGGGAAATTATTTAAATAATTCAGTGATTATATCTGATAGTTATTCAGCTTTAGAAAGCATGAAATCTGGGAAATCTATAGGAAATGATATAATTAATAAATTTTTTATGGTTTTACATAAGTTAAATGCAAAGGATTTAAAAGTCAGGTTTCTCTGGGTACCTGCACATGTAGGAGTGAAAGGGAATGAGGAGGTTGATAAACTTCCAAAACAAACACTGAAACATAATAGAAAATTACAAGTTCCATATAGCAAAACTGAAGCTAAAATATTAATTAAAACATATGCAAGATCAAAATGGCAGGAGTATTGGGTGGATCATGATAAAGGGAGACATTTATATAATATACAACCAGAAGTGGGTATAGGAAGGATAGAGTGTAGGAGTAGAAGAGAGGAAAGTATAATTACACGGTTAAGAATAGGACACACAGGGCTCAATTCTTCATTGAAATTAATAGGGAAACATCCAACAGGGAAATGCCAACATTGTACTCATTTATATTATAGGAGCATATTTTATTTCAGTGCACAAGGTACAGTCAAGAATGAAACCAGCTTTGTCAGTCTCTTAAAATGGTCAATCAGGATAATTTCACAATGTAAGGTTTATTAGGGAAAACATCCTGCAACAATTATCACTTTGTTATTAAGTGTCTGAGAGACACAGACTTAGCCAAAAGAATTTAATTATTATTATTATTTTTTTAAGCTCCAACATCTCTTGATTCACACTCCAGCCCACTTTACAGTTACCAGTCGGTGGCGGTAATGCACCGTTAAGTTGGTATGTAACAATGACCAAACCGGAACACTGGTCTCATTGCATCCACTTGTCAGAGAAAGTGTTAACAGCATGAACTGACACAGATATCCAGTGACTTTTAAGGTAATCAGCTAGCCTACCTAGTTCACTTGTTATTGCTGTTTTTATTCTATTTAAATATCTACACGTTAGTGTAAAGAAGAAAAATAAATTTTTTTTTAGATATCAATCTGCATATGCGAGGGAAATTGGTTATGCTCATCTTTGCTCGCTCGGTAGATGGCTCTGTCACCAGGTTTGATGAAACTGGCTCATCATTGAGCGAATCAAGCGACCAAGAAGACCGCGCATGCTTTCGCTCTGCTGCCTGCCTGTCTCCCTCCATTAAGAACACTTGAGCTTTGCTAGTTTGTTTCGAGATGGAAGAACCAGAAACAACGCCTTCAACATCGAGTGATCGTGGCGGTGAGGGTGAGTAAGGAGACCACACCTGGCCCTACTTAAGAGTCCATGTTTTCATTTGTCAGAGTAAAAGACTAAATAGACTTGTGCGTAACTGTTAGCCTTCATGAGGACGCCGACATTGAAATTATACCCAAAATGGGCCCATGTTATCATTATGAGCGCTGGATACTCTGATGTAGCCTACTGTGTTTTCAATCCATACTGGCAGCCTGAGTGCGCCCTGTGCACATTTAGTCTATATATGGAACACATGAAGAAGAGACATGTCATGTGACATTTCAGGAACTCCCTGACATAAAGCTTCCAAAGATCGTGGTTACATGCAGATAAATACCCAATAAACTGTGGAGAAAAAAAGACACAAGCAGGGAAGAGAAGGGAGGGATGCTTTAAAGGAGGAAGGGACATACTTGATCTGTTTTTGTTTACAAAGAGTTAAGCTCAGTGTTTTAAGGTGCTATTGTACATTCCTGTCCTTGTACTGCTGCTTAAGCCAAATGAATTGTAAGTGTCCTAAACATTTGAAATAATATAAACAATATGATGTTCAGACTGCTTTCTTTAATAAATTACATAACACGACACTTGTACTTTTACTTTCAGTACTTTAGTAGTACGTTTTAAAACTACTACTACTTGCAATACTTAAGTACAAAAACATGTTGAATACTTTTGTACTTCTACTTAAGTGTGGTGCTTAAAGGGGCACTCCACCTCTGGGAAGATGAATGTGTATTTAAAATGGGTCATTTATGTAGAAGCAATGTGAAATTATTTTTGAATTTGGAGCTTTCTAGACTGAGAAAAGCCAGAAAATTTATTTTTGGCTTATGTGGATGAAAGACAACAACTCCCAGAATGCATTTGCTTCACTGCCCTAGGAGGCCACACCTACCGGTAACAGAGCGCGGAGGTTAAACATGTTTAACAAGGCTAGGCTACTAGGTGATGAGTGTGCCCGGGTTTTCGCCCATAATGTCCGGGATTTGGCTTTTGCGTTCTACAGTCGCCATTCATCAAGTTTACTGTGGCGAGCAGGATGAGTGAGGGCCGCGGGAGAATGGGGCCGGTGGCGTGATTACTGATGAGCGACACCTGTGAGACGCACCGGCAGGGCTGGACTGGCCATCGGGCATACCGGGCATTTGCCCGGTGGGCCGATGTGCTATTTGGGCCGATACATCTCAAACGCAAAAAAAAAAAAAATGTTTTATTCTTATCTGACCGGCCCATTCGTTTAGTTTTGATTAATTGGCGGCGCTGGGATCTTTGTACCGGTGTAATGCATTGGACAAAAAAAAGTCAGTAGGTTTTGTTTTTTCTCTCAGACCGGCCCATGAAATGCATAGATCAGCGGCCCATTGGTTATTTTCTTGATTGACACTGGGCTGGTCCAATCACATCTTGAAACACCTCACCCTTTGGGCTCTGAGCGAGCCGGCAGTATCTGTTTAAATCGTCAGAGCGATGGAGAAGAAACGCAAGAAAAGTGCAGGGAAATAGCGTGAAAAAAGAATCAGGCCGTTCAAGTGGCTGATGAGGAGTGAGGAGGACCAGGAGAGATCAGTGAGTGTAGAGGACTGTGGTGAGCAGAGCTACTTTAACACCTATAGGCTATGAGTGTAGAACCCATTACTCAGGCATTATTTCCACATCTGCATAGTTGATGATTACGCATTTTACTAGAATTGTAATGAGACGCGTTTGTTTTCCGCCAAAATAAAAGTTTGATGCAGTTTCTGTCAAAATAAAAGATCACGTGTTTCTCTATAAGTATAGAAATTAGTACGAAACTAATTATGAAAGTTTATTTTATTTTTCAGTGCATTTGTTTTACAATACATGTATATTACTGTCATGGGATTAATATTATAACTATTATTATGTAGTAGTGTAATGTAGACAGACACTATATCATAACTAAAAGAGGTTTGAGTTTTTCTTTGTTCAATTTGCACACTGAATATGGGTTGGAGCTCTTAATTTTGAACTCTAAAAGTGCACCAGATGGCTGAATTTAACATTAAAAAGCACAACATTTTCTTTCGGGGGAGCATGCCCCCGAACCCCCCTAGACGGATCAAGGTACACCCACCACAGATTTAACAAAAATACTGTATGAAACACTGGTATTGCTATGCCAATGCAACTTATACTGTAGCTTATTTTAGGATTCATCACTGTGTAGTGTAGCCTACTTCAATTGTATTTTGCAAATAGTAGTTATTTCATCTGTTAAATCTCACTCATTCCTACTCACTCATTATGGGATTAGTGATTTTAAGGAATAGGAGATGATATACATAGCTATTCAAAGACATGCAAATATCGGTTGTGTTTATGATCTTATGTAGTGGGTCGGTCTGGGCCAAAATGCCCGGGCCGATTTTTCGTCCCAGTCCAGCCCTGCGCACCGGTCTCGTATCTCTCACGGAGGAGCGGGAATTTGTCAAACCGGTCAGTCAACTGCCTGAAAGATGAGATTATCTATAGATCTCCCTGTTGAGCCACTCGTGATCGACTAGTTATTGCAATCCTTGTAATCTAGAGCGAGCGTGCATGCGAGATAGACTGTGCTCCAAACCGCATAGCGCGCACGCACGGCAGAGAGACCGTGCGTGTGCAGAGAGCATCCTATTCATCATCACTCCAAGCTATACTCAAAAGTTTTATGCTACCATATTCTAATATAAATTTAATTATCTGTTATAAGTTCTGTGTGAGTAGCATGAAGGGCCTACAAACTTGTATCTTAAATAAATTACCTTGATTGTGTGAAATGCCACATTTTCATTTACTATAACCCAGCTTATTTAAAGGACATCAGTACAGCGTATGAATGCAGTGTACTAACTGCAGATATTTACCATAAAATTCCAATATCCCAGACTTTTATTTGCTCCTGTCACTGAACTCACCCTGCCTATATCTGGGACAGGAGTCTATATGGGACAGTGTCATAATTCCAGTCTGTGTTCTCCTGTCTTGTCCCATGTTTACAGTTCCACATTATGTTTAAACTAGGGCTGTCAAATGATTAATCACGATTAATCACATCCAAAATAAAAGTTTGTTTACATAATAAATGTGTTTGTACTGTGTAAAATTATTTTGTATATATAAGTACACACACGTGCATTTATATATTTAAGAAAAATTTGTTATTTATATATAAAATATATATATTTATATATAATATAAATTATATATAAATCTATATATAGTATATACATGCAAATATTTCTTAAATATATACAAGCATGTGTATGTATTTATATATATAAAATAATTATACACAGTACACACACATTTATTATGTAAACACAAACTTTTATTTTGGATGCAATTAATCGTGATTAATCATTTGACAGCCCTAGTTTAAATGTCTATTAGTCTCCCCAGTTGTTTCTAATTTGCCCCTTTTTGGATCATCCCCTTTTGGAGTGTTGGCCTTCCACTGACCACACACATTCCACGTTATAATAACTCGGTTATCAGGACACTTTCTCTACTCAAATCAACAAAGCTGCCATACACTCTAAACAAAAATGGTGCTAAATAGCACTAACAGTAGTTTATTGGCTTGTAATCATAGGGGAACTGCTTTAAGTGCCAAATAGCACCTATCTTTTTGTCAAATGGTGCTATGTAGAACCATAAGAGGTGGCATATAGCACCTTGATGTCTTCATTCACGCACACATATGAAACACGTGCATACACCGATACTAGTAAGTAAGTAGTCAAACATACATGTATACTGCTGAATGCTCAAACAAATATGAAATGCCAACGCATTCTCATCCTATGGCGTCATATCTGACACTTTTGACATTTCGTCTAAATCCAACGCGCATGGTACCCTTTAGCGTCAATATAACACGTACAGATATGGGTAGGTTTAGGTCTGGTGTAGGGTTAGGGTTAGACCGCTAGGAGGCGCCTTCTGACCCATATATATCTGCGACTCATTATTGACGCTAAAGGGTGCCTTGCGCGTTGAATGTAGACGAAATGTCACGAGCGTCAGTATGACGCCTTGGGATGAGAACAGGCTGGAAATGCACAACGACACACCTAAAGTCGCTCGCGCACATACACGCAAACTCTCCACACACAAGATGCGCGGAACTCTCTATGCACATACTCATATGAGAAGCGCGCACACACAAACTCTCCACGCACATACTCATATGAGACACGCGCGCGCACACACTCAAACTCTCCGCGCACATGCTCATATGAGACACATGATCACACAGTATGATGCATATGATTCTCAGTGTGAACGGAAGTCATTTCAGTGTAAACGGAAGGTGAGCAGGACTTGCCACCTCTCTCCCAGTCGGAGCGGCTTACAAACAGCCTGCGATTGGACAGTTTAGATCACAAGCTGTTGTCAAGGTGATGACGTACACAACTGTCCAATCAAATGACATCTGAGTAATGCAGTCACAATTAAATGCGCATGGTGGATTGCTTGCCTAGAATCCCATAAAATAAAGTGAGCGATGTTGGATCCAACGAGAGAAGCGATTGATATTTTACGAAGTGTGCTTTTCTCGCTTTCGCTAATACAGTCAATAGCGAATTCCACCGAAGCCAACATGACTCCAACGACTCGATCGAATCGGAAGTTCAAACGCTGTTCCGACAATCAAACGTTATACCGCCCACCGCCTCCGGACCACGGTTCCACACGCCAGCAGTATGGCCAGTGGCAGTCCAGATCAAGAAAAAGGTAAGAAGAAAAGTCAGAATAGTAAACTTATAACTAACAAAAATAAAATAAAAATAACTTTTGATTTTTTTTAACCAAACTTTGTCTAAAAATTAATTTAAACTATGTTATGAAATATATAACGGAATGAATTGATATAACGTTAGCCTACTATTTTACTTTATGTAAGTGAAATGGCCATACATGGGTTTTCCGTTCAATACAATGTATCTATTCACTGTATGTGAATACCTCTTCGATACCAATCTTTCATTTGAAAGTCACGTGTCTAGTATCTGTAAAACCGCATTTTTCCATCTTAAAAATATATCTAAATTACGTCATATGCTCTCACTGACAAATGCGGAACAATTAGTTCATGCATTCATGACATCAAGGCTAGATTATTGTAATGCTCTACTGGGTGGTTGCCCTGCACGCTTAATAAACAAACTACAGCTAGTTCAAAACGCAGCCGCTAGAGTTCTTACCAGAACCAGGAAGTATGACCATATTAGCCCGGTTCTGTCAACACTGCATTGGCTGCCTATTAAACATCGTATACATTTTAAAATATTGCTGATTACTTACAAAGCACTAAATGGTTTAGCTCCCCAGTACTTGAGCGAGCTCTTAACGCATTATAGTCCTTCACGTCTATTGCGATCTCAAAATTCTGGCCAGTTGATAATACCTAGAATATCAAAATCGACTGCTGGCGGTAGATCCTTTTCCTATTTAGCACTAAAACTTTGGAACAATCTTCCTAACACAGTCCGGGAAGCAGATACAGTCTGTCAGTTTAAATCTAGACTAAAAACACATCTCTTTGGCTTAGCATACACATAACACATTATAGATTTCTATAATTCAATGTTAGGCTGCATAGTTTAGATCAGCCGGAACCGGGAACACTTCCCATAACTCCTGATGTACTTTGTACATCATAAGAAGGATGGCGTCTACGCTAATATTAGTCTCTCTGCTTATCCCGAGGTTTACCGCGAACCGCCGGATCCAGGCCATATCCAGATCTGAGGAAGGACCATCACATGGACACGATGACAATGCATCCCTGATGAGCCAGGCCCATCAACACTGTGAAGGCCTATGGACACCTCAACACACTCATCTCCTCACCGGCCGGATGACCCAACCCAACCAGATGAACTGGATAAATATCGTGAAAGTTCTGATCACATCTGACTCCTGACATTATGCTGCCTAACTCATAATCATACACTGTTCGTTCGTTGGCCAAAGGAGGACTGGCCCCCTGACTGAGCCTGGGTTCTCCCAAGGTTTTTTTCTCCATTCTGTCACCTGATGGAGTTTTGGTTCCTTGCCACTGTTGCCTTTTTCGCCTCTCTTCGCCTTTGTCGCCATTGGCTTTTGGCTTGCTTAGTTGGGGACATTTAACATTTAATTTTGAATTTAACAATACTATTACAACATTGTTTTCCTGTTATCTCTGTAAAGCTGCTTTGAAACAATTTGTATTGTAAAAAGCGCTATATAAATAAAGGTGACTTGACTTGACTTGTATGTAATTTACATATTAATGTGTTCTTGGGGCAATATATTGAACATTCACTTGTTTCCCAAAATGCCTGAAAAACATGAAAAATAATATTTTATCCTGAAAAAGGAATGTTTTTATTTTATTTTATTTTAGCTTCATAGGATTCTTATTTCCTGATATTTTACTCACCCCAATGTCATCCAAGATGTTCTGTCTTTCTTCAGTGGAAAATAAATTAAATTTTTTGAGGAAAACATTTCAAAATGTTTAGTTTATTAGTTCCTTTGTCAGGGCCAATGCAGCGCGCATTATTACATACATAATTATCACAGTCAAAGCCATAAAAACATGTGTAGATGTGTTGCATAAAAGGTTTCTAGCCAATAGGCTAATTTGCAACCTCAATCCCTGGTCAGGCCTTTCTAAAAAACTACATACGGTAGTATGAGTTACTCAATCATGCAGCAGATACATTGTATACTCATTTATTACATTAACATTTCACAGAATCGTGACCACATTACACAAAACAGCACATCATGTAATAACACAACCCCCAAGTACCCAGCTGTTCGCACCTGCTCACCTATACCCACCCGATAGTGAGGGCCTGGGCCGCTACAAGATTGTCTCCCATATCCAGACCTCGCCCCGTGGGGTGAACCTTGGCAGCCATGCGCAAACTGCCAGGCATCTGGCACAGACGATACATTAAAACTAAACTGACTCAGTGGCCACATGTTGAAGTCCAAATCAATGCAGTTTCAAAGAGCTTTAAAGTGCCTCAAAGGGCTCTGCACGATCCCAGCTGAGGAATAAGGTATTATTTAGCAAAACGATCTTGGATGGCATTGTGGTGAGTGAATTATCAGGAAATTTTCATTTTGGGGTGAACTAATCTTTTAAGGTGTGCCTCTCTTAATAGACCTAGGGCTCCAAATCATCAAACATTCAACAAGGATGTGGTACTGCTGAGGAGTCCAACAGATGATATGGTCGTCAAACAGCGGACCAAACAACACTTGCATAAAATCGGACACATATTAAGTGCGTTTGAATTTAACAAAGCATGTACAACAGTTCTACAAAAAATAAAAGATGGATTCAAAGAAAAAAATCCACCTGATGTAAGGTATGAGTCCTTTTCTGTCATAAAATTATAGATCTTTGCAGAGATGGGAACAAGTCACACATGTGCAAGTCTCAAGTAAGTATTTTTTTCTTGGGCAAGTCAAGTCACAGGCTATGTCAAGTTAAGTCATGTCCTGTAGTAGGTCAAGTCAAGTCAAGTCTATCAGGCTATGTCAAGTCAAGTCCTGTAGTAGGTCAAGTCCAAGTCAAGTCACCTTATTATTGTATCTTTACCTGCAGAATCTGATCTTAATAAAGTGAAAAGACAAGATATAAGTAACTCAGTAAATTACAATAATGTAGATTTGCATTGTAAATACATTGTAAAAATTTTGTTTTAAATTTTCAACACTGAGTCCATAAAACAAATAACAGTTTAACATCCAACAGACTCCACTCTGAACACCTCCCTCTCTCTCTCTCTCTCTCTCTCTCTCAAACACAGTTTACATACAACATTAAACTTTGTTACATTTCTCCTCTCACTCACTCACTCACTCACTCACTCACTCACTCACTCACTCACTCACTCACTCACTCACTCACTCACACACACACACACACACACACACACACACACACACACTCAGATTATATCCATAAGTCATTACCTCTTTTACAAGGTTGCAAAATATAAGAATCGAGCGGAGATTCGAGTTTCGTGTCTTGTCTGCAAGCCAAGCACGATGTGGCCTCATGATGATCCCACCATGACTGAAGACCCTTTCAACTGGGGCACTTGAAGCCGGCACTGAAAAAGCTCTCATTGCAACAGGAAAAAGTGCAGGGAGGATACCGCTGTTTGCATAAATAATTATTTAGTTGTGTCTCTGGGTTGGTGGTTGTGTCCTGCTTGCGGCGTTTTCTGTACTCTGAGAAGAAGCCAGTGCTCTCTTTCTCCTGGTTTTCATTTTCAACCTCTTGGAATCCAGGACTCTGGGATGTTGTGTCAGGTCGCACTCACGTAGAATCAGATCTAATAAAAACAAAGACAAAAAAGTTAATTTAATTTAAAGGGCAAGTGTGAAAGCCCGTGATCGTTAGAAAGTGAACTTCCTCATTCATTATTTCACAGCTCAGTTTGATATCCTTGCAAAATCAGCTCTAAAAATGTATTATATTATTTAAACAACTGTTGTGAATTTAATTTCCATAATTTGATAATGATGACATGCCTACCTGTATATCATGTGTAAAAAAAAAATCACTGACCTTGCAGGCTATGGATCATGCTTCCCAGGAAGCGCACTTGCTGTTTGAGTTTTTCCAAATGGTGGTTTAATGACAATACACAGGGGAGGACAGAGCTGATCGTCACAATCTTCTCTCCCTGAGTAAGATCAGTGGCCTCGGCAAATGGCTGTAGCACATCACAAAGCTCCTTCATCAGTTTCCACTCCCTAATTGAGAAGACCAGCTCACTGTGGCCTGTATCCTGAACAACACTGCACAGTTTCTGATGACTGAATGAGAGCACTGCCTTAACTTGGCGGAGAGTTGAATTCCACCGTGTATTCACAGCAGCGGGTAATTCACATTTTCAGCAGGGCAGCGGAGCGGCTGTGGGTTGACTCCCCACGGTTCTCATGGGCTTTATATGTAAGTCCTAACGTGAAAAATCTTTATGGTCTAATGTACCTAAACAACGATCACCAAATTTCTCTCTCATATTGCTCCTCATAACTAGGGATGCACCGATACCATTTTTTTCAGAATGGATCCGATCCGATCCGACACCAACATTTCTGAGTATCGACCGATACCAATACAGACCAGTAGTACCAATAATACCAGCGCAGTTTTTTTTTTTAAATCAAGTAGAATTTCTATGATACTGATAATCACTCATTTGTGTGTTAAACACAATATTGTCATGATAAATTGACGGAAGCAAGTGCAGATAAACTCTTTATTAAAGGTAGTCACAGAGAGGAAGTCCAACACTGACAAACAGGTCAGTGGCGCAGGGACTCCGATGGTCAGATGATGAGAGTGCAGAAACAGTGGTGCGGAGTCCAATGATGAAATGATAACCAGAGAATCCACAGAAACAAGAACCGGAACAGGATGGGTACGAGACTCGAACGCGACTGGAACACAGACACACCAGGGAAACCACATACAACGATCTGACAAGGAAGATGAGGAGGTGATGAGTATAAATACACATGATCAGATAAGCTGCAGCTGGTGATGGGATAATGAGTGGATGGCTGATGAACGCTGATGAGCGGGCACGCCCATCTAATCAGCGCACACACATACAACAACAGAAACACAAGACAAGAAGAAGACATAGGATTTACCAACCATGACAAATATACTTAAAACAGACAACTTCATCATATGATAGATAGGACAGAACAAGAAAGGCTATTAATAATCTTTCATTGCGTCACTATAATGATATGAAAGGCTCCAATACAGTGCGGCACAAAGCGCTTATGCGCATCCCGAGCGCAGAATGATGCGCTTGAAGCAACATGGAGTCACAGCACACAGCACTTCGAGTCCGCATAGAAAAGTTAAAAGCACAAAGGAAAGACATATTGATGTGTTGTGTATTATACCGTATCTATCTATGCAATAGTTTATTGAGCCTTTTCTTTTAACAGTTTTAAATTTCAGTTACTGTGCGAGTGAAGAACAATTATAGCGCTCTGACTCTACTCTAGTGTTGTAATCTACAGACCCGGTAGAAAGTAACATGATTAAGTTACAGCAATAAAGTCCAGCAAGATAAAGTTGTTTTAATCGAAACCATATACCTTTATCTACAGATCAAGTATAATAATAGTAACATTGAATCATCTTGTTGAATTTCATCGTGTTGACTGTCGTAACCAGTGGCGGTTCTAGACCACAGTAACTGGGGGGGCCAGGCAGGGGCCACATGTGCTTTTAGGGGCAGACCTTTAACATTCATTTTAACCTATTTTCTGTATTAATTCAAGTCATTTTTCACCATGACATGCATCACTGCAATCTGTTTACACCTGGCCACTTCATGCGTTTTCTGTGATCGGATAGCTATCCCTGATAGCACACGTACATCACGGAGACGTCTATTTGATGTGCGTGTTTACATCTGGAAGATGTATTATTTAGAGCAGTGGTTCCCAAACTTTTAACAGGCATGTACCCCCTGAGACATTATAGATCTTCCGGAGTACCCCCAACTCCACCAATTGTTAACAACAAGGTTATTATTTATTTATTAATATTTATTATCAATTTTGTCAAGAATAGTGAATAGAATCATAAACATATGATACAAATCTCATCAAAAGTCAACATATGATACAAATGTGCTGAATATAATGATTTTAAACAGACATGCACCCAATCTCACACACAATAGGCCTACAACACATATCCAACATATCATTAAAGCTATTGTTAACTTTTCACATACTGATAAGTATTGTTTTTCACATAACATTGTATATTTTCTTAACTTCTCTGCTGTAAAATAATAATAAAAAGAGAACACAATAACAATAGTAAACTAAATAGTAAACAGTAAACTAAATTGTAGTAAACCACACAGAATAGGCCTACCACCACCTCTCCATCCACATCACCAGTTTAATCAATGTGAGGGATGTGCCTGGATGTTCTTACATAATGCAGCGATGTTAGGCCGAATTGGGGATAGTTTCAGTCTTAGATCATTTTCCACAAACAGTCTGTACCTATACTTGGTCTTAAGGCAGACCAAAGCTGAGAATCCAGTCTCACATAAATACGTTGTAGCAAATGGCATCAACGTCTTAATCGCTCGGTTTGCCAGGTCCGGATACTCTGCCCACAAACTAATCCAGAAATCTGTCAGTGTCTTCTGACCGAACTCGATTCTGACCGACCCGTTCGTGGATATTTCAATGAGGCTCTCTCTCTCTAGCATAGGAAGCTGGCATGTGTTGGGTGACGAAAAAGGATTACAAATCCATGTGTCGTGGTCGTCTGTTTCGGGGAAATATTTGCGTAATTGCGCTGCCAAGACGCCAAGGTGTTTCCGTATGTCACATCTGACACTGTCGGCAAGCCGTAGTTCGTTTTCACACAGAAAATCCTGCAGTGATGGGAATGCGCCAAAGTCGTTGTCTTTGGACCAGAAGTTCAGCTTTTTAATCGTGGCCTCTACCTTGTCTCGCACATTGAATATTGTCACAGAGCGACCTTGCAGCCCGAGATTGAGCTCATTTAGACGACCAAAGATATCTCCCAAATAGGCCAGTCTTGTGAGCCACTCATCGTCATGCAACCTATCTGACAAGCGAAAAGGATTGTCGATGAAAAACAGTTTCAGCTCGTCTTTCAGTTCAGAAAAGCGTGCTAAAACTTTCCCTCTGGATAACCATCGCACTTCAGTGTGGAGCAAAAGCGTCAAATGGTCACTGCCCATCTCACTGCATAAGGTGGAAAAAATGCGCGAGTTTAGGGGTCTTGATTTGACAAAGTTAACCATCTTTACTGTGTCGTCCAACACCTGAGCCAGGCTGTCTGACATTCCTTTGGCGGCAAGCGCTTCCCTATGTATGCTACAGTGGACCCAAGTGGCATCTGGAGCCACTGCTTGTACACGGGTGACCACTCCGCTGTGCCTCCCCGTCATTGCTTTGCCACCATCTGTGCATATACCAACACATTTAGTCCAGGTTATTCCATGTGATCGTATGAAACTGTCTATGAGTCCAAAAATGTCCTGCCCTGTTGTCCTCATCGGTAACGGTTTGCAAAAGAGGATGTCCTCATGGATTGACCCTCCATATATGTACCTGACGTACACCAACAACTGAGCCAGGCCTGCTATATCTGTTGACTCATCTAGCTGTAATGCATAGAATTCACTGGCATGTATACGACACAGTAACTGTCTCAAAACATCTGCTGACATATCACTGATTCGTCGGGACACGGTATTGTCTGATGAAGGCATTTTCTGGAAAGTATGTTTAGCCTTTTCCCCCAACATTTTCTCAGCCATGTCCATAGCAGCAGGGACAATCAGTTCCTCCACGATAGAATGAGGCTTGCCTGTCTTAACCATGTAAGACGCTTCTACTCCTGCCTTATTTACAGCATCTGGCGCGATCAGACATTTCTTGGTGTTAGAAAGCAGTCTCAATTGTCGCTCAAAAAACTCCCGTGGCTTATTTTTCAAATTGCCATGTTTCGTTTCTAAATGTCTTTGTAAGAGTGAAGGCTTCAACGAGTTATTAGACAGAACCTGCGCACATATGACACACTGTGGCTGAGGGAAATTCGCATGGCCTGTGTATGTGAAGCCCAGAGTTATATAATCTTCGTTATATCTTCTTATCTTTGAGTGTGCCTCCCTACCATCGTCTTGTTGTCTCGAGGGAAGAGTCTGTGTCTCCCCGTCTCCATCACTGTTCATGTTAATGGTTTGGCTAGCATCAGGCCTTTCGTCAGAGTTAGGATTTGCTATGATAGTGTCTTGACCTGAAAAGCTTGTCCCGACAGCAGGTGACTCATTTGAAGTTTCTGTTGTCGTTCTGGGTATGGTCTGAACCCGTTTCAGCCATTTATCCATCGATTGAAATTATTATTTTGTCAAATAGACGTAACTGGGATGATTTCTGACAGGATTTTTTTCGTTTTCATTTGCGCGTGACAATATAACAACTGTCGTCATAGCAACGTATGACGCAGAGCTGTAATCAGCACTGCAGAAGGCTGCAAAGATCATCATAAAAGCTCTACTTTTACCCTCTCTGTCTCCACTCTCGAATATTTTGTTAATAGAAAAAGTGCGATCATGTCAGAACAGAACGCCAATGAAATGTTTACCCGGCAAAGCTTTAAAGCACGAGCAAATAATGAACTTTTGTGATTGCGAATAAGTGCAGTGTCATGTGAGTGTAACTCTACCACCAGAACTGCAGCTGATATAATGTGCGCTGTAGCACGATACTACCATATTTAGTTTCCATTCTTATTGTGTTTCCACAACAATGTTAGAGAGTAAATTTACTGAAATTGCCACCATAACAGCAGTGTGATGTGTTAGATGTAGGGCTACCACATTTTTTAATTACTAATTAATATAATAAAATACGTAGACCTACGCCAAAAAACTAGTTGAGGATAAATTCTTTAAAATTGGGCCAAAAAGGCACGTTATGGACGTGACATGCAGTCAAAACTTGAAATATAAATTCTCAGAAAATGATTTTAATACTGAAACGTCTGTTTATAGATCCATACTCCCTTAATAAAGCTCCAGACATTAGAAAAATATCAGTCTACACATGCGTTTTATATTTAATATGAGGGAAATATAATTGTGACGTGACACAAAAAAAATCGTTAACTTTTAGGTGGCAAAATATTTTTTAGTAATTCTATGAACTACACTGCGCAAAACAAAAGTAATACTACCCACCGGATGAGGGTCGGCCTCCACAGAACATAAAATATTATTTTTTTATTCGCATTTATGAGGAAAAAAACAATGTTACGGACGACAGTTCTCCGTTAGGGACATGACTACTCTGAAAGCATAAAACCTCAAACAGAAAGCACAAAGCCTTTCTTTAAAGTGAATTTCGTTTTTTATTAATTGTATCTTAATTTTAATCACTGTTTCATCAACCAATTGCCTGGATTTAATAAATAAAAAGTAAATAGCTAGTAGAAAATATCTACTATCATCATGCAGGAAGACGCCGGCGTGTGAACTGCACTCTCGTCTAATAAATGAACCGAATTAACCTGAGAGATATATAGAAAGCTTGAAATGTCTACTTTTTAACAAAACAATTCAAAACGAAAGAAATCAGACACTCTGCTTATGTAGTCTGTATGAAATGTGCATTCTCTCTGGCGCGTCTACTGTTGACTCGCGATCTTCACATCGCCAACTTCATCTTTGCAGTCGACACTGACAAACACTTGTTTATTAATAAACAATTAAAATGTCTCCTTGCTATATTTAACGTATTCATAATCATTATGCCGGTTCTTTGTGGCAGCTTTTAGATACTTTGCATGTTACATGAACACGTCAGGCGTCACCACTGCATCAGCACCGAAAACATGATTTTTTTTCAAATCAAAAATCGTGATACGAACCGAATTGTAGGTTTGGTCTATTGTTACAGCCCTAGTAAGATGAGAAAGCAGGAGTTTAGTCGTTTGTCATGGTTGTAAAAAAAAAACAATGGCTATCTGAACATCTTTGCCGAGCGCAAACCAGTACAGAAGTAGCCTAATCAATAAATTATCGGGGAGGGTCATGCCTTTTTTCACAATCATTTTAGAGGGTCATAGAAAAAAATGATTGCTGGCGAAGAGAGGGTCAAGTCTTTTTTGACTACAGATCTCAAATCTCCTCCGGTAGCCCCTTAAATAAAAAACGAACAGTCCCTTAGATCTTTTTTCGCGTACCCCCTGAAATCAGTCCACATACCCCTGGGGGTACGCGTACCCCAGTTTGACAACCGTGGATTTAGAGTGTTTGCTCATCTGCAATACATCTATAGGACTTTCCTGTTAGATGTCAAATAGACGTTTAGAAGATATCTTTAAGATGTAATGATTTAGAATGTATGTTAAACTGGCATCTTAAAGATGTCTATCAGATGTTAGTGTCACCAGGTGACGAAGGGCGGAACCATTATTTCGGTGTTGTTTCCATGGGGAGCTAAATTAATGTAACACCCCGCCGGTTGCCCCGCGAAAAATAGTTCGGCTGGATCCCGCAAATGGGAGAAACGAGCGGCAGCTGCGAGAGGGGCGGAGATCGAATCATGGCGTTCACGAGGAGGATTTTAAGAGCGGCTGTTTGAGTGAAGAGGAGAGGCAGAGCGGGAAGAGGCGATCCACGACAGAGAAGGAGTCTAAAAACGGCGATGCAACCTGGATGGGGAAGGAGAGACAACATTAACAGAGAAGGGAGGCAGTAGGTTCATGTTATCTCATCAAACAGTTAAGTGCCATCGGAAATTCTTATGATCTGACTCAATGCTCGTGCTATATACAAACATCTGGCGAGTTTGCCCTGAAACCTATTGAATTCTGATGATGCCTATTGACATTTGATGTCTGATGCTGTTGATGATCTAGCTTTTAATGTCAGTGGTGCGGGCGTGGTACATTTCCCATGCAGTCTGGATGTGCTGTTTCATCAACTCAGGAGGAGGGAGTCGGCTGGGATAGCGAGCGGAGACCTTATTCACTGCGAGTTAGTGTGAGTTGCAGTGCTTAGTGTGAAGTGAACACCTGTTACTATTTTGAAGTGATTGATGTATGCACCGGTGTGAGGATTGTCACCTTGTGTCTGTTCGTGTTCCCAGTCGTTATACTCATTGTCCTGGAGTGCTGAGTCAGAAGTAACCATTTACTGTGTGATGAGTGTGCACTGTCCAGGGTTGTAGCTCCAGTCTGTCCAGCGTGAAGAGGATTTGCGAGATGTTCTTGCATGGCTTTTTGGTTGTCCTATTCTAAACAAGAACCAGTACCTGCCTATTGAGTTTCCCACACTGAATCAAGCCCCTGCTGTGAGTATTTGAATACTGATGACTTGAAGAGGATTTGTGAAACATTCATGTATTGCTGTTTGATTCTCCTGTCCCAAATAAGAACCAGATAAGCATCTGCTTCATTACTTACCCCTGGTGGTGTGAAGAGGAACTGTCGTGTGAACTCCAGATAAGCATCTGCTCCATTACGGAACTGTCGTGTGAACTCCAGATAAGCATCTGCTCCATTACTTACCCCTGGTGGTGTGAAGAGGAACTGTCGTGTGAACTCCAGATAAGCATCTGCTCCATTACTTACCCCTGGTGGTGTGAAGAGGAACTGTCGTGTGAACTCCTGAGAAGCATCTGCTCTATTGCTTGCCCCTGGCTGCCCGAAGAGGAACTGTTGTGTGCATTCCAGATAAGCATCTGCTCCATTACTTACCCCTGGTGGTGTGAAGAGGAACTGTCGTGTGAATTCCAGATAAGCATCTGTTCCGTTACTTACCCCTGGTGGTGTGAAGAGGAACTGTCGTGTGAACTCCAGATAAACATCTGCTCCATTACTTACCCCTGGTGGTGTGAAGAGGAACTGTCGTGTGAACTCCTGAGAAGCATCTGCTCTATTGCTTGCCCCTGGCTGCCCGAAGAGGAACTGTTGTGTGCATTCCAGATAAGCATCTGTTCCGTTACTTACCCCTGGTGGTGTGAGGAGCTGTCGTGTGAACTCCAGATAAGCATCTGTTCCGTTACTTACCCCTGGTGGTGTGAGGAGCTGTCGTGTGAACTCCAGATAAGCATCTGCTCCATTACTTACCCCTGGTGGTGTGAGGAGCTGTCGTGTGAACTCCAGATAAGCATCTGCTCCATTACTTACCCCTGGTGGTGTGAAGAGGAACTGTTGTGTGAACTCCTGAGAAGCATCTGCTCTATTGCTTGCCCCTGGCTGCCCGAAGAGGAACTGTTGTGTGCATTCCAGATAAGCATCTGCTCCATTACTTACCCCTGGTGGTGTGAAGATGAACTGTCGTGTGAATTCCAGATAAGCATCTGTTCCGTTACTTACCCCTGGTGGTGTGAAGAGGAACTGTCGTGTGAACTCCAGATAAACATCTGCTCCATTACTTACCCCTGGTGGTGTGAAGAGGAACTGTCGTGTGAACTCCAGATAAACATCTGCTCCATTACTTACCCCTGGTGGTGTGAAGAGGAACTGTCGTGTGGATTCCAGATAAGCATCTGTTCCGTTACTTACCCCTGGTGGTGTGAAGAGGAACTGTCGTGTGAATTCCAGAGAAGCATCTGCTCTATTGTTTGCCCCTGGCTGCCCGAAGAGGAACTGGTGTGTGAATTCCAGATAAGCATCCGCTCCGTTACTTACCCCTGGTGGCCAGGAAGGGGAGACACCAAGTTTTAGTTTAGGAAATTATTTCAATAAAATACTTTTTATACTTGATACCTTGTCTGGTTTCGTGGTGTCTCTGGGTAACTCCTCGAGGTGGTACGCTCACAGGGGTGGTCCGCGCCAGGGGGGGGGGGCATCCCGACCTGTGACATTAGTAAACAGCAGATGCTTTCCAGATGAAGTGATCTTTAACAGACATCTTGCAGACGTACGTGTGCTATCTGGGATCTGATCGTGAAAAGACCAGGTGCAAATGCACTCCAAAACACATTCGCATGAATCCGATCGCTCAAACCCCTTCAGGGCCGCAAGTGTAAATGCATCTGGTTGTTGAAACCATATGTCAATTTTACTCCTCCCAAAAATGCTAAAAGATAAACCTGTGAGAGCATTTTATAGGCTATATGTCATGTTATAGTCAGATATGGTGACGCTTCTGCAACACGCATCATCTCAGCTGAGCATCTGTTCATCAAGCCAACGCACAAACTATCGCAAATCAAAGTGAAAGTAAGTCGCAGACGCTTAACACACAATCATCTTCATTAAAAGTAAAGAAACGAAATGATCTTACCAGGGCTGTTGCCGCTCTCTCTTATTGCGGTCTTTGATTCAGAAATTTTAGCTGATGATCAATAAAATGCAGCTCATATCTGTTGCTTTCGGTGACGTGAACTCCTTTAAATCTGTATAGCGCGGGAATTGAAGAACGGATTTATTTCCTTTTTGCAAAAACACATTTATGTGACCAGGTGTAAATGGAATCGTTTTGATCAATCAGACAGCTATCCGATCTGAGAAAAAGTGGCCAGGTGTAAATAGAAGCTAATAAAACAATTGAAGTAGCATATTGTAATGTTCGAGAACTCGAGCCAATTTGTTTGATGTAGGCCTATTATTATTAAACTTGTTTTAAATATTTGGACATTGACTTTTTTAGTTGATGTTGTTTTGAACGGTTTTTAAATCTGTATGTGAAGGATCACATTCTAACTTTCTTCAGATAATGTTGCAAAATGTACGAGTAAACTAAACCATTGCATTTTAACTTTATACATATAGGCCTTTTGTTTTTAAAGTTTTAAATGTATGTGGATGTTACCATACATTGCTTCACTTTTTAAAAATTGAAAGCACGTCGTTTTGTGTGTGTGTGTGTGTGGCAAATCTAGCCTGTAGGCTATGAGAGTGTAGAGTTGTAAATTAAATGTACTTTCTCCTGCGACATAGACGAAGCAAGGCATTGCAAGTTTATTTATATGTACCTCTTTAACTTTATTCAGCATACAAAATTTATATGGATTTAACCATGCCTCTTTCCAATGAATATCAACAATTTGTGCATTCCAAAAAAATTTCCCTCTAGGAGAGATTTTATGATTGGATTGAAAAATTAATCTGATATTTTTATTATTACAGGAATGAGAAAATAGTTTGATACCATCAACTATTAACTCAGGAAGTTTCCTTTCGTTACTTCCAAAAATAAGGTGGCTTTTCATCAAATCTTTCAACCCATCTGGAATAGCTTTTACAACTTGCTGGAACTCTTTAAATGGAATGGGGAAATTGTAGGTAAACATAAAAGCTTCATAAGACAAAACATTTCCATTTTCATCAAACAAATCCATGACAAAGTATATATTTTTTTCAAACCATTTGTGTAAAAATAAAGATTTCTTCCTAGAGGTAATGAGACAATTGTTCCAGAGAAGCATTTTGTGTGGAGAAAAATTGTGATGGAAACCAATTTTACAAGCTAATAACACTTGCTGGTAAAATTTGGATAGTTTAATTGGTAATTTCCCAGGGATATAGTTACATCTCAATAGAAAAGATAACCCACCAAGCTTTTTGAAAATGAACTGAGGAATAAAAAACCATAATGAATTTTAATTTCTCTGACAGTTTCTTAACCAATTAAGTTTAAAGGTATTGTTAATATAAAAAAAATCTAACATCTCTAAGCCACCATCAATTCTTTTGCCTGATATAATGTCCTTTTTTAACTTGCAAGGTTTATTTTTCCCAATAAAGTCGAGAAAGGTTTTATTAATTGCTTTGGAAGTTTTATCACTGACATAAAGGGAGAGAGCTGGGTAAACAAATCTGGAAAGACCCTCAGCTTTGGAAAGCAACACTCTCCCAAACAAAGTCAGATCCCTTTGTAACCAGTTATTCAGAATATTTTTCGTTTTTTTAATTTAAGGCATAAAATTCAATTGTTCACGTGTATGTTTATTTTTAGAAATATAAATACCAAGGTATTTAACAGAGTCTTTTACTGGTATGTTTTCAACAATTATATCTATAGAATCGTGTATAATTAATATTTCGCATTTATTTAGATTTAACATTAAGCCAGAGGATTTGGAAAATCTGGAAATACATTCCAGGGCCGTTTTAACTTGCGATTTATCTCTCAGAAATAAAGCAGTATCATCTGCCAATTGAGAAATTTTTATTTCTCTATCAAATATTTTAAGTCCCAGAATGTTATGATTATTCAAAACGTGAATAGAAAGTAGTTCAGCCACTAAACTAATCCCATAATAAGTTCCCATATTAAGAATAATAGAGCTATTAATATCTTTATAAAACATTTCTATAATATCAATAAAATTATTGCCAAAACAAAAAGCTTTCAGTGAGTGAAGTAAGAAGCCGTGTTCGATGGTGTCAAAGGCTTTAAAAAAATCTAACAACACAATAAGAGCCCCTGAATCAATTTGATCAGAATAGTGTAGAAGGTCAATTATAAGGCATATGTTATTACTAATGTGTCTATTTTTCATGAAACCTGTTTGAGTCTCATTAATGATTTCATTTAATCCGGATTTTAATCTTTTTGCATACACTAGAGCAAACAATTTATAGTCTATATTTAATAAGAGTAATAGGTCTCCAATTATCTATATTTTGAGCATCTTTATCTGGTTTAGGAATCAGGGAGATTAATCCTTGTTTCATAGTTGTGACCAAATCCTTTTTTTTAATACATTCATTAAAAAATAAGAAAAGGGGATCTTCCAATACCTTCCAAAAGTGTTGATAAAATTCAGTTGAAAGCCCATCTGGACCCGGACTCTTACCCTTTTTCATATATTGGACAGCTGAGAGTAATTCCTCCTTTTTGAGGGTGGAGTCACAAAGATTTTTGAAGTCATTACTAACTAACGGAATAAAATATTGAATTTCATTAGTAAATGATTTACAAAAGTCATAATTAAAGTTAGACTGATAAAGTTTTTCATAAAAGGAGCTGACAAAATCTGAAATTAGTTTGGGATCCTTGCATAAGGTGTTGTTAATATATAATGCAGACAAAGAATTTCTCTTAAAATTCCTTTTTTCAAGTGCAAAAAAGTAGGCTGTATTCCTCTCTCCCTTTTCTATCCATCTAGCTCTTGAACGCACAAAAGCTCCACTAGCCTTGCTGATATACAAGTCATCAAGTTTTAATTTTAAGGACTGGAGCTCTCTTTCCTCTGTTTGAGAGAGCGACACAACTTTCAATCAATTTTGTTTAATATTTCTGTTTCTATGTAATCACTTTCTTTTTTTAATACCTTACCTCTCCTAATAGCTAATTCTCTGGATTTGAATTTGAATAACTCCCATTTAGCTGCATAATCTGATTTCTCTGAATAAAAGATATTGGTGGCTAACGTTTCAGTATTTTTTGTAAAAATGTTATCTTCTAATATAGAATTGTTAAGTTTCCAATATCCACGGAGACAGCTGGGTTTATGAACAGTCTATAAAGACAACTCAATCAAAAGGTGATCTGAAAAGGGAGCATAATGATGGGAGATATCTTGAACATGTTGTAACAGACTGGAAGAAATAAGAAATTCTCAATTCTCGATTTTAAAGACTTTGACGCATTGCTCCATGTATATTCAAATTAATTAATATTAAAGTAGCGCCACGAATCCACTAAAGATAGATCTTTGCATAAGGAATCAATAATATTAGAGCTTTAAGAGTGGGGTCTTACTTTGCTTGGAAACCTATCCATCAAATCATCAGGGACTTCATTAAAATCTCCCGCGATTATTAACTTAGCATTTGGGGTTGTTTGCAGCAATTGAGATAAAATAAGAGAAATGTCAGTGAAAAAGGAATTATTCATAGAGTGGGAGTTAAACCCATAGATATTACAGATAACAAAGATGGTATTATCTAGTTTAACAGTTAGAATAAACCATCTTCCTTCAGGGGAGGACACAGAATGTACAATATCTCCTTTAAACTTATGAATTAAAATAAGAACACCAGCTGAATTATTTGACCCATGACTAAAAAAAAACATATCGCCCCATTGAGTCCAAAATTTTGAATCAGAAGCAACTGAATGAGTCTCTTGCAAGAAAATAAAATCTGCATTATAACGCCTACAAAACAGAAAAATGGCTTTTCTTTTAATGTCATCTCTTAAGCCCCGCACATTTAAAGAAACAATGTTCAACTGGTTGATACTCGAAGTTGTCCATTAACAAATAAAAGTATGAAAAAAATTGGGGGAAAAGAAAGAAAAGGAAAAAGTATAACCAAAACGTGTATTGAACACCTACTGTAACTTTAAAGTTCTGTAACGCTGTTTCCTTTGAGAAGGATCAGTGAATCAGTAAAGCAGGGTCGAAAATCCCTTAGAAGAATGTCAACAATTTGAACTGGGCAAACATGTGCAGAAAAAAGTAAATAAAACCTGACACGCGGTTAGAAACTGTAGTCAGATTACGGATGCTGTACTGAATTGGCAGCGATTCTCTTGTTATTGATAACAGCAAAGGGACCGCTGAAACCGGCCTTCTTTCCTTCCTTCCGTGCCGCCAGGACAAGGGGCCAAAGTTCATTTCGACTTTCAATGTCCGCTTTGGAGAGAGATTCCTTGACATAGAGAGCATTCTCTCTGAGGTAGATAGAATTCTTAGCTTCCATCCATATGATGTCGCGGTATCTCCGCATGGCGAATCGAATGATGATCTGTCGCGGCGAGCCCTCCGGCCGTTGTTTGCCTACACGATGGACCACATCCACAGCCTCCTCAAGCTTTTCTTTGATTCGCGGGACCACCCTGGCAAGATGATTCATGGTGATCGTTCGGACATTTTCTTCCTCACGTTCTTTCACTCCAAGCAATTTCAAACACCATCTGCGGCTGTACCTTTCTAGCTCTTCCACTCTAGACATGAGAGAAACATTCTCCTGTTGCATATGTTGAATCGAAGCTTCGGCCTTACCGATCTTTTCGCCGTGAGTGGCAACATCTGAAAGGAGTCGATTGATGGTGTCAGACAAAGAATTCACAGCCGCAGTTGTGATCTCAATGGAGCTCTCGATGCAGGTTATCTTTTGAAAAAACGCGTCTTGCTTAGAGTTCAGGGACTGAATAGCGTCGAATATCTCAGTAAGCGATACAACACTATCAGCTTTTTTCTTTTTTCCAGGAGGACTTTTGCTGGGTGTAGCACAAGCATCGAAATCATTTTCAAACTTATCTTGTGATCTAATGGAGGCATCTCCAGATTCAGGCACGGAGTCATCCATATTTTGGTCAAGAGATTCACGCGACATCAGACTGTCGAAGTTCCACGAGGCGCGCAGGTTCCTATTAACTCGTTTTTTGCCCATTAAACTTAAAGGCGGGTTCCAGCTTTTGTTTTACAGTCTTTAGCGAATAAAACCATCCGCCATAGGAACAGAGTAACGACCCGTTGACCAAAAAATTCCTTCTTAACCAGAAGAGGTGCAAATTACAGACCTACTCAGCAAGACGCCATCTTGGCCCCCGCTCCCCACAACGATTGTTTTTGACGCACGTCCTCCAGACAAGTAAAAAGTAAAATCCACACACTACGCGGCTCGTGGAGAAATCCGGTTAGTGATGGCCCGTGTTTTTTCGTGGTGCTAAAGTTAAATCTATCATAGCTTCATCATTAATATTTCTTTCAGGGGCTTTGGGGTCTGCCGCAACAGTCTTTTACTTCACAAGTATCTTGTCTAGTTTTTGCGCTGCTTTTTAAAACACCTCACGTGACTGTCGTCACACTATGGGAGGGGTTTGGAGGGCGTGCCTGTGTGACGCTTGGGAACACCTGTAGTGTTTTCCCACGCCACGTCATATGTGGGTGTGCCGTGGGAGGAGTTTGTGTGTGGCTTCTGCACAGACCCTCCTGTCACCATTTCTGTCAGACCTCTCAGCGTTCAGAAGTGTTTTCATTGTGCTCCCTAGGGATTACGTTACTTTGAAGAAAATACACTCTGCTCTCTTTTAAACAACGAACTGATTAACTTATGGTCTTTTTCAACAAAACGGTTTGTAAAACGGACAGGTTTTAAAAATGTTTTATGTAACTGTTTACAAATGCTGTACAGTTTTAATACATTTTGATAACTTTTAGAAAATGCAATTTAAACAGTTTTACTTTTACTGAAAAAACATTTTTAAATGACTGAATATTGACTTTTTAAAAAATGTATGTGTTTTAACGATACAATGTTTTAATATTGTGTGAATGACCGAATTTACTTATCTGTAAATGAGTGAGCACTAACTTTTTAAATGTTTTAACATCCTAAATGTATGCTACAAAACAGGGCTGTTTTAGATGTTTAACACCAACCCTAATTTAAAACACAAATCTGACAAGTTTTCGAAAAAACACGGTATGTTTTAACATTTTTAACTTTTATACATTGTCTTTAAAAGTGCTTTCAAATGTATGATTGTTTTTAATTAATAAAACACTGATCTTACCTCTGACTCTGTCATCCTTCTTAAAAAGCTTGAAAACACATTGTTTTGAATGTTTTTTCATCATTTTGAACATTTTCACATTTATCATAAAAACGCTCTCTGATACCTTAGGAACGAGCCATCACCCGTAAGGGAGGGGTGGAGGGATGGGGATGAAGGAGGGGTAGAAAGGGGGCCTGGGTGATGAGGGTGGGGGCAATGGAAAAACCGCGACCAGGTGTTCAAGCCGGACGGGAAGGAGGGTGGATGGGTGGAGGGATGGGGGCCTTGGGTGATGAGGGGTGGGGACCATGGAGCAGGTGTTCAACTGGAAGTTTGAAAAGGGGGCGTGGCCTGTTTTATGGTACACCATGGCTGCGTTCCAAATCGCATACTCAATGAGTAGGTACATAATTTCAATAAGTACTTAACGAGCGCTAAAAGAGTAGGTACTTTATAGTCAAATCTCGTTGAGTATGAAATCCGATCCAGGCATCATCGCCATATGTTAACGTTATCACGTGACCTACGACGGGTTATCACACGCGCAACAACTTAAAAGATGAATGACACGTTTAATTCATCTATCTGTAAATATTTTGATATTGATGAAAGTTGCTCATTTTGTGGTATTGTAGAAGAAACAGCTGCACGTTTATTTTGTGAATACATTTAGGGTTGATTTAAGCAGTTCAACTGCTGCAGTTGTATCCTTATAACGATATAATTTTTTTATTAAGAAACCCCAAAATCGTCATCTCTTGAATATGTTGTTAATTTCTTTATTTCCTTTAAGTTTTCCTCTTTTTTTTTTATTATGAACTATTTAAAGATATATAGCCTTGTTATTGTTATTGTGTATAAATTTCATATTATGATGTAGCCTACACAAACCAATTATCTTTATGTTTTGTCATTATGATTGTTCATTGTTAGATACAACTATGGTATCTTTCCACGATCTTGTATGTAATAAATGTATACGTTTAAATGATATGAGCGACAGGTGCACTAACACCTCATAACATCAGTAACTCGACAGTAGAGGTCTGCACTCCCGCGGGAGTCCCGCGGGACCCGCGGGTCGCGACACAAAACAGTGCGGCGCGGGACAAATTTTGAAAGGTCATTGCGGGAGCGGGCGGGATGAATGAGGTGCACTTGCGGGTGTGGGCGGGAAGGATGATACGCTGCACTCCCGCAAATTAAATATGAGTGTAAAGTAAAATATATAAATGATTCAAGTAGCGTAGATAATTTGTAGTTGTGAGGGAGATTCTGATTGGCAGCAATAAAAACGTTTTAAGCAGCTTAAACTTGTGAATGTTGTCGGGTAGGACGGGGCCTAATCTCACGCACTCTTAGAGAGACAATTAGAGACAATTCCTTCCCGCTGCTCCTTGTTCGAATTCGAAAGCTAGTTCAAGTTCAAAATAGACAGCATGGACGAGGAACAGAGCGTCTCATAGTGCTTCAGTACAGATATTAGTTCATTACCGGTGTTAAAGAAAGGAACATGCAAAGCTACAAAACCAAACAAAGAAAAGTCTGATATTTGGAAATGTTTTTTAGTAGCCTAGTAGGCCAATACGACAGCAATGGAAAGCACCTTCCTTTTGCGAGCTGTTATAAATGCAGCAAAATACTCACGTACAAGTCTGTAACTTCAGGTCTGAAGTGTCATGTGTGCACCGTTTTGAAAGGCAAACTTCCCTGACGTTTACGGCAAGTCAGTCGAAAGTGTCAAGTGCACTAAAAGATGTAACAACAGAAAAATGTGCATTCCAGCTTCCAGCACACCATCGGAAAGGGCTTTCAGTATTTGCGGTCGCTCGCATACTGGAGCAGAGACGGATTAATCTGAAGCCCTCATCAGTGAACGACATGCTATTCCTAAAAAAAAAAAACTAGGCGGGATTTTGCGGGCGGGAGCGGGGCGAAACTTGATTGTCGCGGGCGGGAGCGGGAGAAAATAACATATTTTTGCGGGAGCGGGACAAAATCTTGCGGGAGCAAAATCCGTCCAGCGCAGGTCTCTACTCGACAGCACAACCTAGAACAATTTTCCTCTGTGTTTGTAATGTCTGCACAAAGGAGACGTTCGGCTGCTCGAAGATCTCTCCTTTGGTGAAAACTGTTGATTTTATACTTTATATAAGTATCGCTCCTTAAAAATTAATATTACCTCAGAATGAATTGCATTGCAAATGCTGACCAATACTTAATTATATTACTTTTTTATATACTAAAAATGATATAATTTAATAAAACAAGCAAAATGTAATTTGTTTTGTCATATGATAGTTATACACAAATAGCTACACACTATAAATGCAGTGAAACATCTCAATTGTCAGTCAAGCAATGAGTTAATGCATAAATTAGGTTAAATCATTTTATTTACTGACAACAATAAGAAACATGAATATACACTACCAGTCAAAAGTTTTAGATCAGTAAGATTTTTTATGTTTTTAAATGAAGTCTCTTCTGCTCACCAAGGCTGCAATTATTTGATAAAAAAATAATAAAAAAACAGTAATATTGTGAAATATTATTACAATTTAAAACAGCGGTTCTCTATGTGAATATATAGTGAAGTGTAATTTATTCCTGTGATCAAAGCTGAATTTACAGCATCATTACTCCAGTCTTCAGTGTCACATGATCCTACAGAAATTATTATAATATGATGCTCAAGAAACATTTATGATTATTATCCATGTTTTTTTACATTTTTATTTCAGGATTCTTTGATGAATAGAAAGTTCAAAAGAACAGAATTGATCTGAAATGGAAAGCTTTTGTAACATTAATCACTACCATTCAAAAGTTTGGGGTCAGTAAGAATTTATTTTTTATTTTTGGGGGAAAGAAATTAGAAAATACTTTTATTCATTAAGGATGAGTTAAATTGATCAAAAGTTACAGTAAAGACATTTATAATGTTAGAAAAGATTATATTTTAAATAAATGCTGATCTTTTGAACTTTCTATTCATCATAGAATTTTGGGGGGGGAAATGGTACACGACTGTTTTCAACATTGAAAATAATAATTTATGTTTTTTGAGCATAAAATCAGCATAATAGAATGATTTCTGAAGGATCATGAGACACTGAAAACTGGAGTAATGATGTTGAAAATTCAGCGTTCAAATTAAATTTTAAAAATATATTAAAATAGAAAACTGTCATTTTAAATTGTCATAATATTTCACAATATTACTGTTTGTAATTTTTTTTTTTCATCAAATAAAGCAGCCTTGGTAAACAGAAGAGACTTCATTTAAAAACAAAAAAATCTTACTGATCTAAAACTTTTGATCGGTAGTGTATGAGTAAAAGAACAAATAAAAGTAACCATCACAATAAACAAATGCATATACAAGACAACAACACATGAAACAAAGCTTTATTCAGACTACAAGCATGTATTTACAGGTGGTGAACCGCACATCATAACATCTCAACACAGCGGTTCCCATTCTGGGCTTTATCCTGATGAAGTCACCAGAGCTGAGCCGGGCCTTCGTGCCGTGTTGTGCCGAATTTCGACCCCCTGCCAAAAAATTACCCCCCTCGTTAAAGTCAGTACCTGATTGCCTAATCCTAACCCCACCCCTAATCCTAAACCTACCAATGCTAGAGGGGTAATAATTTGGCGGGGGTCAAAATTCGCCACAACACCAGAGCTTGTTGCTGCACTTCACAATCTGCAGTGAGGGCAGATGAAGTGATGGAGGGTCTCATAAGGGCAGATGGAGGGATGAAGGGACTCATCCATTGCACCGTTTCCAGGATTCAGCTCTGGGCTCCTCATCCTCAGTGCTCATGTAATACCCCTGAAAAGTAGTATAAAAAGATAAAATAAATAAAACGAGCGCTTCAGTTATGGCTTCCTGGTCGTCGTTTTTACTCTTGAACGAAGCACGCGCGCGCTACTAAGCTACTGGTATGCTAAGCGAAAATAATTTAATAAATGGCCATAACACTCTTCTTTTTAAACAAAGCACAAATAAGCATTTAAGCAATATCAACAATATTAGAAAAATAACATTTACAAATTCTACAATGCATTTGAAAAAAAACCCAATAGATAAAATCCTGTTATGTGGATGCAGAAGGTGAACCCAGGCGCAGACAATATGTAACACTGAACGTTGATTTATTGACAAAAACGGGGAAAACAAAACCCACAAGGGGGCAAAACAGGACTGGAACAGAAATGACTAAACTAGACTAACACTTGACAAACTAAACTATAAACTAACAACAGAAACAGGATCAGTAATATACTAGACAAAACTCACAAGGTACTCACGGCAAGACGCACACAACATGTGACAATGTCAAACAATGAACCGACACAGGACAGCAAACACAAGGGGATTAAATAGGGAACACTGATGACAAGGACAGGTGAAGCTAACTAGACAATAATCACAAGACGAGGATAACAAGGGGGCGGGGTAACGAGACGGGACAACGCAAGCACATGGCCCAAACAATAGGCCATGTGCTGCACATGAAACATGGGTCTGCCATGATCCTGCCACAATACAGAGAGAAATCAAGGACATGGCAGAATCATGACAGAACCCCCACCTTAAGGAGCGGCTTCCAGACGCTCCTCAAGGCGAAACTAAACACAAGACAAGACAGACCGTGACAAAGATAAAAACCAACAAAACATGGAAAACACTAATAACGGCATACATGAATATACAATGACAGGATTAGGGTGACAAATCAAAAACAACATACAAGGCAAGGGAGGTGGAGGGAACACAAAGTCCTTAGGAGGCAGTCCAGGGTGAACAGGTGGACTAGGGGTCTTGGGTTGACAAGGTGATGATCTTGGGCGGGGAGTCCGGGGAGAACTGGACTAGCACACACGAGGAACAGTCCGAGGTGGTGTGGAAACAGGGGAAACTGTACGGGGACTAGTAGCGACAGGGACAAACGGGGAAACTGTCTGGGGACTGGTGGAGACAGGGAGGACCGGGAAAACAGACTGGGATACTGCCTCAGTGGTAGCAGCAACAGTTCCAGACACGGAGCACACAGAGGATGAGGAAACGGGACTACTGACGGGGAACATGGCAGGCGAAGGGACAGGACTGGGCGCAGCGCTCTCAGTGGCGGGCTCGGGTGCAGCACTCACGGCGGCAGGCTCGGGTGCAGCACTCACGGCGGCAGGCTCGGGTGCAGCGGACATGGCAGGACAGACAGGGGGTTCAAGAATCGCGACAAGACGGGACAGGTAATCAGACAGGGTCTTGGCCGCTATGATGACGGGCATCTCCTGACGCGCTGAAACGGCTTGCAGAATCCTCTTGGCGGCTAAATCGGCCGCAACTCTCTCTGCAGATTCTGGGAAAACACCTGCTGAGGCGGGCTCTGGAACAGCGCTTGCAGTAGCGGGCTCTGGAACAGCGCTTGCAGTAGCGGGCTCTGGAACAGCGCTTGCAGTAGCGGGCTCTGGAACAGCGCTTGCAGTAGCGGGCTCTGGAACAGCGCTTGCAGTAGCGGGCTCTGGAACAGCGCTTGCAGTAGCGGGCTCTGGAACAGCGCTTGCAGTAGCGGGCTCTGGAACAGCGCTTGCAGTAGCGGGCTCTGGAACAGCGCTTGCAGTAGCGGGCTCTGGAACAGCGCTTGCAGTAGCGGGCTCTGGAACAGCGCTTGCAGCAGCGGGCCCTGGGGGAGACAGAAACGGAGGACAAGAGGCTCCCTTCTTCCTCTTCTTCCTGGGTCGCGGAGCAGAGGACGTAGCCGGGCTTGTGACCAGTTGAGGAAGTACAGCCGGGACCGTTACCGGAACTGGTGAACTCCCCGTAGGAAAGGAAGACTCGGGGCAAGAAGACTCTGATGCAGACTCCCACGACGGGTGCCTTCCACGCTTACCAAGAAGACCGACGGGCGGGGAAGGCGTCTCAGGAGTCGCGGCGAGACTGGGTTGGTCCCCAAGTGTAGCGACAGCTAACAGACGACCCTCAGGGATCACAGGAAGAGTAGCTGGAGATGCAGACTTTCTAGCCTCCTGCAGCTCCCTCTGAGACAGACTGTCCATCATACGGTGGAACGGGAGACTGACCAGCCTCTCTCTTTCAGCGAGAGGAGGAGGGACGTTGAGACCCGCGACGAGATATCGATTGACCAACATCTCCGGCAAGAATACCCTTCTCTTCTCCACGATCTGGGCATACCTCCTCAATGTTAGCTTACCCTGAGGAGGGAAAGGAAGCTTGCCTTCCAGGCTGTCGGCGATGGCCGACTGCCACCATAGTTCGGAGTCTGATGATTGCAGTCTAGCGGGAGCAGGCACACTGTCTGCTGGGTTCTGTTTTGGTCGGTTCATTCTGTTATGTGGATGCAGTAGGTGAACCCAGGCGCAGACAATATGTAACACTGAACGTTGATTTATTGACAAAAACGGGGAAAACAAAACCCACAAGGGGGCAAAACAGGACTGGAACAGAAATGACTAAACTAGACTAACACTTGACAAACTAAACTATAAACTAACAACAGAAACAGGATCAGTAATATACTAGACAAAACTCACAAGGCACTCACGGCAAGACGCACACAACATGTGACAATGTCAAACAATGAACCAACACAGGACAGCAAACACAAGGGGATTAAATAGGGAACACTGATGACAAGGACAGGTGAAGCTAACTAGACAATAATCACAAGACGAGGATAACAAGGGGGCGGGGTAACGAGACGGGACAACGCAAGCACATGGCCCAAACAATAGGCCATGTGCTGCACATGAAACATGGGTCTGCCATGATCCTGCCACAATACAGAGAGAAATCAAGGACATGATGGCAGAATCATGACAAATCCACTATATCACACCCACACCAGTCTGTAGACATTTCAGATCCTACAAAAATGCACAAACATTATATAAAATTATTTACAGCACATTTGTCTAATGTAAACAGTGTTGACAACAGTGAATTATCCTGCATAATAGCACACATTCATCACTCAGATGTCTTTTTCATGTTGTGATTTGCTCATCTGCAATATACAATATTTTCCTTACAGATGTAAATATACATTTTAAATAAGCGTGTTTAAGATGTATATGGTTATGTAAATCCCCTTTAGAGACGTAACGTTACGTGTGCTTACTGGAGCTCCCCTGTTAGCTACTATGCATAATAAAACATGTTTTTACAGCAAAATGACAACTATACTATACTGTCTAACTACTTTACACCTTGAACAGTTAAAACGTTTAGTTTAACACATACGATTTAAACACAAGGAACCGTGTTTACTCACCTTTGAAAACCTCTGCGTCGCTGATCTCTGTGATGTTGATAATGACGTATGCTCTCGCGTGGCCTCCTGGGATAGATGAGTATCATGAGTATCCATCGGTTGAGCACTGAAAATTCGGGCCGGAAGCAGTAGATCATCCGGCAACTTCTCGCCTACTCTTTTATGAATACTGATGTTTCGAACGTACTGCTTCCGTCACGTACTGTTTTCGCCTACTATATAGTAGGAAAGTAGGCATATTCGAACACACTTAAGTCAGAATCTCGCGATAATTAGTACGTCACCCAGGTAATTCTCGCCTACTCTTTTGGATTCATACATACTTTTTCGCTCGCCTACTCTTTTTCCCATACTAAATAGTAGGGAAGTATGCAGTTTGGAACGCTCAAAAGTGACAGGTGGTGTACTTATCTCTCTAATACTACTACAAATACAATATATATATATATATATATATATATATATACATACATACATATACATATATATTCAGGTATATATATAAGTTTTATTTTATTTTAAGAAAGGGTTCATTAGGTTGAGTATATATTTATCTCTTGCATGCAAAGGTAATCACACTCGGAAAGACGGAAATAAGTTGTTAATTCGTTTTTAGTTTAAACAGCAGAAACAACAAACCCCAGTGGTGTATACAAACTGTATTTGGTCCGGCCTCATGTGGTGTCTGAACTTGTACCTATAAATAAACAATTACCATCACCACCACATAACTACAAAGCCAATATTAATTATTATTTATTAAAATGAAACATCTACATACATAAATAAATAAATATAAACACTGTTTCTTTAAACTCTTTAGAATAATGCCACCATAATGCATTTTAATCTACACTCACAGCTTGTGGTGATGTTGCCTGAGGACATGTGTCGCAATCTTCTGCGAATGTCTCCAAGTCATGTCTTTGTAGAAACATGCAGAATCAGAGGGAAAAGTTCCTTTAAATGTGTGACTTATGTTTGTGAGCCCAGATGTCTTACAAAAAAGGAACCGCAAGAATGCATTTGCAATATTGCTATTGACTACTTACTCATCTGCTTCAGTGTCAGAAACTGAAGAGTCTTTTGCATCTTGATCTTCAGTGAGGTCCACCACAGTGCTGCAAGTCCTAAATCAATAATTAAACTTGTTGTTATGGCAAAGAAGTGTCAAAGTATTTTGAGCATTCTGTGTCAGTTTCTCAACTTTGCTAAAACATACCCTGAACAACTGTTGACATGTTCTTCCAGTTTGTGAACGGCTACAAGTTTGTGACACAACCTGCAGATCTCGGCAGCTTCCTCCTCCTTCATAAGACAAATCATGTTTGCTTTGTTTTCACATTTTACAGCATGAAGTAGCCTGGCTAACGCCAGACCACGTATCATTGAGAATGCTTCGTGGTCTGGAAACCACATGTTCATTTTCTCGTATTTGAGGCGAGGTTTACGAATGCCCAGAGACGTTTTATTGGGTGCTATGAATGTCTATCAAATGCGCCTGTATGTAGATCATAGCCAATGGTTTCAATTATACCAGATGACGTATATAAAAACCCAGTTTAGACAAGAAATTAAACTTATTTGAACCTTACAAAAAAAGTCAATATTTAAAACATTTTGTGTCATTTTTTATTTTAATTCTGCAACATTATCTGAACGAGGAGATCGTCTGTACAATATATCATAGCTGTGATCAGTCATGAGATGAAGAGCGTGCGCTGCTTTGCCACAGGAATAATGGGAATACACTTTTTATTTTTTAATGTTTTAAATGTTGAATGTTTTTATTGTTTCAGCATGTTTATTAATCTTCCATTTCTGTTAATATAGCCATTGCATGCTATAACCTTAAACCCGATGATCGATGATGTGACTTGTTTAACATGATCAACCCAGATATTTTTGTATGATCAGCTCTGGAAATATTCCTTCATTCAAAAAATGTAATTTGAACTAAGACTGGAGATTGCATAGGAAAGTAAAGTGAGTGAGTGAAAGCAATTGGGACTGCTTAATTTGTATCATCTTTAGGCTACTCTTAATCTGGTGTCATGCTACAGACCTAATATTATGCAGAACGAGAAATCTGATCAGTTATCCAGATACAGGGGCTACTTATTGTGAACAAATGTAAACACACCGTGTCCTGATCTGCTTGATCGGATCATGGTGATCGCATGTTAATGCCAAGTGTAAACGCAGAGATTTATGGCGTAACAACCATAACGACTGGGGTCTCGCTAGCCTAAGCCTCATTGCCATAGCCACTAACGGGGCTAACGTTGATATATGAGGCTTTTGCCAAAGCCTGTTTGTAGCAGGGAAAAAACATCCTTCTTGGTTATGAAATGGTTTAATGCCAAAAGTTGCTCTTTTTTCTAAATAAACTTGAAAGGTAACTTCGCGCCTGCTGTCGTGTTGGATCCATAGATATAAACGAACTGCTTCGGTGAGTCGCATAGACTTCGTCATCGCCTTGCTGCTCCCTCCCTGTTCTGTGATTGGTTCCCTATCTGAGGGGAAAATTTGGTCCATGGTTTCCAGACTGCCTAGCAGCGTGAATAAAATCAAGGCAGGATGGGGAAACCCAGGCTAAGCATGAAGTGCAATTTCACAAGAAATGGTGTAACACAGCCTACCTTTACTTCTAGCTCTTCTGGTTCTATGTAAAGAGCTTGCTGCAGTGGCACAATATAAGCCAAAGCCTTGTTGAGACTACTCTCACTTCGAAGGAACTTCACACTGTAGACAGAATTTGGCACTGGTATCTGTATCAATGCCCGGCTCCTTCCACATCTCATTTTTTTAAAGCCTCCTGCCTGTCTCAGCAAAGGATAAGCACTGAACAGTTGTTCACAAAATTCAGTGTATGAAGAGCTGTTATTATTGGGGAAAGTGATTTTTTGTTTTCCCCTATCATGTTGCAACACACTGCGCTTTTCTGTTAAAGGTGCCATTTTAGTCTTGGCCAAAACAAAACAAAAAAATGGGACCATGGGGTTTCATATGGTCTGCGGGACTGAGTAGGCAAGGCTGAAAGAGTCTTGAAAGATTAGTGTGCACAAAATCTGTTCTGGAGGTTGATGGCTAAGGGAAATTAATGGAATTTCCTAATTGATGAGACTCAATCATTCTCATTGCCAGAGGAGAGTAAATATACCTTATTTGGCCTGTGTGCCCCTCACTTGTATGATGTTCAGCTGGTGCAGCAGGGTTTGAGTGTTTGGTCATTCAGTAACAGCTGAACAGCCTCCTGGATAAGCCGGGCAGCTTGCAGATTTGTGCTAGAGAAAAAACGATGTGACATTACATTAGTGAATCAGACTAACATTACTCTACATAAGATATAAAGATTTTTATAATATAATAACAAAAGGTATACAGCAATTGATAATAGGGGACATTCTACCAGAAACATACATTATCTGTCCTTGAATTGTTACAGTAAATAAAAAAGTATTTCATCCAATTTCTAAAACTGGCTCATGGTTGATTTCTTTGAGTTGTTCTGTAAAGGAGTTCAGAGTTCTTTTTCTTTATTAAAAACACTTTTGACAATTACAAATCCTGTCCATGTCCTTGTCCTCAGCCAAATTGGAGCTACAGCTTTCATAGTTTTGTTATGCTAAAAAGTGTTATTTAGAAAAAAAGATGCCATAAATAACAAATTTAAGCTGTTATCGGAAGTTTTAATGCAACCTAAGCCCATCTGAGAAAACAACGGCTGTTAAAAATACGACATTATTTCACCACAGGGTGTCAATGCTCGTCTAAACTAGTGACCGTGACGCTGAAGTGTATGAGAACAGATGAATAACATCAGTAGCTATGAACATATAGCCTATTTATTTGAATAAAAATGAATCACCATTCTGTGTCATTTTTCATTGTCAGTCTTTTTACTATTTACATGTTTATGCCCAAAATGCTTAATATTTAAAGTAGTTGACTGTTTTTCTCCTGTACACTGTGTTCGTTACTGTTCAAGATGAATTAAAAAGCATAGCCTATTTAACATTGTTACAGGCACCTACTGAGCATTTGTTCAACTATTTTAAAAGACAGAAATAAAAGCACCAGCACACACAAGCAATCATTTTTATTATTTGAATTCATGTACTCAATGTAATTGTAAACAAATGTAAACTCAACAGGTATTAAATATCAGTAAGAGAAAACCACTGTCAGAAGACGAGCATATAGGACTGCTGCAGGTTAGTGGGTAGCTAAATATTTTTAGCCTATTATTAAGAATACACATTTTGAAATAAAATATATTTATAGGAATATTTCAGCAGGCTCAAGATAATTAATCCAGACATCATGATTCATTGTTTTAATCAATTGTGCAGCCATAAAATGTAGTGATAATATGCATTCTCATGTATGTAGGTAGATGTTACCAGAAACTTCTGAGATGTAATAAGTAGAATGCGGAAGAAGTTGTGCAAGTGCATTGTGCAGCCAAAGTAAAAATATATTTATGTAGATACTTACTTCGAATTACCTGCCATTTTTTGAGCCGTTAGATAAACTTACAAGGAATAAGAAGGGAGTCAAAATTTTGAAAATAGGATGTGCTTTGCCTATAGGTTTATCAGAGAATATGAATGAATGAATTAGGCATTTATATAGCGCTTTCGTACTACTGTACACCCAAAGCGCTTTACAATCATATCAGGGGATCTCTCCTCAACACCACCAGTGTGAGCATCCACCTGGATGATGCGACGGCAGCCACAGTACAACGGCTGCGCTCTACACACACACACACACACACACACACACACACAGAGACTTACACATAAAGAAGACTACATGCTTATGCTCTACCTGAAGCTCAATCCTGGTAAAATAACAACATATAGGAGGAAGGTTTGAGTGGATGTGTCGACACACATCAGCTATAGGTGGAGAATAGAGAGTGATAGAGCCAATTCAGTGGATGGTGATTATTAAGAGGCCATGATTGGCAACAATGGCCAATGGATGGAATGTGGCCAGGACACCGGGGTTACACCCCTACTTTTTACGAGAAATGCCTTAGGATTTTTAATGACCACAGACCTCGGTTTAACATCTCATCCGGAGGAAGGATGATGTATGCATAATAATACGCTGTATGATTTATTAAATTTACTTCAGGAAAGACGATGATATCATTAATAAAATAAAAAAATGAAACCATAGGCTTGTTCGACTTGTATAGGCGCTGCACAGACCGATCGGTGAATGATGTAAAGTACCGCAAGAGCGATTAGAGACTAGAGAGCACACGGCTCATATGTTTTTGAATCACTCTCGCAGTACTTTGATGTAATTCACTGATAGGTCTGTGCAGCGCCGGTTCAAGTCGAACAATCCTAAAATGATTGGATTGGCATGCGAAATATAGAGCCCTGCATTTCAGCCCGAGCCCGACGGGCCCCGACTTATTTACGACCCTAGGGCCGGGCTTCGGGCCAATTTTCACGTCATAGTTCACACGCGGGCCGGGCCTCGGGCCTGTTTCAGGCTTAGATTTTTTATAGCCTATATTTTAGACATAATTAAAATATAATATGAGAAGATGACGATTGAAAAGCAAACATAGAAAGACGTTTTATAACCTATCACACTGACATGTGACTGACACACGACAGTGCTCGCGCAAACACACACAGGTTTCCCGGCGGCGCGATCCGAGATTCGCGCGACCGGCTCGTTCTGTGTTTAGTGTCCGCCAGCAGCAGAAGGAGCGAGCGTGACTTCAGCGCAACTGGAAAAAGTGCGACTGGATTAAAACCTTCCACTGTGGATGCTGTGCTTTTTCTCTTTACGATGCTCTGTAAGAGACTATTCTGATGTGAGGCTGTCTTGTTGGTTTTCGTTTGATTGGGCTTTATTTGTATTAGTCTGTTGGAAACTATTGGAAATAAGAATGGCCATGCATGTTCTGTAGTGAACTTGAAGACTTGATTTTTGAGGTAAGATAACCTGCATGTTTGTTTTTAATTTAATGTAATTTATTTGATTTGTTTAGATTGTAGGCCTATTTAGCTCATTTAGTTTGTGAACGTTGTTGCGACTGAGCAGCAGAGCAGTTTGCCTCAGCTTTTCAAAAAGGATAATAAACGTTTAAACAAACGTCAACTGTCTGTGTGATATGCTTAAATTGTTTTATATCTATGGATTTTATTGTAGCCAAGTAAGTGTTGATTTGAGAGGCTAAATGGATCAAACATGTTTAACTCGCTGTCGGCTGCTTGGTCGTTGCCTATAAAAAAATTTGGTCGTTGCCTATTTGTCCGAATTACCTTAATAAATAAATGAAAATAAACTTACCGGTAACTACTTTGCCATTGAGAACATAACATATATATTTTAATGACTGCAACATAGTCAGGCTGTGATGTCTGGCAGGGTTTTTTTTTATTTTTATTTTTTACGGGCTCGGGTCGGACTCGGGCTGATAATTCTGATTAGCTGTCGGACACGGGCCGGGCTAGGGCCTGAGCGTCTCGGGCCAGGGCCGGGCTAGGGCCTCGATTTGAGGCCCGTGCAGGGCTCTAGCGAAATAGTCTTCCCATTTACGGGGAAGACTAATTTACTTAAAGCTGCCGTCGGCAACTCTGGCTGATTGAGTGGACTTAGGCAAAATTTTGAATGTTTACAACTCTCATGCCCCTCCCCCACTATCAACGAATACCCTCCCACAGAGTTCGTGCTCGTCAGTGCGCCATCACTCTTCGCTACTTCGCGAACTTCAGGCGTGTGCATGTGATTGACGTGTGCTTGCACGACTTGTGATTGACAGTCCTATCTCACACCCCCCTGCGCTGATTGGACACAATGAACCGGGAGCGGTGGATTTTTGCAAAACAAATAACACGCTCCAGGTGGAGTTAGAAGCTCGGGTTTTTTTCTAAAACCACTTTATTTATGTTGTTCTGTCGGAATATAGTGTCGAATTCGCTGAATATGATCAAAAAAAAGTTGCCGACGGCAGCTTTAATAACTAACCCTCCCCGTTAATGGGAAGTTTAGTATTAGCTATAGCCTATTAGTACTATTAGGGATTAGTTCCCAGTCATCTTCTATGTATACTGCGCAATAATAATTGTTAATTAATAATTTCGTAAGGCAAGGGAGGTACGTGTTTCCTAAAACAATTATTATAAGTAACGACTTAATTATACTGGTTCAAAATAAATGTACATTTACAACACAAAAATTAAACACTTTACTGAAGTATTTAGTTATTGCACCACCACAGTATTTGAAAGGGGTATGATTTTATTATAATCTTAGGCCAATGTACATGATTCGCTGCGTGAGGAAAGTGAGTCGCTTGCTGTGTGAGGTACATCTGACATATGTCACGTTTGATGTTTGTTTTGTTTGCCTGTGTCACCCAGTTTGTACCTGTGTTTCTTTGATTTAATCCATTTCACCTGTTGTCTTGATCAGTCTTCATCAGTTAATTTGCCCCAGCTGTGTCTCGTTTCCCTTGTCTGTTCAAGCCCGGTGGTTCAGTCTGTTGTTGTCACTACATGCTAGGTTGTTCCGTGGATGTTTCTGCTGTATCCTGTCTGAGATTATTTTAGTTTGTTTAATAAAACTGCTGCATTGCGTTCCTACTTTCGTACCTGCTTCAACCAGCCCCAACCAGCCCATGAAAGAACGACAGACCAAAAAGAATATGGATCTTGCAGCTGTACAGATTCTCCTACTTTCCCAGGAGGATCAGTCCCTCAAGGCCCACACATAGAGGTATTTGGACTTGGTACCTCTTTTTCATTATGATGACACCAGCCTCTGTGTGTTTTTTCGAGCAGGTCTCAACTCTGAGACCAAAGCACGCCTGCCCGGAGATGGGCCTCGGGGGAACTTCCAGGATTATGTGGAGTGGGTGCTTCGGCATAATGGGTCTTCATTCACAGTTGGGCACTGCGACAGCCATGAAGGGAAGATCGCTCTGCCTGAGTCTCGTCCTGCCGAGACCGCCCTGTCTGAGTCTCTTCCTGCCGAGCCTGCGCTCCCTGACGTCGGTCATGCCAAGCCTGCGCATCACGTCATGCCCGCCCGAGCCAGTGACTGTTCACGTCGTGCCCGTCGAGCCAGAGCCTTCACCGCTGGTCAGGCCCAAAAGGTAATCACCAAAGTAAATCAGAGTCTGTTTTTTGGCCAGAATATCGAAGTTTTTGGATGAAAAAACAAAGCTAATTTTGGCAGGAGCTTTGATTCAGCCTTGTATTGATTATGCATGTGGCTCATGGTACAATGGTGTCACAGGGAACCTGAAGGCTTCAGGGGTCTCAAAATAAATTAATAAGGCTTATTTTAGACCTTCCCATAAGAACTCATCTTGAATCTTCCTACTTTGAAAGGATGGGATGGTTGAAAGTTGAGGATCAAGTGTCTCAGATGCAGCTGGGTTTGGTACATTAAATTGTTTATGGAGATGTTCCCAAATATTTTAGAAATTATTTTAATAGAGTAAACAAAGTTCACAGGTACTCCACTAGGGGTAGCTCAACAGATTTTGTACCCCCCAGATTTAATACTAATCTGGGCAAACAGTCTTTTCTTTATGCTGGAACTACCTTTTGGAACCGGTTACCTGGTACACTCAAGACAGTAAGAAGCCTAGGCAGTTTTAAACAGGGTTGGAAAGTATGGTTTAGGTGCCAATCGTAGTCATTATAATATCATAGTCTGTTTATGGTTAATTTTTCTGTATAATATGGATGAATTTGTTTAATGTATGATGAATAATTGATGTGGGATTTGCTGCCACTTGTCCTCTTCCCCTGCCCTTATAAGGGACCACAATGGAAATAAGTCTTTAGGTTTTGTGTCATCCCTGACTATTTATGTATTTTTAATGTATGACACAGAGTACTGTTTCATATTTTTATATTTAAGTGGTCAAATAAAATCAATCAATCTGAGCCATCAGGAATGTCACTCACTGTTGCAGGCGGGTTGATCTCATGGAGCAAGATGTGCATCAGTGTAGCTTTGTTGGTTTTGACCATAGAGCCATCAAAATTGGAAATTGACTGTGGAAAAGGACCCAAACTGTAAGTGAGCATTTCATCAATGTTAATTTGATTAACGCTGCCCACAACAATTAGCCTTGCAAATAAGTTACGATGTGATGTTAGGATGATTTATTTTCCTCTCATTTTTGTGACTGTACTTTGGCTAGTGACTTTGAATGTTTTCATTTTCATTTTCTTTATAGGATCATGGAATGATGCTTTGCCATTGATGATCCTTTTTTCACAGAATTCAGTGAGTGCCTTTACACCTCTTTGTTTAGCCCCTAGTAAGTCTGTGGCAACATTTTCTGATGCCTGTTGGCCAGAAGAGATGTGACCAAGAGACTCTCCATCCTGCAATGGGTCAAAAGGATTAACCATATTTTGGATAGTGGCCACAATGTTCATCACATCAACCTGATCTCTCTGCATTCTGGTGTTGTCTAGCTCCGAGTTAAGATGTCCTACCGGGCACTTTCCTGTCATTGTTTTGCATTCAAAAGTGCGGTGAACTGCACCCTTGTTCAGAGAGAACCCACTGATGCCTCCCTTTGTCTTTGAGTCACGATTGTCTGTTTGCTCAATGACTTGCATGCAGTGCCGGCAAAACCATGACTTTGATGTCTTTGTGCCACAAAGTCACCTGAAAAAAGCTGCTGGTATGCTGAAGGGTGTGTGTCTTCCAGGTTGGTCATTTTAGCCCAATATGCTGTTAAATACCTGGCATAATTTACTTTGTTACAGGAAAAAAAACAGGGCAGCATATTTTGCACAGTGAACAAATAGAGATCCCAGTTCCCCTCTCTTGTTGCCCTGATGAAAAGAAGCAAATCTTACATCATGTCAAGGTATGTTCTCCAAAATGCGAATGTGTGGTTACAGTTGTTTTTCACCACAAATTCTTCATAACATTGCAGTAACTGCTGAAATGTGTCTGATGTTAGCATGACCTTGAACTCTTCACAGGGAAAACACTCCTGCAGATCTGTTGCCACTTTTAAAGCAGCTGCATTTTGTTCTTGTGTGAGTGTGTCCAAGTATGCCCACCAGCACAGTTTCTGGAGTGCTTCCATCTGGAGTTTGTGAGCCCATATGCTCCTGTTGTAGTGATGGGCGGAGATCACTCCATCGATTGAGCCTGCGGCCACCAGGTCAGACTCAATCAAGATGTCCTGAAAGCCAGCATCACCATACAACTTTCCTATGCATGACATATTGCTGTGTGGAACTTACCCATCCTCACTACAATTCTCTCAGAGTAAGAATTTGTTTGCCAACGGATCTCTTGGGCCTTGGCATATATGGCTTGATCCATAACTAAAATAACTTTTTTTTGTTCCAAGCTGTCAGCAAGGGCAATGGAACGGCTCAGGATGTTGTGGACAGTGTTGAGATCAGTCGGGCTGGTGTCAATCACTGGTAGGTAGCCAACATATGTAGATGTAGGACTGTGTCTTCCTTCAACATGATATTGAACCCTGTCCATCCAGGAAGGACTTTGGCCTGGGCCTCAGGTACTTTCAATAAAAAGAATGCAGAATCAATTCTTCTACCGGTATTTTGGGCATATTTGTATTGGTCCTGCTGGAGATCTATCTTCAATGCAAAATTCTGTGGACCAGACCTAATTCCTCATAGTGTAGTTTGATAGATTCAGTGGAGGAGGATGAACAGATCACTCTCGTGTTCTCTGTCTGTGTAATGTGTCTGGAAAGGATGCTGTATAACTCTTTATGGCCCTCTGAATCATTATATTATTGGTGTTATGTGTTGTCCCTTTATCTGAAAGGGTCTCCTCTCCAAAGTCATTACTATCCCAGACAAGAGTCATAGGCACTTCAGCACTGATGTTTTCAGGGATGTATATTTCTTCTCTCTCCATTTGTAGGTGAGCAAGGGCAGTATCATGCTCAATAGTCCAGGCAAAGTACCGTTTTACAACAGACTAATTGTAAAATATTTTTTTGCAGCTTAGATCATTTCTATGAGGTGTCCAGAACAACATACTAAGTTCCGCCTACTATAACAATACTATAACATACTATAAACACCTGTTCCGAACCCGAGTTCGATTGCTCCCCCGATGGACTGTGTTCATATTATATTATTTATATCCGAACCATGGTACGCTTGCATCATCAGGCTGCAGCTGGCGTAATGGTGTTGCTTGGTAACCGCGAATGAAAAGGTGCCCAAATGGATAGATTGCTCAGTTGACATTTGTTCTTTTTTTTTTAACCTTTGGTTTTGTTTTCAACATAGACATACAAAAACACACTTGCGTCTGTCTGCCACAAAAATTCTGAAAACGTTCAAAGACAGCGGGCTGTCCGCCGAAGACAATTTTTGCGGAGGCAAGCAGAAATTCTCTCTCTGCTTGCAGTGCGTCAATCCCGCTTTTTATCAAGGTAAGTGTATATGTAACCGTTTCCCAAGGGTAAATAACCACACTCCGGAGGAGCCGACACCAAAGACACCAATCAGGCAGGACAACAAGTAATATAAAATCTCTTTGTTTTATTTATAAATTAATAGCACTTAAAACAGCATCGGAATAACTCCGGATTCCTTTACTTCACTCCAGGACGTCCCGTGTGGGCCTCTGACGAAGGGGGAGGGAACTCTGGCCAGCGAGAGGTCAACAGGGCCTGTGACAAATGACAGTGGAAGGTAAGCAGCAGAGGATGGATTTTTTTTTTTCTCTTTGGCTCGTGACGTTGCTCAGCTGTGCACTCCCTTTCCTTGCAGGACGGCGGGGGTGGGACGCCGCCTCATTGGACCAGGTCTCCCCTGTCCACCGGAGGACAACAGGTAGGTGACGATAGCACACAAATCTTCCTCCCGCTTACGGGGCAGTAGTTAGCAAACTTTTCTCGGTTCCTCCACCAGTAGCAGATTTAACGCAACAGTCAGCAGACTTTCCTTCGGAGCAGTGGTTCACAGGATCTCTCAGCTCGTAGGACGGCAGCAGATCAGACACAGCAGACAACGAACTCCCCTTTAGAGCAATGGTTCACAGGATCTCTCAGCTCGTAGGACGGCAGCAGATCTGACGCAGCAGTCAGCGGACTCCCCTTCAGAGCAATGGTTCATAAGATCTCTCAGCTCGTAGAACGGCAGCAGATCGGACACAGCAGTCAGCGGACTCTCCTTCAGAGCAATGGTTCATAAGATCTCTCAGCTCGTAGAACGGCAGCAGATCGGACGCAGCAATCAACGGACTCTCTATGCACACAGAAACACAATCGTGAGTATGAAATCCAACCGTTACTAACCAGTTCTTTGTCCTCTCAGAGCAGGTGGAAAGGGTGCGGCGATCTCCAGGACAAAAGATCATCAAACCAGCGAAGTGGCTGGGCTTCTTCTGTTCTTTTAGAATGGTCACAGAGTAATGTCCCAATAACTCAACTACAGCTCTTCTCATCAACACACGAGGCCGAGCTTCTCCTTTCTCCAATGTAGCGTCAGGGGGGTTAGAAACCTGGACACAACTTTACAATCGGCAGATGAGTTTAACGTTTTGATGCCCCACTGGTTGAGTTTCCACAAAGATTATAGAGTGAAGGTAATAATTTGGTCTCCCACACTTGTGCATGCATCAATACTATAACACTTTACACGTGTTCACTTCACACTTTTAGACAATGCAATATCACTTCACCTCCCGTGAACAACAGGCCCTCACTCCATCTTTGCAGGGTCAAACAATCCACAAATGGCTTTCCACACGGAGGCATCAGGTTTTCGAGAGCATTCCTATCAGACCCAGTTCCTTCCTGAGACTCACAACGAGAGCGACAACACACACTGCCAGCCAGCGCAAGTCAGTATTCAGAATGTCCATGGTAATTCTTCATAACATCAACCTTTCATACGTTGAAAAGAAATGTACTTAACTTCTCTCCTTGGTAACAGCATGGATCTTCAGCGCCACCTTTAATCACTCTGTTCTCTGAGTTCCATACGTCGGGCACTCACTCGTCTTCAATGTATAAACATCCCTACACTTGTATTCACTGTGGTTGCTGCTTGCTGCTGTCCGCTGACAAAAACGCCCAGGGGAACCCAACAGGGAAAAACCCAAACACCAAGACCTTCCTATGTCTTCAAACTCCGCTTTATATATGCCTCTTCCCGCATATGTGCACCGATAGCGGCCTGATTGGTGTCCACAGCTGGCGCTCGTCAACACTGTCACCATCACATGTCACCGGAACCGGCCTGGTGTTACACCGGAAGTCGCTCCCCCGTGCAACAAGTTCCGGTTTTCAGGTTCCTATTTGTCTCACCCGGTGACATACATATATATATATATATATATATATATATATATACACACACACACACATGCATGCACGCACGCACGAAAGAGCTAACGTTTATCAAATATTTTCTCCATATTTACTCCATCATTTTTTGTCATACACACTTAAGAAATATGAAAACATTAACTGTTAATTGTCTACTTTTTTATGGGTCCACTTCCAATCGAAATAAAACATTGTACTTTTGTAAAATAAAGAAAATAAACAGGGTGTGCTTTCTGTCTCTCTGTCTCCGTGAACTTTTTTTTCTGGAGCACGTCTCTAAACTTAAACAAAACTCAGCGAACACTAGTCACACAGACATGAGCAAGATATCTTTATAATAATTTAAGTGTGTACTTTTAAATTATCTAATTCAAAACTAAAACAAATATTCTGTCAATTCAATTCAAATTTATTTGTATAGCGCTTTTCACAAAACACATTGTTTCAAAGCAGCTTTACAGAAAGTGCATTAAAAATGTACATAGAAAATACAGTTAGTTCATCATGTATTAATTTAGGGCATAACATATCGCCGGCGTTGAGTCGTCTCTCCACAGGTGTTTAGTCGTCTCTCCACAGGTGTTTAGTCGTCTCATCACAGGCGTTTAGTCGTCTCATCACAGGTGTTGGATCATCCGAAGTCTCCGTGAGAGGCTAGATACAAACTGGAGCTGACGAACGCTATTTACCTCGGGACTTACGTCCCGAGATAACAGCAGAAAGGCAAATGAGAAATAATTAGCATAGCTGATGTTCATAATATTAATGCATTCGATCTGATTCGGCAGTAGTATAGAAGGTAAGCATTATGTGAATGCGTGGTTAAAGAGATGCGTCTTTAATCTGGTTTTAAACTGGGACAGCGAGTCTGAGCCTCGAACAATATCAGGAAGGCTATTCCAGAGTTTAGGAGCTAAATGTGAGAACGCCCTCTGTCCTTTAGTGGACTTAGATATCCTAGGAATGACCAGAAGCCTCGAATTTAGTGATCTTAAAGAGCGTGACGGATTGTAGGGTGATAGAAGGTCCGTTAAATACACTGGAGCTAAACCATTTAGAGCTTTATAAGTCAGAAGCAATACCTTGTAATTGATACGGAACTTAATAGGTAACCAATGTAGAGATGATAAAATTGGTGTTATATGATCATATTTTCTTGATCTAGTAAGAACTCTAGCGGCTGCATTTTGGACTAACTGTAGCTTGTTTATTGAGGATACAGGACAACCAGCTAATAAAGCATTACAGTAATCTAGTCTCGAGGTCATGAATGCATGAACTAACTTTTCTGCATCAGAAACGGATAGCATGTTACGTAGCTTAGCAATGTTTCTAAGGTGGAAAAAGGCTGTTCTTGTAACATATGAAATATGATTTTCGAAAGTCAAGTTGCGGTCAAGTATGACACCCAGGTCTTTTACTGTAGTGGATAAAGTAACAGGGCATCCTTCTAAATTAAAGTTGTATTGTAAGGGATTTTGTGGGTAGTTTTTTGGACTAATAAGTAATACCTCTGTTTTATCTGAATTTAATAGCAGGAAATTACACGTCATCCAGTATTTTATATCTTTAAGACATTCTGTCAAGTTAGATAAATTAGTGTTTTCATCTGGCCGTGATGAAATATATAATTGAGTGTCATCAGCATAACAGTGAAAATTAATTCCATGTTTTCTTATAATATTACCAAGTGGCAGCATATATATTGAGAATAGTAGAGGGCCTAACACAGATCCTTGCGGTACTCCATAGTTTACTGACGTTATCTTTGATTTTTCCCCATTTAAACAGACAAAGTGGTAACGGTCTGATAAGTACGATCTAAACCAGCTTAATGCCTGTCCCTGAACACCAGTGTAGTTTTGTAGTCGATCCAGGAGTATTTTATGATCTATAGTATCAAATGCAGCGCTTAGATCGAGTAGAACTAGTATTGAGATGCAGCCTTGGTCAGAAGCTAAAAGTAAATCATTTGTAATTTTAACTAGCGCAGTTTCTGTGCTATGATGCGGTCTGAATCCTGACTGAAAATTTTCATAGATATCATTTTCTTGCAAGAAAGAGCACAATTGAGCGGACACAACTTTTTCTAGTATTTTAGACATAAATGGAAGATTTGAAATGGGTCTGTAATTTGCTAGGTTATTTGGATCTAATAGTGGTTTCTTAATAAGAGGTTTTATTACTGCCAGCTTGAATATTCTTGGAACGTGACCAAAAAATAAAGATGAATTAACAATATTGAGAAGAGGCTCTTCCACTACAGGTAACACTTCTTTAAGTAATTTAGTGGGTATTGGATCTAATAAACAAGTTGTTGGTTTAGATGCAATAATAAGTTTATTTAGCTCTTCCTGTCCTATAGTTGCAAAGCGGTGTAGTTGTTCTTGAGGGGCGATAATTGAGGCTGAATCATAAGACACCATAAAAGATTGTACATTTACAATTGTGTTTCTGATGTTTTCTATTTTCTCAGTGAAGAAATTCATAAAATCATTACTACTACATTGTAACGGAATATTTTGCTCAGGTGATGCCTGTTTATTTGTTAGTCTGGCCACGGTGTTAAATAAGAACCTTGGATTATTTTGGTTATTTTCTATTAGTCTGCGGAGATGCTCAGCCCTGGCTGATTTAAGAGCCTTTTTGTAATGTGACATACTATCTTTCCACGCGATTCTAAAGACCTCTAAATTTGTTTGTTTCCATTTACGCTCTAAGTTACGAGTTTCTCTCTTGATAGCATGCGTAGCATTGTTGTACCATGGTGCTCTAGTTTTCTCTTTAACCTTTTTTAATCTAATTGGTGCAACAGTTTCTAATGTACTAGAGAAAATGGTGCTCAAACTGCTAGTCATTTCCTCTAGTTCTTCTGTTTGTTTTGGGTTCACTGAGCAGCTGAGATAGATCAGGTAAGCTATTTGAGAATCTATCTATAGTGTTTGGAAGGATTGTTCTGCCTGGTCGATAACGTGGTGCAACATGACAAATTTCAGCAGTACGTAACATGCAAGTTACCATGTAATGATCAGTTACTTCATCGCTTTGCGGTACAATATCTATATCGGTTGGATTGGTTCCATATGATATAATTAAATCTAGTGTAGGCGATGAGTGGGACCACTGACGTTTTGCGTGACCCCGAAGGAGTTTAATAAATCTGTAAACACAGCCCCTAACGCATCATTTGTGTTATCTACGTGTATGTTAAAATCTCCAACAATTATTGCTTTATCGACATTGACCAATAGATTTGATAGAAAGTCTGCAAACTCTTTTAGGAAATCGGTGTAAGGCCCTGGAGGTCTATATACAGTAGCCAAGGCTAGAGATAATAGGGATTTCTTTCTTAAATCTAAGAGTGTAACATTTAGCACAAGTACTTCAAACGAATTAAACCTGTGACCTGTTTTCTGAGTAACATTAAGAATATCTCTATAGATTGTTGCAACACCGCCGCCACGACCAATCAGACGGGGCTCATGCTTATAACAGTATCCTGGCGGAGTAGACTCGTTTATACCGAAATAATCATTTGGTTTAAGCCAGGTTTCAGTAAGGCAAAGTACATCGAAACTATTATCTGTGACCATTTCATTTACAATAACCGCCTTAGGTGTGAGCGATCTAATGTTTAGAAGACCTAGCTTTAGAAATTGTTTATCACTGATATTGAGATTTTCTGGTTTAATTACAATTAAATTTTTCTTAGATCCTACATTATATATATTATTTGGCCTTACTAAACGCGGAATAGACACAGATTCTATATAATGTTCTACATTGGTACTTATATCAATTAAGTTGGGACAGCAAAGACTGTGATTTGGACTTTGACTTACTAGTCATATGGTGTGTAGCATCTTGGAGATGTTGTCCGACAGCACAGCCGCTCTGACTCTGAAGGCCATCAGCACGGAAGAGCCTAGGTCGCTCCCAGAACAGATTCCAATTATTTACAAAGAGCAGTCTCTCTTCATTACACCATGACATTAACCATTCATTTAGAGCAAATAATCTACTGAACCTTTCTTGTGGGAAAGGGTCTAGACACGACGATCATTGCTTCAGGCGATGTGCTGTGTACGGTCTCGATCAGGCTCCTGTAGTCCTCCTTCAGAACCTCCGTCTGCCGCAGCCTGATGTCGTTCGTTCCCACGTGCAGCACGACAGCTCCGACGCGCTCGTCACCGTTCAGGATCTCGGGAACCTGCGCAGCGACATCGAGAACACGAGCACCAGGAAAGCAGTGAGTGCGCACCTTACCTTTACCCGAGGTAGCGCGGACATGACGGACGATGGAACTGCCGATGATCACGGCGTCGTTGCGTTCCGACTCGCGAAGAGGGGAGAAGCGGTTCCGGGTGGAGATCTCGAAGGCCGGGAGGGGTGGGGAGGTCCTTGGTCTGGTCCTGGCTCGCGTCTTCCGGTGCCGGAGTGAATGAAGCCAGGGATGATCGCGTCCTGGTTGCTCGGGACCTCTGCAGAGAAACACACGGAGTAGACGAGGTCGGAGTCAAAAAATTATTAACCACTGACCTGTGAGCATCTGCGCGTGATGTTTCAAGCGCGGACCGTCGATCTCGCAGCTCAGCCTGTCTTTCCAGCAGCTCGCGGATACGCCTCTCGACCGATTCAAGCTCCAACTGCACCGAATGCAGCTCAAAGGTGTCTTCACCTGCACTCAGAGGTAACGTTAGACACACATCCGATATATTCGCCATTATAGCAGATGTGCTATAGTGGCGAATTATAGCTTTCAGTTATACGGGTGTAAATAAGACGATCGACAGGCGAGAGACCACGGGTGCAGTGCTAGCGGGCTACGGCTAGTAGCAGAAGTTCGGAAAGTTGGATATAAGTAGCGATATCAAAGCAATCTGATTGTTTTTTATAAGGAATAGTATCGGCGATATGTTCACACGTTTGTAAAATTGGAAAATTTAGGTTTATAACTAAATGTGAAAGAAGAAAATCAAGGATTTAGGAATCAGGTCGACGGAGTTTATGTAATCTATATAAAAAGAGAGAGATGTCAGTCGTTCTCATTTCAGCTAATTATCTTTTAATGTGACCACACCCATGGAGAGCGTGCGCTATTCAAACGCAAATGATCTGAGGCAAGCCATGCAAACTGCTAACGCCCCCATATCAGCTGGATAAAACACATCAAGTTGAACAAGAATCGTGGACTTTACCTCGTCTTGCTGCGCTCTGAGGAATAATACTATCGTCCTAATCCTGGAACAATTTACCTCAGAAGTGCTGGTAGTTTCATTCCGAGGAGCAACAAATCAAGCTGATGTAGTAAGTTATTTATTCTTAAGAGCTTTGTTATAATCGCGATATTGATAGTGTCTGTAAACCGCAAAAAGACTGTTTAAATATGAATTGTGTGCCTGTGTGTGAATGATGAATGAAAGGCACAGACGCGCGCGCTGTTGTTTACAGCTGTACAGCGCGTATCTCACACTCACATAAACACGATATGTTACAGACTAAATATGACTGTTTCAATATAAGATTTGGTTGATTAGTTTTGGATGGATTATAAAATGTTTTACTGTAAAAACAATTCCCTGTCCAAAGAAAAAGTGTCTCAAAAAGTTTAAATTAATGTATTGTTTTGTGTAAATGATTAGGCAGGATGATTTTCAGATCATTTCGAAGCAAAAATTCTAGGCGACAACTGTCAGGATTCAGACTCGGACAAAGAGGTAAGTGATGAACATAAACTTATCTTTATTTTAAAGTGAGATAAGCATTTAGGTTTGCAGGTGTTCAATGGTGCTCGTGCAGAGGATTCGTGGCAGGAATTCCAGATGAGTAATTCCTCTTCATAGAGTATAGCGTGAATTGAGAGGCAAGGCAATGACGTTTCCTTTTTCCCTTTTACAGATCGCTCGTGGGCAGACCAGATCCAAGGAGAAACTCGACGTGAGTAGATTCCTTGCAATGCATGCAATGGCGATTTAACCAGTTCAGTGATACTTGCTTATTTTCCCCCTTTACAGATCATCCAGAAGGGAACGAGACTCAATACCGGATCCAGGGCACAGAGAACGGAACCACGGAGCGGGTCCTGGGAACATCAGAACAAGAGCATCGAGGTTAGTATTACAGGTGAGTATACTTTACGTTCCAGACTCGAGATAACTTTGAGGAAGGCAAGTGAAACTGGTAGTGGTCCTTTCCTGTTGGAGGCTTGACAATGAGTGACTGTGAATTGGGTGCTTTTATGCTGGTTGTGAAGGGCGTGCTAAATGGAAACAGGTGCAGGTGATTAGTACTCTGGGGAAAGTGATCGTTGCGTGGTGGTTTGTGAGGGTTCTGATTGGCTCCTGACAACAACGTCCATTAGTCAAAAGTATTATGGACACATATTTGGTGAGTGGCCTTATTTCGGAGGCTTTAAGTTTTAGTTTTTTCAATAACCATGCATAAACCAAATTCCTTAAATACAAACATGTACATACATGTTGCTCACATATTATGGTAGCCCTGTTTGTGCTAAATAGTGCAATGACAATTTGCCATTAATATGTTTATGAGCAACTGAAAAAACACAAATGTCAGGGCATGTCAAAACAATCTCAAGAACCCCTTAGACCCCAGAGGGTTAAATTCTCATCAATCCAAGATGTTGTGCCAATAAGGCCAGGCAACAATATTGGGATATATAAGGATTTTTTCCTTTACTCCTATCAAAATTAAACTTTACACAATGAAAGTACCTATGAAAAGTAATTTTTTTTGTATTACAAGTTTCTTTGAAAATGAATAATAATATGCAAATGAGCTATACACTAATCGAATATGCCCAACCCAAATAGGCTTACTTTTTTCCTTTACTCCTACCACAATAAAACTTTACACAGTAAAAGTACACATGAAAAGTAACTTTTTTTTGTATTACAAGTTTCTTTTGAAATTAATGTGAATATGCACATGAGCTCCACATGTCCTAATATGTCCTAATTTGCATATAGGCAGAATCACCATTCATATGTATGACAAATACTTTGGACCAATCTTCATCCAATCATCCTACAGCCAATGGGTGATGGCAATGCTGCTTTTAGACTGGCCTCTAACCTGAAAACTGCCTGGTTTGGTAGTACCTGCCAGTAGTATAACCCCCGCCAGTATAGTCTTAAAGGGTTAGTTCACCCAAAAATGAAAATTATGTCATTAATGACTCACCCTCATGTCGTTCCAAGCCCGTAAGACCTCCATTCATCTTCGGAACACAGTTTAAGATATTTTAGATTTAGTCCGAGAGTTTTCTGTCCCTCGTTTTCATTAATAAACTAAGTATATAGTCATCGTCAGTCTCATTCCTTGACATGGTGTCAGAAGTGGCGCGGTAAAGAGTGAACTACATGCCCGAAAATGCCTCTCTTCAAGCCGCCAGACAACTTTACATTCGACAGGCCGGGAGAATGGCCATCGTGGCGACAGCGTTTTGTGAGATACAGAATGGCTGCGAAGCTCACAGAAGAGGAGGGTACTGTCCAAGTGAGTACATTAATTTATGCAATGGGAAATGAGGCGGAAAATATCTACAAATCATTTGTCTTCAATGAAAGAGAGAAAGAAGATGATTTCGAGACAGTTTTGAGAAAATATGACTACTTTGCACCGCAGACCAATGTTATTCACGAGAGGGTGCAGTTTCATCTGCGAACTCAAAGATCAGGGGAAAAAGCTGAGACATTTATTCGTGCACTGTACGAGTTGTCTGAAAACTGTGACTTTGGTGCTAACAGAAACGAGAACATCAGAGATAGACTTGTTGTGGGAATTAAAGACAAGGAGTTGTCAAAAAGATTACAAGTAATTAAAGACTGGATGTCGCAGTACAAATAATAATAATAATAATAATAATAATTTGTTACGTTTATGTAGCGCTTTATCTGGGACCTCAAAATGCTTTACAAGGAAGGGGGGAATCTCCTCAACCACCACCAATGTGCAGCATCCACCTGGATGATGCGGCGGCAGCCATATTGCGCCAGTACGCCCACCACACACCAGCTTATTGGTGGAGAGGAGACAGAGTGATGAAGCCAATCAGTATATGGGGATGATTAGGAGGCCATGGTGGACAGAGGCCAATGGGCAGATTTGGCCAGGATGCCAGGGTTACACCCCTACTCTTTCGAAAGACATCCTTGGATTTTTAATGACCACAGAGAGTCAGGACCTCGGTTTATCGTCTCATCCGAAGGAAGGTGCTCTTTGACAGTATAGTGTACCCGTCACTACACTGGGGCGTTAGGACCCACACAGACCACAGGGTGAGCGCCCCCTGCTGGCCTCACTAACACCTCTTCCAGCAGCAACCTGGTTTTCTCATGAGGTCTCCCATCCAGGTACTAACCAGGCTCAGCCCTGCTTAGCTTCAGTGGGCAACCAGTCTTGGGCTACAGGGTGATGTGGCTGCTGGCAAATGGTAGAGGAAGTTACTCACCAGGTTAACCAGCAAGGGGATCCAACGTGCAGCGTGCAGGAGATCAGACGAACCAGAAAGCGTGCTGGTTACAGGTCTGAGCACAGCAGAGAAAGCCAACCTGGAAAAACAAGGAATGGTGAGGATAAATGTAGCCGATGCGGAAAAACAAAACATAAAGACAGAGAGAAATGCCCAGCTTTTGGAGCAGAATGCAGGAGATGTCACAAGAGAGGCCACTGGGAACGCATGTGCAAAACCAAATTAGTCCATGAAGTCATGAGGGAAGACAGAGAATCTGACTAATTTCACCTTGGATCGGTACAGCAGCCTGGGGAAGGCAGCACAGAGGCATGGGCTGTTAATGCGACGATTGGAAGTACACCTGTGGTATTTAAAATAGACACGGGGGCGGATGTGACAATAATAAGCGAACAGACATTCCAGAGCTTACAAAAGAAACAGGAACTGTCCGGGAGGCCAGCTGAAATGCGTAGGTCAATTCAGATGTAACATAAAGCATAAAGCGAAACAGTACGAACTGACCATATATGTCGTAAAGGGCCCAACAGTGAATAATCTTCTCAGTGGGAGAGCAGCTAAAGAAATGGGCTTGGTTAAACGAATAGAAGCGGTCAATACTAACAATAGGGACCACGGAAGGCTAAACACAGAACCAGTTAAGATTCTACTCAGAGAAGGAGCAGAACCATATGCTGTTAATACTGCCCGAGTGCCCGTAGAGTACCACTGCCGCTGGTTCAGAAAGTGAAAGATGAGTTAGGAAGGATGGAAGCAAGTGGCGTGATCGAGAGGGTTACTCAACCGACAGACTGGTGCGCGCCTATGGTGCCCGTCATTAAACGGACAGGTGCGATTAGGTGTTGATCTGAAAAGACTGAATGGAAACATAAAAAGAGAATGATTAATGCTGCTGACAACAAATGAAATCCTCGGAAAACTTGCAGGAGCCAAAGTGTTTACGTCGCTAGACGCGGCAAGTGGGTTTGGGCAGACACCGCTGCATCCGGACAGCAGCCGGTTAATAACATTCATCACACCATTTGCCAGGTATTGTTTTAAGATACTTCCTTTCGGCATTAGCATTGCACCTGAGATTTTTCAGAGGAAAATGCAAGAGTTGTTGTGTGGTCTGGAAGGAGTCCAAGTGTATATGGATGATGTCATCGTGTATGGAGCATCGATGCAAGAACACGACACACGGTTAAAGAAGGTAATGGAAAAAATGTTACTTGCTGGGCTGAAATTAAATAAAGATAAATGCAAGATCAGGAAAAGTGAGCTGCAATTCCTGGGTCACGTCGTCATTGAGAACGGAGTCAGAGCCGACCCTGAGAAAGTCAGAGCTATTGCTGAACTCAAAGCTCCGAATAACGTACATGAACTAAAGAGTGTTCTGGGGATGATTAACTATATGGGGAAATATATTTAGAAGGAAGAAAGAATTCATGAAGGACACATGGGGTTGACCAAATGTAGGGAAAGAGCACAGACATCTGTATGGTGGCCAGGACTGTCTTCTCAGTTAAAACTGAAAATTTAAAAGTGTACTTTCTGTAATGAAAACAAAAGAACACAGAGAAAAGAAACTCTGAATCCAACTCCGTTACCAGAAAGCAAAAGCTATCCTACGGCAAAAGGATCCGGTAATAGCGTTGCTGAGCTACCGAACGACACCAAATGCTTCAACGGGAGTGAGCCCGGCTGAACTGTTGATGGGAAGGAGACTTAGGAACACGTTACCAACACTGGACAGCAACCTCGTTCCGAAGTGGCCGGATCAGGGACTGATACGGGGACGAGATAATGCTGCTAAGCAACAACATGCATTCTATTTTAATAGACGGCATGGAGTGAGAAACTTGCCTTCGCTAAAGCCAGGAGATCCAGTCCTTGTCAAGGTGGATGGGGAGAAACAGTGGAAGAATAAATTAGAATTAATTTAAGGAATGAGTGGGTGTTTAAGAGAACATAAGTTGAATACTTAAAGCATGATATTGTGTCAATTGATGTAGAGGTAATATACTATGGCTATGGTAATTTGGGGATATCAGTTCTTCTGTTCATGGAAGGAAAGTTCTTCAAAAGGGGGAGATGTCAGAGTATTGTGTATGTCACTTTAAATAAAGCCTTATATGGATAAGGAGAGGAGCAAAAAGGGTGACCTCGATGTGAGAAGTACATGTATACTGGGAGCTCTGTGACATGTGAATGTTTTCGTTAATAAACTAAGTATATAGTCATCGTCAGTCTCATTCCTTGACCGTGATGACTAGGCCTGTCACGATAACAAATTTTGCTGGACGATAAATTGTCCAAGAAATTATTGCGATAAACGATAATCTTGTCGTTCTGAGACGATTTTCATCTAAAATAATGATAATGACAAAATAATGCACACCTTTTCAAAGATCAATAAACTTTTATTTCTAAAGACTATTTTACACTGAAAATGGAAAACATTTTAAATATCCACAATAAATGAACAAAACAACCAAAAACAATAGAAGCAATAGACAAAAAAAAGTCTTTTAACAAAAAACGCACTTGAATAAATACCAAAAAAAGTCTGTTAACAAAAAAACGCACTTGAATAAATACCAAAAACATTAAATAAAATGGATGTAAACAAAATAGCACTTCAAAAAATATGAAACATTAGGCTCAGACATAAATCGTGATACATTCTAGTCAATCTTCCTCTATAATACTAATCGAATTCCATTCCTTATTTTATTTAATTTTTGAATAATATTTGAATATTAAATGCTCAAATTCATCCTATTATTAAAGGTGGGGTATGTGATTTGCAAAACGGCCGGCAGATTTTGAAAATACACAACTCAAATGGTCCTACCTTCTTTTCTCCAACGCTGGCCCTGATTCGCGTGAGGGGTAGGGGGGTATGGTACGACCGTTTGATTGATGGACTTACTGGATTCTAGGTGGTCTTGGAAATGATTGGCTGGAGTTTTTCGAGTCCTGCCCGTTCCACAGATTATGAAATTGCTTAATTTTCATTTCAGTGCTTCTAACTCAGTGGCTGTAAGTGGGTTATGAATAGGATTTCAAGTGATTTTGAAAAAATGGACAAAAAAGAGAATCACATACCCCACCTTTAATATTTAACACTAGAAGTGCCAGAATTCCATAACTACTAGAACTGCCACAAGCGGTGATTTTGACCGTTATAGATTCCAATCTCTTTATCTTTAATGATAAACACCCAATTGAGAGATTAATGCATTTATTGTATTAGGATATCTTTTGTAAACAAAACAACACCAAACTGTACATTTAAACAAGTTTAATTAGACTATTTATAAATAACAATATCATTAGTAGCCTACCGTAATTATCGCATATTCACAATATAGCCTAGGCTATATTTCCATATCCATTTAACACAACTCAGAACAAGATAATAACAACTAAATGTATCTTATTTAATTATAAAACTTTTTATTTTAATATAATAACAGAGAAAATAGGCTAATAGAGAAAGCTGGAAACGAGCGGATCTAAAACAAAACAAAGAAGAACCAAGAAGGAAGTGTAGGCTACAGAAACATAAAAAAACTAGCCTATATTACAAATTGTATGTTAACTATTAACATCAATAATAGTGCTTGGCTATTTAAGCTTCACAGTCAATCTCTTCTCGCATAATTTCCACACACGGGTTTGCAGCATTTGCGTCAGGTGTCGTGGGATTTGTTTTGACTGCAGCTTCTCCGAACCTGGCACTGCCTCCGCTTTGGTGTCTGCTGCGGTGGTTGCTACAAATGTAATCTAATATACTTTTTGTTTGTAGAAATTAGCATATATGCAAACACTCAGGACCTCTAATTTTTGTCGACAGTGAGAGAGACAAAGGTCAGTCGCGGGAAATGTAACAAAAGAATACCGCAAAATTCGTGCGGTCAATATGACCGTCTATGGCCGAAATAGGTCAATTATGTTCATAATGTTATTTTGCTTATGTGTAATTTATATGAAAAACATTTTAAATGAAAATACAGACACTTTTAGGAAAAGTCAGGGACCAGCAGGATTTTTTATTTTATTTTTCAACAAAGTTATTGTAGATATAAAATTCTAAACGGTCAAAATGACCGTCATGGCCGTTCTAGTGTGAAGACATTTATACAGGCTTATGGATCGCCAATGCCACTATAGCATGTGGTTGTTGTTACACGCTCTGCCCACTAGAGGGGAATCTAATAAACATTATTCGTGCTAAATGTGCTTGAAGCGCTTCCGATGGTTTTTGGCTAATATCTCCGTGAAAACACCACCAAACATTCTGAAACTTATATCGTTCTTTTCAGTTGGACTAGACGGTTCCAACCAGCTCAGTGCTCGCTGAATCCATTGAGATTTTTTGTGTGCGTTTTTCGCTTCACAGGCTCTTTTTACGTTGTTAAACATTTACCATTTTTGACAGTATTGTTGTCTTTTGAATGATTTCTTTAAGTGTCATTGCTGCATGATATAACACCTTAGAATCTTCCGTGTTGATGGTGGCATTTTCAATATCTCCTTGACTTGTCATTTCTCCTTCACATTCTTCAGATGAGGAGGAAGCAGAGGAGATAGCAACTCCATGCTCAATCTCGTCAGCTGACATATTGTCCACATATACAAGGTAGGTTGTGGATGCCTTTAGGAATTTCAAGAAGGGATGAGACTTGTGAAGTCTTGCCTTTAGTGAGTGTGCCTTATAAGCTGCAATGTTCACTCCCTGTGTTTCTTCTAGTTTTTTCAAAAGCAAATTCAGCTTTGACAGTCGGAACACTTCACGTTGCTTTAACAGCCTCTCCTCAATGGCTGCGTTTACACTTGGCATTGACATGCGATCACCGATCGGATCATTGGCCAATCAGGACACGCTGCGTTTACATTTGTTCATATTAAGTAGCCTCTATATCTGGATAACCGATCGGATTTCTGTTTTTGCATAATATTTAAATTAGGTCAGTAGCTAAATTAAGAGTAAAGATGTGATACAAATTAAGCAATGTCCCAATTCCTATGCAATCTCCAGTCTTCTGTCAAATTATGCTTTTTGAATGAAGGAATATTTCAGAGCTGATCATACAAAAATAACTGGGTTGATCATGTTAAACAAGTCACATCATCCAATCATCAGGGTTTAAGGTTATAGCGTGCAATGGCTATATTAACAGAAATGGGAGATTAATAAACATGCTGAAACAACAAAAACATTCAACATTTAAAACATTAAAAAATAAAAAGTGTATTCCCATTATTCCTCTGGCAAAGCAGCGCACGCTCTTTATTAATCTCATGACTCACAGCTGTGATTGTACAGGCGATCGCCTCGTTCAGATAATGTTGCACAATTAAAATGAAAAAAAATGACACACACAGTGTTTTAAATATTGATGTTTATTTGTAAGGTACAAATGAACTGTGTCTGGTCATTATTTTCTGACAGCACGTGGGGAGACTGGGCGGGGATTTAAATGACGTGCAGCTGTGAATGCAGACACGATGGCTGGATTGCGTTTACATTAAACTGAGATCCGATCACAATGCATCCTCGACTACCTCTGAACCAGGACACGCTGATCGGATAACATTCCGATCAGAAACGCGTTTACACTTGTCTTTTCAATGTGTATGTGGACAACATCCAGATACAGGTCGCATGTTAATGCCAAGTGTAAACGCAGCCAATGACTAGCTGCATTTACATGGACCCTTATAATCGGATTAACGGCTCAATCAGACTAAAAAACCTTCATGTAAACACCTTAATCGATCCGATTGAGCTCGATCCGATTGAAATTTGGATTGGATTGAAAGGGGTGGTTTACTCCTTTTGTAATCCGATCGAGAGAACATGTAAACACTTGATCGGATTGAAAACCGAAACTAAAAGGACTGCGCATATGCAATGACGTTGAAATACTGTAGCATAATGATGTATGACGCACGGAACGAGCTGTTCTTCCTGTTGAATAAAGTGTCATGTAAATGAGTGTTTCGTTATTAAAAAATTCTCATTTCACTCAGCGTCTGTGAAGTGGAGCAGGACAATGTCCCACCAGTGCTTGTTTCAGACTCTCATCCACACACGACTGGTTTTGGGCGCGTGGTTTTACTGCGTGATCAATATAAGCAGCGGCACAACTGTTCATACTCATCGTCTCCAAATCATGACCAGAGACGGATAAATATTAAGTCTGCTGTTTAAAACAAATAAAGAACCAATAGAGGAGAATAGTTATGCGCGAACAGCAGTATATTCGTGCAGTGTGCGCATGTCAAAAAATCAATTCCGATTTTAATCTTGTGACATATAAACGCGCACATCAACCCAATTACTTTATTTATCGTTCATGTAAACACCGTGTTCGGATTCATCAATCGGATTGATTTAATTCCGATTGAACCATGTAAACGCAGCTACTGTTTTGCAGAAGTGCTTGTATCCATTTTCACATATACCGGTATGTTTGTTTCTGTTCTCTCAATTTTGTGTGTGGTCAGGTACTGGGTATAATCTCAATATCAGGTGAAGTGATACCATGCTTCACTACCCACCAAGTCCCTGTCTTGGATATGGAGAAGGAGAAACTCATCCCTTCTCCCTTCAGCAGCGAGAAGCAATTGCCCGGCATGGAATGTTTCACACTGTTCGTTTTTTTTTTTTCTTCTTTTTTTTTTCTGCTGTGTGTCTGAACCTTGTACTTCTAATGCTTGCAAATAATGCATTGTACTGGAAGAAGGTGTTGGGCCTGCTTGGACGTGTAGAGATCACTGGCGAAAGAGCCCATGTTTTTATTGGAGTTGCCTCACCATCCTCTGTCTTTACCACTAAAAAAAGTTCAAAACTATAGATTTAGGTTCTGCACCCTTCCCCAAATCACTGATTAAAGAAAAATACTTTGTACTTTCATCAGGGGAAAACTCATGCTGCATATTGGTTACACCTTTTCCCTTAACATGGGTAATAGACCAGGGCCCGTATTCATAAACAGGGGCGTAGCCGTCATTTCAGAAGTGAGGGGGACAGAATGTCAAGTGTAATGCCAATTTTTTTTTTCTTCATACTTTTGTTGACAGGTTTTTGCTTAATTGGCTTAATATGCTATTTATTTTTAAAGCAATAAAACAGAAAGAAAGAAATGCAGATGTTCAGTACTTTATTTTGCACACTTCCTGGCTTAAAACGAGGCGGAGGTGGTTAAACCCTGATCATGTTTTTTAATCAGATAATAAAAATGTGTATTTTTCGTAACATCATATAGCCTATTGTGTTACTTACCCACAGTATTTTTCTGGATGGATCTTGGTTGTTCTAGGGGGGTCCGGGGGCATGCCCCCCGGAAGAAAATTTTTTACATTTTAAAGATAAATTCATTAATCTGGTGCACTTTGAGTCCCCCGAATACATTGTTAAAAATAAATAATCCACCCGACAAACATATGATATTTTCTGATTTAAATATCTGATCATCGCATTACAATTATTCAAATGATCAGTGTTAAGCATGATAATATGGTTAAATATCACACTGAAGCTGATTTAAAAATAACATTTACTTAAAACAAAAGTTCTTATTTTGGCACAATTACATTTCCTCAATAGCCTAAACAAAGTCTGTCTTACTAAACTAAAACTTTCCAATTGAAAACCTTCAAACTTCAAGCTTGTAAAACTACTTCAAACTTTCTAGTTAGGTTTTTTTTAAGAGAACATAAAAGTTTGTCTATAAACTTTATCTAATTTTAAAGTGTTACTGAATTATGATAAACATCACGTAGGCTAAACATGTTCCACCGCCGCCTGATTCAAGCAGATCGTGGCGGTTGATGCATGAAAATACACATTCAGCATTAACAATCTCCATGTTTATTCTAATTTGAAGGGCTTTGATAACATATCTGTGAAAATATAAGACATTACGAGTAAAACAATATTGAAAATAAGTGCACATTTCGTTTGTGCGGGTAGTGGATATTTTCAATTTAGCCTACAACAAAACTGGTTAATTATTCAACAAGAGAAATAGGCAGAGTTATTCATCACTGTGCAACACAATTCGGATACATGACAACTTACTTAGAGTGCTTGACTTTTTCGCGAAAAAGAAGTGAAGAGTTTTTTTTGTTTTGTTGCCGTTTTGAAATCATTGCGACCTCTTTGAAACGGTGACTGTGTGTGACTGATTACCATGGAAACGTTAAAGTCACGTAAATAGACTATCCTTGACTCTTTGGATTTTAAATCTCGATGTAGGTAGGCTTTCTCGTTACACACCCGCGAAACCCTCAGCTTGTCGAAGACACACTTGCCCTATGAAAAAGTGCGGGGGACGAATTTACAGTTTATAAAAAGTGGGGGGGACACGTCCCCCGCGTCCCCCCCCGTAATCTACGCCCATGTTCATAAAGATTCTAAGAATCCTCTCAGAAAACTCTTAATTTAGCTTAAAAACTTTTACGTAGGAGTCTTAGCTTAAAAGCGATTCGGGACCGATCTGAGAGCAACACTGAGTAAGGAAAAGACAAAAACTTTTATCTGAGTGAGGAGGCGGGGCCGACCCCGTTGCTATGTATGACACAATCTTTTGAAGACTGTGATTGGTTGGTTGTCCAAGAAGGAAAAAAGGAGTGATTTTAAGTATAGGGTCTATTCTAAGCCTTCACTTCGAAATTACATGCGTCATTTTTCCTATTTGACCATTCTCATACACACACACACACACACACATTATATATGTGTATACAAATCTTTTTTTTTTTATTTACCATGCTGTTAATTTCCTATAAGGCATTTGATTGACTTGAATGGTAAAAAAAAATTCCACTCTTTGCAATTACACTGATTGCTGGCATGTCTATTTAAGTGGTGGTTTGAACTTTGATTTTAATGTATCAAACTCACTGTCATCCATTGTCTGCAACACATTTCTTCTCCCTCTTCGTCTTTCTGCCATTTTCTCCTCTGCTAAAGAAACTCTTAAGCCTCTTAAAAGTCCTCATCCGTGCTCCTAACAATTTTGACTTTAAGACCTCCTTTAAGGGCTAAGATGCTTTCTGAATTACTTTTTTCTTTACTATGATTTTTTCTTACATTTTTAGAGTAAACGCCCACATTTCTAAGAATTTTCTTAGAATTTTGTCACTAGGAGCAACTCTTTGCATTAAGATTCTTTATGAATACGGGCCCAGTTTCACAGAGTTCAGGTGTCCGGCCTTGTTTAATAATGCCATAATTGGAAGGGCACATTTTTTGCACTTCATGTTTTGCCACTTTTTTTCTCAGTAAACATGTGCAGGAAAAAAGAGTATTGTCTGGCTCACTTTTATGTCATGTTTCAAAACAATACCATGGATCAAATCTGTGAAATCAGAACAGTGAATTTTTTAAAGATTACAAAGAAATGACAGGACATTGTATGACAAAAGATGGTTGCATAAAATAAAAACAGTAAGAATGAATGATGATGAAAAAAAAAGTTGTACTGTATCACGTGCCGAGCTGAGGCGCTACAGCGGTCTGTCAAATTTAGAAAGCACCAAAACCTGTATTTATTGTTTGAATCTCATAAAAATATTGACAGAATATGAGAGCAGAGAATTTGTTCCATATCAAAAGTAGCCTATAACTTTCTCTGTCTTGTCCGTCGGTGTCAGTATCCTCTTAAACTCGCGATTTTTCTGTGCTTGAGAAAGATGTGTGCCGTGAGCGCGTGTGAAAAGGGTAAATTACGTGAGTCTCACGGTCAATACGGGAGGGTTGGCAGCTCTGTGAGTGGCTCAACAGGTAGATCTATAAACTCATCTTTCAGGCATTTTACCGACCGACGTCAGTAAAGCAGACGGACTTCACTGACGTACCGACGACAAATGTTTCCAGCGAATCGACAATCAGAGAAAGGCATTAGACACAGCAGTGGTCCAATCAGTAAGAGCCTGAACTTGTTTAGTAATTCGGAAATTAGCGCACATGAGAAAAAAAAAAAATACAGCACAAGAGAATGTCTAATTTAGCGGGAGATTTCTTTGTCGAGCGTGAGAGCGTGAGATTGAGGCTGAATGCGTGACTGTCACGCCAGATGCGTGAGAGTTGGCAACCCTGCATGCATGTCTGACCCCACACGTAGCTGCCTGCTCTATTCGATATTTATATGTTTTATGGATAATTTTCTTAGATAAGCTAATTTACTCAAGGCTACCAGGTCAGTATTGCCAATAGGAACCTTCTAAAAGCTTTGGAATTTGAAAAGTAATTTTAAATAATAGTTTAACGCAGTTTGTGGAATTGGCAGACGTTTCCTTAAGCATTCTCAGGTATAAATATGCAGCATTAATGCAAGTAGGTGATTTTGAACGAATATTTAATGTTAATATACATTGATGTCTTGCAATAATACAGCCACCGTAGGAGTTAAAACACCCTCGGAATGGGAGGGGCTAGAAAGTAATATTCAGTTGGTAGTCATATACAATTTCACTGCTAGATGGGAGAAAAGCCTGCACAGTGTAGCTTTCAATCATGCAAAGCAATAATAAGGTCTTATTTGAAGTTAAAGAATTTTGCACATGCTCAGTGCATTTTATATATCACAACTATTCAGTGTTTTGCATATATAGTTTGTTAGATACAATTTTCATACATTGATGGAAGCTGCAATAATAATCCTTTCAATTATAATTTGACAAAGTGTTTAATTCATATTGTATACACATTGTGTAGGAAACGTCTCTGTTACGCATGTAACCCTCGTTCCCTGAATAGGGAACGGAGACGCTACATCGAATGACGACGAAACGGGGTTTTGCTTAAAAAGCCTATCAACTTTGAGTATTAGAAAATGAGCTAATGGCAAAGAAATGTCATGGGTCTGCGGAATTTGCATAGCATAACTCCGCCCCATCTCGTGGGTATAAAATGAGGACGCCGGCAACATGCAGATATGTTTCTTCACTGAGGAGCCGAGACTGAACTCAGGCAATTCCTGCGGTACAGCGGAGTTGGCAGGGAGACGTAACGTCTCCATTCCTTAATCAGGGAATGAGGGTTACATACGTAACCAAGACATTCCCTTTCCTAGTCACTTTGAGTTACGTGGAATGACGACGAAATGGGGTTCCCAGTCTAATTACGCCACTCGGCTGTCTTTCAGTACCCTGCGTAAGTCTGAGATCCCTGTCGTGAGACTAGCACGAACGAAGGACTCCTACTTAACACAGGAATACCAAGGTACACTGGGAAGCAAATCTCATCTGAAATATGCAATCAGTGCCAGCCCGAAAGGGGTGGACATAAGAATAAACATATGACCTGGAGGGATGCATATGGAAAAACACTGGGGTGTCCAGCCCTCAGGGTGGAATATTTCAACCTCAGGGGAGGCAAGGTGGCTTGCCAAAGGGAAAGACACATGCTCAGAGAGGCTTAAAGTGGAAATACACATTTGTGGGTCACCGGAGGGGAACATGCACACGGAGGCACCTAGCCGACGCTAAATCTGCCGCAGGCATAGACTCTGGCGTTGACGTCAATAGTGATGGAGGAACTCAGGGCTTGTGGGGAAGCTCACCTGAGGAATTGCACGTATCCAGTCCGTGGAGTGGAATGGCGAGCGAACAAGCGAAGACACCTGAGCGGGTCCAGTTACTGGCTAGTTGAAGCGAGTACATGAGAGGACACTGGCGCCATGCGCTAAAGCCCAAGAGGAAGCCACACTACGAGTGGAGTGTGCCTTCACACCAAGGGGGCACGGTCAACCTTGCAGCTGGTATGCCAAGCAATGGCGTCCACTATTCAGTGAGACAACCTTTGCTTGGAGAGAGCCTTTCCCTTCAGCTTCCCACCATAACAGACAAAGAGCTGGTCTGAGGTCCTGAAACACTGCGTTCTGTCTACGTAAGCACTGAGGGCGCGTACTGGACAGTAAAGCCTCCTCCAGGGGCAGCGCTTGCAGATTCACCACCTGATCTCGAAAGGCAGTGGTGGGAACCTTGCGCACATATCCAGGCACGCTTCGTCAACGGAAAATGCGTGCAGGTCCCCTACCCTCTTAATGGAGGCCAATGCAACCAGGAGTGCTGTCTTAACTGACAGGAACTTAAGCTTCACTGATTGCAGAGGCTCAAACGGAGCACTCTGCAGGGCAGTTAAAACCACTGAGAGGTCCCAAGAGGAGGGGGCGAGGAGGATTCCTCGCTCCTCTCAGGAACCTGATGACCAGGTCGTGCTTTCCCACGGACTTACCCTCAACTGCGTCGTGATGTGCGGCGATAGCGGCAACGTACACTTTCAGGGTGAAGGGAAGCACAGAGTGGTCGGTGTCTCTTGTGTGTAGAATGCGCTATCATTGGCTCTGGGACGTGTGACGTAGGCTACGTCTACAACTAGCATACGCCAGGTACTACAATTAGAGAAGCAGTGAAGAAGATTGTACGTCAACCTCGTTTGTTACCGTTAACATTGGTGGCGAGACGGAGGACGAAGATGACAGTGTGTTCACAAAGACTGACAGGCCAGTAAAAAAGAAAATGAAACGTTCGACATACTTTAATAATGACTAGATGAAAAATGACAATGTGAATTGCAAGGCAACTGAATCCACTGAGCTGTTGAAAGTAGTTGCTTTTTTTTCATACCAGTCAGTAATGCCTATGCAGAAAGAGTGTTCAGTCATATGGAGGATGTTTAGTCAGATTAAATAAACAGACTGTCAGTTGCAATGGTGAAGTCTGAGCTTCAGGTCAGATTGAATTTCAAATGGTCATGCACTGAATTCAAGAAATTAATTGAAGAACAGAAACCACTGATAGCTGCAGCAAAGGGAAACGCCAAGTATAAATGGAAGACAAGGTAAGCTAAGGCCTATTTATGTATGATTTTGTTATTCCAATGTCTGATTGAGACATACTAAATAAAAGTGGCTATAGATGTGGCTTAGGTATGGTAAATGCAAATCTAATGTCATCCCTCTACTTATTCAGTGTCACGCATTTCGGTCTTTTGTCGCGCCCTCCCGCCACACATTGTATTTCTCACGCTGAAAAATCTTCCGAAAGTTTCGTTCACCCATAGAGGAAACACTGGATCTCCGAGCATCACTTTGAGCACAAAGTGTCATGATCACCTGTTCTAATGTTACAACAAATTCACAACTTGTTTGACACAAACAATGACAAATTGACTGCTGTTAGAGAATGTTTCCCAGATAATTAGCATCAGTTTTTCATGAGTGTCTTGTAACTTAGCCAACAGTTTAAAGCCTGTTCACTGCAAACACATTTGCTCAGAACAAGTAGTCTAGGCCTAGTCATATTCTAGTTATCACACGATGACTGACATATTGTCACATTATAAACATCTCTCTCTCAAAATAGGCTTACAAATTTTATTAGCTCTAAATAAATTAAAGTGGACCTGTTGGATGTCACTCTTGCCTGTCTTCAAAACTTGAGAGCCCTGATTTCTTTAGGAAAGCGGAAGCAAAAGCAAGCACAAGCACCAGTATCTAAGCAATCAGCTAAGCTATAAGTTAAGTAAGATAAGTGAGAATACTTTAAAATATTCACGACTATGAACAATCTTACTGCACAAAGGGCAATTTTGTCTAATTTCTAATGGACATTTTCACTTGTGAGCAAAGCGGTGGCCTGGTCATCGATATGTCAAGGTTTTTTTATCAGACATAGGTGGCAACCCTAATCACATCACTAGTGTATGATGTTAATTTTATATTGGATGCTGATTTTAGATGTTCCATGCTTTGTGGTGATGCACCATACATCTGTTTGAATGTACGCAGTGAAAGCTTGTTTCCAGATGCCCTCGGCTCGCTTTAAATGGTACCTTGTCTGTTGAGGTTACAAGCGTACCGTACCGATACTAAAATGTGACGTGAAAACACTGCAGATCACTGATTGATCAGACAGAATCGTCACTACCAGCGTCATTGTATTTGCGACACGAGACACTACACGCTAAATTTAAATAGCCAATAGACAACAGCCAATGCTGTAGCACCTGTTTTTAAAGTACTTGCTTGAAAAAAGATGATGAAATCTTCCAAAAAGAAATGGCTGAATCGTGGTCAGTGGACGAGGTGCAGATGTTCCTCTCGTTGGTTGCTGAGGAGTTGTGCAACTATAACGATCAGTCACCCACTTTGAACCGGTACTAACTGCAGTGGAAAAGCAACCAAGCTAAAGCGAACCGAACCGTGCCGTACCGTGTCGAGTCGTACAACGCAGTGGAAAAGCAAAGCAAGCCAAACCGTTCCGCGCTGAGTCGAATCATACCGAGCCGAACCATGCAGTGGAAAAGCACCATTATACTCATGTTAAAAGTAGTCATTCTTTTCCGTATTTTGTTGTATTCTCTGGAATGATAAGAAATTATCACGCAGACAATGCTTTTTTACGATCCCGCACGTGGACAAGAGAGCGCATCATGGAGTGGTCTCCAGCGGCATTATACACAGCCATATAACGTTTCACAGATTGGGCTCGCGGCATAATTTTCTCGCTTAACTGGTCACGAACACTCACACGGATTATACTATAGTTGTTTTACCGCTGCCACCATGAAGTATTACTCAACAGCATCAGAGGTGGGTAAGAACATCTTTACTTGGGATTCACATGTTCAATATAGCATACACTTCCAGTACACGCACATAGCGTATTATGTACACATGTATTACATAGACTATCACAACATAGAGTAGCGCTTGCTTGTCGTTTCTACAATCACAAATGCAGACAGTTTTATGTTTACATATTGTTCTCACACCTGTAGTGCGGCTAGACGCATAAAAAGACAGTATAAGTCATTATAATCAGTAATTATGTCCCCAATGAAATAAAACCTAACCAATCTGACACGTTCTGGTCCAGTCACGCTGGCAAAGTAGATCGATCAGCTTGGTCATTTGCATTTTCCAGATCAGATTCGGGCTCGAATTGATAAGGTAGTAACGACATTATCCCCAGTCATTATTGCTTTGGGAGCTGATGTACCAAATATGGTAAGGGTCGTGCAGGGGCGGACTGGCCATCTGGAGCACCGGGACCTTTCGCACAAAAACTGCCCGACGGCCAACCGTCGGCTTGGTGTGTTCCAGGCTTAAACAGAGAGAGAGATAGATCCGTTACATCGAATTTCTCTGAGCAGATAATTACACAAACAATTGTCAATGGATGAAAAGGGGAAGAAAATTAAAGGTGGGACTTCCGGTTATGAGGTGTGCAGAGTAGAATCGCTCATTCAGCCTGCTCCTGCTGTTTCATTTTTAATTTTCTTGTCAAACCTTCATATTTTTATTTATAGTGTCAACAAAACTTTAATAACCTGGTTATAAGTGCTCGGTCCACTTCATCATGTCTAAGGCTAAAGGAAAACACGCAGAAAAAGATAAGCAGTGTTCTTCAACGGCTAGCATTTCCATGGCCGACATTAGCTCACTGCTGGATGAACACAGAGAGGCCCTTTCGGCTGATTTTAAATCCTCATTTGAGTCTCTTGCATCTACACTGGACAGCATTCATTCCACCATTACTGATCACGGGCAACGCATTGATTCTCTGGAAGTTAACGCCACTTCAGTTGACCAACGACTTCAGCATCTGGAGGGCGCCTACTCCGTTTTGCAAAAAGACAATGAGCTGCTCAAACTCAAAGTAGCTGATTTAGAGGGTCGCAGCAGATGCCAAAACATTCGGATTATAGGCTTATCTGAATCGACTGAAGGTCCTCGTCCATCCACGTTCTTTTCTCAACTACTTGTTGATGTTCTGGGCACGGAGGTCCTCACTTCGCCCCCCTCGTGCGCATCGAAGCCTCGCTCCTAAGCCGGTTCCAGGAGGAAGGCCGCGGCCTTTTATCTTGCGTTTCCACCGATTCCAAGTTAAGGACGTGGTAATCTGGTGGGGCTCGCAAATGGTATGTCCTGCTTTATAAAGGCCATACGATTCGTCTGTTTGACGACTACAGCCCCGACGTATTGAAGCAGCACGCCGAGTACAGTGGTCCTATGGCCGAGCTATACAAGCGCGGATACAAGCCAGCGCTCCTTTATCCGGCCAGACTGTGCATCACTCTACCCAACGGGGATAAAACATGGCTTCAGTTCGCTTCAGATGCTGTCAAATTCGTCCAGGACCAGGACTTAAACGAACTCGTAAGCAAGCCAATTGACACTTTCTTGATGTCACTATATTGGAGTATTTGCGGCCGTTGCTGCTATGGCGGTGCAGACCTTTTTCCTGTCTCATCGCAATCTTCGCCTTTTTACGGACGGTAAATGCATGTTACGGTACCTCCTTTTTTTAAGTCTTGTATATTTAGATTTTTATAACATGCATCCTTGCACCGTACACCTGCTGTAAGGTGAATGCTGTTTTGTTATCTTTTCTGCTGACTATTATGTGGGCCTCCCGGGTCTTATAAGTCCAAGCCTTGTTTCTTTCAATGTGTTTTACACGGGATGTTTGATAAGGTTTAACTTGTACTCTTTAGGTTCAATTGCACTTGTATGTGGGGGCAGTGCGATTGCTATAGGGAAGTAGTAATACTCGCTGATCATTGTATCAGAGTTGTGTTCGTTGCTGTTTTTGTTCTTTACAGCAACCAGGTTGGGGTTATTTGTTGTGTGGTTTTTTTTTCTTTCTTTTTTCTCTTTTTTTTCTTCTTCCCTTTTCCTTTTTTCTCTCTCATTTTTGTGTGCTTCCTCCTTCTCCCTCTCTTGTGCTGCTGGGAAGGATTGAAGGGGCTAAATTCACCTGTAAAAAGCAATAAAGTGATTGATCACTTAAAACATTTAAACACTAAAATTGCTTTTTTGCAGGAAACCCACCTTAAACCATCTGATCATCTTAAACTTTGTAGAGGATGGGTAGGCCAACTCTACCATTCTTCATTTTCTAGTAAGGCCCGTGGAACTGCAATCTTATTGCAGTCTTATTGCCCAGGCCCGCCTTGCCCGTGTCCTGGTCCCGTTCCCCTGCACGGGCCTGGCCCCCCGTCCCTCCCCCAAGACCGCCTCCGCTTCACCGCCCTCCTAAACCTTTTGTTGTTTTAATGGGCGTCAGGAGCCACCCATAGGGGGGGCTATGTGACGATCTGCGGCTGGAGTGCCCGCTAGAGCCTCTGGAGGGCACTCTCTCATTGTGTTATGTTTTCCCCATGGACTCATTATGTTTTATCATGTTCAGCTGTGTTTCATTATTGGTTATTGAGTTCCTGATTTAAACCTGTGTTTCGCCTTTGTCCTTTGCGAAGTCTTGTTACACTGTAAGCGTGCATTTCTGAGCGTTATTCCCTGTTCTGTTTCTCCGTGTTTCCCTGGACTCTCGACCTTTGCCTGTATCCTGGACTGTTTGCAAACCTGTGCTGCCTGCCTCGACCTACGCCTGTTTACACCACGATTTATTGGATTGCCCTTGTTTATTTGTGTGCCTGGTTTATTGCTGTTTATGTTCTAGTTAAAATAAAGTTCTGCATATGGATCCGACCGCCTCTGTCCGTACGTTACAGCTTGGTAATGAAACTAGTTAATAGTGAGCATTAGACCCTAAACTAAAGTGTTACCTTTTTATTTACTTTTTATTTTTTAATCATAATCAGAATCATTGGGGGATTGGCCCCCTAAAATGAAAAGCCTAGAAACGCCCCTGAGTAGCAGTAATATATCAAAATTGTCTGGAGCCGCCACTGTTCATATTACTTAAATGTGTCTAATTTATTGACATTACTTGTTAATTCTGATTAAGCTGAACTTTTTCATGTCCTTTCTTATTAGGGCCCGAGCACCGATGGTGAGAGGACCCTCTTGGAATTGCTCTGTTTATTCTTCTTCTTCTTCTTCTCCAAGATGAATCACATTTTTGAGGGTCTAAACATGCACGAAAACTCACGAAAATTTGCACACGCGTCAGAACTGGCGAAAATTTACATCTGATATGGGTTTCAGAATTGGGCGGGGCAAAATGGCTCGATAGCGCCACCTATAAAAGTTCAACGGAGTGCGCCTCCCGCTACGTTTCAGGTACGTTTACGAAATTTGGTACATACGTGTAATGACCCAAGACCTACAAAAAAGTATCTTGGAGCGTACCCCTAAACACAACAGGAAGTCAGCCATTTAGAACTTCCTCTCCGATTTTTGTGCATTTTTTGCCATTTTCAGGCCTCGTACTTTAACGAACTCCTCCTACAGTTTTTATCTGATCATCTTCAAATTTGGTGAGTGTAATCTTAAGGCCTTTGCGACGTTAAATTGCGAAAATCTTGAGTTTTTTTCGAAGGGCGTGTCCTCGGCGGCCTGACAAATTTCGATGTTTCGCCATGAAACAGGAAGTTGCTGTAACTCAGGCAAACAATGTCCAATCTGCCCCAAACTTCACACGTTTGATAAGAGTTCTGCCCTGAACACATGTCCATGCTCACATTCAGTTACAGTCATAGCGCCACCTGCTGGCAACAGGAAGTGACATGTTTAACACTGTTGTGGACTCCTAATAATATTTAAAGAAGTGCCAGCAAGTGCTAAATATGCTAGCAACATACTAGAAACATGTTAAAACATGCTAGTAAACACTTAGCTAAGTGCTAAAGCATGCTATTACTGCAATTAAATAGGAATTTGCTGTAACTCAAGCATGGAATATCAAATCTGCCCCAAACTTCACACGTTTGATAAGAGTTATGGCCTGAACAAATCTACATGAGAATATTCAGTTATAGTAATAGCGCCACCTACTGGCAACAGGAAGTTTAATGTTTAACACTGTGATGCAGTACTAGCAACATATTAAATATGCCATTGAGTTCTAAACATGTTCTAAACATGTTAAAACATGCTAGCAATTCTTAGCTAAATGCTAAAGCATGCTAATGCAATGAAACAGGAAGTTGTTGTTACTCAAGAAGGCAATGTCCAATCTGTCCCAAACTTCACATGTTTGATAAGAGTTATGGCCTGAACACATCTAAATGATCATTTTCAGTTATAGTAATAGCGCCACCTACTGGCAACAGGAAGTGACTTGTTTTACACTGTGATGCAGTACTAACAACATAGTAAATATGCCATTGAGTTATAAACATGTTAAAACATGCTAGCAATTCTTAGCTAAGTGCTAAAGCATGCTAATGCAATGAAAAAGGAAGTTGTTGTTACTGAAAAAGGCAATGTCCAATCTGCCCTAAACTTCACACGTTTGAAAAGAGTCATGCCCTGAATACATCTACATGACACTTTTCAGTTAAAGTAATAGCGCCACCTACTGTCAACAGGAAGTGACATGTTTAACACTGTGATGCAGTACTAGCAACATATTAAATATGCCATTGAGTTCTAAACATGCTAGAAACATGCTAAAACATGCTAGCAACACTTATCTGAGTGATAACGCATACTATTATCCCCATAATAAAGGACGTTTTTGTAACTGACTTTGACATACTCCTCCTATATTTACCTACTTAAATGCACATTGCCCACCGTGCTCTGTCTTCCTAAAGCCACCGGGTGGCGGTGGCACGGGTGCGAGGGCCCTTTCAATGCTGCTTGCAGCTTTAATTGTAATTGTGTTTTTAAGTCCAATCAGTAGTTTCTACTCAAACAAACTGAGTTTGTATTACTTAAACATGTGTCATTTATTTACATTAATTATGAATTCTGAGTAAACTGTACTTTTTAATGGCCTATCTTATTGTAATTATGTTTATGAGCTCAAACAACTCAATATCATCAAGTTTTGCCTATTACTAACAAGACTGACTGCAGCCTGGCGCTTCCCATGTCATTCCGAGGCGTGTCCAACGACAAGTTCAGAGGGTCAAAAACAAAATACGAAATCGCGAATTATTTTTCAGATGGAGTCACGGGTAAGTTTGTGATTTCTTGCTGTTATTTTTGTGTCCCTGATGTTAACGTACAATTGATGAATCCTCCTTTAAAACTGCATTAGCGCTGATTGACATTTGTTAGTGAATATTAGCTAACAATTTTAGCCATACAGTTTGCTGATTTCTGGATGTTGTTGTTGTGTCCATGATGTTAACATACATGTAAGGACTGAGCGGAATGACGGATCATCTAAATAACTAAATGTATTTCTTCCTATAAACCCCGGGACTTGAACACACACACACACCCATGAACATTCCCCTAAACCAAGCTAACACTGGAAGTTGTTTGGTGTCCGCTTACAGGTTTACGACCCAAAGGAATGTCCAGGGACTTGAGTCCTGGAGAAGGAGAAATGAAACCTGTGTAATCCTATATTTATATATTCTATGCATAACCATGTGATACATGCATCTAATGTTCATCTCATGATTTGTCTTTATGTGTTTGGTTTGTGCGTCCTTGAAGACTCTAATGGGTTAATGTTTCTTTGACTTACATACTATCATGAATACCCCCCCCCCCCCTCTCTCTCTTCTACCAAGAGAGATAGGGCAGATCACTCAGAAGAACATTTACTCATGGACACGCACACACATACACAAACCTTTATCTTCATCATATAAAGGCTTTACTGAGATATATTTTGATATGCTTGTATGTGTGTGTTACCCAGGTCCTATGGTTACCTGTGTTAGTATCGTAGTCCTAAAATAACTACAAAATGCTTGGAAAGTATGCCTTTTTAAATGTAACTTTGCTGTGTCATCCAATTTATAAGTCGTTCTTCATATGTTTAGAATCCTCTTGATCTGACCAAACCATATATATATGTATACAAACCGTCAGATATGTGTTACTATGTTTTATCATCTCTGGAGTAAAATCGAACGCATTCTATGTCACCGTCATAAAACATGCAAAGTCGATCTCAATGAGACAAAGGAAAACCTTTGCCGCACACTTTTCTCCCAGCTGATTGGTGCATTCACGCCAGGAGAGGCGTGAACCGAAATGTCTTCAAAGAGACGCGCCGAGCCCAACTCGCGCTCTCTTGCCTCTGACCTCTTGCCTCTCACCCCCGGCGTTAGGATGTGATTTCTTAGTGATCTCCTCCGGAGATCTTTCATCTTTTTCTTTCTTTGTTTAATTCTAAGTTCTTTTAAGTACCCTACCGAGTTCATTTCCACCGACGAGGAATGAACTTAGTCTGAATTGGTAAATTTACCTCAAAGACCTTCAAACATGCGTTTGAAAGTCCGCGCTCTGAACCACCAGGAAACCACATGGACCACCACGCGCAACCGCTCAACGAACGAGCAGGCGCGCGCCCCAAGGACACACACACACGCAGCAGACTAAGCAGACAGTGCAAGTATTTTATTTCTCATCCAGATTTATTATGCTGTACGGTTGTTGCCTCAAAAGGGGCGATTTTGTGATTTCTTGTTGTCAGGTCTGAGGTTCCGTTGTCCAGGTGAACTTTGCCAAACGGTTGACCCTTACGGATCTCCGTTTCTCTCTCTCTCTCTCTCTCTCTCTCCTCTCTCTCTCTCTCTCTTGTCTTACTATCTCACTCTCGCCAGAATGTGTTTCCTTCGTGATTTCCCTTTGGGGATCTCTTTCTTTTGTTTTGCTTCTAGTTTAGGTTATGTTTTTCAGTCTTAGATAAGTCTCCGTGTAATTCCAATCGACGATCGAAAAGAACAGCACGGAACATGTCTTTTCAGCAAATCCATCTAAAAAGGGACATTTAAACGAGCGCGCGTTTCTCCTTCAAAGCGAGCGCGCGCTCGTTTAAATGTGACCGCATGACGCGCAGGGCCGAGAGACACACACAGGCTTCTTCACCAGCCATGCAAAGAGTTTACCTACCTGTGCAAGTATCCGTGTTTGATCACGCTTTTAAGATGTGTTGAAGTCTTGTTGTCTCTCAAAGTCCCGTGTCTATGCGAATTTGCTATTTAGTAAGATCTTCGGGTCTTTATAAAACTCCCTCGTGCATAACTGCACCTTGCTAAAAATTCTCTCTCTGTCTCTATGCATTTCTCGTTCATCGATGTCTTATCGTGTTTTGTTGTTTATTATGTTTGTAACGTTTGTGTGTTTCATTGTTATTATGTTTGTAAATACATATATCCCATGTAATTTTAGTAAATGCATAGGCTAGTTATTTCTTATTAAATTTCATGATACTCATTTGATGGATTGACTGTCTGCTCATACTTCGGGTCCCTGAAATGCCTATCCAAAAGCTACGAGCTTTACAAATTAAAGATACTTTAAAGAGTATGGGTTTATAGGGCGGGAAGACTAATTCTTGTGGCCACAGAATTGATTTTCCTAAACTCTATAAATTAATTGAGCTAATTAATGTTACCTATTTGTAAAACGTGATCTGTGTAGCTAATCGCAATCAACTTGCGGTTGGCTGCCATACACATGCAAGCATGCAGTCTTGCATGCAGGTAAAGTAACGTATCATCCCTTATCGGGAGATGTATTAACATGTAAGACTGATCTGATACAAACCTGTATGAATAATTAATAATTATTAATTATGAATTATGATATGCAAATTCCCCGTAATCAGATCCACCCCTGAGTCTTTACATACATTTGATCAAACCTCATTTAAAATATAGTCTGTATTTTATAGACGGACATATATATTTGTAAGTATTTTATTCATCAGCATGATAGTCTGCTTTTATCTTGTAGACATCTATTTTTAAAGTATTTTATTCTTTTGTATGATTGCCGCTACTCTTTAGTTAAAAAACACCAAATATATTTTAAAGTATTTTAGTAGTTTGTGATTGCCGTTACTGTTTAGTTAAAAAAACACCAAATATATTTGAAAAGTATTTTATTCATTAGCATGATAGTCTGCATTTACGCATTTACTGCAGCCATGCCCCGCCTCTTAGCAACGCATTGACGTCATCCATGCAACCGCCAAAAATCTAGTTGTTATATCAGTTTTGACCGAGTGGCATTGATGATTTTGAACTTTTTTAACAGAACAAAACGAATTCAGCGGTATTTTCGTCAGCTGACGTTCTAGCAAGGAAGTTGTTTGAAGCCTTCGGCGAATGAACCGAGTTCAGACACAAAACGGTAAGTTGATTAAATTTTTTAAAACTGCACTGGTTGCAGTCCCGACTGCTAACGTTAGCTGAGGTAACTTAATTACTTAGCTTGCTAGTTATTGACAAGGAAGCTAACCAGTTAACTCTGCCCACAAACTCTTAGCTAACGTAAGTTATGTGTTCACTAGTAACTTTAGCTAGCACCAGTAACGGAAATTGTATGTTGCCCCCAGACAGCTAATCCAAGTTGAGCTGAGCCGGACACCTGAAGCGTTAGCTCAACCACGGACCAGCGAACTTCCCGGTAAGTTGGCGCAGATCCCAGCTGCCTTGTTAAAGCGGATTCTATTGTGTGACACCGTGTACGAGTACGCGGAGTCCGCCCGGACATAGAAATTGAGCTTTGCGCCGACGTGACCGTCCGCTTTGGGTACACTTCGAGTCCGCCGCGGTGTTTGGGTAGGCGTACTCGGTCACACAATAGACTGCTCTACTATGGCAAGCCGTTTTAACTTTTATTCATTTCCAGGATATGAATCCTTGATATCAACAATTCAATTTTCACTAGTTAAAATGATAATTATTGATATCAGGAATAATATTTCTACTAGTAACAATGGCAATTTTTGATATCAGTAATTACATTTTAACTAGTAACAATGATAATTCTTGATATCAACATTTACATTTTCACTAGTTAAAATTATAAATCTTGATATCAGCAATTGAATTGCAACTAGTAAAAACTATAATTCTTGATATCTGTAATTGTATGTTAACTAGTGAAATCAATTGTTGATATTAATAAATTATTTCTTACTAGTTGAAATTCCAATTTCACATATCAGAAATACAATTCTTACTAGTAAAAAACTTTATTTTTGATATCAATAATTCAATTTTCTCTAGTGACTGTTCATTTCTGATATCATGAATGTGTTTGTTACTAGTAAAGCCATTTTATATATCTGAAATAATATTGATATCAGAAATACATGTTCAGATATCAAAAATGAAATTTTTTACTAGTAGCAATTCAATTGTTGATATCAAGAATAGACATTTAGACTAGTGACACTTTTAATTATTGATATCAGGAATTCAAAATTTTACTAGTAACAATGTACTTATTGATATCAAAAATTATATTTCTACTAGTAAGAAATACATTCTTGATATCAACTAGGCCTATTGATTTTGAAATATCACTAGTGAAAATACAATTACAGATATCAAGAATTACAATTGTTGATAACAACAATTCATATCCTGGAAATGAATAAAAGTTAAAACGTCTTGCCATAGTTCGGCAGGCAATCTTCACGTCTATATGCTTTTGATGTGACACCGAGCTGATATGTCCGTTCGTTCGACTCTGAAATTATTTTACTCTGTTGCTTCCAGACAGCTAAAGTTGAGCTGAGATGGTGAAGGAGCTATCCACAGAACTGCAAATATCCTGAGTTGGTGCACACTAGCTCACATTATTAGTTAGCTAATTAGCTTTAATTTCTTGATTTATTTTGATTTATTCTTTGTTATTTGGCTATTTGTTCCACTCTTAGCTGTCATGCCTCTTCAAGTTTTTGTTATTTAGCTAATGTTAGCTTGTTGGCTATTGTGTTCAAGCCAATTTCAAATAGTTCTTTTCAGAAGCTTTACACTGTAAGCTAACAGTAATTTTTCCTTAGTTCATGTAACTTTAGCTAGCCGAAGATGGAGTGGAAGTGTGAATATTGTGGTTTTATTTGTGGGAAGAGGGCGCAGCTATTTAAACACTACCGGTTAAAACATGGAAGTTACACAAGGACAGTACCATTTCCTTGTTTGCACCAGGACTGTTTGTGCACATTCAAGTCCTTAAACAGCCTTAAAGCACACATATCTCGTGTTCACTCTAAAACTCACGAGGAACAACCAGGAGAAAATGAAGCTGTCAAATTCTGCTGTCAGTTGTGTGAATTAATTGAGGCCTGCTCTGAAACTGAATGTTTCACCTACCTCCGAAGCAGACACTTGAAAGTTAACCAAAAGGTTCAGTGTCCATATGCAGGCTGTAGATTTGAGAGCAGTGTATATTCAACTTTCAATGCACATAAAAGTAAAGCACATAGAGAAGGCAACTGGAAGATGTTCAAGAAAGAAATAGTTAATGTTAACATAAGTGACAGTGATGCCACAAAAGACAGTGATGTTGCAAATGAGCAAATGACAACTGAAGACTATCTATGATTCCGAGATAGATGAGTCCATTGTGAAACAGGTGAGCAGTGCAGTGCTAATTGCCAATATACCAGCAAAATATAGATCATCACTCAACTCTATCCAACTTGCTCTTATATGCAACACAACCACTGTAAAAGAATGTGGTTATGCTAAAGTGCTGGACCCACTTATACATGATCTGATGTCACTAGAAAAAGATGGTGTTTATGTAGAGTCCTTAGGTGCAAGTGTGAAAGGAACAGTTTTGTATGTAGCTGCTGACAACCTAGGTGCTCATGCACTGGCAGGATTCTACGAGAGCTTCTCTGTCGATAAGTTCTGCAGATTCTGCATGGCAAGTAGAAGTGACACTCAGGAACAAGAGGTGCGCTCTGGTGCCTTTGAGCTCCGAGACAAAGACAGGCATGACAGACAAGTGCAGGAAGTGATGGAAGACCCAGAACTGGGTAGAACATACGGTGTGAAAAAAGAGTGCCCTTTGACTGCAAAACTGGAGCACTTTCATGTTGTTAAAGGTTACCCTCCTGACCTCATGCATGATCTTCTGGAGGGCATAGTCCCCGTAGAGTTGTCTCTGTGCCTTTCAGATCTGATTTCCAAGGGATATTTTAATCTAGAAACACTGAATCAGGCTATCAGGTCCTTTACATACACCTTTACTGACAAAACAGACCAGCCACAGCCTATTACAAAAAGCTTCTCCACAAAAGGCACAATCGGGGGAAATGCGCATGAGAACTGGTGCCTAATTAGGCTCCTTCCATTTCTTGTTGGTCAGTATGTTCCTCCAGGGGAAAAGGCATGGGAAGTTCTCATGCTTGTCAAAGACATTGTGGAGTTAGTTGTTGCCCCCAGGTTTACTGAAGAGACACTCTACTTCCTGGAGTGCAAGTTTGCAGAACACAGAGAACTGCTGCAGTCTACATTCCCAGAGTTAAGATTACGTCCAAAACACCACTACATTGAACATTACCCTCAACTTATTAAGGCATTTGGTCCACTATGTGATGTCTGGACTATGCGTTTTGAGGGCAAGCACAAATTTTTCAGAAAGGTTATCCGTGACGCTCAGAATTACAGGAATGTAGCCCTTACACTTGCTGTGAAACACCAGAAAGCAGTGAGCTATCAGTTGGACTCTAGCTCATTTTTCAAACCTTCAGTCGAGATGGAGAAGGTCACTACAGTCCCGGTATCATCTTTCCCTGATAACGTCCAGATGGTACTCTGTCAGAAAATCCACAAGCCAGCATCAGTTCTTGTAGCATCATCCATATGTTTAGATGGAGTTACATACAAGGCAGATATGGTAGTCTCTGCTGGATCCTGCTCAGGTCTCCCTGAGTTTAGGCAGATCACACAGATTGTTGCAGTTCATACAGAAATCATGTTTGTGTGCAGAGTAATGAGTGCATGGTACCATGAGCACCTTAGATCGTATGAAGTTTGCTACTCTGATGTAACCCCACCCCTGTGTGTGGTTCCGCTGTCAGAGCTTAACAATGTTTTCCCCCTTTCAGCATACAGAATAGGTGGGAAACTAATGGGAAACTCATCCGGAATGCAGAATCCCTGACAGCATTCAAAAGACAACTGAAAACTCATCTCTTCCGGGAGCACTTAACATAAATAAATAAATTAAAAAAAAAAAAAAAAACTTTAATCCTCGCTTGCCTGGCTTATGCTACTCCGAGCTATGTCTGAACTTTGTATTTTGAGCACTTCTTGCGTTGTTTTTGCCTCTTCACGATGACTCGCTTGGTTTAGTCCTCAGTTGTAAGTCGCTTTGGATAAAAGCGTCTGCTAAATGACTAAATGTATATATTCTGTGCTGACCAGTCTCTCTTTCTCTCCAGATGGCGGTGCAACATAGAATGCTTGTGAGAGTTATCTTCACTGAAGCAGACATAAGGAAGGTGAAACTGACGACAAAGCCTGATACAGTTGACCTTTTAATTGGCTCCCTTAAAGATGTTCTTCAAATAAACTATGACTTCAGCTTACAGTTTAAAGACCCCAACTTCGACAACGAACTGTGCAATCTAACAGACATATCAGAGCTGACTGAGCGACCTACCCTTAAAATCATTCCAGTGCTTTCTCTTGTGGAGGTGCCCGTCCCACGGTCAACATCAAGTGAAGAACTAAGCGTAACACCCAGCCAGGCAGACACGGACATCCTCTCCAACTCCTCTGAGGAAAGACAACACCAGTGGCCAGAGGTATTTGATATACCAAAATTCTCTGTCGATGTGGAATATAGACTGCGTCAAGCAAACCTGCTCCATCTCAGGGATGGAACACACCTCATTCCGTCAAAGGAGCTCAAACACGACATCCTTGAGAGGCTAGCCGAGACCATATATGCCTTGAAAGCATATCCAACAAATGCAGAATTTGAAGCTGTTGCTTCAGCACTGGTGCGAGCACACCCATGTCTCAAAGAACAAGGATCAGTGTCCGGCTGGAGCGGTTGGAAAAACAGCTTAAAATTCAAGATGGGGAATTACCGAACAAAAATGCGTCAGCGGGGTCACCGTGATGTCACCGTGAACGGCGGTAAACATGGAAAGCACTCTCCTTGTGGAGACCCACCTAACAAGAGAATCAAGAAGCTGTAACGAATTTGGGTACATATAATAATAATAATATGCATAAAGGGGCCAGAAGGCCAATTTAGCTCAAAAGGAATGATCAATTCTTGTTCATTTATCAATTATCAATACTCGTTCAGCGTTCATTCGAACGGGCCGTAATAACCTCTGCAGCGGATATAAATATCCAAACTATAGTGAAACACTATTTATTAGCAAGGTAACTTAGATCAGAAGTTCAAGACATTAAATCTGTAAGCACATAACACAAGACAATTATCTTTAAAATATAAGCAAGACTTTATTGATTATCCTAGAACATAAAACTAATAACTAACACAAACACACGCACACACACACATTCATACGAGTTGCAGAAAGAAAGAGAGTGAGGGAAGAATGAGTTTTAAGAGTGAGATGGTGAAATTCCAAGTTTCTATATGCATTTAAAAGACATGACCTGAACAAACCATCAATCATTAATTTAACCCTTTTAACGTTTCTTTGACGGGTTATTCAATTTTATATCAATGCTGCTCCCAATTGTGACAAAAGTGACAAAATAACGCCAAACTGTTCCTCTTTACATGTTGTGATTTGTATAGTCACAGCGTGTACACAAACCAACGTAACATGAGACACCGCCATCTTCTAACCGTAAACAAACTTCAAACTATATTCTCACAAAGGCTTGCTGCAAAGCAAATCACTCCGCCCAAGTAGCAGAGCTTCGCCTTCTGAGAATATAGTTCCCGGTTTGTTTACGGTTAGAAGATGGCGGTGTCTCATGTTACATTGGTTTTTGTGCACGCTGTGACTATACAAATCACAACATGTAAAAAGGAACATTTTGGTGTTATTTTGTCACTTGTCACAATTGGGAGCAGTAGGATTTTTGGAACCAATCACCTGCATATTCTGTGATGGGCTGCTACACTGGAGCCGTCAGACAGTTACAACACGCACGGACATGAGAAGGGTATGTATGGACTTCTAACTCTAATCTAACTCTGGGGGATACAATGAATAAGACAAAGTCCCAATAAGTTGGCGTGTTCCTTTAACTTTGAGTAGCCTATGTGTAATGGAGTTGAATTGGCTAAACTAACTCCTCAGAGTAATTACTTGCCACACATTACATTAGTTTGCCAGGTTTCGCTAGTTGATCTGTAAATGAGGTATGCAAATAACTACCTGTATGCATAATGTCAAGAACAATGTGTGTGTTGTGAGGTAACAGGTGGGGTCCAGTACATTAATGGCTCTGCTGTGTATTATTGATTATGTGTGTGCACAGTGTTCAGGGTAACATATGGACCCTATTTTAAGTGTGTGATGTCCTCTCTACTCCCTCAATCCAACAGGCTTCGGATGTGACAGAAGTCAGATGCCTTGTCCTCAGGGGGCTTCCTGTCATTCTTGGCGTGGATCCATCCACCTTCTTCAAGGCCTGCTTTGTAAGCAACTTTAATTTTTCTCTACCTCCTCTCCTCTCTCCCTACCATACATATTATTTTAAGGTGTGCATGTGTTAATAGTTTTTTTTTTTTATTATTATTTTTTTTTAAACTTTTGTGGAGGAGGCATACTCCAAAATTATGGACTGTGTACCTATAAAGGGTGTTTGTAGCACTATGTTGTCATGTTGATGTGATCGTGCCCTGTTCCTTTTTTCAGGACATTGATGATGAGGAAGGTTCGTACAATGATGTGCCAGTGGGGATCCTCTGCCATGAACAGGAAAACATCACTCCACGCACGCAGTCCCTTCACCACACTGCATCTTCAGTGGGAATCATCTTGGAGGGAAACATTGTGATGGATGTTGAGAGCCTGCCCCAGGCCATGTACATTGTCTTCGGACTTACCTATGCACTGCATCTCAACTACCCAAAGTACATGAAGAACACTTTAGATTTTATTCAACAGGTACTTCTGAACTTAGGTAAGACAGATCTGAAACCTAAACTTCAAACACTCAAGAATCAGCTTGCAGTGTAAGAAGATCCAGCATCTCCTCTTCCCAAATCGTCAAAATATTTTTTTTTTATTATTAATTGGCAGTATGAGTAAAGTAAAGTGAAGAGAGAGATGATAAGGAGAGAAGGACAGCCTAAGAAAAATGTTACATACGGAATAGAGAAAGCATGGGGGTTTGTGAGGAGGGGAGAAAGAGGGAGGAGGAGGGGAGAGTATGGGCCCTAGATGGGTATCTACTGTCAGTTTTATTTTTCACCCTTATTCTGTCTCACACATGCTTTTTTATTTTATCCAGAGAAACATTTTATGTTAAAGGAACACGCCAACTTTTGGGACTTTAGCTTATTCACCGTATCCCCCAGAGTTAGATAAGTCCATACATAACCTTTTCAGCTCTGTGCGTGCTGTAACTCTAGTACACACTGTGACTATACAAATCACAACATATAAATAGGAAAATGTTGTGTTATTTTGTCACTTATTGGGAGCAGTATGCTAGCTGGAGCCATTTACTTCCAGTCTTTGTGCTAAGCTAGGCTAGCGGTGGGTGCGTCAGACAGAGTCACGGGATGCACGGAGATGAGAAGGGTATGTATGGACTTATCTAACTCTGGGGGATACGGTGAATAAGCTAAAGTCCCAAAAAGTCGGCGTGTTCCTTTAATGATTGAGTTCACAATTGTCAAGATAGAGGAGTGGGGTGGAGAGGGGAGAGGGTATGGGCTCTCCATACAGGTATCTGCTCTCTCTAATTTTTTTCACCCTCCCGTTCTCTTCTTTCATTCTCATACATCTTGTTTTTCCATGGACACATGACATTTGTTATTTGTACATGTTAAGCTGCCAGTGTTCAGCAGGGCTGAGTTTTATCTAGCCAGTTTGTCAACCAAATGTAAATGTTAAGTGTTAAAGTATAAATGTTAAGATGCCAGTGTTCAGCAGGGCTGCGTTTTATCTTGCCAGTTTGTCAACCAAATGTAAATGTTAAGTGTTGTTGTGGCAAAAACAGTTTACTTAACAAACAAACATCATAGTAAGAGACATTAGATTCAAATTGTACTTTAAAAGGTGTTTATTCTTTTAAAGGAGGGTTGTTCACAAAAAGCACCGTAGCAGCTACCCTACGATGTAACAAGACCTGAATCACACAACAAGCATACAGCCTTTATACCCCCCTTCCTGGGCTTTACTGTTCCCCCACCTGTGAGGTCAAAAGGCTTTATAATACAATGATCTTTATAGTGGTCCCTCCGACCTCCCTGGGTTTTACTGTCTCCATATGCTACGTGGTCAAAAAGGCTACCGACCCCCCCTGGGCTTTACTGTCTCCATATGCTATGTGTGTGTGTGTGCCTTTTGTTCCTACTATATGCCAATATTCCAGGAGAGAAAATACATGATTGAATTAAAGGAAAACCCACACAATATCAAAATAGAAAACTAAAATATGAATTTTCCCACAACAGCGTTAAAGTATAAATGTTAAGATTCCAGTGGTCAGCTGGGCTGAGTTTTATCTTTCCAGTTTGTCAACCAAATTTGAAGAGGCGCAATACAATATTGTAATGATTGGAGGTAAAGAGGAAGACTTTTTTTTTTTTTTATGTCATCACTGAGGAAACTACACACTAGAAACCTATTAGGCCATGGCTTTGTTTCTTTTGTTGCTGAAAAAAGACATGTTCAATAAAATAAAAAAATTTATCAGTGTAATGTTGCAGTTGTATGTATGTATCTTACATGGCTCTATTGATTGAAAGATATTTTGAGTTTCAGGAATTAAAAGTCAAGTTGGGTCAGTTAGAATATACAATTTAGTTGAATTGGTAATGGAGTAATGCTTACTTAACAAGCTGAGTTAAATAAATGGGTGGGGAATGATTGTTTAAACTAAGTATCTTCAGTTTCTGTAACTCGGTCATTAGTACATTCAACTTAAATGTTCTATTCCATTCCATTATGGGCTTAAGTACATTGAACGTAGTCCACTTCACTTATTCAACTAATGCTTCATTACTTAAAATTTTTAAGGCAACGAGTTACCTTGGTTTTTTTAAGTAGATTCTACTTATCCGGGTTTACAGTGTACATTCGATGCAGAATGGGAAATGTCCAGGGCCTTATGGTCTCCCTACTGAATTTTTTAAGGCGTTTGCAGATAAACTTTCCCCACTACTGCTAATTATGTTTAACAAATCTTTACAATGCGGCATACTCCCTCTTACTTTAAGACAGGACACCATTTCACTTTTATTGAAGAAGGGCAAGGATCCCCTTTTCTGCAGTAACTATCGCCCTATTTCTTTGTTATGTGCGGATGTTAAAATATTAGCTAAGATGCTGGCAAGGCGTCTTGAGGCTGTTTTGCCTTCAATAATTTCTACTGACCGAACTGGGTTTGTCAAGGATAGGCACTCTTTTTATAATGTCAGGCGTCTATTTGATATATTGTACTCTCACTCAACATCTTCCACCCCTGAGTTGGTTATTTCGATGGATGCAGAGAAGGCATTTGACCGTGTGGAGTGGCCTTATTTGTTCCATACATTAAAAAGGTTTGGATTTGGCTGTAAATTTATCTCGTGGATTAAACTTCTTTATGCTTCTCCTTTGGCTTGTGTCCGCACAAACAATGATTATTCTGATTATTTTCCTCTTGGACATGGTACTCGGTAGGGCTGTCCACTTTCCCCCTTATTGTTCACCATTGCTATTGAACCATTGGCAGTGGCCCTTAGGTCTAGTCAGATGATGGGCATTATAAGAGGGGGCTCTGTGCACAAATTGTCTTTATACGCTGACGACCTCTTACTTTTCGTCTCTGAGCCAGACAGATCTATACCCCAAGTTTTAGCTTTACTGAAGGCATTTTGGCAGGTTTCTGTCACAGTGTCTGGTTGTGTTTCCCTGGTTTGTCACTAGAGGTCCTCGTTCTCACGATGTACTTCACTTTTGACTTCATTTCCCAGCATTCTGTCTGTCACTGTCACTCATCAGTTCATTGCACTCAGCTGTTCCCTGTATCATTGTTCCAGCTGTTCATTGTTAGTCTTGTTAGATCTGTGTATATATTCCCTGTCTGTGTTAGTATGTGTATGGAGTTGTTACTTTATGTCCTCACACGTCTGTGTTTTACCTTTGCTTGAGTCTTGTTTGCGGTTTATGTTTTGGATTGCCTTTGTGGATATTGAACCTTGCCTGGACTGGATGACTACGAGTTTGGATTGCCCTTTAAATAAAAGACTGCTGCTTTTGGATCTTCTGTCCCCTGTGTGTGTTCGTGACAGAACGACTCCGTCAACTCAGATCCAGCGGTATGTTTTTTTAATATCTCTTCCCCAGTCACCGAGCGGGAGAGAAGGGAGTTTTTTTAAGGGGACCCGGTTGGTCAAGTTTCACGGGACCCATGGAGGTCACAGTGGAGGATGTAGTCGGGAGATGGTCCCTGTTCCGGTGGTCCCGGTTCCGGTGGTTCCGAGTCCGGTGGTCCGGAGAGGGAGAAGGAAGAGTCACGTCCCGTCTGCCCAGCCAGAGACTGTTCACGTCCCGTCTGCCCAGCCAGAGACTGTTCACGTCCCGTCTGCCCAGCCAGAGACTGTTCACGTCCCGTCTGCCCAGCCAGAGACGGTTCACGTCACGTCTGCCCAGCCAGAGACGGTTCACGTCACGTCTGCCCAGCCAGAGACGGTTCACGTCACGTCTGCCCAGCCAGAGACGGTTCACGTCACGTCTGCCCAGCCAGAGACGGTTCACGTCACGTCTGCCCAGCCAGAGACGGTTCACGTCACGTCTGCCCAGTTAGAGATGGATCAGGAGATACCCAGTCTCGCAGAGGGGGATATACTGAGCGACTATTTGGAGCATTTGGCTCGGATCCTAGACATGCCTGTGTCTGCTGTTCCTGAGCCGGAGCCAGTGTCTGCTGTTCCTGAGCCGGAGCCAGTGTCTGCTGTTCCTGAGCCGGAGCCAGTGTCTGCTGTTCCTGAGCCGGAGCCAGTGTCTGCTATTTCTGAGCCGGAGCCAGTGTCTGCTGGTCTGAGTGACTATTTGGAGCGTTTGGCTTGGATCATGGACATGTCTGTGTCTGCTGTCCCTGAGCCGGAGCCAGTGTCTGCTGTCCCTGAGCCAGAGCCAGTGTCTGCTGTCCCTGAGCCGGTGCCTGCTGTTCCGGAGCCAGTGCCTGCTGTTCCAGAGCCGGAGGCAGAGCCAGTGCCCGTTCCAGAGCCGGAGGCAGAGCCAGTGCCCGTTCCAGAGCCGGAGACCGAGCCAGTGCCCGTTCCAGAGCCCGGAGGCAGAACCAGCCAGTGCCTGTTCCAGCGCCAGACCCAGTGTTTGTTTCTGTGTTTGTGTCTGTTCTTGTGGCTGTTACAGTTTTGGTGTCTGTTCCTGAGCCGGTGTCTGTTCCTGAGCCGGTGTCTGTTCCTGAGCCGGTGTCTGTTCCTGAGCTGGTGTCTGTTCCTGAGCCGGCTTCACCGCCCTGGCCGCCCGAGGGGTCTTCTCCGCCCTGGCCGCCCGAGGGGTCTTCTCCGCCCTGGCCGCCCGAGGGGTCTTCTCCGCCCTGGCCGCCCGAGGGGTCTTCACCGCCCTGGCCGCCCGAGGGGTCTTCACCGCCCTCCTCTCCGCCCGAGGGGTCTTCACCGCCCTGGCCGCCCGATGGACTCTCTGTTTCGCCCTGGTCCCCGGTTAAGCCCTCACCCCTTGTTCCTGTCTCCCTTCATGGACCTGGCTCACCATCCCTCCCCCTGATCCTCCACCATTCCACCTCCCTCCTGAATTCTTGTGATGTGTTGTATTATGTCGTGGAGCGTCTGGTAGCCGCTCCGTAGAGGGGGGGTTATGTCACAGTGTCTGGTTGTGTTTCCCTGGTTTGTCACTAGAGGTCCTCGTTCTTTTGACTTCATTTCCCCTTCACTTTTGACTTCATTTCCCAGCATTCTGTCTGTCACTGTCACTCATCAGTTCATTGCACTCAGCTGTTCCCCGTATCATTGTTCCAGCTGTTCATTGTTAGTCTTGTTAGATCTGTGTATTTATTCCCTGTCTGTGTTAGTATGTGTACGGAGTCGTTACTTTATGTCCTCACATTTCTGTGTCCTACCTTTGCCTGAGTCTTGTTTGCGGTTTATGTTTTGGATTGCCTTTGTGGATATTGAACCTTGCCTGGACTGGATGACTACGAGTTTGGATTGCCCTTTAAATAAAAGACTGCTGCTTTTGGATCTTCTGTCCCCTGTGTGTGTTCGTGACAGATTCGGGGTATAAATTGAATCTTCATAAGAGTGAACTCTTGCCTATAAATTCCGCAGCCGTAGCTTACCCTCTTTCAAAATTGCCATTTAAGACATCATTAGATCAATTAAATTATTTGGGCATCTGCGTAACCAAGAATTACTCTGACCTGTTTAACTGTCTCTCCTATGTTGGATCGACTGACTGAAGATCTTCATCGTTGGTCTCTATTGCCTCTTTCTCTTAAGGATAAATTGTATTAAAATGAAAGTACTGCCTACATTTCTATATCTTTTTCAATGCATACCAGGTTTTATTCCCAAGTGTTTCTTTCACTCTTTAGATAGCTTTATTTGAAATGGTTAAACTCCAAGAATACAGAAAGGCATTTTACAAAAAACGAAGGAGCTGGGTGGTTTAGCACTACCTAACAACTTGTTTTATTACTGGGCTGCTAATGTTCGTAACCTTTTATTCTGGTGCTGTTCCAGTGATCAGCCTCCACCTTGGTTGAGGATTGAGGAGGATGCATGTGGCAGCTCTTCGCTTATGTCTCTTCTGTGTCTTCCTCTCTCGTTTTCACCTTTAAAGGGGTGATGAGCTTTTGACATCTAAGAAGTCATCATATTATAAGAATATCCTGTAAGTTTCAGAACTGAAAACATCCTTGGTAGTCCAATAAAAGCTTTTATTGACACCAGGCTCAGCAAACGACTCGTTTTTCAAAGTGGGGAACTATGACGACAAAGAGGATAAAACACCACCCCCGCAGAAGAAGATCAACACCTACTTCAACGCATTCGCGCATTACACGCATAGCTAAATAATATGCAAAACTGTTATCCACTCACAGCAGTGGGCATTTACTTCCAAGTCTTCAATGCGAGACGCCCATAAAAACCGAGCGTTTTTGAGCTAGGCTCAAAACTAGGGTAGAAAATAGCCTATTACTTATTCATTTTGATGTTTTTGAATGTAAAAACCAAGCGAACGTCATAAGTTGACCTCAGACAACAATAAAAAAAAATTTAAAAAGCCAGTTCATGACCCCTTTAACCTTCTCCAGTAATGTTATAGTTAAAAATTGTCTTAAGATCTGGTGTCAACTTAAGCGTCATTTTACTTTACTGTCAACACCTCATATATTCCCAGTGCACTTTAACCCCCTCTTTCCTCCCTCTTGCATTGATAAGGCTTTTGCGGCCTGGGTGGACCACGGGATCATTTCTATTAAGCATCTTTACATTGATGGTACAATCGCTTCCTTTGAACAATTGACTCAAGTTTTTAACTTACCAAGGTTCCACTTTTTCAGATACTTGCAAGTCCGGGACTTTGTCCGTAAGCATTTTCCGGGGTTCCCCTTGATCCCACCCTCCACCTTTGTCGATACCATATCAAATATTAATCCTTATCAAAGAGGGGCCATCTCCACGATATATAACACCTTTTTCACATGTGACCCCTTGGCTTCTGATAGTCTGCCGATTACTTATATATATATATATATATATATACCTTTATTTAACCAGAAGAAAACTCGTTGAGATTAAAAATCTCTTTTCCAAGAGTGTCCTGGCCAAGACAGGCAGCAGCACAAATAACAAAGTTGCAGACATAAAAAACATATAACATATAGCATAAACATAAAACATAGAAGCAAGGAGCATCCAAATAATTAATCATAACAACTACAGCCAGTATGTGTATCCTCTATATCATTTAAAAGTAATTTAAAAGCAACCAGTGAAACTTGTTCCTGGAGATTTAAGACATTTTGCATACATAAATGACCCTTTTCCCATTTCAGTCCGTACATGAGGGACGGACAACAACAATAAGTCCTCAGAACGAAGACAATATCGTCCTGTGCCTTTCTTTTTAATATAAGATTGAAGGTATGGGGGAAGCAGACCAAGAATACCTTTATAAATAAGAATGTGCCAGTGATTATGCCTGCGGGTGCATCACTGTAAAAAATAAAAAGTTGAGTAAACTTAAAAAAATGAAGCAACCAGCTGCAAAGCATTTTTGAGTTTACTCAACTTCAGTGGTTGAAGTTCATCCAACTACCAGCCCAACTCAAAGAAACGAGTAAGCACAACTACAGAGGTCCTGAAGTTCAGTAAACTCAAAAAAGCTTTGCAGCTGGTTGCTTCATTTTTTTAAGTTAACTCAACTTTGATTTTTTTTAAGTTAACTCAACTTTTTATTTTTTTAAGTTTATTCAACTTTATACAATTTTCTTCTAACCTAATTTTACATACAATTTTCTCACCCAAATTATTATATGGCCCTGACATTATAAGAATCCAAATGCAGGGATTACTGTAAATACAATGCAAAGACTTTCAACATTACAAAAAATCTTTATTGAAACTTTTGCAAAATGGCACATTTTCTGTCAACATGAGGTACAGAATTAGTGCTGGCATTATACAACACAAATTATTTTTAAAATTATTTTAAAGTGCTGGAGTAACAACATTTGTCTTAAAGTGTTAGAGTATCAAGCATAAAATGCTGCAGCAATAAACAAGTTACAACACACCTTGCATGGTATTTTTAAATTTTGTCTTACATTTAGCAGATCCATGCAACAAACTTCCTAAAGCAAGTAGCAAACTGTTAAAGGGATAGTTCACTTTGAAATAAATTTTTGGTATGTTTTAGCTTACCTCAAGGGCATCCAAGATGTAGGTGTCTTTGTTTCCGCAGTAGTTTCAATTTTGATATTTTTAGGTCAAACCGTTCTTGTCTGTCAGTCATATAATGCAGGTCTATGGTCACCACCTCAAAGAGCATCACAGAGAAGTCCAAATTAAACATGATTTAATGACTCGTAAATGTAAGTACACATTGATGGCATAAGACACGAAACGAGCGGTTTGTGTGAGAAAACGAACAGTATTTATATCGTTTTTACCTCTTGTAACCACAGCCACGTCCAAGTGATCTGAGGGCGCGGGCACTTCGGTCTGCGCAAGCGCCGGAAGTGATCTCTCACGCGTGCACGTCACAAAACGTACGTCACGAAACATGAAACATTTTACGTCATGAAAAAATTCAACATTGTCTGTTGATATATCGAAATCGTCTTCCATTGTGATTTCCTGTATCAGGGTATATGCAGGAATCTTGAAGTTAATTTTAATACCTTTTCAAGACTTTTTCAAGACCTTATCAATATTTTTTAATACCTCACCGCCACTTCAAGCTGTAACCATTTACATCAGTGATACTTTCAACTTAACAGTTTTAGTTTGTGATAAAGACTATAGACCACTCTGATACAAAAAAATAAAATAGGCTGGGATAGTAAATCAAAGCAAAGTTTATTAAAAAACTTCTCCATTCTGTTCATGCGTTCACCAACCTTCTCTTAAAACATTTCAGCGCGTTGTAATACGCACTGGGAACGCCAGAACGTACACTGTGCTTTTGAACTTCCGCCCGCCTGCCCGCTCTGGTGCTCTCATGCAGAGGCAATTTACGAACGCACCCACAATAGCCTAGTTTTTTATGTACCTGTTCATTTTTTTAATAAAAATGACTAAATTCACACACTTTTACGACGTTTTTGGGACTCAAACTGTTGGACAGCTAATTCAGAAAAAATACTTTCAAAATTTAAGACTTTTTACCTTAATTTTCCCAAAATTGATTTATTACCTTTTAATACTTTTCAAGACCCCGCGAATACCCTGTGTATATCTAAATATGTTTAGATCTTCACAGTGAAAGGTAACACTTCCGAAATCTCTATGTAAACAATGAGTGACGTACACGCGTGAGAGATCACTTCCGGCGCTTGCGCAGACCGAAGTGCCCGCGCCCTCAGATCACTTGGACGTGGCTGTGGTTACAAGAGGTAAAAACGATATAAATACTGTTCGTTTTCTCACACAAACCGCTCGTTTCGTGTCTTATGCCATCAATGTGTACTTACATTTACGAGTCATTAAATCATGTTTAATTTGGACTTCTCTGTGATGCTCTATGAGGTGGTGACCATAGACCTGCATTATATGACTGACAGACAACAACGGTTTGACCTAAAAATATCAAAATTGAAACTACTGCGGAAACAAAGACACCTACATCTTGGATGCCCTTGAGGTAAGCTAAAACATACCAAAAATTAATTTCAAAGTGAACTATCCCTTTAAAATAACATTTGACCTTAGATTAAAACTCAAACCTTTATTTTTTGATGTTGTACTGTTAAGGAACAACGGGCTTGCCTTGCTTATTGACTGCAGCTACATAGACATTACTTTGTTTTTGAATGACTGGACCCTTAGTGAGCACTGGGGGGTCAAGGCCAATTAACACTTTGTGAATAGTTTCAAAAGTGTATTTAAGTTCTTTGGGATAGTTCATGTTCAGGCAGTAAATCAAGCCAAAGAGGAGAACAACAGCAGTGGTAAGGTCTTGGACATTATCCAGCACAAATAGCTCCTCAAGAACAACAGATAGACACCTTACATTTGGGCTGGAATGGATGGTGGAAACATTGTCTTTGACGATGCTTAAGATCCCCATCTTCATCCCCTTTGTGTATTCGTCTTCTGGCTCTGTGTCCTGGAGTAAAAAGCAGCATAAAAACAGAGTGAGTAAATTAAATTTCTCTTAGTTTATACCTGCTGTATTCATATTCTTGTACACTCTTTAATATTATATTAATTGGATTTATTCTTTACTATTGCTACACTTTTTTAATCTCATGATTGTGTGCTGTATTGTTTTCACAGGTTGAAGATCAGAGGGAATGTCAATATCAAGTTTTTCAATGTCTCAATATTGCGAAATAGTAATATTCCAGACCTGCCAACATTGAAATATGTTTTTGCGTACAGCCGGGGGGGGGGGGGGGGGGGGTACGTACATTTAAGTACGTTGTAATTGTACGTATATTCGTACAAATTTCTTTGCAATTTTGAACATTGCACGGTAACAGTAAAACGTCCGTCGTTTAACGAATTTTAAAAACACGGATGGATAATACAAAATTCTTTCTGACACAACCAAGAACAAAATTAACTTAGCCCGTCATTTTTCATTTTACAATAATCTTCTCTCTTTGCGTGCGCGGTCTGTGTCTGTGAGAGAGAGCTCGCGCAGCAACTGATACACAACGGCACTTTTTGAACCATAACTAAGTAATTATCGCGCTAGTTTTCATACAGAAGAAATATGTAACATAATTAGGTACTTTAGTTATTATTATTGACACAATAACGTAACACATGCAGGCTACGTATCGCAACACTGAGAATGATGAATAAACGCCTGTTTCTCCAGACACGCGCTTATCAGTAACTGTTAAATTAACGTTAATCCACAATCACAGAACTTTCATAATCACTAAGCCTGCCATAGCGATTTTAATTTTATTTAGATTTATTGTTCAGCATTACTTAAGCATTTTATAATTTGTATGGACATAGAATGTGTTCCTCTGACGGAGTATTTTAAGATAATCCATGCGATTGCGATTACTGCTGTCCCGTGTGATTATCAAATCCAGATAATTAACTCAATACAATATTTAAACTTTCCACATCTAGCATCCACCCCAGCGCGTTTACCTTCAGGAGTTAGAAGTACTGTGACTACTGTAGCCTACTGTCCTCGCTTATGAACTCAGTCAGACGGCGGCCGCGGGAGCTGAAGGGGGATCGAGCGGGATCCTTTATTGCTGTTGATTTTTAGTCTCTTTTTCATGATAGGCCTTACGCATCTGTCAATCATCCGCGCTTGCTATGTGGGGAATGAACCCAGCGCTATGATTGGTCGAACTCTTCTTCTTTTACGGTTGCTTGATTTGAGGACTGCGCGTGAACAGAGGCGCGTCACCAGGTTTTTGCGTAGTTTAGAGTGACAAACCGTACCCGCGTACTTAGAGGTCAAAATGCGTACCCGCTACGCAAAATGCGTACGGGTTGGCAGGTATGATATTCCATTGTGTTTGCTTTGGCATAACACTTCATGAATTTGTACTACCAGGTGAAATCAGACTGATCACTGAGAAAAATTCAAATAAGATTATTTATTTTTTGTAAGACATTTTTTTGTAAATGTGGAGTGCTGTCAAGCACAGAGAACAACGACAAAAATCGGTGTTGCCTACACCGTGTTATCCTCTTTTTAAAATGTGCACCCTGTTGACTTCAATGGGGCAAGTTTTAAACCTGATTTTAGCCTCTTAACATCCTTGATATGTCATTACAAGTGCACAGCCATGTCGGTTGAAGTCCACAATAGTCGATTGTCGAGTTCGCGCGCGCGATCATTGGTATTGATCATATATTGTGGAGTTTGCGCACGCGATCATTGGTAACTAAGCAACAGTGGAGACTCAGACTGTCAGCTGTCAGCCGATGACGGTGCTGTGTGGTGTTCTGAGAATATGATCAATACCAATGATCGCGCGTGCGAACTCGACAATCGACTACTGTAGACTTCGACCGAAAACAGGAAGTAAATACAGGTATATGTGCTGGCTGAATTAACATCACTTTTATTAATATCATTCACATCTACTGCAGTCAGATTGACCGTGTTCACTCTTAATAAAATCACTCACATGGCTGTGCACTTGTGATGACACATCAAGGATGTTAAGATACTAAAAGCAGGTTTAAAACTTGCCCCATTGAAGTCAACAGGGTGCAAATTTTTAAAAGATAACATTTTTGTTGTTGTTCTCTGTACTGACAGCACTCCACATTTACAAAAAAATTAGCTCAATGAATAAAATTGATCGGAGTTCTCCTTTAACACTAAGGATACATTAGTTAACATGAACTACTAATGAACTGCACTTCTACAGCATTTATTTATAAATTTTCTAATACATAATTAAAACCAAAAGTTGTATTTGTTAACATTAGTTAATGCACTGTGAGCCAACATGAACAAACAATGAACAGTTGTATTTGAATTAACTAACATTAAAAAAGATTAACAAATACAGTAACAAATGTATTGTTTATGGTTAGTTCATGTTAGTTTATACATTAATGTTTGCAAATTAAACCTTTTTGTTAAGCGTTACCAATTATTAAATAAACTATTTTTTACCATCACTTTGTCTCCTACTTTCTACTCTTTCCCCTGCCTCTTGTCTGATAGAACAGTTAGTTGATGTGTTTTGGATAACAGACAAAACTGTTATCTCCTGACAGGATCTGGGGAAGGATCTCAGGTATGAGTATATGTGCTGATACGCATCTTCTTACCAGGCAAGTCCTCAGAAAGTTTCCTGACTTTTCCCTCATAAACACCGGGAGCCCTTTGAGAGCTGTAGCCTTTTTATGAGCAAGGACATCAGAGGTCTAAAATGCAGAAAAACAAATAACAGAACAAGTTAGATCCAACCAGAAGCAGAAATAACGCTACAAATGAAGTGTTACAGGCAGCCGTTTTCTTTTCGAGAGATCATCTAACTTTGATTTGGACTTTGTAACTTTGCAGATCGATTGCATGCACAAATAGCTACATTTCACACTAAAAAAAAGGGGTAAAATAAAAAAATATCATTGTAGTTCACTTTAACCAGAGATCTTTGAGAGAGATTTGGTAAATACTTTTCAAGTTTATCAAGTTGGTCCAGGAGGGTTTTCATTTCCTCTCCATCACAGGCTCTGTACAGCTTGATCATCGGTGATGCATATTCATCCAAAGACGAGAAAAAGGTGCTCTTCAGGATGGTTTGAGTAATCCGGTAAAACTCAGTAGATAGTCTAGATACCTTTTAAAAACATAGTTAACAGTAAGAATAAAGTCTACACAATGTAAAAACACACGCACACGTTAATTCATCTTTAAAAATTCACCTGATATTCCAATGCTTGCCATTCCTTTAGGACATCAGCCACAAGAGGTTCTTTGTCGACTATTTCTTTTCTTCTCAGTGGGAATGTAATTTGATAATTGAACACAAAACAAAGTTAACGTTACATAGTGTAGCTTTAAGGAGAGCTGAAAAGCGCGCCACTTTAAAACAAAGGAACAGAATGTGGAACAATACCGTTTTATGGAGATTATCTTATTTTTTTATAATCGTTTGAAGACTAAATCAAACTTATATTACGAATTCAATCACACGTCCTTAACACTTGGTCGTGTAACGTTATAACTTACAGCACAAGGCCTAACAGTTACAGTAAACAGAACGAACATTAATGAACAAAATGAACACTACTTACAACACAAAATCCACTTCTATAACGTTACCTGTTATTGTTTTAATTGACACACTCTAACGGTTAGCGTCTAACCGTGTTATTTTTATTACCTCCAAATGTTAGCAACTGAACTAACGTTAACAGTTAACGTTAGCAGTATGAAGACTGCTGGCTGTCTGAGCTTGTTTGAATATAACGTACTATAGAATGAGATATTTTTCAGGAACATAACATTGCACTTTATAGTTTAGGAGTACAGTTTATTTATCTTAATTTCAACAATAAATGAAAACTTACCTCTGAACAGACGAAATCCACTCCCGAGTCCCTTCATCAGCGTGATTGAAGAGGGAACCCCCGTGCAAGTTACCGCGACGACAGACCGCGCATGCGCAACAGCAGGAAGTTAAACGGTTGAAATTATAAATCAAAATATTAAGTTTTCTCAACTTAATTATTAGTGTTCATTGGGCAAAATAGTAGTTCACTTGCAGTTAAAACGTTTTTATAAGTAAACTCAACATTGCAGTCAAAAATTTGCCCTCTCAACTTAAAATTTTAAACTGAGTTGACAATTTGCAAGTTGGATTTTTTACAGTGTGGACAATGCCGACCAACCAACACGATCATACAGAGAGCAATGATGGGTAAGTGCTCTAAAGTTTGTGATGAACCTAAGGGCTCCGTGGTAAACAGTATCCAACAATTTCAAGCATTGAATGGATGCGTGCATGTATATACATCACCGTAGTCCAGCACTGACATGAAAGTGGCAGCAACAAGTCTTCTTTTTGCCTCAAAGGAGAAACATGACTTGTTTCTAAAATAAAAACCCAGTCTCAGCTTCAGTTTTTTCACCAACTGCTGGATGTGAGGTTTAAAAGAGAGAGAATCATCAATTAGAATACCAAGGTATTTGTATTGGGATACAGTTTCAATCTCGAAGCCCTGAGAGGTAGTAATGGATGGAAGGTTTTGTAGTTTAGATTTCACATTGGAAAACAACATAAGTTTAGTTTTGTCGCCATTCAAGACAAGTTTTAAATCAAACAAGGTAAATTGTACAGTATCAAAAGCAAGTTGTAGCTGACAAAGAGCTTGATTTGGTGTGGCAGCAGAGCAGTATATCACAGTATCATCGGCATAGAAATGAAAGTTTGCGTTGGAGACATTTCGATCAAGAATGTTGATGTATAATATAAATAAGAGTGGTCCCAGCACTGACCCCTGGGGCACACCCTTGGATATACTAAGAGTGCTGGAGGTGAGACCATCTACTTGTACGCTTTGTGTTCTACCTGATAGATAATTTTCAAACCAGCAAACTGTTTGTTCTGACAACCCGACACTGAGAAGTCTTTGTTTTAGTATTTGGTGATCCACAGCATCAAATGCTTTAGATAGATCAATAAAAAGAGCTGCGCAATGTTGTTTTTTATCTAAGGAGTCAATTAAATCATTTACTACTTTTAGGGCTGCTGTAGTTGTGCTGTGTCTTTTACGAAAACCTGATTGAAAGTTAGACAAAATATTGTTAGTAGCTAGAAACTCTTTCAATTGATCATTTACCAGAGTTTCCATAACCTTAGCCAGGACGGACAATTTCGAGATGGGTCTGTAATTGTTTAAATCGGTTGGGTCTCCCCCTTTTAGCAGAGGAATAACAAATGCAGATTTCCATAAAAGAGGAATTTCGTTCGTTTCCAGAGAGAGATTAAAAAGATAAGTCAGAGGCGGTGCAATAAAATCTGATGCTAATTGTAGAAAGTAAGGCTCTAAGTTATCAGGACCAGGTGATTTTCTAATGTCTAAAAGTGTAAGGGCTTTATGCACTTCTAAGACTAAAAATGGTTTAAAACCAAAAGAATTACTAACTGGATTATGACCATGAGTAAGACCTTTAGGGTGATTCTGATGCGAAGTGTTGAGGGAGTCAAACAGTGAACCAGAGGCAATAAAATGCTCATTAAAACAACCAAGAATTTCAGCCTTATCAGATATTAGATTTTTTAGGGGAGCATGCTTGTCAACAAGTTCTTTAAAACCATCATGAAAAAATTTCCAAGCATTTTCAACATCAGCAAAAAGATACATTTTATCCCAGTCAAAATAAAATAGGTCATGGAAAAACCCTTGTTCCGTAAAATGTTTCATGTCACGCTTAATGATGATATGTGGCTTGGTTTTGGGAATTTTGGTGTTTCTGACTGTAGCAACAACACAATGGTCACTAATGTCGTTTGCAAACACCGAAGCTGCTGAGTATTTATAAGGAACATTGGTTATAATAAGATCAATTAACGATGATTTTTCTGGACATTTCAGATTAGGTCTAGTAGGACTATCGACGAGCTGAAAGAGGTTTAGCGAGTCACAGTAAGCTTTAAAATCATCAGCTACTGGATGAAACCAGTTCCAATTTAAATCTCCAATGACTACAATCTCATTAAAATTCAGACCTGATAAAAGCTGCATTAAAGAAGGCAGAGCATCCTTGACAGCTGAGGGTGTCCTATAGCAACCAACTACTGTAATGTGAAGAGCCCTAGAAACCTCAAGATCAAGAGCTAAGAATTCAAATTGCTTACTCACTGATTTGGAAGCAAGCACATTTACACTAAACTTATTTTGATATATACTGCGACACCCCCACCCCTTCTGGGACGATCAGTCCTATATACAGTATAACCATCAATGCGGACATCCTCATTCAGAACAGATTTGTTTAGCCAAGTTTCTGATATAACAATTACATCAGCATCAGTTGAGAGTGCCCAAATACGAATCATATCCATCTTTGCGAGCAAGCTGCGTACGTTTAAGTGAATAAAACCAAGACCGGCCCTAGATTTAAAATCATCAGGGGTATTAAAACTTATAACAGAGTCTGGGCCTGGATTGGGTTGCACATTTCCTGAAATCAACAGCAACAGAACAATTAAACACCTCAACTTAATAGGTTTAAGTGATTGATTAGAGGATTCTTTCTTAGAATGTAATTCAAGTACAAAGCTGCGAAGGCAGCTTTCAGAAAAAATAAAATGATCTCGTAAGGCCATCACACTGATAAGACAGGCCAAGTCCACAGTGTCAGAGAAGAACAGAGGCAAGGGTAGTGATTTAGTGACCGACGCACAAACTGATGTGCACGTCCCCCAGCGTATTGTGGTGGTATTTAAAAGACCTGCACGGGAGTAGTTGGTCCTGTGAAGGCTTCCACACATTCCGCTCAAGGTTAGCAAACACAATACAAAAAAGGGCAGCGCCATTTCATGTTCCGTTTCTAATTGATGCCTTAGTGATCCAGTCCAGGTTTTTCCAACCTCCTGAGACAGATGATGTTGTGTCACGTTACATGTAAACAGGAAGTCAACCCAATGAAACAGTGCTGTGAAGAAAGTGATTCAAAATCAGAACCAGCCGGGGTTTAAAACAATAGGCATACAATTTCAAGCACAAGTCCTAAAGGCAAGAAAAAAGCACTTCCCTTTGTCGTGAAGTGTTTAGACTCATAAGACTCAAACGGCGTGTTCGCGCTCTGGCTCCGTTGATAGGATACAAGTTCCTCACTTGACAGGGTGATCCAAGTCATCCAACACGGCAGAGGGTAAGTTTCAATTCTATTGGATCCAAGTTCAATATATGATGGACTGGTTCCTGCAATGTTCGCCTGTCAGATTAGCTATCGATTTACAGTTTAGAGACAGTGACCTAGCTTACTCAAAGCAAGATCAAAACTAGTGACCGCACTATTGAGAGACATTGACATTGATTACAAATCATACAGACAGAGCTGAAGACGAGTGGAGACATGCTGCCATCTTGGATTTTCAGATATCCAAATACATGCTCGAATTTCCCGGGGATCTTGGGCTGGGGATCTTAATAAAGAGATAGAGACATGGCAGTCGATTTTGAAATGTGTTCACACGTCATCTGTTTGTGTTCGCCACGGAGTTTTACAGTGTAAACATGTTCTGGACTTGTCATGCTTTATCTTTTTTTCTGGGAGTCTGTTTTTGACTCGCTTTCAGCTATCACCTCTGTTATCCATCCCTCTCCGCTAATCGGCCTGTTTGGAGTACTACCTCCTGATTATTCGTTGCAGTCTCATTTTGCTGAGCTGGTAGCTTTTCTTACGCTGCTAGCTAGACGTTGTATTTTGATGAACTGGAAGGGTCCTCACGCTCCTTCTCGTACTCGGTGGATAAAAGATCCCTTATTTTTTGCTAAATTGGAAAAAATTAAACACTGCCTTCGTGGTTCCATGGTTAAATTTTCAAGAATTTGGTTACCCTTTTTAGAGCACGTTAAATCTCTGCAGCTGGATGCAGTCCCAATTGACTGACGGACCACCCACCCTGCCCTATCAGTGCTGGTTATTCCGGTAGCACGCTTTATTTACTAAGTCTTTGGGTGACTCAACTTTATTTGCTGGACCTAGTTAAAGGAACACTCCGACTTTTTGGGACTTTAGCCTATTCACCTTATCCCCCAGAGTTAGATAAGTCCATACATACCTTTTTCATCTCAGTGCGTGCTATAAGTCTGTTTGACGCACCCACCGCTAGCCTAGCTTAGCACAAAGACTGGATGTAAATGGTTGCAGCTAGCATACTAATCAAAATAAGTGACAAAATAACGCAAACATGTTCCTATTTACATGTTGTGATTTGTATAGTCACAGAGTGTACAAAAAACAAAGTCACATGAGACACAGACATATTTTAACCGTATAAATACTGGGAACTATATTCTCTGAAGGCGGAGCACTGCTACTTGGGCGGAGTGATAACCGCAGCACCTGAGACGCGCCGTGGTGAGGAGCAGAGAGCGCGTCTCAGGTGCTGCGGTTATCACTCCGCCCAAGTAGCAGTGCTTCGCCTTCAGAGAATATAGTTCCCAGTATTTATACGGTTAAAATATGTCTGTGTCTCATGTGACTTTGTTTTTTGTACACTCTGTGACTATACAAATCACAACATGTAAATAGGAAAATGTTTGCGTTATTTTGTCACTTATTTTGATTAGTATGCTAGCTGCAACCATTTACATCCAGTCTTTGTGCTAAGCTAGGCTAGCGGTGGGTGCGTCAAACAGACTTATAGCACGCACTGAGATGAAAAAGGTATGTATGGACTTATCTAACTCTGGGGGATAAGGTGAATAGGCTAAAGTCCCAAAAAGTCGGAGTGTTCCTTTAAGGCTCACTTTGGTCTATGTCTGTATTATTACATACAGTTCTGTTATAATATATTATATACTGTTCTAAACCTGTTAGTGGGGTGAAGGACTTTGTGTTGGTGTTTTTGTATTGATTTATTTATTTTTTTGAGTGTTTGTCTCTGTTGTTGTGAAAAATTCAATAAATAAATCATATATTAAAAAAAGGGTGGAGCTGAAAAGTTACGCGTAAAAAAAAAAGCATTAGAGGTAGATGCTGTGAAATGCTTCAAATTAACAGATTATACATTTTGTGCGAAGAGTAGCAGTTCAGCAGCTCTGATGGCTCTAGCTCCCCCTAGCTGATATGCTGTCTTGATAGTTTTATATTTATAATGTTGTGTGTCTTAATGTTCTTTTGTTTGTTTCCCTTTGTTTTACAAATAAAACCAAATATATGTTGTGTTACTTAAAATAAATGTTTAAATAGCATTTATTTTTGTATTGTGTTATATATGCTATAAGTGGTGTTAAAAATTGTTCTGCACATTAATGTGCCAATGTGTTATGATGTGGGATGTGGTGGGCTTCTGTGGGCCAGAAAGTCCAGGGCCACTTTTTAGTCCTAGTCCGCTCCTGGGGCATGACATTTTCACGCTTAAGGTTTTCGGCCAATCACAATGCACTGGCTCACTGGCCAATCAGAGCACACTGCGCTTTTCAGAACGATGAGCTTTGTAAAAATGTATGTGTTTCAGAAATCAGCATTTTATAATGATTTCTGAAGGATCATATGACACTGAAGACTGGAGTGATGATGCTGAAAATTCAGCTTTGCCATCAGAGGAATAAACTGCATTTTATAATATATTAAAATAGAAAACAGTTATTTTAAATTGTAAAAATATTTTACAAGATTACTGTTTTTGGTGTATTTTGGATAAAATAAATGCAGCTTTGGTGAGCAGAAGATTAATATATACATGTATATTTATATAAAAGATATATACGTTTTGCACATTGTGTATGTACATGGATTAATCTGTGATTTTTAGACAAGGTTGTGGACAGGACTTTTATTTTGGTCTGGCGATGTGACGTCATTAAGAGGCGCCTCGACATGCATCTGTTGTGATTCGACTGTAGTGAGGTTTGTATGTTTAAGCATTTAAGGTGTTTAAATCCATACAAACAGTTAAATCGATCGTACGGTTTTTACAAGGAATGCAAAGTGAATTACTTATAATTGAATATAACATTGAACGTTGTACGTTTTATGAGCGTTAAATCGCATTCACAAAAAGTTGCGTTTTGTTCCCTATATAGTGAATCAGTTTATAGTGAAAGCATTTTCGGCCTGACAAACAGAGAAGCAGAAACGGAGCTTTTCAAAACAAAACGTGAACTAAAGGTGAGTTCCCTGTGCAGTGTTCACTACTCCCTGAGCTCGGGATAGGGCCTGTCAGCTGAAATGAACTGCAATAATCGCTCGTTTGGCACACATTGCGACGCGGTTTTTACTGTAACGTTACCTTCAAATTTAAAATGCATAGGCTATAGTATACACATACAAATAACATTATGTATCTAGAATATAATCAAAACTGAGGCTGCCTATATGTTTAAAACAGTGGAGGCAAAGTCCTCACGTTTTTATACTGTAGCCTATATCAAATGTAAATTTACATCCACTGCACTTAATTTTCCTGGTTAAATAAACATTACATAAAAAACAATTATCTTCTTTTTTTGCAATAACTATGTAATGTTCTACTATTTATTAAAATCAATGATACATTTCAACAAGATAGTATTTTTACACATTTTAACAGTTATTCTGAAATAATAAAGGCAGCAACAATTTAAACAATATATATTGTTTGTTAACTAATGTTCAGCTTTTCTTTTTAATAGCCCAGAGACAGTAAACATAAGGAGGAACATAACAGAGGAACCTTTTCATACTTCCTAAAACTATTGGCGAAAGTACCCGGATGTCGGCGTGTACCCACCGCAGGAACTAGGAACGATTTTATTTCTAGGAACTCCTTTTGGAGGAACTAATTTCCTAACTAATTTAATTAATCAGGTCTAAACCAGCACTATAGGAACTATCCGAGACGTTTGTTTGCGCTGATTGGCCGATTTATGCCAAAAGAGTAACACTTAAACTTGACGCACAACATAATGACGGCAACTGACGCCTCAACAACAAGTGCGGCTTATGTCACTTCAGAATTCTTACTGGCGGTGTGAATGCAATCAGGAAAACGTTCCTAGTAGGGCTGGGACAATAAATCGATGCATTGTGAATCGAGAAATTATTCTGGATCGATTGGGAGATTTTCCGAATGCATTGCGATTCTCTCTCGAATCGATTCAGAGCTTATTTTTTAACAGCAGATGGCACTGCATGCTTTAGAAACAGACGTACTTGCTGGCTTCCAATGCCTTACACACACCACTTGAACCTTCTATTAAATAATCATTCATAACGTTCGAAAAAGGTTGAAGCGAATTACAAGGGTGTTTGCATTGGGCTGTTTACATTAATATTGGGTCATAAAAGCATTCTGAGGTGCAAATACATTACCAAGGTGAGTCCCAATTCGCATACTTTTGCACTATTCTATGCTGTTTTGTAGTATTAAATAGTGTAGTAGTGTGTTCACACTGACAATTCCAAAACAGAAAAAGTGCACTTTACATACCCGGATGATGCACTTATTTATCTGAAAAACGGAACGTTGTGTGTGGAAGTGTGGAACGTTGGACACTTCATTCACTCAACTGTCACAGCTTTAATTACATCTCCGATTAGACTCCGATGTTGAATGATAAAATAACCATATAAAGTTCATAAGGTACACAGTTGAGTACATAGTGTATGGTGCATCATTTGGGACACAGCTTCAGACTCAGCCGAACAAGAGTGCTCCTCTTCGTGAGCATTTGAGCGTGCAGTTAAAACTAAGCTCAGAATCGATTAGAAAGAGAATGGCGATGCATTCGGAAAATATTGGAATCAATCCACGAATCGCGATGAATCGATTTATTGTCCCAGCCCTAGTTCCTAGGGGAAACATTAGTTCTCGGGGAACCATCCTGGTGGCTAGTTCATAGAACTACCCGGTGCGAAAGCCCCTATAGTGTCGGTCCAAATCCATGTGTACCGGATCTGGGCCGACACTATACTGCTGTCTGGGAGTCAACATATTTTCAGCAGTCATCAAGCTTGTACATACTGGTCACAGACACAAATTTTCCCAAGCTGATTGCTCACTAAAAACCCCCCACAGTCATCATGTTTTCAGCCTATTTCAAGCTTGATTTGACTTGACATAAAGCGGTGAAATGGCTAAGCTGTTTACTTGCTTTTTAATTAGTATTCCCATTAACGCCATCATCGGCTACATTGGGGCCGATGTGAACGTACACAAATACAAAAGGTGGGTTTTATAGCACAAACCAATCATAACCGATCATATCAGCAGCCATATCACCCTGTAGCCCAAGACTGGTTGCCCACTAAAGCTAAGCAGGGCTGAGCCTGGTCAGTACCTGGATGGGAGACCTTCTGATAAAACCAGGTTGCTGCTAGAGGAGGTGTTAGTGAGGCCAGCAGGGGGCGCTCACCCTGTGGTCTGTGGGTCCTAACGCCCCAGTATAGTGATGGGGACACTATACCGTCAAAAGAGCACCGTCCTTCGGATGAGACGTTAAACCGAGGTCCTGACTATCTGTGGTCACAAAAAAAACCAGGATGTCTTTCGAAAAAGTAGGGGTGTAACCCCGGCATCCTGGCCAAATTTGCCCAGTGGCCTCTGTCTATCATGGCCTCCTAATCATCCCCATATATATATATATACCAATTGGCCTCATCACTCTGTCTCCTCTCCACCAGTAAGCTGGTGTGTGGTGGCGTTCTGGCGCAATATGGCTGCCGTCGGATCATCCAGGTGGATGCTGCACATTGGTGGTGGTCGAGGAGATTACCCCTTCTGTGTGAAGCGCTTTGTGTCCAGAAAAGCGCTATATAAATGTAATGAATTATTATTATTATATCCAATCTAGGCGCAATGGAGCCATTGCCTCCTCTCGCGTGACAGTTCATTTTAAGAACTACTGAACTAGAGAGTGGATTGGGACGCTTAGTGTGGATTTATTTTTCTTTCTGTTAATTATTCTCATCTTCAACAGGACAAAAACACAGAAAAACTCCTGGTGCAGCGACTGAGATCCACGAGACACTATTTTAAAGATGGCGTTTATTAAAGTGGAGAGTGAAGACGTGGCATTTATTAAAGAGGAGAGTGAAGACATGAAGATTGAAGAAGTATTCAGTGTGAAACAAGAAGATACTGAGGAACAAACAGGTTGGTTTCATTCTCAAAGCTGAACTCAGTCATTTGATCCTAATTAAAAGGTCCAGCTCTACAGAAAGTAATTATAATTTTTTGAAGAATATCATATGAGTGTCCCAATTAAAGGTGCAATAATTGATTTTTCAAAAACGCTGTTGAAAAGTTTTCATACCGAGCACCACAACAAACATGTAGCCAATCAGCATTAGGGGTCGTATGGTGATGGTGGAGGAGAGAGATCAAGCAAGAGGGAGATTTGAAGAAAGACTGTTGAAAGTGAGATGAGACCGAGACAATACAAAAGAGAAAATCTCAGAGGAATATCACTGGAAATCCAAGAGTTATACTCAGGGAAGAGCTCTAGTTTTAATTTAAAAAAAAAAAATTAAATCGAGGAAATTTCTCTGGAATTTCTTTCTTTTTGCTGTATCGAAAACGTACCAAACCGTGACACCAGTGTATCATATCGAACCGAACCGTGAATTTTGTGAACCGTTACACCCCTAGTTCACATAAACAGTTGGTTTTATCATAAGTGAATGTAAACATCTGTAAGAAATCGTGTATGTGTATCAGTAGATTCTAGATCCCTGCATTACTGTTCTCAAACTGACAGCAGCCTATATAAGAATCAGTATACGTTTCATTCATACAGTGAAGAATATGCAGTTTTATTATTTCATTTGATGATTCAATTTCTTATTTAAATGCTGTTTTTAGTGTTAACTTGTCAAAATCAGTCAGTTCAGTCAGAGTAGCAGTAGAGGATGACGTAACGTTAGTAGCCTACAGTGGTACCATGCCAGTGACGTCATCGAACACGGTTGCGCTCTGATAACAACAAATGTAATTTTCAGTATTGGGAAAAACGTAATATATGTTTTGTTTTTAAGATTATTTTTTAAATTAATTTGTTTACAATTTTAATAACCAACATATTATCAAGTTATATTTTGTTGGTTTCAGTTCCCCTTTAAGTGCAGCCCAGAAGATCCTACTTCCACATTGGGTATTTGTTATGATATTAAATTATACTATTGAAGTAGCTGAAACATACAAAATAATTTTAAAATGGTTTTTATTTTAAAATTGTAACAATTATTAAATATTAACATTAAACCCAAAATAATACCAGGAAATATTTAATCAAGCAATATTAAATGTTATCAAATGGTTTGTTCCATTCCTTGATTCTGATTGGTTTAATAGCTGTTTTATTCACGATAAAACACAGATACTACCGCTTCACCCAACAGTTCTATATATTCTATGTTCTTCACCCAACAGTTCTATGCACTATACAACACTGCCAGCAACCACTCTCTTAGAAACTTAAACAAATGTTCTCATTGATATTGTTCATTGAGGCTTATAGAGTAGAGTATTGTGAGAGATGAGTAGAGTGCATTTACAGTAGATATAGCATTTTCCTTCAGGTCAGTCCTAGGCCTATATACATTATAAAAATCCATTTGAATGTCCGCTGCGATACCTTGTCCTTTTAACAGTTAAGCTGTTTTCCAGTCAAGTCACATTTATTTATATAGCGCTTTTTACAATACAGATTGTTTCAAAGCAGCTTTACAGAGATAACAGGAACATAATGCAAAAAAGTTTGTTTCTAGGCGAAAATAGGATCACAGTCCATCTTAAGTAAGTTAAGTGCTGTTTCTTTTTTGTTTTAAAAAAGTTATTAATTTAGTTAAATATATATATATATATATATATTATACATGCATACATACATACAGACATACATACATAAATATAGCCTCTCTGAAGTAAACCGTGATGTCATCGTCCTGCTTAGTTCAGTTCTTGTACAATAGTGTCAAATCAGGCAGATTATTGTTGAATATTAAATTAAATGTTAAAGAAAGACTGCAAAGGCAAGCTTTATTTCAGGAGTTGCGTGATATCTCTGCGCCCTCCAAGTAGCAGTGCTTCGCCTGTGCTTCCCCCCCATATAGTCCCAAATCAATCTCTGCCTGGAAATCACCTAGTCTTAATCTGCATTTCTAATTGTACTTGTTGTGAATAAGATGGCCACAAGAAGTAATTATTTTAATTTTTTTAGTTTTTTATCACTTTTACTCTGGACATGCTACCTGGCAACATAGGATTCCATTCATTATGCTAAGCTAGCAGCGCCGCTGCCAGACTAAGACAATGCATGCACTGAGACAAAAATGCATTTGCCCACCTATCTAAATGTAGGGGAGACAGTGAATAAGCCCAATAAAAAAAAAAACGGTGGAGTGTTCCTTTAAATTTAATGTCCCCAACTAAGCAAGCGAAGCCACCGTGGAAGGTGAGGAAGGCGCATGCGCACGCAGCGACTGGCAGTGAATGAGTGTTCGGCGTCCTCGTGTATGTTTGACGTTTTTCTCTTTTGTTTTAATGTCTTAAAGTCTCGTTTTTTGTTTTTTATTGAAGGAGTGCTCTTAAAGTTTTAAACTTAGTCGAAATGGATGCTTTTTATCTTTTTGCTTTATGGCTTGTGATGTACTGGATGGCCGCCGGTAAAATGTACGGGGCTTTATGCCAAATTAGGACAACATATACGAGAGAGACATTGCTGCAGCTCAAGAACAAGAACAGTAACCCAGCTTGGGAAAACTTAATGCTGGATGTCCCAAATATTATCCGAAGGGATTACCAGGAAGCATGGGGCACAGTTAAGAAAAGGAAAAGGGGTAAACGTGGCGGCGTAAAAACTCGCCTGAAGAAACAGCGCTTCAACCGGGCTCCTTTGCCTTCGATGATTATGGGAAATGTACAATCACTTAGGAACAAAGTGGATGAGCTTCAAGGAAATGTCCGCTACCAAAAGAATTTCACGAACTGCTGTATTATGGCATTTACTGAAACATGGTTCACAGAGCGTGACCGGGACGTTGATTTGTGTATGGATGGATTCGGAGCCCCCTTTCTTTTGAATCGACTATCAGAGGTGACGGGGAAAACCCAAGGAGGAGGGGTATGTTTGTACGTCAATAAGCGATATTGCTCATGTGTTATTGTCAGAGAGTGTATTTGTACACCTGATGTAGAACTTTTATCGGTGTCCTTGAGACCGTTTTATCTACCTCGAGAGTTCCCTCAGATTTTTATTACAATTGTTTACATTCAACCGAAGGTGAACCCCGCATCGGCTACTAGTACAGTATTTGATGTTGTACAGAGGTTACAGTCAATCTCACCGGAGGCACCAAATTTCATTCTTGGGGATTTTAATCATGTATCCTTAAAACAGACTATTAAAACTTTCCATCAGTATGTCTCCTGTTCGACCAGACGTGGCAAGACTTTAGATCTGTGTTATGGATCGGTGTGAGGTGCATACAAATCTGTACCCTTGGCACCCTTGGGCTCGTCAGATCACAATTGTGTACATTTGCTGCCTACATATAAGACCGTTTTAAAAAGGGAGAAAACTGTGACCAAGGACATCATCAGAGTGTGGTCAGAAGATGCTGTGTCCTTTTATACAAGACTGTTATAGCTGCACAGACTGGAACATTTTTAAACCAAGACTCAATGGTTGATGTTACATGCTCATATATGGCTTTTTGCAGGGACATGATAATTCCATGTAAAAAGGTAAAAATCTATTCGAACAATAAGCCCTGGGTTACTAAATCAGTAAAGTCCTGTTTACAAAGGAAAAAAATTGCATTTAAACACGGAACAACTATGGACTTACATGTGGCTACTAGGGATTTGAAGATTGAAATTCTTAAAGCTAAACAAAGCTATAAGGAAAAACTAGAAAATAAGATGGCATCCAAAAATCCTGGCTCAGCATGGGCAAATATGAAAACCATAGTAGGCCTTCATAACTCAAAATGCAGTAATCAGATTATTTTAAATGGTTTTAGTTCTGATTTTGAACTAGCAAATGCACTAAACGATTTTTACTGTCGTTTTGATAATTTGAATTTTAGTAAAGAAATCCAGGAATTGAGCTTTAAGTTAATGGATGATCAGCATTTTAACATCGACCTTCAGGATGTTGAAAAAGCTTTTAGACGTGTTAAGGCAAATAAAAGCCCAGGTCCTGATAGCATTTGTGGCAGACTATTAAAGTCATATGCAAAAGAATTGAGCCCTGTATTTCATGAAATTTATAATACGTCTCTGAAGACACAACATGTACCGATTCTTTGGAAGGATGCGGTGGTCATTCCTGTCCCTAAATGTAGAGGCCCTAAGATGATAAATGATTTTAGGCCGGTCGCTTTGACTTCCGTTTTAATGAAAATCCTTGAGAAATTAGTGCGGTCTGAGATTTTGAGGTGGACAGAACATCAATTGGACCCTATGCAGTTTGCATATAGACCTCACAGAGGAGTACAGGATGCTACAGTCACAATGTTAAATATGCTATTAGGACACTTGGATGGACAGAGGACACATGCTAGACTTTTATTTGTCGACTTTTCTTCGGCGTTCAATACAATTCAACCACACATTTTAATTAAGAGGCTTTTAGATCAGTTTGTGCTAAGCAATAATTTGATTGGTTGGATTTTGAATTTCTTAACTAATAGAACACAAAGAGTAAAAGTTAATGGTGTCTTATCTAAACAGATGAGTTCCTCTACAGGGTCTCCTCAAGGATGTGTGCTGTCCCCACTTTTATTTATTTTATACACTAACATGTGTCAAAGCATGTATGAGAACCGATTTATTATAAAATATGCGGATGACTCAGTAATTTTGAGTTTACTTAAAGAGAATGAGCCCTCACATGGTCCAATTATTGAGCATTTTGTCAACTGGTGTGATGAATCCTATTTACAGTTAAATATATTAAAGACCAAAGATATGCTCATCGATTTTAGGAAAAGTACTCATCCAAGTGATCCTACTTTAATTAAAGGCCAAAAAATAGAGTATGTACAATCATACAAATATCTTGGGACTATAATTGATGAGAAACTAAATTTTGAAGAGAATTGTGAGGCTCTGAACAAAAAGGGGCACCAGCATTTGTACTGCCTAAGGAGATTATCTGTATTCAATCTCGATAAAACAATAATGAAGATGTTTTATCATGCTTTTATAAAACGGTTAGTTCGAATCCTTGATTCTGATTGGTCAAGAGCTGTGCTTTATTCACGATAAAACACGGCTACGACCGCTTCACCCAACGGTTCTATTTATCACTGCGCCCATAGCAACACCCTTAGCAACCACACAACTCAACATAAACAAAGAAAAAAGCTTAAGAATTAAAAAGGCTAAAATGTTTAAAGTAAATTTCGATTTACTGGGTGGCATGACGATGGATAAGTGGTTTGAGGAACAATTTGGAGAGACTTCTACAAATACGAACCGTCATGCTGAAGTGCTGAAATGTAACATTGATACATTCGAGAAGACTCGTAATGAAAAAAATACCGTGCAGCAAACCCAATGGGCAGTGAAATGCTTCGGTGACTGGTGTAGTGAAAAGGGTTACAGCATAGATTATAAACAAATCACCAAGACGGAACTCAACGCACTTCTCCGTGACTTCTACGGAACTGTCAGAAGCTCCAAAGGAGAACAATATGGGATCAGTAGCTATGTAGCGTTACGCGCGGGTCTGAACAGATTCCTCAATGATCCACCTTTGAGTTTGTCCTGGTCTCTTATGAGAGACAGCGAATTCACCTCATCCAATAATGTTTTCGTTGGAGTGGTAAAGACAATGAGAAGAGAGGGTCGTGATAAAACGGAGCATCACACATCGATTTCTGCTGAAGATTTCAGCACCATAAAACTGTCCGATGCGCTTAATCCCAACACACCTGAAGGACTCGTAAACAAAGTCTGGTTTGACGTGCAGTTACACTTCGGACGTAGAGGAAAAGAGGGGAACCGAGAACTCATTCCAGACTCATTCCGCATTTTAACAGACGAAAATGGTCTGAAGTATGTCACAATGAGCTTCAATGAAGAAACAAAAAACCATAAGGACCCACATGACCGAAATAAGGATAGCAGGCGTGGCTTCATGTTCCAACAAACTGGGAACCCGCTTTGTCCCGTTGCCTCTCTAGAGAAGTACTTTTCTCTTCTGCCATCTAACCCTCCCGCTTTTTACCTTCACCCAAAAAAGCAAAACCTCTCTAAATGTGTTTGGTACGTAGATCACGCACGCAGCGGCACATAAATCATAAGCTATTTTATAATTTGTGTTAAATCTTGTTGTGTTAAAGGTTTTTCTCGTTTTTGACTGTTGCAGGTACACAAGAGAGCCTATGGGTGTGAACTACCTCGCAACTATGTTGCCGAGAATTTGTAAAGCAGCAGGTACCTCCAAGGTTTACACAAATCACTGCCTGCGCAGCACCATGGTGCAGAGATTGTCCGATGCTGGTCTCGAATCGAGGGAAATTATGTCTGTGAGTGGACATAAGTGTGAAAGTTCACTACAGAGCTACTGGAGGCCAAACTTAAAACAAAGAAAGCACTGGAGTGACATTCTTGCTGCAACAGAAAACACCGCTGACAGCGCTGAGCCCCAACTAAAGAGGACCGCGTTAAATATCACCACAGAGGAGCCGATTGAAATGAGACAAATATTTAATGCGTGCACAATAAACGGAGATGTTCAAATAAATATAAATAAACAACAATAAATAAAGTATCTCTTGTTAGGCAGCATTTTAGAAACTAAATTAATAACTAGATTAAAGACCGTTAGCCTATCTATCAAAATATGTGCCCTTGTGTTTTTATTTTATTTGTTATTTTGCTGAGAGATAAGCTATTTGTGTGAGGAAATTTCAAAAAGGAAATGTCACAAATTTTGTGTTGTAAAAAATAAAAAGAATAAGACAAAGTTTGCGAATGGTTTGTTGTTTTTATTTGAGCTTTCCTGCATAGGTACACATTGGAACGTTGCTCTTCACAGTCAGGGACTATATTTTTCTAGCGGAAGGAATGTTTTTATTGATTTAACTACACGAAAGTTGCACTAATACATTGTTTTTTAATTTAATATTGTGTGGAAACCGTTTTATAAAAGCAATAAGATACTCGAGGCAAGTGCTGTATCGTGAATAAGTAACGGCTCAAGGGGTTGCAGGCACTCCGCTTCGCGTCGTGCCTAACAACGCCCTTGAGCCGTTACTTATTCACGATACAGCACAGCCTCTCGTACCTTATTGCTTACTTATAGAATCTGTTTTGTCTTTTTCCATTTTAGTATGGTACGGTCATATATCCTTAAAGGCAAAAAATCGGCTAGACCAGATAGTAAAATGGTCTGGCCGTTTGATAGGCGAGTCAAAACCAGGAGTGGCATCACTATATGCCAAACAATTACAACGGATGGCCCTTTCAATTTCAAATGATGACTCTCACCCTCTGCGAAATGAGTTTTAGTTATTACCGTCTGCGAGGAGGTATAAAGTCCCTAGGTGTAGAACGAAAAGATATAAGAGTAGCTTTGTAACAAAAGCGATTGATATGCTTAACAAATTGTAGAGGTGTTTTTCAGATATGTACTAGGGGTATTATGAGTTTATGACGTTTAAAAAGATCATATGAAATGCTCTTGAGAGCACTTTCTTTTATGAGAGCACTTCTGTAAGTTTATGAGTATTTTTTTTATGTGTCCTTATGTGTAGTGTAGTGTCCTGTGTTGTGTGTTTTTTGTACTAGATGCCATAGAATGTGTCATTGCACTGTAAAACAAATTTACCTATGGGTATAAATAAAGTAAACAACAACAACAATGGCAACAAAGGTGGAAAAGGGCGACAGTGGCAAGGAACCAAAACTCCATCAGGTGGCAGAATGGAGAAAAAAACCTTGGGAGAGCTGGCGCAGTTGGGGGGGCAGTTCTCCTCTGGCCAACAAACGAACCGTGTATGATTATGATTGAGGCAGCATTAAAGGTCAGAAGTCAGACTGGTTTGGAACAATCAGAATATTATCCAGTTCCATCTTGTTAAAGATCAGAGTCACACGGGTTTGTTGAGGATCAGTGCTGATGGCTGTCGTGTCCATGAGGCCTTACAGGGGAGAGACTAGTTGTCACAATCTCTGCTGACACTTCAGGGATGCGTTGTGGTCGTGTCTAGGCTCAGGTCCTCCATCTGATCTGGATACGGCCCGGATCCGGCTGATTACAGTTAACATCGGAATAAGCAGAGAGACTAACATTAGTGTAGATGCCATTCTTCTTATGATGTAACGAGTACATCGGGTGTTATAGGAAGTAGGGGTGTCCATGGTTAACCGATTAACCGTTAAAAATTGCTTAACCGAGTGAGACAGTTTGCTCGGTTAATTGGCGTCAATGGCGTGCATTGCATTTAGTTGTAATAAATTTTTGCACCACCAGAGACCGCCATTAATTTGACTGATTCTTTGCACAAAGTTTCTAAAATAAAATGTGCTATAATATGACTGCATTAAATTCTAGGGCCTTGTTCACAGGCCGCGAACGCAAAAGTCAGTGACATACTTTAACTGCTCTGTCCTTACCACTGCGATTTATTTCTATAAATTAATTTCGTTTCAAATGTGGTCCAACCAGTTATTAAAGGTGTTAAAAATAAACTACCCCTTTCTCGTGTGTCTGTATCTCGGGGTTGCGGCGCGCACACCAGGGATTAGCAGCCGCGCGCCACCAGCCAGATGCGGGTGATTTTGTGTTGTTGCGGGTAAACTCGCTTCACCTACCGGCCACCGTGGCGGGTAAATAAAAATAGCATCATGCGACGTTCGTCTGTTATAGGACAAATTAGTTTGAATAAACGAGCAGACACTGACAACTCAGTGAATGTGCTTTCCACTAAACGAAACCGTAAACAAATCCTTAACAAAAAAAATAAAATAAATAAAACGGCTATTCTGGTGGGTGCAGTGATGCGCTCATGTAAGGGTGGCGCTGGCAATAAAGCTCCTAAAATCTGTCACAAAGAACCGGCAAAAGTTATGAATATGTAAAATGTGGCAAGGAGATATTTAAATTATTTATTAAACAAGCCTATTTTCTTTGTCCGTGTCAGTTGCAAAGATGAAGTTGACGATGCTGATCGTGATCTTCGCAGTAGTGAACGCGCCAGAGAGAAATGCACATTTCATACGGATTACAAGCAGAGAGCAGTCTGTGTCTGTTTTCTTTCGTTTTGAATTATTCTGTTAGACATGTCTGTGAGGCGAGTAGGCTACCTTATACTGAGTTTCGGTTCATTTATGAGACGAGCTCCAGTTCACGCGCCGGCGCCTCCGTTTCGTTATTATAGATCGTCTGCTATATTTAATTCTTACTTATTAAATCCAGGCAATTGGTTGATGAAACATTGATTAAAATTAAGATACAATTAATACAAAACGAAATTGACTTTAAAGAAAGGTTTTGTGCTTTCTGTTTGATGTCTAGCTGTGAAAGTTTTAAAGCATCTTTTAGTGCCGCTTTCACAGCGCTCACGTCCACATTGTGTTTTCCTCATAAATGCGAACTGAAATGAATATCAGTTCATGGTTTGTGTGTGTAGGCTATAAGAGAGAAAGAGAAAATGCCAGCAGCCTATTTCATTGAGACTTGAGATTAAATAAACTGCTTAAGTATTGTAGATCTTGTAGTATTAATTTTCACATGCAGTTACACATTGTCGATTAAAAACAAGAAAGTGCCTGGTAAAAACATTGAGTGGCACCAGCCACAGTGGCCGGTGGACAAAACAGTTAATTTCCATCCCTGGCGCACACTATGGTTAATAATAATAAGTTTTATTTATTTATTTATTTATTTGGTTAACCGAGTATTAACCGCTAAGGGCCTCGGTTAACGGTTAATGAAAAACTTGAAAACGTGCAGCCCTAATAGGAAGTGCTCCCGGTTCCGGCTGACCTAATTTATGCAATCTAATAATCATTTAACTGATCTGAATCTGTATGCTAGGTTAAAGAGATGTGATTTGGTCTAGATTGGGGAGCTAAACCATTTAGTGCTTTGTAAGTAATCAGCAATATTTAAAAATGTATACAATGTTTAATAGGGGGCCAATGCAGTGTTGACAGAACCGGGCTAATATGGTCATACTTCCTGGTTCTGGTAAGAACTCGAGCTGCTGCGTTTTGAACTAGGGCCTCGTTTACACTGTCAGTGAAATGTGACCCAATTCCGATTTTTTGCTCATATGTGAGCCAGATCGGATGTGTTCTATGACAGTGTAAACAGGATAAAAACGCATGCATTTCGAGATCGGTTTCAGGCCTCGTTCATATGTGGAAATAAATCAGATATGTGCCAATGCGACTGTCATGTAAACAGGCGGATTGGATTTTCTGAGGCATTAGGCTTTGTCTCCGCGGTTTAATGACGAGAGAAACCCCGGCGGGCGTCTGCAAAACGTCATGATGTCGTATGAGAGGAATATGGACACACGTTGACGCAACATATCAAAGGTTGGCTTGCTCATCCTAAAATTACGGACCCACTGCTCCTCGTTAAAGCCCGCCACGATCTCATGAAAGTGCGTATCTATAGCACAAATTTTATTTCTCGTGCATATACATAGTTTTGGCGTGCATATGATATAAATGAATGAGGCATTTATATAGCACTTTCAAAAATCAATTGTAATTCCAATAATATGCACTTTATGGTGTGTAATACGCACGCACTCCACACCCTTAATCCTACCCAAGGGGGTTACAGTGGGTATCATGCACGCAAAAACAATTTTCTCTCTCGTCTTGCACACAATAACTGAAGCGTTTGCGCAGGCTGCAATGATGGTCCTTTTCGTCCTCCTCTTCCTTTAAGAATCAAATTCCTTTAAAATCATGGTGATGTTTGGTGAACTTCGCATATATCGCAAAGCTAGCATCAAGCATAATGTGTAGAGGTCGACCGATAGTGGATTTTACCGATAACGATAGCTAGGTTGGGCCGTACTTGCCGATAACCGATTAACCAACCGATAGTTTTTAAAATTGATACTGGTTAAAAACAAACAAGTCTATGTGTAAGTAAAACAGTGCTGAACTTTATTATATTTAAAAAAAAAACTGTATGAACCATGAAACCATGCTAAATGTAATAAATATGAATAAATATTGAAGTCAATAAAAGACATTCATTCAAACTGAAACAAAAAGTAATACTCTACATAACAAATAAAACCAGTTGCATTCAAAATGTAAGTTGTTTAACTGTTACATCCATTTTGTACAGCGTATAACACTCTTAAAAATCCAGACAAGATCATTACTACAATATTATCAAACTCTGTAAACAATAAATCAACTCTGATTTCATTTTCAATACAATCAAAAACGAAGACGCTAGACGGCAAGTTGTATTTGAATGAAATGAGAGCGCGCGTCCGTTGGATGGATGTCCGCTGTGTTATAATGCGTTGCATTATAAGGAAGGAAATGCCACAGAATCTTGCTTTTAAAAAGTTTTTCACTGTTCAAACAAGTTCAAACACTGAAATGTTTTCAGCGTGAGCATCAGTTCTTTTTGAACATGAATCGAATGCTTTTCTGATTTGTTTATATGTTTCTGTCGGCTGTATGAACATTTCAGTTTGCTATTTTACATCTAGCTTTAAATATGCAACTTCGCTGCATAATGAATGCATAAAAGTGACCAGCTGTATATAAACTAATGTAAATAGATGGTAACAATTGTGACATTAAACATTCGGGTCGGACTTTTTTGTCAGAGTTTTAACCGCTTGAGGTACTACTAATGTTAGCGTCCTCTCAGCCTCGAAGGCAAACAAACATAGGTTACTGTTGTGCGGTTCTTTCTCTACTAATGCAGCATCTAGTTAACAAATTAATCACTTTATAATGATATGAAAAAATGTACTGTATGAATACCTTTTCGCTGTCGGTGCTTTAAACGTGCATCTGATGTCACCGCTCTCCACGCAGCGTGTGCTCTCAGTGCAGCGTCACGTGTGGAAATAAACAACATGAGGCATCGCATCAGTGATAGTGTTTATGGCACCTCTAGAGGCCGCTCTTGTACTGCATGATGCCAGCAGACCCTTCTCCGCTCTCTCGTACTGTGTAATGAATGACAGCGCGCACTTCTCAGCCGCTCCAGCAACCGACGCAACCAGGAAAAACTATTGGTATGGATTTTTGCCGATAACGATAGTTCTACCAATCAACTCTCGGTGCCGATTAATCGGCAAAACCGATTAATCGGTCGACCTCTAATAACGTGTTCGTCCATCTGTGCAAGAACCCCCTTTAAGCATGCGCGATGTTTCAGATAGTATGTCAAGTGTAAACACATGAATCGGATATGAGTCACAATTGAAAGAACGTGTAAACAGATGGTAAAAAAATCAGATATAGGCAACAAATCAGAATTGGGCATCAAGACCTGCAGTGTAAACGAGGCCTATCTGTAGTTGGTTTATTAAGCGTGCAGGGCAACCACCCATAAGAGCATTACTATAATCTAGCCTTGAGGTGAACTAACTGTTCCGCATTTGTCATTGAGAGCATGACGTAATTTAGATATATTTTTAAGATGGAAAAATGCGGTTTTACAGATACTAGACACGTGACTTTCAAATGAAAGATTGGTATCAAAGATCACACCCAGGTTCCTAACCGACGACGAAAACTTAACAGAGCAGCCATCAAGTGTTAGACAGTATTCTAGGTTAGTTCGTGAGGAAGTTTTTTGTCCAATAACAAAGGTTTCTTTTAAATAAATAAAGTTTTTTGACAGTTTAAAAAAAAACTTAGTAGGAAATTACTAGTCATCCAGTTTTTTATATCAGCTATGTTTTTTTGTTAATTTCGTGAATTGGTAAGTTTCATCAGGGAGTGAAGAAATATAGAGCTGAGTATCATCAGCATAACAGTGAAATCCAATGCCATGCTTCCTAATGATATCTCCTAAGGGTAGCATGTATAGAGTGAACAGCAAGTCAGCAATTTAAGTAATTTCATTCTTTGAGTGGCCTTAAATGTTATATTTTCAACAGCCAAATTCCCTGAACACGTCCTCCTACCCAAAGATAAGTTGAAAGAAACATAAATGAGTGAACAGTGTGAATCTCTTCAATTTGAAACAAGTTAAATTTAGCTATAAGCAGTTCTACAAAAGGCAGCAATGTTGTTATTCAGTTTGAGGCAGCCTAATGTTGATTCAATTAAGTTTAATCCCAGTGTTGATGTTGCAAGATGAGATTCATCTGTAAAGCAGATCTACAGAAAACGATAATCCAGCATCCATCATCCATCATTCCATCATCCAGCCTAATTCGGTTTGACTTTTGTTCTCATCTGATGATGTCAGTCAGTGTGGTCAAAATGATAAATTACTGAAAGTTAAATGTCTTTCAGACCCCAACTATCAAGCCAGTGTTGTGTTTAGTTCTTCAGATCAATAACATAATTCAAGATTCAGGGCTTATATTAAGACAGAATTAGGCATTAGTCTAAATGGGAGATTCAAGTAGCTGTTATAAACGTGCCTTAAAAAACTACTGGTGTGCATCTTGAGACAAATGGCACAGATATATATTAAGATATGCCAGTGTAAGTTGCTTTTAGTTAAAACAGCTCATACATGCATTTTAGTCTGGGACTAGGCTAATGCCTTGTATGTGAAACTTGAGGGTTGTCGACTAAAACTTGATTAAAGCATAACAAGGTTGACTAAATATGATTAAAAAAAATAGAAAGTACATTTGATTTAGGAATAAGACTAAATAAATAGCTGACAAAATTAGTTTGGTGGGCAGAGTCAGCGCTTACAAGGACGGTGTTGAGAGAGAACTTACTAGCGTCTCTTCAACCTTAGGCATTTGTCCTGTACCAGTGGTTGTTTAGCCCTGCAATGTTTAAGGATCTGGGGAAAACGGAAGGCTCCGACCCAGTGAGGTTGTGCTCTACCAGAGAGGTGGCATTCATCTAATTTGCTTTTACGATGACGCTGCTGCTTTTCAGCTGGTCAGTTAAGACTCAACTCAAGTCTCTCTACAACTTGAGTCAACACCTCCAGTAATTTCTCATGAGCAGGATAGAGGAATGGCATTTCCTTTAATTTCCCTGGCTTGCCAGTTGCCACATCCAACTCAGAGCCAGGAATACCCAACACAGGGCCTTCGTTCAGTTCTGCTTGGGGTCTTCTGGGTCTGAAACAAAGGCTTCTGGGTTGGCTGGTGAGAACTGAGAAAAAGAAGAGCACATGATGATCGCCAACTCCATTTGTGACCCCATGATCTGATCTACACCAAACCATAGGGAACACAAGCCTGGCCTTTCTCTAAAGAGAAAATTGCAAAGCGGGAGTGACAGAACAGTCTTATAGAGAGATGCTCACAATGCATGCAGCCAGCCCACTTGAGTGTTGACTGTGAATGCTCCGCAAACAATCAACAACTCGTTGTTGATTCATGTGAATCACCAGCCGTAATATAGAGCTGACTTGGAGACACATACTTGCTGAATTTTTTTGCTTGATATCTTTCCAACCTGAATTTTTTGCTTGCCAACCGTTTTTTCTTTTGACAAACGATCAATAAACAAGACAGACGATTTCACATATAGCGTTATACTAGAAACGAAGATGATGATATTCAATGCAGGCTCCATTTTATAGTTATGTGACGGACCATTTCATGGCATATCATTATCTGCAGCCAACAGAATTGGCGTGATTTCACATGTGCTTCCGAGACCGCTTATGCAGAAGCTTCCCCAGAGCGTCAATGGTCAGCACAGTGTAACCGCTTCCCTTTTAAGGGAACTCAACGCTAAATTGCACACAGACGAATGCCAACAGCACTTTTCACAAAGTGCACATGAGCATTTAAAAGCAGCCGTACTGCTCACCAGAAATACAGCATTCGCTGAAATTCCGCTCTGACTATAAATTTCTCTTTATGATGCATCTTTGTTTTCTTGAATACACATCTGAATTACAGTGGGCCTATAGATAACAGTCATGATATTGTGGCTTTTAAGAAATATATAAAAAAAAAGGATATAAATAAAAGTGATGTGACTTGACTGGATAATGTCGAATTGCAGAGCTCATGCAAATATATATCCACAACACTGATCAAACTGCTGTTGTCCCACCACTCTTATTTTTGTTATTGAGAGGAAAGCGTGCAGCACATGTTTACATATTCGTCTAAATGGCACTCATCAGTCTGGATGTCGGCATGTTTGTTACCAGTATAGCGCTGCGACGGTATTTCAAACTTTGCTGTTAGTATACTACAAAATCTCAGTTTCTCTACCCTCCCTTTCAATTTCTTCTCCTCCTTTGTTCTTAATATTGATGTTTGTACTGTGCATTTAGGCTATGTATAAGTTTCACAACTTCATTAAAACAATATTTGAGAGAATCTTCAGAAAGGCACTCTCTACTCCAGAGGAAATATTTTCGCTTTACTCACTCTGATACGTTGTTTGTTTTTCTGATACATGTTTTACATGTCTAAATGTTTTTTTTTTGTCTTAGACCTTATGGTGCTGAAAGAGGAGAGTGAAGAATTAAATGAAACGGAAAAGAAAGATCAGAGGCCTTTCTCCTGCCAACAGTGTGGGAAAAGTTTCAAACGAAAAAGTAATCTTAATTACCACATGAAAGTTCACAGTGGAGAGAGCCCTTTCACTTGTCAACAGTGTGGAATAAGTTTCACTCAAATAGGAAGCCTTAACAGGCACATGAGAATTCACACCGGAGAGAAACCTCATTCATGCCCTCAGTGTGGACAGAGATTCTATCAACATGGAAACCTTAAAATCCACATGAGAATTCACACTGGAGAAAAGCCTTACACATGCCCTCAGTGTGGAAAGAGATTTGATCAACATGGAAACTTTAAAGTTCACATGAGAATTCACACTGGAGAGAGCCCTTTTACCTGCCAACAGTGTGGAAAAAGGTTCAATCGAAAAGGAAACCTTAATTATCACATGAGAATTCACACTGGAGAGAAGACTTCCATATCACAGCTGAGTGGAAAGAGTATCAATCAAGATGGAAACCTTAAAGTTCACATGAAAATTCATATAGGAGAGAGGCCTTTTACCTGCCAACATTGTGGAATAGGTTTCAGTCAAAAAGGAATCCTTAACAGGCACATGAGAATTCACACTGGAGATGCATCTTTTTCATGCCCTCAGTGTGGAAAGAGATTTGATCATCGTGGAAACCTTAATGTCCACATGAAAACTCACACTGGAGAGAAGCCTTTTACCTGTAAACAGTGTGGAAGAAGTTTCAACCGAAAAGGAAACCTAAATTACCACATGAGAATTCACTCCGGAGAGAAACCTTTCACATGCTCTCAATGTGGAAAGAGTTTCTACCAACTTGGAAACCTTAAAAGTCACATGAAAATGCACACTAAAGAGAAGCCTTACACATGCCCTCAGTGTGGAAAGAGATTTGACCAACATGGAACCCTTAAAGTCCACATGAGAAATCACACTGGAGAGAAGCCTTACACATGTCCTCAGTGTGGAAAAAATTTCAACCGAAAAGCAAATCTTAATTACCACATGAAAGTTCACACTGGTGAGAGCCCTTTCAAATGCCAACAGTGTGGAATAAGTTTCACTCAAATAGGAAGCCTTAACAGGCACATGAGAATTCACACCGGGGAGAAGCCTTACAAATGCCCTCAGTGTGAAAAGAGTTTCTATCAACATGGAAACCTTAAAGTCCACATGAGACTTCACACCGGGGAGAAGCCTTACAAATGCCCCCAGTGTGGAATGAGTTTCTATCAACCTGGAAATCTTAAAGTACACATGAGAACTCACACTGGAGAGAAGCCTTTTACCTGTGAACAGTGTGGAAAAAGTTTCAACCGAAAAGGAAACCTTAATTACCACATGAAAGTTCACACTAGAGAGAGCCCTTTCACCTGCCAACAGTGTGGAAAAAGTTTCACTCAAAAAGGAATCCTTACCAGGCACATGAGAATTCACTCCGGAGAGAAATCTTATTCATGCCCTCAGTGTGGAAAGAGTTTCTATCAACATGGAAACCTTAAAGTCCACATGAGAAATCACACTGCAGAGAAGCCTTACACATGTCCTCAGTGTGAAAAAAATTTCAACCGAAAAGCAAACCTTAATTCCCACATGAAAGTTCACACTGGAGAGAGCCCTTTCAAATGCCAACAGTGTGGAATAAATTTCACTCAAAAAGGAAGCCTTACCAGGCACATGAGAATTCACACCGGGGAGAAGACTTATAAATGCCCTCAGTGCGGGAAGACATTTGATCAACATGGAAACCTTAAAGTCCACATGAGAAATCACACCGGAGAGAGGCCTTTCTCCTGCCAACAGTGTGGTAAAAGATTCAAACGAAAAGGAAACCTAAATTACCACATGAAAGTTCACACTGGAGAGAGCCGTTTCACCTGCCAACAGTGTGGAATACGTTTCACTCAAATAGGAAGCCTTAACAGGCACATTAGACTTCATACTGGAAACAAGCCTTACAAATGCCCTCAGTGTGAAAAGAGTTTCTATCAACATGGAAACCTTAAAGTCCACATGAGACTTCACACTGGTGAGAAGCCTTACAAATGCCCTCAGTGTGGAATGAGTTTCTATCAACCTGGAAATCTTAAAGTACACATGAGACTTCACACTGGAGAAAAGCCTTTTACCTGTGAACAGTGTGGAAAAAGTTTCAACCGAAAAGGAAACCTTAATTACCACATGAAAATTCACACTAGAGAGAGCCCTTTCACCTGCCAACAGTGTGGAAAAAGTTTCACTCTAAAAGGAAGCCTTACCAGGCACATGAGAATTCACTCCGGAGAGAAACCTTATTCATGCACTCAATGTGGAAAGAGTTTTGATCAACAAGCAAACCTTAAAGTCCACATGAGAATTCACACTGGAGAGAAGCCTTACAAATGCCCTCTGTGTGGAAAGAGATTTGATCAACATGGAAACTTTAAGGTACACATCCGAATTCACACTGGAGAGAGCCCTTTTACCTGTCACCAGTGTGGAAAGAGTTTCAACCGAAAAGGAAACCTTAAATACCACATGAAAATTCACACTAGAAACAAAAAGTTTTGATCAACATGCAAACCTTGACATTTAAATGAGAATTCACGCTGGAGTTAGAAGCATTTTACTTGCCAACATTGTTGAAGAACTGGTGGAAGTGTCAACCGAAAAGGTTAAACAAAAAAAAAACTGGGAACTTCTGCGATCTTTAAACCAAAGGGGTTAATAACTCATTCACCTCACGTTAAAACATCAGACTCTTCATTGATCTGGGCAAATTGAGTATCATTAGTAAGATTAAATACTTCAGATATTTGACTACTGTTTATGAAAAAACTGGGTTGCAGTGACATTCATTTCTTAATGTATGTCAAGAGTGCACATTTTTTTCTGTAACAACAAATACAATCTGTAATTTTTTATACTTTGAATAGAATAATTAAGTTCTTTCATATTAACTTGCGTCTGCTCCAGTTTATTTGTGTTCACCTAGCTTCAATGAACTGCGTCCATTGGGGCTCAATTTGGAGAAATATAGATTTTTCACATGCTTGGAAAATATTTTGTCATACAGAATACCATTTCTATTCATTTTACTCGTGAGTTTTGCAATCTGAAGAGCTAAAACAGCGTACCAGCACAGTCTGTCTCTCCTGTTCCTGGTTTAAGCCAGATAGGATCTCAGTGCTCTCTCATTTGGCGTAGGGCTGTTAAAGCCCATGTTGCAGGTTTTTTTTTTTTTTTTATTATTAATATAACAATGTATGAAAATATCATATGAAAAGTTAATGCAGGATTTAAAATTGTTTTGCGAGACATAAGGGCATAAATTTAGTAGAAAACGTAACAGTTTCCTTGACCGTGTTGAAAAACCGCTTTTTTTCAGCATCGCGTCATATTACGTCACGGCCGGTAGTCGTTCGCCTGCCTCTGCGTTTACTCAATGGAGAGTGCGCTGGGATTCAGTGTGTTTTCTGTGGTTGTTGTATTTCAATTAATTATCGTCGTGGTAATTATTGTGAATTATGGCCTGTCAGGACATCGACTCCACAGATTTCCGAACATAAAAAGGACGGTGTGTTTTGTGCAGGTGAAGAGACGGACTTCACTTCTGCATCTGCTCCGAAACACGCGGTCGTGTGTAGCGTTCACTTTAGACCGGATGATAATCCAGGCGATATGATGGAGTTCAACATGGGATGCCGAAGCAAGAACCTAGTGAGCCTCCTTCGGTGCACGCACACACACACACACACACAGACAGCTCCTTCATCGGGTCTGCCGGTCCATCAACATGTGGTTCGGCCAGCGGTGGGAAACATGACGCGCACGGATCCGTCAGAGATCACTTATTGTACATCTGTTTTACAAAATGTGCCTTGTCTTAATTTAATTCATGAACATATCCTACATAAACTTGTAATGTAATGCATTTATGTGTTTGTTATTAGTCTGCAGCCGAAACTTATGATATAGTATATCATAATAATATGTTATTATTATTATTATAACGTTAAATATAATATATTATGTTCTATAATTCATTTTCAGTCTGTACAAAACCACTTTAATGTTTGTGTTGGCTGTTTACATATGACGTTTTTATACAGTTAGACAGCTGTGATTGTGATTAGTTTTGTATTCATTTATTCAAAACCTTTAAATATAAAGTCCCTCTTCCTCTGGAAACTGTCTCCTAATGACTTACATACACAACACATGCAGTTAAAGGTCTACTAGCTTTGTTATTGCCCGATACATGATAATAATCATTGCTTTCCTATTGTTTACTTTAAGACCGCGCTCCCGGCCGTTACGTCACTTCCGGCTTGGCGGTTTTCAAATGCGGAACTAAAATTTTCACACAAAAATGACTCTAGAAGCCTAAATAGCATTTTATACGTATATGTTTATATTTAAATCTAGTTTAAATCATTATTTTCTATACATTGGCTCACTGTGTACTCTAACCTGCAACATGGCCTTTAATCATCTTACTTGACTATATTCCAGCCCTTCTGGTACACTTCCTCCTTTGCAGCTCCGTGAAGAACAAACCCAAAGAAACCTTTCTACACATGAAACAAGAAGCTAATAAACATAAGATTACGATGGTGTATGGTTTGTGTATGATTTTTATGCTATTTGGGGTATATTCATATGAATAAAGAATGTTTACATTATACATGCTTAGAAGGTGTTGCTATTAGCTCCATATAAAATAACAGCTTCATTACTTGAGTAAAAGTACTAGGGATGGTAAGATTCATCGATTCGCATCGGTGCATTGGCATAAAAGCTAACGATGCGATGCATTGATTTAAATAAGTGTGCATCGGATACAAGTTGGCATTTGTATCGTGATGCATCGGTAAAAAACTATTTATTCATATATAATTATTAGTAGATGCATTATACTTTTACTATTTAGAAAGTGACCAATCATTTGTGACCAATATTTTATGATGTAACTGCTGCGTTCACACCGGACGCAGATTGAGCATCTGTAGCGAGTGATTTCCATGTTAAGTCAATGTAAAGACGCGTTGACGTGGGTCTGGAGGTCCTGATAGACGCGATTTCGCCTCATTCGCGCGTCCAGTTCGACTAGATTGATTTCTTCTTTCTGAACTGTTGCTCGAGCGTGTTCTCTCAGCACCACTGCTGACGCTGCTACGGGAATATGACGTATCACAACACTATGGAGACCGAGGCGTGTCCTGAGAGTCACCTATACATTTAAACCTTAAAGTCCCTGTAAAGTCAAAATGAAGTATGTGTTCTGAGTTTGTCACACCACAGACAAATGTGTTATTAGTCACCCAGCCAAATTTGAATGATAAAAAAAGCCGGCAAGTACATAAAATAAGCTTTTAAAATCTTGAAAAAATTAGCAGTAGTCTCTGCTCTCAAACGCTGGGGGCGTGTCCGCTGGCTGCGCTGAAACCACGCCCACTCGCGGGAAAGCTGCCTTCGCCACACTCAACTCTGTCACCGCTACAGCCGAAATGGATGCTTTAGTAGTGTTACTGTGTGGACTCCGACTACCAATTATAATTATAACATAAGCACACAAGGCAACTTACACTCATTGGTGGGCACGCACTGCCGATGATGTCGGCGCGACGGGAGGATAAAGGGGGGAGATAGTCGGTTCGGCCCGTTCGGCCACATTCACCAGTAACAGCGGATTATCAGTGAATCCCAGTTGTCTCCGACGAACATTTATAAAACTATCCCGTGTAAAATGATCACTACAGATGCGGGTTTTGTCGGTGATCCTCATCTCTCCATCAAGGTGGCTCTTCACAAAATTAATACACCTAGCTCTTCTTGATGTGATCGTTTTTCGGAAATGTAAATAAGGACACCGATCTGTTTTGTACGTGATGGCATCCAGGTAGTACGCATTTCCGTGATGAAGGCATAGCTAGCTAGCAAACTGTAGGCGAGTATCTAATAGACTGACGCGATTGATCGGCAAACTGATGTGAATTTGCTCTAGTGTGGCTCCAGTGCGTCATCAAGTAGGGGCGTGTCCAGGAGCTCAGGGGCTCCAGTGCGTCATCGAGCCCCCTTTTAGCCCCGCCCAGAAAATCCGGAAAATTGCAATGGTGAAAAACTGTTTAACGGTCTAACTCCACAATTCAGTACTTCACAGTTCACAGTCTTTGTAAAATGTGTTAGCAATACATTTCTAACATTTATAATGTGTTTAGAATTTTTTTTTTAAATTGCCTTTACAGGGACTTTAAAGTAGGACATTTCAAGTAATCTGTTTTACAGAAGCCTGTGACTGCAAATAATCGTTTTTCATATATATACACTACCGGTCAATAGTTTTAGATCGGTAAGATTTTTTATGTTTTTAAATGAAGTCTCTTCTGCTCACCAAGGCTGCAATTATTTGATACATTTTTTAAAAAAAACAGGAATATTGTGAAATATTATTACAATTTAAAACAGCGGTTTTCTATGTGAATATATAGTGAAGTGTAATTTATTCCTGTGATCAAAGCTGAATTTACAGCATCATTACTCCAGTCTTCAGTGTCACATGATCCTTCAGAAATCATTCTAATATGCTGATTTTATGCTCAAAAAACATAAATTATTATTTTCAATGTTGAAAACAGTCGTGTACCATTTTTTCCCCCAAAATTCTATGATGAATAGAAAGTTCAAAAGAACAGCATTTATTTAAAATATAATCTTTTCTAACATTATAAATGTCTTTACTGTAACTTTTGATCAATTTAACTCATCCTTGATAAATAAAAGTATTTTCTAATTTCTTTCCCCCAAAAATAAAAACTTTCTGACCCCAAACTTTTGAATGGTAGTGATTAATGTTACAAAAGCTTTCCATTTCAGATCAATTCTGTTCTTTTGAACTTTCTATTCATCATAGAATCCTGAAATAAAAATGTAAAAAACTGTTTTCAACATGGATAATAATCATAAATGTTTCTTGAGCATCATATTATAATAATTTCATATTATAATAATTTAAAAAATGTGACACTGAAGACTGGAGTAATGATGCTGTAAATTCAGCTTTGATCACAGGAATAAATTACACTTCACTATTATATTCACATAGAAAACCGCTGTTTTAAATTGTAATAATATTTCACAATATTACTTTTTTATCAAATAATTGCAGCCTTGGTGAGCAGAAGAGACTTCATTTAAAAACGTTAAAAATCTTACCGATCTAAAACTTTTGACCGATAGTGTATATATTTTTTACATTTGAATACAGTTATGAAAGAGCTGGGGTGTATTCCAGAAAGCAAGGTTAACTTACCGTCAGATAAACCTTGAACTCTTGGTTGGTTAACCCCAAACATGCTTACTCTGGGTATGTCGATTCCAAAACACCTGTGAGGAGTTAGTTTAATCAACCTCCTACACTCAAAAAAATGGTTTTGGGGCACTGTTCGTTCTACCCAAATGGTTTTTGTTAAAATAACCCAAATATATTTATTTTCCCATCAAAACACTATTGTATTGCATTTAAGTAACTTAAGTTGTGTAATGGTCCACTATACTTAATTATCATGCGTTAAACAAACGTAAGTGGCTTGATTGCGCGATTTAAAAAAAAACCCCGGATGTGACGATTTCCAACGTCTTGGATGAAGACGGCGCGCGCGAACGAGGTGACAACGAGGTGCCTGCATGGTGTCAGAGCTACCAGCCAGGTAAGAAACGTTAATTATAAAGTTATAAAGTGTTTAATTTCTTTTAGTGTTTCGTTCAGTCTGTTCTATGATGCTTTTATATTGTTTAACTATCAAATATTGGGTGGAATGTGCTTATTACGGTATTAATTGATGATTGCATTCGATTAAAAAGATGCGAGTTTAATTGTGGTTGTGGAAAACGCATGATTCTCTGTCGTGTAACGCTAATATTTATTATGTATGTGTGCTCGTGGAACAAATTATTGGACAACAATTCTAAATGGTTTTCAGTCAAAGTAACTTAATGAAATGACTATCGAGGGACATTCTAAAACGTAACGTACTGTGGCTAATGTGATATATAAATCTAATTATATATATGATAAACCTTACAATGTGCAGATAAACAGATGAACGCAGCATATAAATGCAACGCGTTTAGTTCATATTCTGGGTTAATCTGTTTAACGCCAGCCTGTGGTTTATAATTAAGGTATGTAACGTTAAGTCAGTTACAGAATTTGATCTTTTAATATTAATTTCTCAGTATTAAGTATACTTATACTGCATAGTATGCTTTATTAGTATGATGTTGTATGGTTAGTATTAGTACATTAAACACATTAAGCGTTTTAGAATGTCTAATAACAAAAACTCCCAGTGCTTTAAGCTACAGTCCCATTAAAATTGTCTGAAGCTCTGAAGCAAGCAAAAATAAGGCCACATTAGCCTGTCATAGACGGATATATTTTGGCATGTTTTCTGATGTTCTTTTTTTATGAAAGTATGTTTTTCATTGTTTTTTTCCAGTTCATCACTGCCTAAATTTGGTGAAATGAAGGAATGCCACAACTTTATTGATTGAGAAAACAACGTTTTGGCTAAGGTAAGTGAAGCTCCTTTTTAGGATTTATAAAAAGTAGTAACACTTTTGCAAACTTTGTTACAATCCACGGCTCAGCACAATTTTAGTATTTAAAGTTTTATGAATTACGCTAAAGCACTTATTATTGCACTGATTTATTAGCTGTGTGCAGACAGTTTAAATCAATGCACTGTAGAAAACAGTGACCTTAAATGAGAAAAAAATAAGTTGGAATGTTATTTAAATTAAATCAATTATTAAAATAAATTAAGGAAAACAAATTATAAATCAGTTCCATATCAGATTCCAGATGATCAATGGCTTATGCCGTGGCCACACAAGACTTTGAGCATGCAAAATTTATTCGGGCACTGCAGCGATCGTGATATGAAGTCGCACTCTTTTTCTAACATGAATTCAACATATAACAATTATTAATGTAAAATGTAGAAAATATACAATCCACTCGACTTGACTGCAAAAATATATTTATTTTAATTTAGCCAAAAGGTCACGCCACGACGTATATGAATAGAAGTCAATGGGACGTAAAGTGTAGTGACTGACCCTTTAGGACAGGGGTTCTTAATCCTGGTCCTGGGGACCCCCTGCTCTGCACATTTTGTGTCTCCTTCATTTAACACACCTGATTTAGATCATCAGCTCCAAGAACTGAACTGGATGTGTCAGGTAAAGGAAACAAAGCAAAGCAAAATGTGCAGAGCGGGGGGTCCTCAAGACGGGGATTAAGAACCACTGGTTTAGGGCCTTCATGCATTCTTGTGAACAAGATGGAGGGAAGTTAGTGAGGAAAGCAGATAAAAAATTTACTTTAACGTAGGGCTGGGTACCAAACATCAATACTTTTATGGTATCGAAAAAAATACTCCAATCCTATGAGTATCGAAAAATTATTTATCTTTCGGTTCCAAAAGCATCTGAGCGCGCAAGCTTATCTGTCCTCTCTGCATATTGACAAAGAACGGAGCTCTTTCCCCATCGTAAGTACACATTGATGGCCTAAGACACGAAACGAGCGGTTTGTGTGAGAAAACGAACAGCATTTATATCTTTTTTACCTCTTGTACACAACCGAGATCACTTCCGGTCAAGTTGCGCAGACCAAGCCAGAACGCGTGCACAGGTCACACACCAGGAAACGCGCACGCCCTCAGATCACTTGGACGTGGTTTTACAGAGGTAAAAACGATATAAATACGGTTTGACCTAAAAACTGTATAAGAGCGATTTGACCTTAAAATATCAAAATTGAAACTACTGCGGAAACAAAGACACCTACATCTTGGATGCCCTTGAGGTAAGCTAAAACATACCAAATTTCATTTCAAAGTGAACTATCCCTTTAAGGTAGAAAATAAAAGCTTTGTTTAATGTATTTTTGTTGATGTTGAAATGAATTTTAAAACCGGATCAAAAGATTCTGAACGATACCCAGCCCTACTTAAACGCAGCCCATGATGCTGTTCATCATTAAAACTAAAGTAATTGAATTTTAATTAATAATGGCACCGTATTGTGCAGCCTATGATTGTAAACATCTAGCTATAAATTTTAGATTAATCAATTATTTAACAGAACTAACCCCTATATAAACGTGAATAACTTTTGGCTCTCTAGCAGTTAAAAAAAAAAACAATAGTGCATGGATTTGGAAGAACATCGTTTTGCTTGTGCTTTGGCTCTGCATGACTATGCGGATGAATATGGTAACTAAATGATCCTACTGGTCATAAAACATTCACTACTAGGCTTAATATATATATATATATATATATATATAACCAGTTTAGATGAGAAAATTCTTAAAGGAAAGCCAACTAGTCAAAAATGTTACTGTGGCTTTACCCAATAATAAACATTACTTTGTTGAAGAAAAAATTTGAGCACAGCAACCAAAATGGCATAATGAAATGAGTCTTCACAATAGATAATGCTTTACAATGAACCCTGTTAAAGAGCTAAGTTTATCTGTTTAGTAACATACCTAACTTGCATTCATGGCCAAGTGACGTACTTGCTACCTAAACCCATCCCGCTACGTTTAAAATAAAAACACTTATAAAGGGCAGTGAATAGTGAATCAGGGTAAAACAAAAAACACATTTAGAAAAGAGGATTAATGCATTGAATTTTTTAACAAAACAGTTTGTGTACCTTTAAACAGCTTTGTGTTAACATGTTTTGCATCTTTAGTTACAGTTTCAATTTCCCTGGACACAATGTGTATTTTGAGTGTGTATGTTATTTATTTCTTTTTCAGAAATGTGGAAATGTAAAATTTGTGGACTTGAAGTTTCTGCAAGGTCTAAATTACTAAAACATCACAGACTACAGCACAGACATTATGGTCGTAGTCAGAGATACCCTTGTACATATTCAGATTGTCCATGTACATTCAAGACATGGAATGCTCTACTGATTCATTTGAGTAGAACCCATCCTGCACACTCTGGAGTAAATGATGGACAGATGTCCACCTTCAATTGTCATTTGTGTGCATGCAGTCATCTTGCATCAGAAAGAGATTACTTGATTCACATAAATGGTCATTTAAAGAGAAATGAAACCGTCCATTGCATGTTCTCTGGTTGTGATTTCCAGTCAAATGTTTGTGGAACCTTCAAGTCGCACAAACACAGAAAACACAACCCACATTCACTCAATGATTTTAAACCTGGTGTAGTTACCATCTCTGAACAATTACAAGAGCCTGATGAGGTTCAAGATTTTGGCAGTAGTGAAGCCAGTGATGCTTGTTTGAATGATGACTGCAATGACGTGGCTGATGACTTGCCTGGTGTTGTTGTTCAAAATTTTGCAGCAATTCTATTAAAACTGGAACATATTGTACATGTTCCTTCTGTAGCCATTGATGATTTTTTGGAAGAACTACATTACCTGTTAAAGTCTGTGTCTGTGCCTCTCTCAGTTGCTGCTGTACAGCAGGTGTTTGAGAAACATAATCTTCATGCTGATGAATCTGTCATAAAGGAAATAGCAAATACCATCTCTGCATCTAACCCATTACACTCAGCAATAGGTAGAGGTGGCTCTTTATGTTCTACACATAAGCGCAAGAAGTTATACAAAAACAGCTTCAGTGTTGTGGAACCTATTGAATATTGTCTTAATGCACAAACGACTAACAGTAACACCTTTCAGTACGTTCCAATTTTGAAATCTTTGCAGCTGCTTTTGGCCAAGCAGGAAATTGTTGACAAAGTTGTTAAAAATCACAGAGCAAGAACTAGTCCAGCTAGTTGTGACAGGCATTGTTATAGATCATTTCAGGATGGTACCCACTTCAAAGAAAACAGTTTGTTGTCTGGGGAAGACTTAACAATTGCTTTGACTTTATATGCAGATGATTTTGAGGTTTGTAACCCACTTGGTACGTCCCGAAAGAAACACAAGCTTTTTGCTGTGTACTGGATTTTGAGCAATTTACCCCCAGGCTCTAATTCATCTCTCTCCTCAATATATTTGGCTCTCCTGTGCAAAAGTGAGGATATAAAGCACTATGGGTATGAGAAAGTCCTTGATCCTCTTCTGCGTGACCTTTCAATTTTAGAAAAAGATGGCATATTTGTTCACCTTCTTGGAACCTTTCTTAAAGGTACTGTTTATTGTGTGGTGGCAGACAACTTGGCAGCACATGGTATTGCTGGCTTTGTTGAAAGTTTTTCAGCGGAGTTCTTTTGTCGGTTTTGTGTGGGAAAGAATTCTGATGTCCAGGCAAAAGAAGTTCGGTCTGGTGCATTCAACCTCAGAGATAAAGATCTTCATAAAGATCATGTGAAAACTGCACTGGAGAATGGCAAAAGCTGTTGTGGAGTGAAAAGAGAATGTGTTTTTACTAAGCACCTCTCTCATTTCAATGTGCTATCTGCATATCCACCAGATGTGCTTCATGACATTTTTGAGGGTGTAGTGCCTGTAGAACTTGCACATTGCTTAGCTTTGCTGATATCAAAGAGATACTTTTCATTGGAAAGCCTCAATGAATCAATCCTCCAGTTTCCCTACAAGTGGGAAGACAAGAAGAACAAGCCTCATACAATTCCTTGTACATTTTCAAGGCACTGCACAATTGGTGGGAATGCCCATGAAAATTGGAGTTTGATAAGATTTCTTCCATTTCTGATTGGGCATATGGTCCCTGAAGGTGAGCCTGCATGGCAGGTGCTAATGGACCTGAAGGATATTGTTGAGTTGGTGGTTTCCCCAGTACACACAGATGAATCCATATCCTACCTTGAGATGAAAATTTCAGAACACAGGCAGAGGTACCAAGAACTTTTCCCCAGTGTCAAACTTCTGCCAAAGCACCATTTTTTGGAGCATTACCCTGAGATGATAAAATCGTTTGGTCCTCTTGTCAGTCTATGGACTATGCGTTTTGAAGCAAAGCACAGCTTTTTTAAGCAGGTTGCACGGCACACAAATTGCTTCAAAAATATTCCCTACTCGCTCGCTGTAAAACATCAGCTGATGATTTCCTACCACTTGAAAAGTAGTCATGAAGAACATACACTGGAAGTTTCGACTGTCTCAACTGTGCCTCTTGACGTTTTGCAGACAGAGGTAGCTCAGATGATCAAAGATAAATACCCAAATGTATCGGGGGTCCATTTGACTAGAAGTGTCTCTAGCAAGGGCTTGAACTTCAAAAGTGGTATGATCCTGGCACATGGAACTACAAGTGGCCTCCCTGACTTTGGAGAAATTGTTCAGATTTGTATAGTTCAAAACACATTGTGCTTCATAATGAGAAGATTTTGTGGTTGGTACAGGGAACACTTCAGGGCTTTTGAGCTTAGTGCATCACCAACAAGAGAGATGTTCTTTGTTGAACATGGAGATTTAGCTGATGGTTATCCTTTGGCTGACTACATGGTTGGTCCTTTGCGCTTGGTGACTTTGAAAAGACAAGTACATGCATAAAAGCTGATGTGCTGTATGTACATGTTATTTTATTTTTTTTACCTGCTTGTTTCTTTATTTGAACCATTAATTTTGTTGCATTTGTTTAAATTATAACTTACAACAAATGAATCCCCTTGTATTCACAGACTTACCACAATGACGACTTCAATCTTCTTGGAGAGAACAACTCTCAGAGGGTCATCCTTCAGGATGGTATGCCTACTTCTGTTGATGATCTAACCAAGGAAATTGCAAAGCAGTGCAATCTCCAAGGAAATTTTAGATTGCAATTCATGGATCCAGACTTTGACAATGAGTTCATGAATCTCATGTCCACATCAGAAATCCAAGACAAAGGTACACTAAAAGTGGTATTTTTGACAGCATCAAGTGACAATAATGAATCACCCATACCACACGTAGACATATCTCGAAGTGGAAGTGCATGCTCCTCACCAGCTCTGTCAATCTCATCCTGTGACGCACTTATACCTTCATCTCCTCCATCTACTTCAACACACTCTGAATCTTCTGTGAGTTTTTCTCCTGAGTCGTCCTCTAGCATGAAGTCCTCTGCATGGCCTGCTGTTTTCACTGTGCCTCGTTTCACATATGATGCAGAGCTCAAACTGCAACAAAGTAATACAGCTTTCAAAACAGGTGGCACTTTACTCAGTCCTGACCCAAAACTGAAAATATCAATTTTAGATGGACTTGCCGAAGAAATTGTGAAGTACAAAGTCTACCCTTCTGATGCAGAATACGATCAGGTAGCTGCAGCACTCGTTCAAAAGCATCCTTGCTTGAAAGAGAGAGGCTCTGTCACTGGATACAGTGGATGGAAAGCCAGTTTAAAATATAAACTTGGCAACTATAGAACGAAATTAAGAAATCTTGGCTGCACAGAAGTTGCAGTTAATTCAGTCAAGCACAAGCCAGCTGGTATATCCAGTCCTGCATACAAGGTAAAAAAACCACGCAAAGCTGAGGTCAATTACTGCCCTCCCCATCCACAAGGGGAAACTGAAGAAACTCTTGAGGCAGTCAGAAAAACACTTCTGAATGAAGTAAAAAAGAAGAACAATGAGAAAAATGTTAGAATGCTGATGGACAAGAGTTTTTCAATAAGGAGGCACGAGGTGATCAAGGAACCACTTATTGCAGACTTCAAAACCAGGTGGCCTGCTCTTTTTAGAACAGAAGAGGTAATTGAACGTTTTTAATTGAAATTTTATTTGCAGTTAGACTATATTGGGTATTGTAACAAATGAATTTTCATGTGTTTGTAGGTTTGTGCAGAATTTGATAGAATTACGACAATCCCGTTGGTGTCAACATTCTTTGCCAAGCTGGATGGATACTCCGGAAAACTAATGAAGATGTTTGCAAACCGAGGAGGAGTCCTTGGACAAAGAATTAAAAACATCTTGGTGCCAACTACACGGGTATGAAAAATTGCACTTAACAAAACCTTTTTTATTAAAACAATTATTCTCTCACTGGCCAATGAGTTTTGGGGTTATGGTCACGAGCATGCATAAAAACAACCCACAGATTTAATAAGATAAGGATTATTACCATGATAAAAACATTAAATACAAAGTATTACTGTAAACTGACAGATGTTACATATAACATTTTGTTAATCGTATTGAAAGACATTTTCAACAGCTGCTTTTCCACCATTGGACCAAACCATTCTCTTTGTTTAACTGTTCCCTTCTGTGCCAAACCTGCCCAGCTGGTAGGAGATGGTTTATATAAACCATATACGGTTTAGTAACGCTTGGCAACGTTGGAAAAGTGGCTAATGTTTGTTAGAAGTACATCTTGACTGCTTGCCTGTATTACCCTTATAAGGATAGTTCACTTTAAAATGAAAATTCTGTCATCATATGCTCACCCTCATGTTGTTTCAAACTTGTATGAATTTGTTTTCTTCTGCTGAACACAAAGGAAGACATTCTTCAAAATATCTTCCTTTGTGTTCAGCAGAAGAAAACAAATTCATACAAGTTTGAAACAACATGAGGGTGAGTATATGATGACAGAATTTTCATTTTAAAGTGAACTATCCCTATAAGGTAATAATCAGGCAAAGTAATAATAGATGAATGTTGTTATTTGCATCTTTAGACTGATGACATTGAAGTGAGGAGAGCATGCATAATCAAATCTCTCTGTGCATACCTGAACGAAGACCCTAGCAGTCTGGTTTGGGAGTATATGGTGAGTATGTGCTTTTAAAAATGTTGCTGTATTTTCAAGCAGTGTTTCCCCTAGATATAAAGAAAATCAAATCAAATTGACTATATAATGGTAGGGGAAACACTGTCAAGGATGCTTAATGTTTTGTTAAAGTTAATACACATGAATTTAAGAGTACTTTATTGTATTTAAATATCCCCTAGGATACAGACGTTGCCAGCATTGAGGAGGCGATCCAGAAGACTGTCATGGGAATTTATGTTATAAGACATGAAGGTGCAGACATGGAAGACAGCCCAGCAGATCTTGGAGTGGTATTAGAGGGTCAAAAGGTTCTTCAGGACCTTACCAGTGTCCCATATGCAGCAGCCATGTTGCTGGGACTGATTTATGGACTGAACCTGAGCTACCCTCCTGAACTAAGGTACACATTCGAAGTCCTTCAAAAAATAATTCTGGAGCTAGATGGCAACAAGTTGTCCAATAAAGTACAAACACTGAAGACCAAGCTCTTCTCTGATGTGTTTGAGTAATGACACTAAGGACTGTTCCTAGAATGCCAGAATGTTAAAAGGCAATATTTTGATTTTCTATTGCAGGTTACACTTGTTGTGTTTTTCAGTGTTCAAAATTGTTGAATTTAGTTGCAAGCTGCCTATATTTGGTGCTCGGTGCATCTGTTATTTTCTGTGAAAGATGTCTAGACATTTGATAATTGTTAAACATATAGTTAGACACATTGCCATCTGGACATTTTGGTTGCATGGAGGATTTATTATTATTATTGTATTGTGTAAATTTGTAAAAAAAAAGGAAAAAGTTGTATTTCTTTTACCAAGTTTTAATGTTTTAATTTACACTGAATTTGCAGAAGTCTTTTGACTTTTTTTGAACTGTGTAAAAGTAATATTTTCTGATTTTAATACATTTGCACAAGTTTAAAGAGTTGAATGCATGGGTGAGCAGGCTGTTAAAAACTGTTTATTGCAACTTGAACAAATACAGTTTGATAATTTGTTACAAATCTTGTCTTTTTATGACTCTACACGACAATCACACACAAATAAATGCTGCTTTGAAAGGAGTAACTTTAAATAGATACTACTGAGTTAAAGTAACAAGACCTAATTGGATGGAACCACTGTCCATAATTTAAATGAGTTATTAGAAAGAAATCTCCTTGTGTTTGTTGAATGTAACCTATTTGGACAGTTTTAAATAAATTACTGCATGTTCACTTAACTTAACCGATTTAAGTTACAGGGAAGCAATTCCATTGATTTGGTTCAACATTACTATTTCACATAGATTCTTCCCCATTCAGTTGTGTTGTCCCACCACAAGGAGTTTACATAGTTTCAAACAATTCCATTAACGTTGATAAAAAGCAATTTTCTTGTGTGGAACCACTGTCCATAATTAAATTAAGTAAGTTTAAAGAATCGTTTTTTTGAGTGTATTGGTAACCCAGAGTTAATGCGCGCGAGTACATAAAGACATCGTCAATGGATCTCCGATTTCAGGAGTCACCATGGAAACCAAGGGAGAAATAAGCGAGCTATATACTTCGGAGAAACTGAGTTGGAAGTTTTAATGCTTGCTTATGAAGACTATAAGCCCATTATAACCCAAAAAAGCAATACAAAAGCAGCAGAAGAAAGAGAGTTGGCTTGGCAAAAAATAACGGACAGAGTAAATGCGTGAGTTTAGACAATTATAAATGGGTTATTTTCCCCTTTCATTGTGACGCAAAAATTCTTTGGGGCATGTAACGTTAGTATAAATAGACAAGTATTTACTTCTTGTCCATATATTTCTTAAAATTACAGTAGTAATGCACATAATTGGCTAGTAATATGTTGGCTTCTTGTTTTATCAGGTGTAATCCTTCTGGAGCCAGAAGAAGTGTGAGCCAAGTCAAAATGAAACACAAAAACATTCTCCAGCAAGGTTAAACTTACTAAACTTGTTACTGACGCCATGTAATTTAGTATTTAATGTAATTTAGTTTTCTATGTAGCCAATAGAAAGAAGGCTGAGGCCTGTAAAACCGGTGTGGGTCCACCTCCACCTTCCCTCACCCCAGCTGAGGAGCTGGCACTGGCCCTTAATAAAGGCCTGTGGGCGATGGGATTCCACGGGGCAGTTCGTCAGACTCAGCTACCAAGACAAGTGGCTTAGTAAAATGTAGGTGTACCATATTATGATTTATTGATGTTTTCTCTGTTTTTGTCAGTGTTTTAATAAAGAAAATCATCAACACTGTCACCATTTTAAAAAGGCATTTTGAATGCATTTTACAGTCATTGATTCACTTGTGCAGTATGCATCTTATTACTAGAACTCTTAGATGTTCCTAATGTCCTTCTTTATTAGTTGTATTTGTTTAAGAATATACATTATTGAATATGCATGATTATCTTATTGGTTTAATTATCTTGCAGTTGCTGATGGCCACATTGTATTATTGGATCCTCCTGCAACACCACACTCTGTCACAGTTGTAAGTGATTATTTTCTTTAGGTTTCTGTTTGCTAGACCAAGCATCCTTCCTTATTTTCACTGTAGGATGACGATGAAGAGACCACTTCTGCTGTGACAGAAACAGAAAATGTGGGGAGGCCCATATGATGCATAGAATGCATTCCCCCTTTTTTACATAAGAGAATAAATACAATTGTCATAGTCATTTTACAGAATATGGAAGGAGATTTTAATACAGATGAGGGTCCATCAAGAAATGTTCTGCAGTTCTCCTTCCTCATTTAAATATTTGGTCTGTGTATGTATTACATACTTTTTCAGTCATGTTTAATTATTGTGTCTTTCTAGTTGCCTGCCAAAGAGCTGTATAAGGTCCACCTTGAAAAGCAAATCAGAAAAAGTGACATGGAGATGGACCATATACAGCTTCAAATGGAGGAGAAAAGGCTTAACCTAAAAAAGGCCAGACTTGAAATTGAATTGCTGGAGTACCAGCTAAAGGTGGGAAACAGTATGTGAATATTAATCTGTCATTTGTTGTTGAATGAAATCTAAAGCAATACATACAAATGTATTTTGTTACTGGAAATAAATCTGATGCATTTTGAGATGCATTTTTTGCCATCCTGGGGAGAGCTGGAGAAACTTAACTTCAGCCATGAGTCAAAAATATTATGGCCTCCGTAGCGTTAGCTAATAATTTTCCACCAGAGCTTTAGCTAGCTGGCTAACGTTGCGTTCTCTCCTGCTGTGTTCAACGTCTCTATTCATAAAGCTAGCCTATGTCAACAGAGCTCCTGGGTAACTTAGATATATAGCCGACCAGAAAATATTATGGGTGTCCCGATAAAAAAAATTCTGAACCAATCCAATACCAAAAATTCTGAGTATCGACCGATACCGATTCGATACCAGTGCAGTTTTTTTTTTAAATCAAGTAGAATTTCTATAACTGTGTTGAACTGATAATAACTCTTTTGTGTGTTAAACACAATCTACTTAATACAGACATCTTCATTATAAAGAAAAACAACAAATAAAAAAAAATATGATCATAACCTATGACAAAAATTATATTATAAACTAGATTAGTGGATAACTAAAATTTAGTCTAGAAAAACAATAATTGTATTAAATCTGAACATTTAGTGAAAAAAAAAAACTATTTAGTGGGGGACAAATATGAGACAATAAGTGTAGCACTAAATCTGGTCAAACGTCACGCATTGCTCTTTGTATTGTTGTAAAATACATTAATGAAAAACCAGATAAAATCAGAAAGATCAATTATTTTATTTAGTCTACTATAAAATTAAGACATTTTTTAAATGTATAGCATAGCTGTTTAATGAGGCAGAAACATATGATAGATAGGACAGAACAAAAAAGGCTACTAATAATCTTTCATTGCGCAAAAGTATTATGATATGATTATGAAAGACTCCAATACAGTGCGGCACAAAGCACTTATGCGCATCCCGAGCGCAGAATGATGCGCTTGAAGCAACACGAGTCACAGCGCGCAGCAGTAGCGCAAAAAAAAAAATTTTGGCACGTTTGCAGACCCCAGAGGGTTAAGAAGAGATACAGCAAAGATGCTCTCTTCCAGAAGAAGATGAAAGAATACATTAAGAAGAGATACAGCACAGATGCTCTCTTCCAGAAGAAGATGAAAGACTACAGTAACAAGAGATACAGCACAGATGCTGTCTTCCAGAAGAAGAAAGACTACAGTAACAAGAGATACAGCACAGATGCTGTCTTCCAGAAGAAGAAGAAAGAGTACATTAAAAAGAGATACAACACTGATACTCTATTCCAGAGGAGAATGAAAGAGTACATGGTGAGGAGATATGCAGGTGACCCAGAGTTCAGAGCACACCACATCCTGCGATGTACCCTACGCAAGACCCAGAAATGTGCCGGCGATGCTGCATATCACGTTCTTCATCGGTTGCAATGCGCACTCAGGATAAAAAGGAAATATAAACCGTACATCCATTCCAGCCAGCAAACACCCCAGCCTTTGGTTAACAAAGTGTTGGATAGTGCCATACATGCATTCCGGTGTAAGATTCAGCATGGCCCTACACATGTCTGCACAGTCTGTCACCGAGCCCTGTTTCCTAATCAAGTCAAGGTCTGTAATAGAGCGAGTTATAACAAAAATGTTCATGTTGCAGCGCCTTGTTTAACCGGGAAGTATGTTCATGCTTGCGATAGTGCCTGCTCAGGTTCCTGCGTAGTCCTGGAAGAGAGAAGACAGGAATGGATTTGCCACACTTGTGACAGCCATCTTAAGAGAGGACAGATGTCTTCAATTGCAGCAGCCAACAAACTGGAGTTGCCACCAATCCCTGTGGAATTGGATGAATTAAATGTCCTTAAACGTCAACTCATTGCAAAAATTTGACCATTTGCAAAAATAGTTGCATTACCCAAAGGGCAGCAGAGAGCAGTACGTGGTGCCGTTGTGTGTGTACCCTCTGAGATGGAGAAAACTGTCAACTCTCTGCCAAGACCAAGAAGTGAGGCCCAGCTGCTGCAGGTGAAGCTGAAGAGGCACGTTAAGTTTAAAGGATACGAGCAGTTCCACACGGTGAATATGCATAACGTGCTTGCAGCTTTATCGAAGCTGAAAGCAATGCATTCGGAATACAGGGATATCTCCATAAGAGAAACTGCTGTATTTGAAAGTGCCCTAGATGAGGAAGCTGATGTCTCGGAAAGTCACCTAGATGATGAAGCTGATGTCTCTAAGACGCAACAAGAAGCCAATGCTGCCGAGCAGGATGAATAACACGTTAGCGTCGAGGAAAATAATGAGCTTAGACCCGGCCTCACATTAGACACGTGCATGCAGTCGCCCGACATCGGACAGGAGATCTTGTCGTACGGTGAGGTAATATTTAGTATCGCACCTGCACAAGGACATAAACCTGTTGGATTTTTCAAAATCCCAAAGCTGGAAGCCATGGCGTTCCCCGTTCAATTTCCCACTGAACAGAATTACATTGACGAGGAAAGACAAATTTAATATCTCCCAGTATGTATTTCAACGCGAGATTGTTCAGCGTGGACACGCGTTTTGCAAAAGATCAGAGTTATCTGTTCTTTACACAGTTTGTAACAGAAACGCAACTGGCTAAAAAACAGCATGTCTATTCAGTTGCGAAAAGGCAAACCTGTCACAAGAGATGGCTGAAGAATTTCTAACAGACTGCTTCACGACAACCGGGAGATTGAAAGATTGGTACACAACAGAGACGCCACACGGTTCATGCAACCACTGAGAGGCACTCCATCGCATTGGGAGAAAACGTTGAGAAATCTACAGGCTATGATAAGACAGTTAGGAACCCCAACGTTTTTTTGCACATTCAGCGCAGCCGAAATGAGTATATTAAAATTATTAAAATAATAATTAATATAATGTTTAAAAATAATAATAAAAATAATATAAATAATAAGCTGTGAAAAAGCATAACGGTTTATTTTTTTATTTTATTTGATTGAATTGTAATGTTACCTGTAACAAAATGCTTTCTCTGTATTCAGGTTTGACTGTAGTAATAATGCAAAAACGTGTACACTTCACATCAAATTTATTTTTAAAAAAATTTATAAACCATGGCAAAAAGTATTATTTGAGAATAAAAAAATAAAAAAACATTCAAATCCACATCTTAAAAGTAAGTAATTTTGTCCAAAAACAACTAGAGAATTCACAAGCCTCTCCATAGAGAGCAATACAGGCATCTATATACAGTGGTTATACCATGAAATTACATGTTTTATTTTAACAGATTGCGCTAATCTGACTTCAAAAATTGGATTTAAAAGGCTACTACTGCAATAATTGAAGAAATATTTAAATTCTTAATAAAAATGTGTATAAAATTTGCTTCTTAGCATTCTCTTTCTAACACAATGTTTAGGTTTGACTGTAATCATAATGCAAAAACTAACACTTTAAATCACTATTAAAAAAAAAGAATAATAATCTAAAACTTGATAAGAAATAATCTTTGAGATTGTTTAAATATGTATTCAAATCCACCTATAAAAAAATTAAGTAAATGTGTCCATAAACAGCTGGGGAATTCACATGCCTCTCCATAGAGAGCTGTACATTCCATCTAGTGGTCACAACATGGTTATACACTTTCTTTCCATACTCTTGCCAGATGGCGCTAATCTGCCTTAAAATTTTTTTTTTGAATGACTAGTCTCTATTTTAACCAAAAATACTGCTTTTCAATGGCAAAAATGGACCATAAATATTAACAAGTAACATCAAATTCTCTCAAAATACAAAATTAAAAAGAAAAAATATTATTGAACAAAAATAAATTGCATTGGTTTTACTGGGATGGAGAAAGGTTCATTTTTAGGTGTCCGGTCACTTTTGACCGGGTTAAAGTTGTATCCTGCTGTATGTTTGACTGAATCGTTTACTTTTTTTTTTACAATATTTCTTATTGTATTGCTATTTTTATAGTATTATACATGAACTATATGCCATTATAAATATTTGTATGATTGTATTGTATTATTGTTATATTATATAATTATACTATTCATTACTATTTTATTTGCTGAATACTGTTTGTTTATTTTATTGACTAAACTATTTACTATTACTTCTCACTTTATCTTATATTTACTATTTGCATTACACTGTAGTTGTACCATAACATATGTATTACCATAAAGGATCCATCAGTTATCTTTGTTATTGCTAAAATCGGGTCAATCACAGAAAATGCTTTTATGTTGAAGGCTAAAACATTAAAACACCAACGCGTATCGGCCCACAGGCCTTGGTGTTTTAATGTTTTAGCCCTCAACATAATAAAGGCTTTTTAACTTTTTTGTAACCTACTGAGTGCCTGGACTTGGATTTTTTTCCAATCTTTTTCTCAACATTTGACCCTTCCAAGAGCAGCAGAGGATACAAGGGACACCAGCAGCGCTCCAGCTTCCCTTTATTTAGTTTTAGATAAATTCGGAAATCCGGCTTTTCCGACCTGAAAATGACCTCTTACCACTTACCACCGGGTTTCCTGCATTTCAAAAGACCAAAGTTTCACGTGGAGCATTTTCAGAGATTTTTTCCTCATAATTACCGCTGGGTGTGAATTGTACTAAATTTATTTAGAAAACTAAGAAAATTTCACATTCATCTGATATGTTATCATGTTTTATAAACCACATTTTATATATAATTACTGACAGAATTTTAATATTGGGGTGAACTATCCCTTTAAATGTTTTCTGTGTTGACACAAATCTTGTGCGATGTCCTAATCTGCTGGGATTTTTCTCCTTTTCCAATCCTATGATAATCATACAGTATAGTGTTCATCCAGAACAACATGACCATGGTAACTGTGTAACCACACCCTAGCAACCGTTTAAAGCTACCTAGCAACCATATTGCAACATATAATAGCCATATTGCAGCTCCACAACATCGTAAAGACATGGTTGGTGGCTTGTATGCAATCATGTACAACATTGTAGCAACTATCCTAGCAACCGAGGGGCGAGTTTTGACACTGCAAGCATCACTTCACATTTTACTTCACGAAATGTACATTCTAGTTTGTACTGTAATTTCACTAGGTTATAAGCAGGCATTCAATTAAAGGAGGTCCGGACAATATTTTTTTATATATTTTTATGGCTTTTTTAAAACAATATATATATATATATATACACTCACCGGCCACTTTATTAGGTACACCTGTCCAACTGCTCCTTAACACTTAATTTCTAAGCAGCCAATCACATGGCGGCAACTCAGTGCATTTAGGCATGTAGACATGGTCAAGACAATCTCCTGCAGTTCAAACCGAGCATCAGTATGGGGAAGAAAGGTGATTTGAGTGACTTTGAACGTGGCATGATTGTTGGTGCCAGAAGGGCTGGTCTGAGTATTTCAGAAACTGCTAATCTACTGGGATTTTCACGCACAACCATCTCTAGGGTTTACAGAGAATGGTCCGAAAAAGAAAAAACATCCAGTGAGCGGCAGTTCTGTGGGCGGAAATGCCTTGTTGATGCCAGAGGTCAGAGGAGAATGGCCAGACTGGTTCGAGCTGATAGAAGGGCAACAGTGACTCAAATAACCACCCGTTACAACCAAGGTGGGCAGAAGAGCATCTCTGAACGCACAGTACGTCGAACTTTGAGGCAGATGGGCTACAGCAGCAGAAGACCACACCGGGTGCCACTCCTTTCAGCTAAGAACAGGAAACTGAGGCTACAATTTGCACAAGCTCATCGAAATTGGACAATAGAAGATTGGAAAAACGTTGCCTGGTCTGATGAGTCTCGATTTCTGCTGCGACATTCGGATGGTAGGGTCAGAATTTGGCGTCTACAACATGAAAGCATGGATCCATCCTGCCTTGTATCAACGGTTCAGGCTGGTGGTGGTGGTGTCATGGTGTGGGGAATATTTTCTTGGCACTCTTTGGGCCCCTTGGTACCAATTGAGCATCGTTGCAACGCCACAGCCTACCTGAGTATTGTTGCTGACCATGTCCATCCCTTTATGACCACAATGTACCCAACTTCTGTTGGCTACTTTCAGCAGCATAATGCGCCATGTCATAAAGCTGGAATCATCTCAGACTGGTTTCTTGAACATGACAATGAGTTCGCTGTACTCAAATGGCCTCCACAGTCACCAGATCTCAATCCAATAGAGCATCTTTGGGATGTGGTGGAACGGGAGATTCGCATCATGGATGTGCAGCCGACAAATCTGCGGCAACTGTGTGATGCCATCATGTCAATATGGACCAAACTCCCTGAGGAATGCTTCCAGCACCTTGTTGAATCTATGCCACGAAGAATTGAGGCAGTTCTGAAGGCAAAAGGGGGTCCAACCCGTTACTAGCATGGGGTACCTAATAAAGTGGCCGGTGAGTGTATATATATATATATCAAATTTGTCCTTAAAGATGAGAATCTTGGGCCCAGGGAGCCAAACAGTACAGTTTAAGAATTTTGCTTGACTAAGATTTATACTTCTCTTCATTATGTGAGAAATCACACATCGACAAAGACTTGTTGCCAAACGTTTGGTGAAATAAACTATTTGCAAGTGAGTGTTCGGTCATCTGCTTTATACAGATTGTTTTCTCTGACCTGCACCTCGGATGGTGTGCGTGTTTTTAAAGCGAGTGGACAAAATCATAGCAGAGCATAATTACCATAAAACTTCAAATAATAGCCCCAAATAGACACCTGTCATGGCTACAGGTTTGGATAAATAAAGGCCGGTCTCAAATAAAGGCCTGGTCTGTTTTTTAGTTTCGGGTTGTATTTAATCTTCTAAAACACATCAGATCGTCTTTTTAAGCCAATTCTATGGTTCAGATTGCGCACGCAAGAAAGCCCTGAGCATCTGGGTGGGAGCTGTTAGTGCAAGAAAGTCACTCGCCGCGTCGCGTCTCTGACAACTCGAGGTATCGCACACCGGACGCGCACTTTGTCCGTTTATGCCCAGCAATATTGTTATGTTTAAGGACATTATGGAATTAAGATCATGTCTTTACTATGTTATGATTGTACTGTACAATCAAATACAATAGTTTTTACAGTCTGTGGTGTACACTCATAGAGAATAATGTGTTCGAATTTGAAAGACATGGTCCTGCGCTTCTCGTCCGATGTGCGACCCCCTTTAGACATATGGTAATATAGTAGACTAATTCTTACATTAACTGATTTGTCAAACACATTCGTAAATAAAACGTAATATAATGTGGTAACCTCTTACTGTCATGCTTTCGGTCTATCAGCCTATGCTATTTGGATGGTTATCTCTAGGCCTACACTCAATGAACAACATCTCAACGCTAAATTAAAGGGCTGTCATATAGACGCCTCTCTCAAATGCAAGCCGGTGCAGTTCGTCAATTTGGGAAAATAATTATTTGAAGTTTTACGGTATCTTCAGCTGGGGAAATTTAAGACTAATATTAGTAAACTTAAAGGTCTCTTTTGAAGATCAAACTCATTGCCAGTCACTGTATGAAGGAAAAAGTATTATACAAGGAAGAGACAGAACTTCTAGTGCAGGGGAGCCCAACCTTTTTTGAACAAAGATCTTCTTTTAGATTTATCAGTGTGCCGAGATCTACCAGTCCAAACAGAAAGCCAGTCGCTACTCACAGCACATCTGCAGATTTAATATGCACAAAACAAACAGAAAAGTAGCTCTAATCCATAATCAATCTGTTGTGAATCAGAAGGCAGAGACAGATCCATTTGCAACAATTTATTAAACAGAAACTCCAGACAAAGGTCAATATCTGCATAGACAGTTACAGGGATCAAACAGAGGCGAGTCGCAGGAATCCAGAAACAGGCTTTGAGTCACTAGGCAGGCAGCAGAACAATCAGAATCCAAAAACAGGCTCAATTGGGGTCAATTGGTAGTCTGCAGACAATCAGAGAGAGTTAGAGATAGCAAGGGTCGGAGACACAGGCAGGCAAGGATAACCAGAAAAGCTCAGACATAATAACAAAATATATATAATGTGCATAATAACAAAAACATATACTAAAGTTATTCCTCTACCTTACTGTGCGTTCACACCAGACGCGAATAGCGTGTCTAGTTATACGCTTGAACACTTTGAATCCATTCGCGCATCAAGAACAAAAGTTTAAAGCGAAATTTACGCGCATCAGATTCGAAATCTGTTGATGTTGATCGATTATTCATTGAGAGAGTTACCGCTCTGTATTTGCTCTGGAGAGCAGAACAGCGGCGTAGGGATCATCGTCACCGTATTTGGGTCCACCAGACCCTTCGGAGGTGAACCCAGTTTGGCGAGTTTCACCATTTGCTCCAGGAGCTGCGCCTGGATGACGGCCGCTTTCAGCGGGACTTCCGCCTGTCCCGCTCCCAATTTGATGATCTGCTGTCCCACATCGGAGCGAGGATCACCCTCCAGGACACCAACTACAGGCGCTCTATCCCAGCTGCAGAGCACCTAACATATGCTATGGTATCAATGTTTTTTAAACTGTGGGTACAGATAAGTTACCACTGTTGGTGATCTTTCTAGTGATACTCAGTTAACTGCTAACCTAACGTACACATTAAAGGTTGTATCAGTGATTTCAGGCCCAAAAATAAATCATCACATTCATCTAATCTTTCCTAACGATCCGCTAGCTGCCCGCCCCATAAGCAGGCTGTTAAAAAAAACGCGTCTCTGTATGCAGCCTAGGCTCTGAGATCTGCACACAAAAACAAATGGGTACAACCACCACTCAAAACCAAAATAAACAGTGTTCCAACCAATCACTGACAGGGGCGGGTGTTGTGAGGTTTTGCGCTGGTGCACGGCTGGACGTGAAGTCGGAGCAAAACCCGCCCCAAAAATTTCGGGGGCGCGAACCCCGCCCTATGGACCGTTTGGACGTTTTCTCAAGTTTGAGAGTAGCTAGAGAAAGAGAAGAGCAGACATATGGATAGATCTGAATAAGAGAGCTTTATTCTGTATTTTTTTCTGTGCGCGCACACACACACAAACACACACCCACCCGACCCGAAACGCGCGGGGACTGAACTGAGCTCTCTTTCGCGTCTGAATGGACAAATACACACAACAACATCATGTCTAAATGTCAGTTTGGAGAGTATTCACGTAAACACAGTCGGATATATCTTTACAGAACGTAGTTGTGAGAATATCGGACGTGCATCAGTGCAATTGGATCTCCGCACTCGGTCTTAAAGTGACAGTGCATAATAAACCTAATGCCGTCTGTACACTTAATATTAATCAAACAACAAAATAAAAAGAGAAAAACATTCAGTGCTCTTTAATAGCTTTAATAAGTATTAATTATATTTAATTCATATAAATAAATATCTCTGCTTGAAAGAATGATGTATGTAAGTTAAAGACTGCATAATCATTCATTGAAGAAAAAAAAGACTGTTCTACTTTAGGAGAATTGTTTTTATTTAATTATAAGATATTATTTTATAATGTTTTCTACGGGAATGTATAATGAGTTTGGAAATTTTCTAGAAATTCTAAATTAATGCATTACAATTGAATTAAACCCTTTTGATTTTAGTTGACTAAATCTACTGTAGATTTAGTCGACTAAAATCTTATTGTATTTCGTTGACTAAAACTAGACTAAAACTAAAACAATTCAGATGACTAAAATATGACTAAAACTAAATGGCATTTTAGTCAAAAGACTATGACTAAAACTAAATAAAAATTTGCTGTCAAAATGAACACTGGCTTGCAGCACTACACTACGCCATTGCGGCAAATCATGCCAACTTAAGGTCAGGTGTCGTCACACCACCTCAGCAGTGCCAAGGTTATTATTCACCTTAATAGGGCTAAGGTTAAGATAAGGACAACTGAAACTCAACTTGACACTACAAAAAAAAAACATAATTGACAATGACAATACTTAATTATCACAATTAAACATTAGTGTACCTAATATGTATGATGGGTGTGACAGTGTCATACTTATACCTTATAGTAAGTTGTATACCCCTCCCACACCCCCCAAAAAAGGGCTGCTGCTTGATGTCGTGTTGGTAGTAAAAAATATTGTGGAGTTGTGGACAAAAGCCCATGTTAATAAGCCCATGTTAATAAGCTGCCATTGGGCGCATAATGGCCAGAGGGATCGTAGGAGCTCGTGGGATGCCCACTCTCCTATATACTTGGAGGGGAGTGGGCCTTTTGGGACTACCCTCCTTTTGGCGGATCGGGACCTAATTCGCACGGGATAGGGGTTATTCGGACACCTCTAGTTGGCGCCGTAGAGCGAAACCCCACCACCCCCCCGTCCCACGAACCCACTATTTGTCCAATTACCCACTATATTTACATAATGTCCCGGGACCACCCCCTCCCCCCCACTCCCAGGCCACGCCCCCATCCCACGAACCCACTATTTGTCCAATAACCCACTATATTTACCAAACGTCCCGGGACCACCCCTCCACACTCCCAGGCCACGCCCCCGTCCCACGAACCCACTATTTGTCCAATAACCCACTATATTTACCAAATGTCCCGGGACCACCCCCCCCACTCCCAGTCCACGCCCCCGTCCCACAGACCCACTATTTGTCCAATAACCCACTATATTTACCAAATGTCCCGGGACCACCCCCCCCCCCACTCCCAGGCCACGCCCCCGTCCCACGGACCCACTATTTGTCCAATAACCCACTATATTTACATAATGTCCCGCGGACCCCTAGGTGACGACGTTTTCCGACTCGCCACGGCCCCCCGGTGCGGGCGGAAAAGTTTGGTGGCCCTGGGACCTCGTTCAGGGGTCGAAAGGTCGAAAAAGACACAGCCCCGTCCGCAAAACCACTACGCGATAAGTGGTCCGTGGGACAGCCCCCGTACGGAGACGCAGGGTCGTGATACATTGAGATTTGAGATTTTGGCCCTCCAGGGGCCCCTGTCGCGGGGCCCCGAAGCGCGGATCTCTAGGGCCTTTAGAAAAATTTGACTTTGCTCTAGCGCCCCCTGCTTTTGATATGTCGGTCAGGGCGGGCCAAGGGGTCAGCATGCCGAATTTGGGGCCCCGGGACATTTAGAAAAAAATCCCACTCGCCCATTAAATGAATGTATTTTGCCATAGTGGTTTCGTGGACGCCGCTTCGAAATGTCCGATCGACTAGGGGGCGCCATTTTCCTTCTCAACACGGCCCCCTGGTGCGGCCCTAAAAGTTTGGTGGCCCTGGGACCTCGTTCAGTGGTCGAAAGGTCGAAAAAGGGTGAAAAACACGTCACGGGGTCAAAAAGGTCAAACCAACGGAACGCGCTCCCGTAAGGAGACGGAAGGTCGCAGGAGCCCGAAACTCGGCGAGTTTCGTCGTCTAGTGGCCCCGAGCCGGGCCCCCGAGTTTGAGGGCCCTAGCCGCTCGGCAAGCGTTTAAAGTCCGGACGAGTGTACGGCTGAAAACGGGCCTGTTTCTGAGTGACTTCAATGGCAGACAGAGAGATGGATCAAAAATGATAAAAAATACTTTCTCAGGCCCTAGGCCCGGACCTTTCGGTACGTCACTCAGGGCGGGCCCAGGGTTCACCGTGCCGAGTTTGGGGCCCCTGGGACCTTTCCTTAAAAATCCCACTCGCCCATTAAATGAATGGGTTTTCCATAGTGGTTTCGTGGACGCCGCTTCGTGGACGTCCGATCGACTAGAGGGCGCCGTTTTCCGACTCGCCACGGCCCCCCGGTGTGGGCGGGAAAGCTCGGTGGCCCCAGGACCTCGTTCAGGGGCCGAAAGGTCAAAAAAGGGGCCGCGCGTCTGCCTTGTGGCAGAGATTAGGGTTAGAGGCTGACAATGTTTTGCCTTCGCTCAAGGGCCCGGTGCTCTCGGTATGTCGCTCGGGGCGGGCCTTGGGGCCACCGTGCCGAATTTGGGGCCCCTCGGACCTTTCTATAAGAATCCCACTCACCAACTTTCACTCAAAAGCCTCTTAGGTGACATGAGTGAAAGAGACACAAGGCCGATATTAGGGTAAAAAGGGCGGGAAAGTGTTCCATCAAAATCCCACTCGCCCATTAAATGAATGTATTCGCCGTAGTGGTTTCGCGGACGCCGCTTCGGAAGGGCCGGTCGACTAGGGGGCGCCGTTTTTCGCCGTCCGCGAAACCGCTATGCCTTTTCGATGGCCCATGGGACGGCCCCCGTACGCAGACGGAGGGTCGTGGCACCTCGAGACTTCAGATTCCGACTCTCCAGGGGCCCCTGACTCGGGGCCCCGAATTGTGGAACTCTAGGACCTTTGCAAAAAAACGCCCCTCCCCCATCATCAAATCATTTAAAGGCCTGAATGGCTCTTTCAGGGTGAGAGTGAAACATCCTTGAGCGTGAAATGTTGCACAGAGGCTAAAAAATATTTTCCTCGGCCCCAGGGCCCGGTGCTTTCGGTATGTCGCTCAGGACGGGCCCCGGGGCCGTTCCTGTGTTCGATTTGCATTTAAAAAAAGCAGCGTCCGCGAAACCACTATTTGGCGGCCACTAAATAGGTTGGAACTGGGACGTTGTTGTGTTTCCGCTCTCCCGTCATTGGTGGCGTCGGCCCCCGTCGATTAAACCACCTCTACTGTACTCGGCTGAACGCGTGGCACTGTTTTTCCAAGTTGTTTCAGTGTTTAATTGCCACGAAAACGAGTGTCCTCGAAGACACGTTTTGGCGGGAAACTATTTTTTAAGCTTGTCTGTGGGAATATCTTGATGAAAACTTTTTTTAAATGTGATATTCTGACTCTCAGGGCCATTGTGATTGTGAAATCAAGCTGTATTGTGAAATTAGTCATGCAAAAGGCTTTGTAATTAGGCCAAACATACAGTTTGGCTGTTTAAAAATAGTGGGTTCGTGGACACGGTGGCGTTCAAGCTTTGTCTTTCGAAAGTTTCCGACGAAACGAGTTTATAAGGACTCAGAGGGATCCTTTGGTGCGGGCGGAAAAGTTTGGTGACCCTAGGACCTCGTTCAGGGGTCGCAAGGTCCAAAAAGGGGCCGTGAGTTAGGGTTAGCGTGACGGGTTAGGGTTAGAGGCTGACAACGTCTTGCCTCGGCTCAAGAGCCCGGCGCTTTGGATGTGTCGCTCGGGGAGGCCCCAAGAGTCAGCATGCTGAATTTGGGGCCCCTGGGACATTTCTGTAAAAATCCCACTCGCCCATTAAATGAATGGGTTTCCATAGTGGTTTCGTGGACGCCGCTTCGGAATGTCCGATCGACTAGGGGGCGCCATTTTCCTTCTCGCCACGGCCCCCTGGTGCGGCCCTAAAAGTTTGGTGGCCCTGGGACCAGTGGTCGAAAGGTCGAAAGGGTGAAAAACACGTCACGTGGTCAAAAAGGTCAAACCAACGGAACGCGCTCCCGTAAGGAGACGGAAGGTCGCAGGAGCCCGAAACTCGGCGAGTTCCGTCGTCTAGTACCCCTGAGAAGGGCCCCCGAGTTTGAGGGCCCTAGCCGCTCGGCAAGCGTTCAAAGTCGGGGCGAGTGTACGGCTGAAAACGGGCCTGTTTCTGAGTGTCTGCCATTGACTTCAATGGCAGACAGAGAGATAGATCAAAAATGATAAAAAATTATTTCTCAGGCCCTAGGCCCGGGCCCTTTTGGTACGTTACTCAGGGCGGGCCCAGGGCTCACCGTGCCGAGTTTGGGGCCCCTGGGACCTTTCCTTAAAAATCCCACTCGCCCATTAAATGAATGGGTTTTCCATAGTGGTTTCGTGGACGCCGCTTAGAAATGTCCGATCGACTAGGGGGCTCCATTTTCCGACTCGCCACGGCCCCCTGGTGCGACCCTAAAAGTTTGGTGGCCTTAAGACCTCGTTCAGTGGTCGAAAGGGTGAAAAACACGTCACGGGGTCAAAAAGGTCAAACCAACGGAACGCGCTCCCTTAAGGAGACGGAAGGTCGCAGGAGCCCGAAACTCGGCGAGTTCCGTCGTCTAGTACCCCTGAGAAGGGCCCCCGAGTTTGAGGGCCCTAGCCGCTTGCCAAGCGTTTAAAGTCCGGATGAGTGTACGGCTGAAAACGTTTCTGAGTGTCTGCCATTGACTTCAAGCAGCGACGTATACATTTTTTATGAAGCCCCACTGGCTCCTAGGGACACCTAACGTTTTATCGTGTTTAGAACGGGACGAGACCTTTAATTTGAGACCACCCGCGGCTTCGTGGGCCCCTGGGGCCCCGAGATACAGATGAAAACGACACATTTATCTACGCCAAAACTCGACGTATCCGGCGGGCGCTGAGCTCTTTTGAACCGTCTATTTGAGCTGAAAAGAATGGTAAATTTTTTTTGATTTTCGGGGCTGGTTTGGCAGAGTTATTAGCCGAAAACCACGGCGCGCGAATCAAAATGGCGTCCGCCGGTGACCTTCACGACCCCTGGGACAAAACGGCTCGTATCTTGGCAACGCGAAGACACAGAGAGCTCAAACTCGGGTGAGCATGTCCCGCGGGGACCCTCGCCTGAACATGACAGTCGCGGGCCCCGGGGACGGCCCCCCCTATTCGCTGGGGCCCCCCGACTTCGAACGGCTGTAACTCTGGGGCCCTGGTGAGCTGGACATCGTGGGTGGGCTCTTTGGAAAGGCCTCGTCCGGCGCTGTGAGCGATTAGAGTTTGGGGAACGGGGAGCAAGGGGCTCCTGAAAAAAATGACCAAAAACAAAAGTAACCCATTTGTCTGGACTGGAGATTGTTTTGTTTACAAATCCGTTGTCGTGCCGATTGACGAGGCTGGTGATTGGTTCAAAACAAGGGTGTGAGAAGCCACCATTTCGCTCAACTCATCACATCTGCTGACGTTTGACCAGTGAAGGTGAGATTCTCTAACCCTATTCTCTAACATCATAGTTTACGCAGTCGTAAATCATTTAAAATTGTACTATAAAGTGTTATCGTGCAATGATGTCATATTACACGTTATTAAACGTTAATACACGTACATTACGTTATTACGTAGTTATTACATGACTATTTTTCTTTTTTTCGGGCCTAAATTGATCAGTCTGGGGAAGTTATTTAATGCCAAGTTCCCCCGAAGGCCTAACAGAAGCTGACTCATATTTTTTATTCTTTAAAGATGGTTAAAAGATACGGAAATGGTAAGTAGTTCCTTGTGCCAACACAAAATGTTACAAATGGGTTATTGCACATTACATCTCAGACTTTTTTGTGTCATACACTGTATGTTGTTTGGACTTTTTTGACCAATCTTTTCTTACAGCTGTAAAGTGTCCAATGTGTCCAGCCCGGCTGGTGCACATCGCGGAGCACCTGGGGAACGCTCACAGCATGCAGAACCTCGAGCAACGGGCGATCGTGACAAAGTTCGCCCGCCGCAGAGTCAAGCTGCTCAATTTGGCTTGTCCGCTCTGCGGCAAGGTTGTCAAGTATCCGGAGAAACATCTCCTGAAAGGACACCGGGACTTGACAGTAAGTCAGTGTAAAAAAACTGACAAGATGTTGTCATTTGACCCGTTGTTTTAAATCAGTGAATGATACAGCTGTCTGTTTATTGTTGTTTTAACGAATTGCAATCATGTTTTTTCTACATTTTTTCAGACCCGCTCGAGGTCAAAGGCAGTGCGAGTGTTGGAGAGGTCGGTGACCGTGGCGAGGCTGCAGCTGCTGTGGGACAGCGAGCCAGCCGTCCCCATGGCCCCCGACCTCTCCCTGGCCGAGGCCCCACCCGATTCCGCCGGGGACGAGGCTTCGTCGGTAGGCCGACCGGCTCCGGTGTGGGTCTCGCCGCCTCAGGTGATCCCGGCACCGTTCGAAATGGACGAGATAATTGGTGTGAATCCGTTTATCATCGCAATCCTAAAAATTGCTAAAAATTAATGATTGGTTATTAATAACTAAATTGATGGTTTGTTTTTCAGACGAGCTGTTCAAAACTTTTGACGGCCTGCCAGAGCTTTGCAGCCCCGAAGGCCTGGAGGCCGCTCTAGGTATGAATCTAACCCGTGTCATCACAATCCTAATAGTGCTGCAGATAATCGATAAGTGGTCAACTAAATTGGTGGTTTGTTTTTCAGAAGTACAGCCTCCCGTCTTTGCAGATTTGGCACCATTCTGCCCCACAGCGCTGCCAGAAGCCTACAATTGTAGTTTTGACAGAGAGTTTTTGTTTTGATTTCTCACTGTGTGTGTGTTTTTTTTTAATAAAGCTTTGATTTTTTTTACTTTGGGTGTGTGTGTCCATTGTGTTCTTGTCTTTAATCATTCAAAACAACAAATAATTCTTAGAAATTGACAAACTAAGCTTACAGTATCTAGTTTTGATATCTGGTGTCTGATTTCCAATAAAAATGACAAATGAGCAGCGACATATTAATTATTTATGAAGCCCCACTGGCTCCTAGGGACACCAAAATTGTATCTTGTTTAGAACGGGTTGAGACCTTTCCGGGGAGACCACCCACGGCCCCGTGGGCCCCCAGGGGCCAGAGCTAGAGCTTAAAACGTGAATTTCTATTTTCGAATGGGCTCTTTGGAAGCGTCTATTTGAGCTGAAAAGAATGGTAAAAATCCCGTCCCATTTGGCCGCGTTTTGGCGGAGATATGAGCCGAAAACCATTTGGCGCATTCTAAAATGGCGACCGCATTCTAAAATGGCCGCCGCCGGCCGATCTCGGGACAAAATCGCCCGTATCTCGGGGACCCGGTGTGGTGAATATTACGGTCACTAGGTGTGAATTGTCCGGGCGTAGGACCCCATTAGTATGCCAGTAGTATGCCTGATCTGAATCTGTTCTCGCGATAACTTGTAGCTAACGTGAGCTGTTTTAGTGCTATTGTGTGGTAGCTTTATGTAGAATGCTAACTCCCGTTGCTATATGCAAGGTAAGATTAGATTAAATTGCATATTGTATATGTAAATTGTGTATATTCTATAGCTAATATTTCAAATCTCAAGTTGCGTCAATAGCAGAGGAGAAAGACCGCGAAATTTAAAAATACTACTGTTATTGTGTATGAAATGTAGTTTTAAGAGTTTTTCAGTCGACAATGTAGTTGTTTCAATCTCAAATATGTTGTTTGTTTATACAGATAGCGCCTATTTAAAATTTTGATCTTATGTTTTCGGAGATGTAAGATCCAAGGGATCAGCGGATGCTCAGACGCTCAGCGCTCATGTACCCCGCCTGGACCAGCCCACCTCGGCTAGTGCTGCTGACGTTTGCATATACAACCTTTTTCAGTGAATATTCATGATAACCATGATTCTTACTGCCTGAAGACAGACATGGCAGGAGGTGATGCATCACGCACAGGTATGCTTTATTTGATTTGCTTTTAAAAAAGTACAATAAGTAACTTTGACAAAGATTTTTGACTGATCCAAATGTGTTTACAGAAATTGAAAAAAAAAATCAGTTTTCAGTGGATCGCTTTCACATCTTGGAGCTAGAAGAGGTAAGATGTCAAATAAATGGAAGTCTGTTATATAGTATATAATATTATATATGTTAGACAATTACAAAGCATTTTTTTTTCTAGGAAATGTATATGAGAATTTTGATATATAAGAAATATGAGGAAACCGACAGAAAACGGCCACTCATTCAGTTTCCGAGATGCCAGGCCACAGTTGAAGATTTCGAGACACTGTGTCCACAGAAAAAAAGTTTCCCATGGCTGAATGACGACGTTAGAATTTTAATTTGATAACATAACATTTTTGAGACATATTTGTAATAGCTCTGATTAGTCCTGGTTTCCAGAAAACGTTCAAACAAAAAGCTGCAAAAGGGCCAAATTTCATCCCAAAATTTCACTGTATGCGAGTCTCTATTTGCCCCAATGGAATAAATGCTTTGTGGGATTTACATATCTCAGCTCTGGAAGGCTCTAGAGCCTCCAATCATGCATTCATGTCTATGTCTCAGTACCCTCTAACAGAATACAAGATTTCGAGAATATCCAAGAAACTTTTTTTTTAGACCCAAAATATCTATAAGGGTTTTTTTGGGTCGAAAAATAAAGTTTCTCGGATATTCTCGAAACCGTGGATTCTGTTAGAGGGTGTGGAGACATAGACATGATGAATGCATAATTGGAGAAATTTTGGGACTCAGGCGAGCCCTCCATATCCGTCCAATGGCAGCTTATTTGTATGGTCGTTTGTACACGAACCTCCTATATGTACTTCTTATATTATTCAACAAAATTTTTATTGATATCTACTATTTCTTTTAGGTTCTTGACACAAGGATTGCACAGCTCTGTGAAGCACATGGTGGAACTGCTTTACAGGTGCACACGTTTGTTCTCTGGTGGCGATCCTTCACTATCAAGAAACATGTGGATGACAGTCACATTTCTTGTCTGAAGGTAAATGAAAATATATCAAATAAATTTCATGGGCAGGGGACACATTTACTTACTTATTTACTTTAAAATATTTTAAAGGACCTTGATGAGATTGACACAGTCCTTATTCCAAGAATTGTTGGTGGACAGAGCCCCGAAAAGGGAAACCACTTCATTTTGTGGGTATGTACTGTATGGATAAAAAAAAAAAGTTACTCTGGTTACAGCGGTTTCTGTTTATGTTGTAAAGGTCTTGGATGGTTTGCTGAATCGTATTCGCGTTTACGACCCCACTGCCAACTACAAGTCAATTTCTGCGATGGACCTGGCTATACTATGGTATTATGTGCTTTGAAAATGTCAAAATTTTTATCTTTATTTACTAATGCACATTTATTAATTTCTTTTTTCTTTTGTACAAAAGCAATGCCTTCCGAAATACTTGGGACTTGGGAAAATGGACTGTTGAGTACCCAGAACAGTGGAGGCTGGCTGACTCTAACAACTGTGGGGTTTTGGTTTGTACAGTAAGTTAAACAAATGCTTTTATTTATTTATTTTAATCTACATTACTTTAACAACTGTGTTTATTGCATTAGATGGCAGAAATGGAGGTGAGGGACAAATGGACCTCTATGAAAAATGAGGTGATACAGGGAGACGATCTGTGGCATCTGAGAAGATATCACGCATCATCAATGGCAGCATATGCTGTTCAGCATATGACGTATAAAAGGTATGTGTAAAATGTGTGTCCTCATTCAAATAAATCAACATAAAAGTGTAATAAATCAAGTAGATCAATGATTTTTAAAATATAGGTCAGTCGAGGAGGTGGAAAAAAAGGGAATTTGTTCTCTTGTCAGTGATACTGAAATGCAGGTACATATAAGACTTTACAAAATTTAAAATGGCTAGATATTGTTTGCAATACTAAATATTTTTTCCAGGAGTTGTTTCAAGGAATTGTGAAAGGCTCACTGAAACCCACGTGGAACAAATGGTGGCAAATAAAGACTGGGAAAATGACAAAACCTAAGAGCTTTCATCCAGCCTTGTCAGCACATGTTGAGGAACTTCTAGGACACATCGACAACATTGTGTTTGAGCAAAAGAAGGACACAAAGCTTGAACATATCGACCTTGTAATGTGTGAATTGATTCCTGAGGTAAGCATTTTATGGGATCGTGTTGGTACAAATAAGTACTTGGATTTTTTATATCATCAAAAAAACACATCATTTTCTCACCCTGGTATCATTTGATAATATGTTGGGAGAAACTGATGGCTGATTTTTATATGTTTTGGTGAACTAACTCATTAAACTAACTCATTAAGTAATTACTTTTTTTTATCTTTTGTTGTACAGATCAGCCTTATAATACTGAGACGAATGGAAGGTTTCAGTCACTTTTGGGCTGATATATCTTATCTTGTGGAGTGTGTCATTAAAATGGCCTTGTAATGTCATGACACCCCAGGTTCAACGAGCTAACTACGTTCTGCTGCGTTGCACCTTTGGGCTTGCATATCAAAGTTAAAACAGTGAGTGAAGTTCCATTGCACTAAAGACTGTGCAAATGCACAGTTGCAGATGACGTGTTGCAGCATGTGTGTGTGTTTTCGCAGAGTTCCCTCAAGCCAGTCCATCCATGGCACCCCAGGTTCAACGAGCTACCTACGATCTGCTGCGTTGCACCTTTGGGCTTGCATATCAAAGTAAAAACAGTGAGTGAAGTTCCATTGCACTAAAGACTGTGCAAATGTACAGTTGCACATGACGTGTTGCAGCATGTGTGTGTGTTTTTGCAGAGTTCCCTCAAGCCAGTCCATGACACCTCCTCGCCTACCAGGTCACGACCCCACCATCTAAAGGGGAAATTGACTGACTGCATCATCTAGGCCTTAGGATGGTTCCACAAAGAATTGACTGCATATACAACATGAATTGACTTCAAACTAAAGATTTGACTTTTCATACAGCAAAAGACACTGCATCTATTTGTCTCATTAGTTCTCAAAAAACTTTAACCTTACAGTTCATTAAATATTTAAAGGGTACCCCGACTAGTGTGGCATGTTGGCCTTATAAGATTAACGTGGGCGTCAGCTATAAAAAGGTGATACAAAAACACTCCAAATGTTTTTAGTTTTATTTAAAAAAGCCGAAAATCCGTTCACTCGTAGGCCGCCATTGTTATTTACGTCTCAATGCATTCTGGGTAGTGACGTGTAAAGGTTGTAGTTGGTTGAGCCTAGCCGCTTCGTTTATTGTTTTTCCAACGTACCGGATAGCTAGCTAAGTTTTGACAGCAGTGAGATGAACACATCTGCCGTTCAGCCTTTTCAGTTTGAACCCGAGCGCACCGTAGGCTTAAATCAAGAGAATAACGCGGTGTCTGTGCGGCAACTGCTTGCCAATGCCAAGCGAGAACGACCGCGTTTGCTGTAAAGAGCTTAGTATAGTCATATAGTCTGAGATTTCAGATTTTAAATATGTAGTGCACGGCAATTTAGTGCAATGGTAATTATTAATATTGTAATTGTAAGATTGAAAATGTACATGAGGTAGATGAGCAGAATAGTGTTGACTTTGTTCTGTGTAAAAGGGGATTGCACACCGGTCCGGACGAGAAGCGCCGCGCCGCGTCTCTGACAACTCGAGGTATCGCACACCGGACGCGCACTTTGTCAGTTTATGGGCAGCAATATTGTTATATTTAAGGACATTATGGAAATAAGATATGTCTGTACTATGTTATGATTGTACTGTACAATTAAATACAATCGTTGCAGTCTGAATTCACTTTGCCTCAGAGCGTCTGTTAACTTGCTCAAAATCCGGTAACATCAGCAATTTTCATTCAACCAGCCGATTTCTGTAAATGAATGTAAAACTAAATGTATATTGCTGCGCAGGGTGAAGTCAGTATATACATTAACAACGATTTGAGACAAATAAATGTAAATTTAATATAAAACTATGTAAATGGTGCTCTGTGGCGCGGCAGGATTTTGAACAAGATCCGAGAGGGTATTTCTATGCGTTCAACTACATAGTGACAGCTTAGGGAAAATAAAGCAAACGAAGGCGGTAGATGACTTATTAAATTATTTATACCGATAGTACGATCGTCTGATCTATAGCCTACCCTGGACAGCTGCTGACAAAAAGTGGAGCTGATGGAATTCAAGTTGATTTACAGCAAACGCTCTCGTTCTCGCGTGGCATTGACAAACTGCCGCAGACACCATCTATTTTGCCCCACTCTCGCTTCCTCAACTCTCTGATAATCTTCATTTTCATGTAACTCTTGAGTAGGCCTATCGTTATCCGCGTTATTCTCTTGATTTAAGCCTACGGTGCGCTCGGGTTCAAACTGAAAAGGCTGAACGGCAGACGTGTTCATCTCGCTACTGTCAAAACTTGGCTAGTTACAACCTTTACACGTCACTACCCAGAATGCATTGAGATGTAAATAACTATGGCGGCCTACGAGTGATCGGATTTTCGTCTTTTTTTAATAAAATCAAAAACATTTGGAGTGTTTTTGTATCACCTTTTTATAGCTGACGCCCACGTTAATCTTATAAGGCCAACATGCCACACTAGTCGGGGTACCCTTTAAACACAGCTAACTCAACATTAATTGTTTTTAAATCTTCACAATGTATAGCCAGAGAACTATCACAAAAGTATTTAGGAAAGTATAGGACATACAAAAGTATTTCTGTTTAAAGCTGTTGTGTATTTTAAAAAGCTCTATAAATGTCCTAGTTTTGTGTTAATAAAAATGTAATATATTACATCTCATAATTCAGTTGAATTCATTATGTATTGTATTGTGTAATTTAATTAAATTTTTATACAAGTTTTGGTTCACTAATTTTATTACATTACATGTTATTGTGTTGTATGATGTTCTGTATTAAGATTAAATTATGTCATAAATCATAATGCATTAGTACACAAATTACATGCTTGTAATAAAAAAAAGCATATTATGCCCTATTGCTTAATAACAAATAACTTTGTCACAAAACATACTTAAAAATGGTATTTCTTTAAAATAAAAGATTATTATATGAATTAAGGGGTTTGATTACATTAAGATTTGTGATTCCATGTTATACTGTTCTTTAGTCAAGGCTTGACAACCAATTAAATATTTATACCCACAAAACATAGCTAGCATTCTGTAATTTATTTAAATGTCTAAACTGTTAATAAGAAAATAGTAATATACAAAAATAAACATTATGTTATGGCTCTTTTAATAAATAAAAGTGTACCTGAAACATATTGTGCCGATTATTGCGATAAAAAATAATGACATAATTGCACTAATAACTGCTGTGAATACGGTAAGGCAGTATCAGTGCAGTATAAGCTCAGGTAAAGCTCATAGCACGATCATCGGATAACGTTAGCGGTATGCTATGCTACTATCTAAGCTAACTAAAAAACACACTAACAACGAGTAATGTTTAATTTCACAATCTATAGCTTCAGTTAAATACTAGTATATGAAACGTATAATTTAAAATATATTAAATACATTAATGACTCGTTATACCGTAGTACAAACGTCTTCTATAATAAAGTGATTTTGTATGATTTGTAACCAGGCACCAAAGCGATTACCTATTAAACGTGCTTTGAACCAATCGGATTGCTTGGGTCCTACGCCCGGACAATTCACACCGAGTGACCGTAATATTCACCACACCGGGCGAGTTGGACATCATGGGTGGGCTCTTTGGAAAGGTCTTATCCGCCGCTGTAATCTACTAGTGTTTGGGGAACATGGAGAAAGTGGCTCCTGAAAAAAAACGACCTTTTTCCCTCCATTGAATGTGGATGGTGACTGAAAAATGGGGATTTCAACTACAAGCGGCTGAAGAGGAGGTCGATGCCAACCCCCTCCGCCCAGGTAGCCAGGGTGACAGGGAGACTAATGTCTGCACTCCGCTCCCCCCAGAAGGGAGATGGCGGGGAGGATCGGGAAGAAGAGCCCTGCGACGGGCCTTCGGAGGAGCCGGCCGGTGAGGTCCCCCAGCCTCTCGCCCCTGCCCAGCCACCTCCGCAGCAGGAGAAGTACCCTTTCCCGGACCACGTGCCTGCTCTGAGTGAGTACTTTTTATTTTATCGTATTTTAGGATTGCTTTTACCTGATAATTTATTTTACTTGCTTATTTTTTTGGTTTAAAGTGTGTAGCTTTTCTGTTGTTATGTTATCTTTGTGGCTTCCCCCTCTGCGGACAGTGTTTTCTGACCCCCGTGTTTTTGTTCTGACCCTGTATGTTGTTGTGTGTTTTCTCCCTTTTTGCAGACGTCCTGCTCGAGGAGTTCCGTGGCCACCAGGAGGGCGCCGACCCCACTCCCAGGCTGGTAAACAACGTGGGGTCCAAGGTCTTCAGGATCAAGATTTTTATTGCATTTATGGCGGCGGGGCACACCGACCTGGCCAGCTTGGCATTTTTAAATCAGACGGCGAGGATGCGGTCTTGGCATCAGTCCCTGAACCAGGCCAAGATCGCGGAGCCGACGATACAAATGTATTTAAAAAATGTCTCGCAATTTCTTGCATACGTCACGGAGACCCCGCCGCCCAACTGCCGCCTCTCCCGCAACGTGATGGTCGGCCTGAACTGGGAGATTAAAAGTCTCATCCGCTCGGTTCGGCGGAGAGTGGTCGTCCATGAAGTTGGGGTCAAACAGGCCAAGGAGGGCCACTTGATCCCCAAGGACGCTCTCCGCCGGTGCGTTGCCTCCACCAAGGCCATCATTCCGGAAATCCTTGGTAAGTTTTTGCCTCCTCTTACCTCTTAAACCTTTGCGTGGCACTCTGTTTAACAATGTTTTCTTTTTTTTCACAGTCCGTCTGAAGGTGACCCTTGACAGGAAGGACCAGTGGTCATTTTATGGGCACCTCACCGCTTACCTGGCCTGCATCTACGGGCATCGTGGTGGGGTGTTCCAGAACATGACCATTGGGGAGGTGGAGGCAGCGCGCCAGGCCGCCATCGACGGGTGCTATGTTATTAATGTGAGTTGAATGTTAAATGTTCTCTCTCTCTCTCTCTTTCTTTATGTGTCTCTGTCCTTCTCTTACGCCGCTCGTTTGTTGCTGTTTCCACAGATTTCCACCCACAAGACCAACCAGGCGTTCGGGGCCGCTCAGCTGGCCGTGACAGAGATGGAGTACGCCTGGATGACGGCGTTCCTGGCCATGAGGAAAGAGCTAGTGGGTGGTGGCGACGCCCACTACTTTTTCTTCACATCGAAGCCCAGCTCGTGCAAGAACCTGAATCAGTATTTTCAGGAGGCATGGGCTGGGCTTGACCTGCCGGGAACTCCGACGTTCACGGATGTGAGAACCTCCATCGCAACCCACGTGAGTTTTCCAGCCCGTGTTTTTCTGCCTTGTGAACTTGTGACGTAAGCGTGTTTGTTTCCAACTGTGCTTTTCTCTCTGAACAGGCCAAGGACGTTTGGTCCCGGGACGTTTGGTAAATATAGTGGGTTATTGGACAAATAGTGGGTTCGTGGGACGGGGGCGTGGCCCGGGAGTGGGTGGGTGGGGTCAACGGGACATTATGTAAATATAGTGGGTTATTGGACAAATAGTGGGTTCGTGGGACGGGGGCGTGTCCGGGGACCGGTCAGCGGGCGGGGTAGCCGGGCGTCCCGTCGAAGCGGTGGGCGGTCGGACGAATAGTGGGTTCGTGGGACGTCTCGGGGGTGGCTCCACCGGAACTGCGTCGGGGGTCCCGGAACTTCGGGCCTCCCGTCGGGCCCCCGAGGGGGTCGGGGCGCCGTCGGCCGGCCCCCCAAAAATTTCGGGGGCCCGGCGCACTCGTCCGCCAACCCACGTCCATTTGCCTACGGCCCAAGGACGGAATGGACGTTTCTTTCGGTTATGGACTAGCTCTAGCTAGTCCATGGCCGAACCAAACCGTCCAAACGGTCCTTGGGGCGAGGACGGTGGTTGGCGGACGAGCGCGCCGGCCCCCTGAAATTTTTGGGGGTCCGGCCGACGACGCCCGCCGACCCTTCCGGGGGGGGGGCGACACGCGCGGGCAGGGACGGGGTGCCCCGACCCCCTCGGGGGCCCGACGGGAGCCCCCCGATGGCTGAGGCCCCCACATGCAGTTCAGACTTTGTCCCAGGTGAGGCGCCACGCACCCCCCTGTCCCACTAACCCACTATTTGTCCAATTGCCCACTATTTTGGGCAAATGTCCCATTGACCCCCCCCCCCCCCCCTCGTCCCACGAACCCACTATTTGACCAATTGCCCACTATATTTACATAATGTCCCGGGACCACCCCCCACCCCCCATCCCACGAACCCACTATTTGTCCAATAACCCACTATATTGGGCAAACGTCCCGGGACCACCCCCCCCCCCCACTCCCAGGCCACGCCCCCATCCCACGAACCCACTATTTGTCCAATAACCCACTATATTTACCAAACGTCCCGGGACCACCCCCCCCCCCCCACTCCCGGGCCACGCCCCCATCCCACGAACCCACTATTTGTCCAATAACCCACTATATTTACCAAACGTCCCGTGGACCCCCCCCCCACCCACTCCCGGGCCACGCCCCCGTCCCACGAACCCACTATTTGTCCAATAGCCCACTATATTTTTTTATAATTTTTCCGCCGTTCATTCAACATGCTGCAATTGGACGCGGTCCCACCGGCAATCTATTGAATGGGGATTCGGGTAGTATTTTTTATAGACATTTTAATTAAAGTTCCTGTCATGATAAAAACCATTTTACTGCACTCAGAGGGGCCCCCTGAGTCCGTGGCACCAAGCGACGTCCCGAAATTCCACTGTCCACGAACCCACTATGTGTCCAATAACTAGGGTTGGGTACCGAAACTCGGTTCCAATAGGGAACCGGTTCCGACGTAAACGGTAGTAACCAGACCGAATAAGAACGACAATTTCGGTGCCTGATTTCGGTGCCTGTAAAACATCTCGCGGCAGGAATGATCCAATACATATAAATAAAACATCTCTAGTTAACCAGCAGAGCATTCGTTTTGTTCGTTTGTTAAATAAGAGGCGATCTAGCACTGAAATGTGTTTTTTAAATCAAGTGATCAAAGTGCTCTTTGCCTCTGCGATCAGTGGCGCGGATGGCTCGCGCACCCAGCATTGTCTTCACTCGGACGCGCGCTTCAATCGAGACTCTCTATTCGTTCCAGTGAACTCACAAAATATAATTCACAAAAATGTGTCCCTGCTTGATATACAACCACTGATGAGCATAATTGGTTTTGATGAGAACAAAAAAAAAAAAGAAAAAAACTGTACGAATGCGGATTACAACTCAGATCCTCTGACACGCTTGACGAAAGTTCAAGTTCAGCAGCTGCCAGTGTCTCTATAGCACGCAGTGTGTTTATCGTGCAATTTATATGCGAAAATTAGATTTTATGTGCATATGATAGGCTACGAGGTTTTCGCGTGCATTTGATGCGCACTTCATTGCGTGTAATACACACGCATCCCACACCACTAATTCTACCCAAAGCCAAATGTATTATACACACGCACCCCACACCACTACTAAACATATAACCAAACCATGCGTATCCTATGCACGTAAAAACTAATTTTCGCGTATAAATTACACGATAAACACACTGCGTGCTTGAGACGATCTAGTAGTGCGATCGGGTTGCGACATCACAGACGATGATAACAGCAGCCGTTCCTCTTCGGACAAGTCTATTAGCCCTATTTTAATGCCAACTGCAAACCTTGCATATCAAGTAGGCTAGCAAACACAGTTGCCATTAAACAGCGAGTGTGACAACGTGTGCAAAATGTTTTAACAAAGTTCCAACACTTCTTTATACGAGGCTATAGGCTACTGTGTGTGTTAAATATTTCTGCTCAGTGTCAGATATTTCTCTGCTTGAAGTAGTCATAATATGTGAAGACAAAATGTTGATCTTAACTTAAGTATTTTACATCAGTAGCCTATTAAACGGCGCAATTTTTCATTTAATCAGAAAATCTTTAAATAGCCTATTTAAGTTAATATTGTGTCCAGTTTGGCCCTGTAAATAAAAGGGTATTATTTTTTGACAAAGTGTGTGCGGTTTCGTTTTCTTAAGTATCGGAACAAGAACCGTTTAAGCACCGGAACCGTTTAAAAAATACCGAGTAGGTACTGGTATCGGATAAAACCCAACCGATACCCAACCCTACCAATAACCCACTATTTTTAAATGTACTAACCCCAGCCTTCATGCAATAAGCTGCAAATGGACAGAATCCCGCCTGCAATCTATTGAATGAGGATTCAGACAGGTCCTCTGAGAGGTCCTGTCTTGATAAAAACTATTTTACTGCACTCAGAGGGGCCCCCTGAGTCAAAACTAGTGTTTTTAAATGGTTTTCAATAGATGAAATGATGTTCAATAGAGTGTGCTTAGTACAGTAGAGGTCAAAACTCCAGTCACCATTCACATTTTCAGTCACCATCCACATTCAATGGAGGGGAAAAGGTCGTTTTTCTCGGGAGTCGCTTTCTCCATGTTCCCCAAACTCTAATAGATTACAGTGGCGAATAAGGCCTTTCCAAAGAGCCCACCCACGATGTCCAACTCGCCCGGGTCCCCGAGATACGGGCGATTTTAGAACGCGCCCGATGCTTTTCGGCTCTTATCTCCGCCAAAACGCGGCCAAATGGGACTAAATTTTTACCATTCTTTTCAGCTCAAATAGACGCTTCCAAAGAGCCCACCCGTGGCTGGATCCGTTGAGTTTTCGAAAATAGAAATTCACGTTTTAAGCTCTAGCTCTGGCCCCTGGAGGCCCACGGGGCCGTGGGTGGTCTCCCCAGAAAGGTCTCAACCCGTTCTGAACGTGATACAATTTTGGTGTCCCTAGGTGCCAGTGGGGCTTCATAAAAAATTAATACGTCGCTGCTTCAAGTCAATGGCAGACACTTAGAAAAAGGCCCCTTTTCAGCTGTACACTCATCCAGACTTTAAACGCTTGCCGAGCGGCTAGGGCCCTCAAACTCGGGGGCCCTTCTCAGGGGTACTAGACGACGGAACTCGCCGAGTTTCGGGCTCCTGCGACCTTCCGTCTCCTTAAGGGAGCGCAATACGTTGGTTTGACCTTTTTGACCCCGTGACGTGTTTTTCACCCTTTCCACCACTGAACGAGGTCCCAGGGCCACCAAACTTTTAGGGTCGCACCAGGGGGCTGTGGCGAGAAGGAAAATGTCGCCACCTAGTCGATCGGCCCTTTGGAAGCGGTGTCCACGAAACCACTATGGAAAACCCATTCATGTAATGGGCGAGTGGGATTTTTAAGGAAAGGTCCCAGGGGCCCCAAACTCGGCACGGTGAGCCCTGGGCCCGCCCTGAGTGACGTACCGAAAGGGCCCGGGCCTAGGGCCTGAGAGAGTATTTTTTATCATTTTTGATCCATCTCTCTGTCTGCCATTGAAGTCAATGGCAGACACTCAGAAACAGGCCCGTTTTCAGCCGTACACTCGTCCGGACTTTAAACGCTTGGCAAGCGGCTAGGGCCCTCAAACTCGGGGGCCCGGCTCGGGGCCACCAGACGACGGAGCTCGCCGAGTTTCGGGCTCCTGCGACCTTCCGTCTCCTTACGGCAGCGCGTTTCGTTGGTTTGGCCTTTTTGACCCCGTGACGTGTTTTTCACCCTTTTGTAAGCTTAGTTTGTCAATTTTACTTTGGTTTATGCTAAGAATTATTCTATTTTTTAATGGTTAGACAATATGTTAGACAAGAACACAATAGACACATACACCCAAAGTCAAAAAGTGCCTGAAAAAGTATTTTTCATCGTCTTTGATCCATCTCTCTCATACAGTAGAGGTGGTTTAATCGACAAGAATAAAAAAAAATCTTTTTGAGTGACCTTGTTCAGTGTAAAATACAAAACGTGTTTTTCACCCTTTTTCGACCTTCCGACCCCTGAACGAGGTCGTTCAGCAATCCACCAATTAGCATAATAAAGACAAGACAAATGGAACTTTTCAAAAGATTTATTTAAAAAAAAATAAAAAAATAGAGAGGACTCTTCAGGACCTTGATGGCGCTGGACGTCCTCTGTGCTGGACTCGGCTCCTCCTGCAAAAAAAAGAGAAAGGCAAAGAGTCAGCAAAACACGCCCACTCAAACATAAACAGACCCACCAAAAGATGGACTTACTGAAACGGCCGGGACCACCTTTCCCATCTTCGGCGGGATCCCAGCGATTGCTGGCGACGACGGCCCGGCCGGCCTCTCACGACCCGTACCGCCGGTGTCCTCCTTACGCCCATGGGAGGTGGCAGGGGTCTCACCGCTTGCCTCTCCTCGTTCCGCCTCATGCGGATGAAGCGCCTGCTTAAAGCCTTGAGGGCCCGGCTAACGGTCGCAAGTTTTTTTTTTTTTTCCTCCAGCTCGGCCTTGACGTCCAGGCAGGCGGTTTTGGGGCAAGGACCCGCCTGGTTGTCCAGCACCTCCTCTGGCCGGTCTTCCTCGTCCCGGCAGAGTGCACAGTCATCAAAGCACAGTTTAAAAACTTTGATATTCTCTTCCATTGTTGTGTGTCAATTTTGACCCGTGCAGGGATCCTTTATACTCCTTTTGAGCTCAGTCACAAGTCGAGAAAAGGTCGTCCAATCACCAGTCTTGTTGAGATAACTGACTTTTTGCATCAGATTGATGCGAAAATCGACTGAGAAAAGGTTTCTGTTTTTTTATACAAATTAAGCACTGAAATGACTTGAAAATTAGTGTGATGTGTTCAGTTGAGTGTGCTTAGTACAGTAGAGGCGGTTTAATAAAAAAATTAATAAAAAAAAACTCCAGTCACCATCCACAATCACTGGTGTCATCACGAACGAGGGTTAGAAAACGCCTAGAAAGTGGCTAGGGCCCTCAAACTCGAGGGCCCAACTCAAGGCCACTAGACGACGGAACTCGCCGAGTTTCGGGGTCCTGCGACCTTCCGTCTCCTTACGGACGCGCGTTCCGTTAGTTTTACCTTTTTGACCCCTGCAAGTTTATGTCATTTTTGAATGGGGCTCCATTCGTTTTAAAAAATGAAAACGTGTATTAAACCACCTCTAGTGCACTTAGCACACTCAACTGGACACAATCCACACATTTTCGAGTAATTTCGGTGCTAAAAAAAATAAAATAAAAAAAAAAAGGACCTGGAAGCTAAAAACAAAGAAATGAATACAAATTAATATGTTTCTGTTACTTTGTCATTTGTATTGAAAATCAGACACCACATATCAAAACTAGATACTGTAACCTTTCAAATGATACATAGTTTGTCAATATAACTTTAGGTTTAGACTAAGATATGATCGTTTTAAATGTAAAACGCCAAAATATTTGCTTTGACCTTCCGGGACCTTATTCAGTGTAAAACACAAAATGTGTGTTTTTCACACTTTTTTGACGGTTCGACCCCTGAACGAGGTCGTAGGTCCACCAAATTTATCCACCCTGACCAGGGGGCCGAGACTAGGGGGAAATGGCGCCCCCTAGTCGATCGGCCATTTCGAAGTCCGCAAAACCACTATGGAAATCCCAGTCATTTAATGGGCGAGTGGGATTTTGATAGAAAGGTCCCAGGGGCCCCAAATTCGGCACGGTGGCCCCAGGGCCCGCCTCGAGCGACATACCAAAAGCACAGGGCTCTAGAGCACTCTGTACTAATATTTTGATGAAACCCATTTATTAGGACTCGGAGTGGGCCCCCTTGGTTCGTCGTAGCAAGTGTGAGGTTTCTGGAGATTGTTTGTTTTGGGTTCGTTGCCATGGCAAATACTGGGGGCTGTCACTGGACGTAAAATTGGGTATAGCAACACACATTTTTTTAGACGATCATTCACGTTGACTGAAGACTGAAGGTGAGATACTCTTAACATATCAATCTTAATTAATGCAGTTAAGATGTATTATAAATTGTAACTATGTCTAATTTTCGGCCTTGATCAGTACTGTCCCGTTACTTCACAGTATACACTGCTCATAAAGCGTTATTGTGCAACTATTTTTATTACAAACTGTATGTATCTATATTTTTCGGCCTAAATGTTACCATCCAGGACTGTTATTTAAGGCAGAGGTCCTAGAAGGGCACAGGCTTTTTTTTTTTTTACCCGAATGAGGCCAATATTCTAAATTGTCATAAGCTGACTCATCTTTTTCTTCTTTAAAGATGAACACTAAAAGGAACAGAGTGTGTAAGTTGATCTATATATATATTGATCGTAGTTCCTTATGCCATCACGAAATGTTACAAATGGTTTATTACACATTACATCATTTTGTGTCATACACTGTGTGTTATTTTACACATCTTTTCTTACAGTGATTAAGTGTCCGCTGTGCCAGCTCAAATTTTACTACATCAACAAGCACCTGTTGAGCTGGCACAGCATGGTCAACAGCCAGCAGCGGGACCTGGTGGCAAAGCTGGCAAGCCACAGGGTGAAGCTGGAAAACGTGGCTTGCCCGGTGTGCTCTAAGGTGTGTAAGCACATGAAAGTACACCTGCAGAAAGGCCACAGGGACTTGACGGTAAGTCAGTGTTAAAACTGGCATGATCATGTTTGACCCGTTGTTTTAAATCAGTGTGTGAAACAGCTGTCTGTTTATTGTTGATTTAACGAATACAATCATGTTTTTTATGATGTTGTAGAGCGCCTCCAGAGGAAGGTGGCAGAGGAAGCTGGAGAAGTCGGTGACCGTGGGGAAGCTGCGGCTCTTGAGAGAGTCGGAGCCGGCCATCCCCATGATCGCCGACTACTCCCAGGCCGAGGCCCAACCTGACGCCTCGTCAGAAGAGGCAGGAGAGGCCTTTGGCTGTCGACGACGGCCTGGAGGAAATTTTGGGTATGAATCCGTTTATCGTCACAATCCTAATAGTGCTGGAGTCACTCAATAAGTGGTCTGCTAAATTGATGGTTTGTTTGTTTTTCAGCTGAGCTCCTTACCCAGGACCCGCTGGATGGGGCAATGGACCCGTGCAGGGCTCTTTTATACTCTTTTTGAGCTCAGTCACAAGTCAGCTTGATGCGCAAATCGTCTCGGCTGAATTTTGCGTCAGCTTGATGTGGAAATCGTCTCGGCTGAAATCGTCTCGGCTGAATTTTGCATCAGCTTGATGCGGAAATCGTCTCGGCTGAATTTTGCGTCAGCTTGATGCGGAAATTGTCTCGGCTGAAATCGTCTCGGCTGAATTTTGCGAAAATGAAAAGCTAAGCTTAAAAACCACGAGTCCACGAAGCCACTATTTGTCCAATAACGACTATTGAATGGGGATTCAGACAGGTCCTCTGATAGACTTTTTTTTATAAAGTTTCTGTCTTGATAAAAACCATTTCTCCAGCGAGCGCTGTGACGTCGGCGCAAAAGGGGTCTATAATAAAAAATATTCTGACAGGATTTGGTCTCAGAGAAGGGGTTCTGACTGAAAAATGTATTTTCTGAAGTAATTATTCCACTATTTCTAATTAAATTTATGATTTTTATAAAGTTATGAGGAAATGACAGTATAATAGTAATTTGTCCACTTATTTCAAATTAAATTCATGATTTATATGTAGTTATGATGAAATGACAGTATAATAAAAAATATTCTGACAGGATTTGGTCTCAGAGAAGGGTTCTGACTGAAAAATTTATTTTCTGAAGTAATTTTTCCATTATTTCTAATTAAATTTATGATTTTTATAAAGTTACGAGGAAATGACAGTATAATAAAATATATTCTGACTGAAATTTTTATTTTCTGAAGTAATTTGTCCACTTATTTCAAATTAAATGTATGAAGTGACGATGCAATGACAGTATAATAAAATATATTCTGACTGAAATTTTTATTTTCTGAAGTAATTTGTCCACTTATTTCAAATTAAATTCATGATTTATATGAAGTTATGATGAAATGACAGTATAATAAAATTTATTATGACAGGATTTGGTCCCAGAGAAGGGGTTCTGACTGAAACGTATTTTTTGCAGTAATTTTTCCACTATTTCTAATTAAATTCATGATATTTATGAAGTTATGAGGAAATGACAGCATAATAAAATATATTCTGACAGGATTTGGTCTCAGAGAAGGGGTTCTGACTGAAAACATCATTTTCTGAAGTAATTTTTCCACTATTTCTAATTAAATTCATGATTTTTATGAAGTTATGAGGAAATGACAGTGTAATAAAATATATTCTGACAGGATTTGATCTCAGAGAAGGGGTTCTGACTGAAAAATTTATTTTCTGAAGTAATTTTTTCACTATTTCTAATTAAATTCATGATATTTATAAAGTTATGAGGAAATGACAGCATAATAAAATATATTCTGATAGGATTTGGTCTCAGAGAAGGGGTTCTGACTGAAAAATGTATTTTCTGAAGTAATTTGTCCACTTATTTTAAATTAAATTCATGATATATATGTAGTTATGATGAAATGACAGTATTAATAAAATATATTCTGACTGAAAAATTTATTTTCTAAAGTAATTTGTCCACTTATTTCAAATTAAATTCATGATTTTTATAAAGTTACGACGAGGAAATTACAGTATAATAACATTCTGACAGGATTTGGTCTCAGAGAAGGGGTTCTGACTGAATTTATTTTCTGAAGTAATTTTTCCACTATTTCTAATTAAATTCATGATATTTATGTAGTTATGATGAAATGACAGTATAATAAAAAATATTCTGACAGGATTTGGTCTCAGAGAAGGGGTTCTGACTGAAAAATGTATTTTCTGAAGTAATTTTTCCACTATTTCTAATTAAATTCATGATTTTTATGAAGTTACGAGGAAATGACAGTATAATAAAATATATTCTGACTGAAAAATGTATTTTCTGAAGTAATTTGTCCACTTATTTCAAATTAAAATACATGATTTATATGAAGATATGATGAAATGACAGTATAATAAAATATATTCTGACTGAAAAATTTATTTTCTGAAGTAATTTGTCCACTTATTTTAAATTAAATTCATGATATATATGTAGTTATGATGAAATGACAGTATAATAAAATATATTCTGACTGAAAATTTTATTTTCTGAAGTAATTTTTCCACTATTTCTAATTAAATTCATGATTTTTATGAAGTTACGAGGAAATGACAGTATAATAAAATATATTCTGACTGAAATTTTTATTTTCTGAAGTAATTTGTCCACTTATTTCAAATTAAATCCATGAAATGTATGAAGTGACGATGCAATGACAGTATAATAAAATATATTCTGATAGGATTTGGTCTCAGAGAAGGGGTTCTGACTGAAAAATGTATTTTCTGAAGTAATTTTCCCACTATTTCTAATTAAATTCATGATTTTTATGAAGTTATGAGGAAATGACAGTGTAATAAAATATATTCTGACAGGATTTGGTCTCAGAGAAGGGGTTCTGACTGAAAAATTTATTTTCTGAAGTAATTTTTCCACTATTTCTAATTAAATTCATGATTTTTATGAAGTTACGAGGAAATGACAGTATAATAAAATATATTCTGACTGAAATTTTTATTTTCTTAAGTAATTTGTCCACTATTTCTAATTAAATTCATGATATTTATGTAGTTATGATGAAATGACAGTATAATAAAAAATATTCTGACAGGATTTGGTCTCAGAGAAGGGGTTCTGACTGAAAAATTTATTTTCTGAAGTAATTTTTCCACTATTTCTAATTAAATTCATGATTTTTATGAAGTTACGAGGAAATGACAGTATAATAAAATATATTCTGACTGAAAAATGTATTTTCTGAAGTAATTTGTCCACTTATTTCAAATTAAAATACATGATTTATATGAAGATATGATGAAATGACAGTATAATAAAATATATTCTGACTGAAAAATTTATTTTCTGAAGTAATTTGTCCACTTATTTTAAATTAAATTCATGATATATATGTAGTTATGATGAAATGACAGTATAATAAAATATTCTGACTGAAAAATTTATTTTCTGAAGTAATTTTTCCATTATTTCTAATTAAATTCATGATTTTTATGAAGTTACGAGGAAATGACAGTATAATAAAATATATTCTGACTGAAATTTTTATTTTCTGAAGTAATTTGTCCACTTATTTCAAATTAAATCCATGAAATGTATGAAGTGACGATGCAATGACAGTATAATAAAATATATTCTGACAGGATTTGGTCTCAGAGAAGGGGTTCTGACTGAAAAATGTATTTTCTGAAGTAATTTTCCCACTATTTCTAATTAAATTTATGATTTTTATAAAGTTACGAGGAAATGACAGTATAATAGTAATTTGTCCACTTATTTCAATTTAAATTCATGATTTATATGTAGTTATGATGAAATGACAGTATAATAAAAAATATTCTGACAGGATTTGGTCTCAGAGAAGGGTTCTGACTGAAAAATGTATTTTCTGAAGAAATTTTTCCACTAGTTCAAATTAAATTCATGATTTTTATAAAGTTACAAGGAAATGACAGTATAATAAAATATATTCTGACTGAAAAATGTTTTTTTCTGAAGTAATTTTCCCACTATTTCTAATTAAATTCATGATTTTTATGAAGTTATGAGGAAATGACAGTATAATAAAATATATTCTGATAGGATTTGGTCTCAGAGAAGGGGTTCTGACTGAAAAATGTATTTTCTGAAGTAATTTTCCCACTATTTCTAATTAAATTCATGATTTTTATGAAGTTACGAGGAAATGACAGTATAATAAAATATATTCTGACTGAAATTTTTATTTTCTGAAGTAATTTGTCCACTTATTTCAAATTAAATCCATGAAATGTATGAAGTGACGATGCAATGACAGTATAATAAAATATATTCTGACAGGATTTGGTCTCAGAGAAGGGGTTCTGACTGAAAAATGTATTTTCTGAAGTAATTTTCCCACTATTTCTAATTAAATTCATGATTTTTATGAAGTTATGAGGAAATGACAGTGTAATAAAATATATTCTGACAGGATTTGGTCTCAGAGAAGGGGTTCTGACTGAAAAATTTATTTTCTGAAGTAATTTTTCCACTATTTCTAATTAAATTCATGATTTTTATGAAGTTACGAGGAAATGACAGTATAATAAAATATATTCTGACTGAAATTTTTATTTTCTTAAGTAATTTGTCCACTTATTTCAAATTAAATCCATGAAATGTATGAAGTGACGATGCAATGACAGTATAATAAAATATATTCTGACAGGATTTGGTCTCAGAGAAGGGGTTCTGACTGAAAAATGTATTTTCTGAAGTAATTTTCCCACTATTTCTAATTAAATTTATGATTTTTATAAAGTTACGAGGAAATGACAGTATAATAGTAATTTGTCCACTTATTTCAATTTAAATTCATGATTTATATGTAGTTATGATGAAATGACAGTATAATAAAAAATATTCTGACAGGATTTGGTCTCAGAGAAGGGTTCTGACTGAAAAATGTATTTTCTGAAGAAATTTTTCCACTAGTTCAAATTAAATTCATGATTTTTATAAAGTTACAAGGAAATGACAGTATAATAAAATATATTCTGACTGAAAAATGTTTTTTTCTGAAGTAATTTGTCCACTTATTTCAAATTAAATCCATGATTTTTATGAAGTTACGAGGAAATGACAGTATAATAAAATATATTCTGACTGAAATTTTTATTTTCTGAAGTAATTTGTCCACTTATTTCAAATTAAATCCATGAAATGTATGAAGTGACGATGCAATGACAGTATAATAAAATATATTCTGACAGGATTTGGTCTCAGAGAAGGGGTTCTGACTGAAAAATGTATTTTCTGAAGTAATTTTCCCACTATTTCTAATTAAATTTATGATTTTTATAAAGTTACGAGGAAATGACAGTATAATAGTAATTTGTCCACTTATTTCAATTTAAATTCATGATTTATATGTAGTTATGATGAAATGACAGTATAATAAAAAATATTCTGACAGGATTTGGTCTCAGAGAAGGGGTTCTGACTGAAAAATGTATTTTCTTAAGTAATTTTTCCACTATTTCTAATTAAATTCATGATTTTTATGAAGTTACGAGGAAATGACAGTGTAATAAAAAATATTCTGACAGGATTTGGTCTCAGAGAAGGGGTTCTGACTAAAAAAATTATTTTCTTAAGTAATTTTTCCACTATTTCAAATTAAATTCATGATTTATATGAAGTTATTGAAGGAAAACAAATGTATTAAAGGTTTAATTTAGATTTCCAATACTGTAGAATATACACTGAGGAAGTTTATTAGTGTGAATTTTGTAAACTCAGAAACCCTGAAGGGTCCCTGTTCCTGCTAGACATGCTGAGCAGGTGTGAATGTTAGAGCCTGAGCAGATAGCATCAACTGAGACCATCACCTGTTATTTTATAAGTTTTGTTTCTAGTGTCTCATCATGTGAAATGACCTGCTGAGAGGGTTTCCTCCCCTCACCTTTTGTCAGTGCGGGAAGGTCTGCTCCATCCTGTTCTCCTGGCTCAGCTAATTTACATGTGTAACAGGTGTCTAAAGAATTTGACAATTTGTTAATTGAATTGCTGTTGATGTAAATAGGTTTAGCAGAATATCTTTAGTTCATGAAGGAGGTAGCGGGTTGTGGTGAGAAACAACAGACAACACAAGTGATATGAACTGGTTTGTAATTTAGTTCCCAATGAAAATAAACGGTAGGAAAAAAAAAAGTTTACAATGACAGTAAATTATACACAGTTCAAATATGAAATGACTCCTAGAGTGCACTCTTCTTTTACCCCTAAACAATCACAGATAATTACAATGACAAAAAAAATAAATAAAAAATAATAATAATTGAGTGGTGTCTTTTTTCCTTAAACACTCTTCTCTCAAAATATCACAATGTCAATCGTTGAATTGAACAAAAACCTCAGTATTAAATCAAATGTATGGATAACCATACACTATCACAAGTAGTTATTCAATGCTTTTCAAAACACATCAGTTTCCTATCAGTCTCTGTATTCGTCTGTCAATCTTGAGAAAATAAAAAAACTCAATAGTCTCTACATGTGAATGGTCTCACTACAGCAAGACTGGAGAAGTAAAGGAAAGGATATCCCAGCATACAGGGGACGTCCTCCGGACGTTGCGAACGTCTAATTAGGTCCGGATCTGGTCCGGTTCATAACGTTCGCTGGAGGACGTTCGGAGGACGTCCGCATTTGGTCCGGTTTATAACGTTCGCTGGAGGACGTTCGGAGGACGTCCGCATTTGGTCCGGTTCATAACGTTCGCTGGGGGACATTCCGAGGACGTCCGCATTTGGTCCGGTTCATAACGTTCGCTGGGGGACATTCCGAGGACGTCCGCATTTGGTCCGGTTCATAACGTTCGCTGGGGGACATTCCGAGGACGTCCGCATTTGGTCCGGTTCATAACGTTCGCTGGAGGACATTCTGAGGACGTGCACTTTGCATTTTGACATAATGAATAAACCATAGTAAAAAACATAAAAAGTGTTGGTGGTATAAAAAAATACTGCCTATGAGCATTTTTAGCACATATGTTCAAATGAAATATGGGGCTTGAGTGTTCGTAAAAACAATAATAAAAAAGTCTGAAAGTAAAAGTGACATTGTCCCGGAGTGGTAATTTGCACCTATGAACGGGTCATAACTTCAAAATAAGTTTTAGATTCATGCTTTAATAATGAGATTTTTATTCAAGTAGGTTAGAGGATGGATACCCGACCCGAGCCCGACGGGCCGGGCCGGGTTCGGACAGATATTTAGAAATTATGTTCGGGTTCGGGTCGGGCTCGGTCACATCAGCGCGATAAGGCATTGAACATTTTTTATTTAAAACAGCTTATGTAGGTAGCAAATGTGCCTGATGCTTTCACTTGATGCAAACGTTCGTTTTTGTGATTAAAATACATGTAAAATATTACCATAACATCTGTCTTCCTGTGTGCAGAAATTTGTTTACGTAGCCGTGACAACGAAAGACGTGCATGCGCGCCTGTGTTAAGTGCGCTTGTTTCTGCGTAAGTTACGCGCTGATGTGCTCGTCCTGTTGACATTTCCGAATCCCTTCCTACATTTGCTTAATAAAAAGCGGGCTTTCCACACAAACAAACGTACATGTGTCATTACCCAGCAAACATTTGGACGTGTAATGACCGTTGAAAAGACGTCCGTCCGACACGTCCAGTCATGGTTGAAAAATAGTTCCAAAATGAAAGTTGAACCGACGTCTTTGACGTCATCTGGCCGTGAATTCAACGTCTTTTCTGGCCGTGAATTCCATGTCTCTTCAGCGCGTCCCTGGACGTCAGAATTAGTCTTCTTCTGGATGTTTATAAGGTGTGTTTATGCATAAGTGTAGGCATAAGCCTGCATATAAAATAATCACACACCTATTGCGTAACATCGCGAAAGGCATTCAAGTCTTGGACAAAGGTTCTAAAAAGGTCCAAAATTGGTCCAGTCAGACCTGAACGTCAATAAAACGTTTTAATCACGTGTACATCACAAACAAGAACACATTATTTGTGGACATAAGCAAAAAAGAAGCAAGTTCTGATTTAGCACAACATTTTATTGATCTTGAACAGCCAAAATCTCTCCTAATTTTTTTTCAATGTTTAACATTTAACCAAACTAAAATACCAATCACAAAATACTAGAGATGCACCGATTACTATGTTTTAGGCCGATTCCGATTTTTATTAAGTTTGACATAGATAATCGCTATAAAATAGAACTATATAAATTACCCCTGATGTGGGAAATTCACACACATCTAAAGTGCAGTGTTATGGAAGAACCGTTTCCTTTTCACATCATATCCAATAATTTTTTTTTGATATATATTTAGCAAACTAAACATCTGTATGAAAACAGGTAATGGCAATACAATAATATATAAATAATACATTTAATAGATATAGCCTTGCAGTATAAAGATTTTTCTCAAAACACACAAACACAGGCCTATTACAATCAATTGTAAAAACTGAATAATAAAAACAATTTAAATGGGTTAATTTTCTATAAATATTTTGAGTCTACGTTTCTTTTCTGACATAGCCTACTCCAGTTCTTGATAAAACACGTAAATTCTGTGCATTTTGGGCACTTTTTATGTGAAATCATATTTAGGCTATTTTGTCCATCAAAAGTGTGCTTTCACTTTATTTGAGCGTGAGCAGTGTAGAAATAGACTTGGCGCTGAAACGTTTCACTGCTGCTCACGCGACGCTCCTGCTCGACGCTCACGCGCTGCTCCCGCTCACGGTGTGAATGCACTCATTGATTAACATGCACAAGGCAAAAAATATGCGCTTGCGGTCTGAACGGCCGTAATTCACGAGGATTCCTACATGTGCGTTTCGTGTGATGCTGATGTTGCGCGATGTTAATCATGGGGCGCCAGAGTGCATTTGACTGGCATAAAATTGGCATATGTCAGACTGACCGGCCGATCGCCAGTCATGGCCGATCACGTGAAAATCGGCCAACTCCGGTCACCTCGATCAATCGGTGCATCTCTACAAAATACTGAATTATTATATAGAGGGATAGTTCACCCAAAAATTCTGTCATTTACTCACCCTCATGATCCAAGCCTGTATGAGTTTCTTTCTTCTGCTGAACACAAAAGATGATATTTTGAAAAATGTTTGTAACCAAGCAAATAGAGAAACCATTGACTACCATTATTGGAAAAAATATATATATTATGGTAGTTAATGGGAGGCGACATCTACTTGGTTACAAACATTCCTCCAAACACCTTTGTGTTTAGCATAACATAGAAAGGTATACAGGTTTGAAACATGAGGTTAAATAAATTATAACAATTTACATTTTTGGGTGAACTATCCCTTTAAACACATTGTTTGGTTCATTGTTTGTATCCACTGTCCCAGCTCTTCCTGGAGGTGTTTCAGGTGTTCTGCCATTGCTGGATCAGTCTCAGAGTCTGTAGCGTTTGGGCTCCACATCTCCACAGCATCTAAGGGAAGAGAATATAGTTCTTTTTAAAATAAATACAATTAAAAATTTGAGGTAAATGATATGCACTTATTTTCAAAATATTTTTATGGTCTACAGCCAAATAATAAAAAAAAAACATGAAACAAGGTGAATGAATCATGAATGAAACATTAGTAAAAAGTAATCAACATGCATAGAAAAATGTAATCAACATGCATTACATTTTATTTTATTGTATAAAAGATGTTCTGCTTTTATTTTTAAAGCAGTTACTGAAATCCAGCTAAACATTTCATTCTATTTCAGATAATTTAATTTCTGAAATAAACTCTCACAAGGCTAAATTAATAAGTTACAGTAATAACTTAGACTGTATCATTAAACATACTTTATACTGGACTGGTATACCTTTGTATACGCTCAAAGTAACTTTTAGCCTACTAGCTAATTTTAGCCAAACTCAGTAATTTTCAGTTGAAAATGTGGGCATCATTTCTTTCGGTTCATTCATGTCAAACAAGTAAACCTTAAGCACGTTAATCTGTAATAATCCAAAATGTACTTACCCAACTTAAAATGATATTATTTTAATAATATCGATACAACTCCCTCCTCTCCTCGTGGTTGTTGTTGTTCAAAGTTCTGGAGAACGCGTTAACATCTCGCGAGATAATCTATCCTATCGCGGGATTTTGTAGGATCGCGAGATCTTTTATCACTACATCTTGGCAGCGCAGTTTATGGTTTGGGCAATTACATCCACCTCAGAAATAAATGGTGACCGGGTATATTTCTGTTTTACATGTACATGCATACATTCCATAAAAATAACAACGAATACATCAAGTACAACAGGTTGAAATAATGACTAAAATGCAGTGGCTTTGCAATCACCACACTGGGCACTTGGTGATTATAATTTATAAAAACAAAAAATAAAGTAAATATATTTACTTTGTATACAAAGCGTGTATTTCATAAAGATCATTCCTGATCTTGCTAGACTAGACGTGCAGAAGACGTCAGTTGACGTGTATTTATTCACAGCCTGACTAGACGTGTACAGGACGCCAGTGGACGTCTTCACAACCTCTTAAAAACTACGTGGTCAATAAAATGAATTATTGCACTATATTAACCATGCAAGGATTAAGCACACCTTTTGCATATTTCACAAGGATTCCATAGAGGGTCATGATGGACTATAAATGCACGTGCAAAAGACGTCGCCAGGTGACGTCCTCTCACCCGACACTATATTGAACTACACATAGCTAAACGTTAAAATAACAACTATACATGCAACTGTAGACATGTACAAATGTATCTGAATGCATTTTTAGGAAATGTTCTGTGTTACATATTTTTACCGATTTATGCCGTCCTGGCCGTAACTATTTTTGGCCAGGGACACGACGTTGCCGTCGGACCAATGTTTGCTGGGTAGTATGAGAAAAAAATGGGATTTTAACTGTCGGTCTCGGGTCGGGCTCGGACATAAATATCTTTATGCCTGTCGGGCTCGGGTCGGGCTCGGTTACTGCTCTGTCGGACGCGGGCCGGGCTCGGACAGAAAAATTCGGCCCGATCCGCACTCTAAAGTAGGTTATTCTAGTATATATATAGAAACATATGTTTGTAAATGCATGACTTTGACGCGTTTTAATGGGCATGCGCGTGAAGATTCGAGAAACACTGGAGCGCTGCGGAGATGAGTTGCCATGGAAACGGTGCGTCACCAGTGCAGACAGCAAAACTCGACTCTCCCTGTTTTCACTGCTTTCAGGTGAGTTTAGTCTCTAAAATCACACAAATAATACACACGACTGTTCTTGACACTTCTCTTACTTGTAATTGACACGCTTCTGTTTAATATTTACTTTATAGAAATGGGTTAGTGTCTTCGAAAAAGTCCGTTAGCATAGCTGCTAGCTACATCTCAACCGTTTTCAGAAGAGTTAACGTTAGGCTAACTTTAGCTTTAGCTTTTGTTTATGAATGTTTGGGCTGTTAATCACATCTAATGTGTAGATGACAGGTTTTGATATTTTTGTAAATATTTTGCTTGGAAGTGAGCTAAAAACGTATGTATTTAACATAAAAATAACGTTACTGTTAATCGATGACGTCACTTACACGGCTTAAACTATAGCTCAATGGTTAATAAATATTGATAAAAATTGTTCTGTGATTTCAGCAGCAACAAAATAATTGTTGGCTATGTGACAAATGGTTTGTTGTGTTCCTAGATCGTTCCATGCTGATGCCCTGCTCCGTAGCAGAGTTGAGCTGATCATCATCTCTAAAAGGCACCATACTATAAGTAAGCCAAAGACAAATGTCCACTTGGAACTAAACTAAAACTTCAAACTTCAAAACATACACTAATGTTGTTGGTACACACTACCATTTATATATGTTGGGTCTATTTAACAATTAATCCTGGAGAGAGAAAAAAGAAAATGGATTAAACTGTTACACTGGTTTACACAAAAATATTAATCAGCACAACTGTTTTTAACATTGATAATACTCAGAGAAATGTTTAGGACGTTTGCATTGTAATAATGTATAGTATTGAAATATAAAAATGCTGACTCGTTAGGTCATGTTTTCTCATTAAAATCAGACGATTTCCTATTAATTCAATCGAATATAAGGGAATAACTCTAGAATAACCTTCCTGATAATGTTTGGGGCCCAGAAACATGATCCTAATTTAAATCTAGATTAAAGACATCTCTTTATCCAAGCATTCAATTAACACATCTCATAATCTTGCACTACACTAAATGTGATGAAATAGTAAAAAGTGCACATGATCATCTTTTGCCTGAAATAATATGACAGCAGCTATGCTAATCTTTCTCCTGCTGCTTCCCTGTTTCTATCTCAGGATGATCAGCAAGTTTACTAGAGATTACAGCAGCTCCAGTGTGGATCCAGCCTCTCTTGTGAAGACTTCTAATGACACCAACACTCTTGAAGACTTCAGATGATGACAACTATAGATGGACATACAAAACTGCCAGATATTATCCTTATATTGCACTGGCCCAGTTTTACAGGCAGGGTTTAGATTAAGCCAGGATTAGGCTTTAGTTAAATTAGAATATTTAAGTAGCTTTTTAAAATGTACTTTAGAAAAAAATCATTACTGGTGTGCATCTTGAGACAAAACAATGGCACTAAAAATATTTTAAGATGTCAGTGCAAGTTGCTTCCAGTTAAGACAGTTTTAAGATGCATTTTAGTAAATAAAATAAAAAAATATTACAGCACTACTTTATTTCACTTCAGAATTCTAGATCTGAGCTGTAGATAAACAGGAGGGGAAAAAATCAGAACTATATATATATTTTGTTTGACCAGCAAAACATTCATGAGTCATGTTGACAGCTGTTATCTTATCTATTTTTCCAACCCATTTAAAAACAGTCTGTGAGTGCCATCTTTTGGACATTCATCATATTGCATTGGTTTTAATTTATTGTCCTCAAACAGAGCACTAATCTGTTTATTTTAAAGTTACACATTCTACATTGATTAAAAAGGAAAATCAAATGTGTTTTTTAATGGTAGTATTATTTTATACAGAAATAAATTAATTAGAATTCAGATGAGAATAAAGGAAAACAAATCTGAAAATATAGAAAATCAATTTTAAATTAATTCAGGTACAATTACCAAACATATCTCAAGGTCTTTTTTTATTAATTTAATTAATAAACTAATTATATAAAACTATTGTCAATGCACTACAAATAAACTGGTTCTATGCCTTTACTTTATTAATAAAACTTATTTTAAAAATACAAGGCTTAAGACATTTATATTCCTTTAATCCAATAGTAATACATTAATTACATGAATTACTCAAATGTAGTAATACACTAGGTGGTAGCCTACAGCCTGAGACATGCACAATAAAAAAAAAATTGCCTTCTGCATTTTTGTTTTGCTTTTCCCTCCATTGTACCGAACCGTAATGTCTGAACCGAGGTATGAACCGAACCGTGACTTCTGTGTACCGTTCCACCCCTACTTTAAACTCATGACTTGTATTATCTTATGGACATTACTTTGTTGCCAGAAGATCCTCTCCAGTGAATAGCAGTCGCCTCTGGCTGATTAAAAGAATATTTTTTCTACCAACCATGTTATTATACATTTTTTTCAAAACCATGGTTCAAGTTGGGTCAAGTTCTAGTAATATTACTGTGAACTATGTATTAGTTGAAGGTGCCTGTAGTAAGGTGTACCCACACCACAAGACCCAGAGTGCAGAAGATATGATAGCCGTGACCCTTAAGCATGCTCCACATCGTGAGAAAGCAAAGAAAAATGTTAAGGAAAGAGAATTTTGACCAAAAACTCGCAATATAAATACTTTTATTTCAGGATAATACTATTGTTGTGGTCATATATTTGATCCTCAATGTTATGTAAAACATGGCCTTAATATTGATCCTTTACTGATTGTATTACAATGATCCAACTAAAATTTTGTTACTTTGTTTTAGGTTCCAAGCTTACGGGTGGAATCAGATGTGGAGGAGTAACGCGTTTCAGCTGAACCTGGCAACCGGACACGCAAACACACACGCTCTTTTTTGTTAATGAAAATAAAAGTATTTTGTTTCCTAATATTCCTTGTTGTGTGTTTTTTCCTTGGGTAGTTAAAATTTGTGTTATCAGACACTATAAGAGGATGTTAAAAAGACTTCTAGTGAACGTTCCGTAAAGGTCCCCGAATGTTTGCTGAACGTCCCGCGAACGTCCCCCGCGACGTCATGCGAACGTCCTGCGAACGTCCCCCGCGACGTCATGTGAACGTCCCGCGAACGTCCCCTGCGACGTCCTGTGAACGTTTAAAGAACCCTACACGAAGACGTTCAGGGGACGTTCTGGGGACGTGTTTTTGTTAGCTGGGATAGTCCTCTAAGAGTTGTTGCTCTTTCACCGTAGAAGATTCAGGTGGCTCGCCATAAAACTCGGAATTTCTCACAGGATATCACAGATCATCACAATCAGCAGTACCAAAGACAAAATAGAAATACAAAGACGACACACACACAAAAAACCTGGCCTGATCACAGACCAGAACACTGATTTAGTGATTTCAGAAGTCATTTCACATCACAGATCAGATCAAAACAATCAATATAAAGATTAAACATACAAATATCATGTTTCAAGAAAAGATATTACACTATGTACCTCTAGAACAATCCTATTTGTTCTTCTCACAAAGGCGCGTACCAATAATGGCGCCGATTAACTAAAATGGAGGAATAACCACGCGGTTCACTATAACCACACTTATAATCATTTAGAATGAAATACTAAAATTAAGCAGTAGAAAATAGCATTGTTTACTACAATAACTTATTTGCCTCTATTAATCGACTTTTGCTTTCACCCAAGCGCGTCTCACAGGCCCGCAATGGCGTCGGTGAACACAAGGAATATCCACACGATTCACTATAATCTCTAACGTTGAAATACGACATGAAATTGGAAATAACACTGTATAAGTCAAACGAATTAACCATCTTTCATCGTGTTAGGAAGTTTATATATTAACTTTTCCCATTTAGAAAGTTATGCTAACTCACCGGAGTAAAATGCAACTCAACACTCACTCAGCCTCTCCATACCCTGCACGTTATGAAATGAACTAAGTGAATGTTTTTCTACTTTTCTTTCAACTATATACTTTTATCTTTTATCGCGAAGATCGACTCACGTCTTCTCTCCTCTATGCTCATTGCTCAACTCGTCTTCTTCCGTTACGCGGGCGCGTCCACACACACGCACACGCGCAGCGCGGTGATGTCGGAGCGTTCTCATTGGTCAATCAAAATTCAAATAACTGATTTTCTTAAATCGCTCACTATTTTTCTTAAATCGCTTGTACACATCACTATTTTACCTTTATTAGGGAAATTAGATGTTAATAAATTGCAAATAAATTAAACTTAACCTCCTTTATTTAACCTGTGTTACACATGCTTTGTTTTAGAATGTATCCCCCTCGATGTAACTCCACTTTTAAAAATGTATCATGTTTTAGTTAGACTCGTGACGACGCTTGGAAGAGACTACAGCAACTCCAGCTCGTGCTCAATAAAGAATCCTGCTTAAGATACTGCCCGAGTCTCCTGGTCTCCGCTTCTAAATTTCTACACTTGAGAAGAAATAAGTTTACTTCATTATGATGAAATGACAGTGTAATAAAATATATTCTGACAGGATTTGGTCTCAGAGAAGGGGTTCTGACTGAAAAATCTATTTTCTGAAGTAATTTTTTCACTATTTCTAATTAAATTCATGATATTTATAAAGTTATGAGGAAATGACAGCATAATAAAATATATTCTGATAGGATTTGGTCTCAGAGAAGGGGTTCTGACTGAAAAATGTATTTTCTGAAGTAATTTGTCCACTTATTTTAAATTAAATTCATGATATATATGTAGTTATGATGAAATGACAGTATTAATAAAATATATTCTGACTGAAAAATTTATTTTCTGAAGTAATTTGTCCACTTATTTCAAATTAAATTCATGATTTTTATAAAGTTACGACGAGGAAATGACAGTATAATAACATTCTGACAGGATTTGGTCTCAGAGAAGGGGTTCTGACTGAATTTATTTTCTGAAGTAATTTTTCCACTATTTCTAATTAAATTCATGATATTTATGAAGTTATGAGGAAATTACAGCATAATAAAATATATTCTGACAGGATTTGGTCTCAGAGAAGGGGTTCTGACTAAAAAATGTATTTTCTGAAGTAATTTTTCCACTAGTTCAAATTAAATTCATGATTTTTATAAAGTTACGAGGAAATGACAGTATAATAAAATATATTCTGACTGAAAAATGTATTTTCTGAAGTAATTTGTCCACTTTTTTAAATTAAATTATTAATTTTTATGAAGTGACGATGAAATGACAGTATAATAAAATTCTGACAGGATTTGGTCTCAGAGAAGGGGTTCTGACTGAAAAATTTATTTTCTGAAGTAATTTTTCCACTATTTCTAATTAAATTTATGATTTTTATAAAGTTATGTGGAAATTACAGTATAATAGTAATTTGTCCACTTATTTCAAATTAAATTCATGATTTATATGTAGTTATGATGAAATGACAGTATAATAAAATATATTCTGACAGGATTTGGTCTCAGAGAAGGGGTTCTGACAGAAAAATGTATTTTCTGAAGTAATTTTTCCACTATTTCTAATTAAATTTATGATTTTTATAAAGTTATGTGGAAATTACAGTATAATAGTAATTTGTCCACTTATTTCAAATTAAATTCATGATTTATATGTAGTTATGATGAAATGACAGTATAATAAAATATATTCTGACAGGATTTGGTCTCAGAGAAGGGTTCTGACTGAAAAATGTATTTTCTGAAGTAATTTTTCCACTATTTCTAATTAAATTCATGATTTTTATGAAGTTACGAGGAAATGACAGTATAATAAAATATATTCTGACTGAAAAATGTATTTTCTGAAGTAATTTGTCCACTTATTTCAAATTAAAATACATGATTTATATGCAGATATGATGAAATGACAGTATAATAAAATATATTCTGACTGAAAAATTTATTTTCTGAAGTAATTTGTCCACTTATTTCAAATTAAATTCATGATTTTTATAAAGTTACGACGAGGAAATGACAGTATAATAAAATTCTGACAGGATTTGGTCTCATAGAAGGGGTTCTGACTGAATTTATTTTCTGAAGTAATTTTTCCACTATTTCTAATTAAATTCATGATATTTATGAAGTTATGAGGAAATGACAGCATAATAAAATATATTCTGATAGGATTTGGTCTCAGAGAAGGGTTCTGACAGAAAAATGTATTTTCTGAAGTAATTTTTCCACTATTTCAAATTAAATTCATGATTTTTATAAAGTTACGAGGAAATGACAGTATAATAAAATATATTCTGACTGAAAAATGTATTTTCTGAAGTAATTTGTCCACTTATTTCAAATTAAATTCATGATTTTTATAAAGTTACGAGAAAATGACAGTATAATAAAATATATTCTGACTGAAAAATGTATTTTCTGAAGTAATTTGTCCACTTATTTCTAATTAAATTATTAATTTTTATGAAGTGACGATGAAATGACAGTATAATAAAATTCTGTCAGGATTTGGTCTCAGAGAAGGGGTTCTGACTGAAAAATTTATTTTCTGAAGTAATTTGTCCACTATTTCAAATTAAATTCATGATATTTACGAAGTTACGATGAAATGACAGTATAATAAAATATATTCTGATAGGATTTGGTCTCAGAGAAGGCGTTCTGACTGAAAAATGTATTTTCTAAAGTAATTTCAAATTAAATTCGTGATTTGTATGAAGTTATGATGAAATGACAGTATAATAAAATATATTCTGACAGGATTTAGTCTCAGAGAAGGCGTTCTGACTGAAAAATTTATTTTCTGAAGTAATTTCAAATTAAATTCATGATTTTTATGAAGTTACGATGAAATTACAGTATAATAAAATATATTTGGGGGTTCTGACTGAAAAATTTATTTACTGAAGTAATTTCAAATTAAATTCATGATTTGTATGAAGTTACGATGAAATGAAAATGAAATTTAAAAGGTGTTTTCTGAAGTAATTTGTCCACTTATTTCAAATTAAATTAATAATTTTTATGAAGTGATGATGAAATGACAATATAATAAAATATATTCTGATAGGATTTGGTCTCAGAGAAGGGTTTCTGACTGAAAAATTTATTTTCTGAAGAAAATATTCCACTATTTCTAATTAAATTCATGATTTTGAAGTTATGAGGAAATTACTATAATAAAATATTTTCTGACTGAAAAATGTATTTTCTGAAGTAATTTGTCCACTTATTTGAAATTAAATTCATGATTTTTATTAAGTTATGAGGAAATGACAGTATAATAAAATATATTCTGACTGAAAATTTTATTTTCTGAAGTAATTTAGATTTTTATTAAGTTACGATGAAATGACAGTATAATAAAATATATTCTGATAGGATTTGGTCTCAGAGAAGGGGGTGGATTGGAATCCACTGCTGCTTCAATGTATATGTAATGAGTGATTATAATCAAGGTATTGATCAATATTTTTCCTTCTAATATCAAATGAGTTGAATGACTTCTCTGGAGATTTTACTTTGTTATATAAGTTACCAGTGTGATTACTGAAATGTTCTTTTCATGTATTCTCTAATGTCTGTGTTTGATATCTGAATACAGTAACAGTGCTTGCTCATTTATTCTGGCTTCCAGAAATGAAATATGGACTTGTTTTGTGTTTGAGAAAGGTCTTCAACGTGTTAAAACATATAGGGGTCATTAAAGCCAATGTCACAACCACGCCAGGCTCCACCCTCACTCAATCACTACGCACTCCCTCTCCTGAGTACTGATCACTCACCAGCACATCACACACCTGCACATCATCAGTACTGCAATCACCTCCAGCATTTAAGTCTCACTCTCACTCACAGTCTTTGTCCGGTATTGTTGGTATCAAGACGTTTTATGCTGTGCTTACCTCCTGGACTTCCGAAAGCTTTGACAGTCTCATAGAAGTTATCTCCAAGTTCTCCTCGTTGATTCTCCTCTCCAGTCTGTTCCCCTGAGTCTCCGTTATTCCTGTGTGGATATCACCTAGCGTCAACAGCAAGTATTCTAACTCTGTTTTCCAAGTTGTCTGGATCTCCATTCACCCACGATCATTCACCTGCACTGCCGATCTAACACCTGGTTGTTCAAATAAACTTGCCATTACCTGCATCCTTGTGTCAGTCCCTTCTGTCTTGTAACAGAATACCGGACCACTTCAACATGAAGGCAGATCGCTGGGTTTCCCAGGATGGGCGATCGCTGGAGGAGTATGTGGAGGTCTACATCGACCTTTATCAGGACGCGAGACGGGATGAGGACTCCCTTAAAGGAGAACTCCGGGCAATTTTTAAGTTAATCTTGATTGTTATATCTTTATGAGTACTGTCTATAGAAAAAAAAAAACGAACCGGATTGGTGCTTGCTACGCGGAGCTGCGACAGTGAATGCCCAGAGCTCCCACTCAGCTAAAACGGCAGCAATGGGGGCATAACATAAAGAGTGTTTTTGTGCCTCTTAACAGACACAAAATGCAATTAAAATGTCTGTCCAACATGAACAGGGGCCTTACCCAGGGTACCCGCGGGTCTTAAAAGCCTTGAAAAAGTCTTGAATTTGATCATCTCAAATTAAGGCCTTAAAAGCCTTGAATTTAGTATACAATGTCTTGGATTTCGTTACAAAGGTCTTATATTTTTTGCCTTTGCTAGGATTAATTTCATTCCGTAACAAAATTAACTGTTAGTGTTACTAATGTAGGCTAATTCAAAATGTATGCAGCGTTGAGTGCACCTCGCGCTCCACGTCATAGCAGAAAAAGCGATCGCGTGCGCAACCGTTATATGGTTACTAGGCAAGTGAGGTACAGAACAAGATAGTACCTAGCCTAGTTTAATCCGCTGTGGCCACAAATAATAATAATAATAATTCATTACATTTATTTAGCGCTTTTCTAGACACTCAAAGCGCTTTACATAGATGGGGGGAATCTCCTCAACCACCACTAATGTGCAGCATCCACCTGGATGATGCGACGGCAGCCATATTGCGCCAGAACGCCTACCACACACCAGCTTACTGGTGGAGAGCAGACAGAAGGTGTGTTCGACATCGGCTGCGGCTGGATGTCAGCGATCAGCGAGAGTAGCCGCGTGCAGGCGGGGAGGAGCTGCAAACGGAGACGTGAAGTCGGACACTTCTGGTTCCCGTAGTGACCGCTCACGTGGTGTTTGCATACTTTATCACAGCTTAAGTGAAATAAATGCAATATTTGCTAAATACACAGATGTTTCAGAGGCATTTTCATTCAATACTTTATGTACTGCTTCATACAGCGTCTGTTTGAACAAGAATACAGTTCACCATAAGCCTACAGCTAGCCTACTATCAATGAAGTGGAATCAACGTTTTTTAATCAGTTTTATTTGGATAAACATGACACAAAATAACATTGCGACTACATGAAAAGAGTGCTTAATGTTATAAAAATGATTTGTGAGCTGTAGAGGAACTAAAGGTGGTCGAATAAACAAGAAACACACGTGATCGTTGTCATGCGGTGAATCCGGCCAATCGTGGAACTGCCGTGTCGTCATCAGCGCTCGTGCAGCCCAGAGCAGCCGCTCTTCAGAAGCTGCGCTGGCTGAGTCCTCCGGCTACTCTCGAATCGCTCTCGCGTTACTTTGATGGCATACGTCACAGTCACGTGGCGTCGGCGCTGTATCAAGTCGGACAAAATTTCTAACCGGCATGCACTGCTTCAAGTCAGCCGCCGATCGTTCTGCGCAGAGCTGCATGAAGTCGAACAAGCCTAGAGTGATGAAGCCAATTAGTGTATATATATTGGGATGATTAGGAGGCCATGATAGACAGAGGCCACTAGGGCAAATTTGGCCAGGATGCCGGGGTTACACCCCTACTCTTTCGAAAGACATCCTGGGATTTTTTTTGTGACCACAGAGAGTCAGGACCTCGGTTTAACGTCTCATCCGAAGGACGGTGCTCTTTGACGGTATAGTGTCCCCATCACTATACTGGGGTGTTAGGACCCACACAGACCACTGGGTGAGCACCCCCTGCTGGCCTCACTAACACCTCGTCCAGCAGCAACCTGGTTTTCTCATGAGGTCTCCCATCCAGGTACTAACCAGGCTCAGCCCTGCTTAGCTTCAGTGGGCAACCAGTCTTGGGCTACAGGGTGATGTGGCTGCTGGTAAATGACAGAATTTAAACCCAAATAAGAGCTTTTCTATTAAAGAACATATTTTCTACCCGGCCTTTTCAATAGTATCTGGCAACCATGCGCGCGCGCTCTCTCTACACTGCTGAAGAAGCGCGGATGATCTGAAAACACAGACAAGCTGGAGTTCAGCGATCTTTAAGATTTTCTAACTTTCTTAAATTAAAGTGTCATTCAGTCGGTCTGTGTTCTGTCACGAGCCGTTTGTGCGACTAAATCTGCGATCAAAATGCAGGCTGATATCCACCAGTGTTCATACGAGCAAGAATGCAATGTTTCCCGAATATCCACACGATTTCAAATGTGACATTGATTTTATACAACAGTAAAAAAGAAAAGGAAAAAAGGGTAACATTAAGTGATGTACTACATTTAAAACCGCATTGTCAGGCTTGCTCTATTTTGCAACGAAATATCTGGCTTTGAACGAATCGTGAGATTCAATAAATGAATGACTCAAAGACTCACTCATAAAGATAATGAGTTACCGCCACCTACTGGCGATTTTAATGTTTTTTTTAACATTGCAAATTTAATGAACACGGTTTTATTTAAAGCATTATTTCTTTCTTTTTTAAGGTATTACAAAGGTAAAAAATGAAATAGAAAAATTTATTAAAGGAGGCAAATCTTGTCCCTAAATGGAAAAGGTGTGACTGCAGTCTAAGTGGAAGAGAGGGGGCACCAGGGGGTACGGCACTCTAAAACATTGGAGAACCACTGAACTTAGGAAAAGGGATAATTATAGACCTGCACAAGTGCTACTGCTAAAGAGTGCAATGTCAATAATTTCTCATAAGCTTAATTGAATTGGCCTAGAGAGAATAATTATTATGACATTTTCTGTCTAAAGACTACATATAAAATAACTCTAGCTAGTCCATGGCCGAACCAAACCGTCCAAACGGTCCTTGGGGCGAGGGGGCGCGGACGGTGGTTGGCGGACGAGCGCGCCGGCCCCCCGAAATTTTTGGGGGTCCGGCCGACGACGCCCGCCGACCCTTCCGGGGGGGGGGCGACACGCGCGGGCAGGGACGGGGTGCCCCGACCCCCTCGGGGGCCCGACGGGAGCCCCCCGATGGCTGAGGCCCCCACATGCAGTTCAGACTTTGTCCCAGGTGAGGCGCCACGCACCCCCCGTCCCACTAACCCACTATTTGTCCAATTGCCCACTATTTTGGGCAAATGTCCCATTGGGGCCCCCTGAGTCCGTGGCACCAAGCGCCGTCCCGAAATTGCACTGTCCACGAACCCACCATGTGTCCAATAACCCACTATTTTTAAATGTACTAACCCCAGCCTTCATGCAATAAGCTGCAAATAAGCTGCAAATGGACAGAATCCCGCCTGCAATCTATTGAATGGGGATTCAGACAGGTCCTCTGAGAGGTCCTGTCTTGATAAAAACTATTTTACTGCACTCAGAGGGGCCCCCTGAGTCAAAACTAGTGTTTTTAAATGGTTTTCAATAGATGAAATGATGTTCAATAGAGTGTGCTTAGTACAGTAGAGGTGAAAACTCCAGTCACCATTCACATTTTTCAGTCACCATCCACATTCAATGGAGGGGAAAAGGTCGTTTTTCTCGGGAGCCGCTTTCTCCATGTTCCCCAAACTCTAATAGATTACAGTGGCGAATAAGGCCTTTCCAAAGAGCCCACCCACGATGTCCAACTCGCCCGGGTCCCCGAGATACGGGCGATTTAGTCGGCGGCCGCCATTTTAGAATGCGGCCGCCATTTTAGAACGCGCCCGATGCTTTTCGGCTCGTATCTCCGCCAAAACGCGGCCAAATGGGACGAAATTTTTACCATTCTTTTCAGCTCAAATAGACGCTTCCAAAGAGCCCACCCGTGGCTGGATCTGGCCCCTGGAGGCCCACGGGGCCGTGGGTGGTCTCCCCAGAAAGGTCTCAACCCGTTCTAAACATGATACAATTTTGGTGTCCCTAGGTGCCAGTGGGGCTTCATAAAAAATTAATACGTCGCTGCTTCAAGTCAATGGCAGACACTCCGAAACAGGCACGTTTTCAGCCGTACACTCGCCCGGACTTTGAACGCTTGCCGAGCGGCTAGGGCCCTCAAACTCGGGGGCCCTTCTCAGGGGTGCTAGACGACGGAACTCGCCGAGTTTTGGGCTCCTGCGACCTTCCGTCTCCTTGCGGGAGCGCGTTGCGTTGGTTTGACCTTTTTGACCCCGTGACGTGTTTTTCACCCTTTTGTAAGCTTAGTTTGTCAATTTTACTTTGGTTTATGCTAAGAATTATTCTATTTTTTAATGGTTAGACAATATGTTAGACAAGAACACAATAGACACATTTTTATGGTCTTTGATCCATCTCTCTCATACAGTAGAGGTGGTTTAATCGACAAGAATAAAACGAACGAGGTCGTGGGTCCACCAATTAGCATAATAAAGACAAGACAAATGGAACTTTTCAAAAGATTTATTTAAAAAAAAAGACAAAAATAGAGAGGACTCTTCAGGACCTTGATGGTGCTGGACGTCCTCTGTGCTGGACTCGGCTCCTCCTGCAAAAAAAAAGAGAAAGGCAAAGAGTCAGCAAAACACGCCCACTCAAACATAAACAGACCCACCAAAAGATGGACTTACTGAAACGGCTGGGACCACCTTTCCCATCTTCGGCGGGATCCCAGCGGTTGCTGGCGACGACGGCCCGGCCGGCCTCTCACGACCCTTACCGCCGGTGTCCTCCTTACGCCCATGGGAGGTGGCAGGGGTCTCACCGCTTGCCTCTCCTCGTTCCGCCTCATGCGGATGAAGCGCCTGCTTAGAGCCTTGAGGGCCCGGCTAACGGTCGCGAGTTTTTTTTTTGTCTCTTCCAGCTCGGCCTTGACGTCCAGGCAGGCGGTTTTGGGGCAAGGACCCGCCTGGTTGTCCAGCACCTCCTCTGGCCGGTCTTCCTCGTCCCGGCAGAGCACACAGTCATCAAAGCACAGTTTAAAAACTTTTATATTGTCTTCCATTGTTGTGTGTCAATTTTGACCCGTGCAGGGATCCTTTATACTCCTTTTGAGCTCAGTCACAAGTCGAGAAAAGGTCGTCCAATCACCAAGTCTTGTTGAGATAACTGACTTTTTGCGTCAGATTGATGCGAAAATCGACTGAGAAAAAGTTTCTGTTTTTTTTATACAAATTAAGCACTGAAATGACTTGAAAATTAGTGTGATGTGTTCAGTTGAGTGTGCTTAGTACAGTAGAGGCGGTTTAATCAAAAATAAAAATAAAAAAAACTCCAGTCACCATCCACAATCACTGGTGTCATCACGAACGAGGGTTAGAAAACGCCTAGAAAGTGGCTAGGGCCCAACTCAAGGCCACTAGACGACGGAACTCGCCGAGTTTCGGGGTCCTGCGACCTTCCGTCTCCTTACGGACGCGCGTTCCGTTAGTTTGACCTTTTTGACCCCTGCAAGTTTGTCATTTTTTAATGGGGCTCCATTCGTTTTAAAAAATGAAAACGTGTATTAAACCACCTCTAGTGCACTTAGCACACTCAACTGGACACAATCCACACATTTTCGAGTAATTTCGGTGCTTGAAAAAAAAAAAGAAAAAAAAAAGGACCTGGAAGCTGAAAACAAGGAAATGAATACAAATTAATACGTTTCTGTTCCTTTGTCATTTGTATTGAAAATCAGACACCACATATCAAAACTAGATACTGTAACCTTTCAAATAATACATAGTTTGTCAATATTACTTTAGGTTTAGACTAAGATATGATCGTTTTAAATGTAAAACGCCAACATTTTTGCTTTGACCTTCTGGGACCTTATTCAGTGTAAAACACGAAATGTGTGTTTTTCACACTTTTTTGACGGTTCGACCCCTGAACGAGGTCGTAGGTCCACCACATTTATCCACCCGGACCAGGGGGCCGAGACTAGGGGGAAATGGCGCCCCCTAGTCGATCGGCCATTTCGAAGTCCGCGAAACCACTATGGAAATCCCATTCATTTAATGGGCGAGTGGGATTTTGATAGAAAGTTTTGATTGAAAGGTCCCAGGGGCCCCAAATTCGGCACAGTGGCCCCAGGGCCCGCCTCGAGCGACATACCAAAAGCACAGGGCTCTAGAGCACTCTGTACTAATATTTTGATGAAACCCATTTATTAGGACTCGGAGTGGGCCCCCTTGGTTCGTCGTAGCAAGTGTCAGGTTTCTGGAGATTGTTTGGGTTTTGGGTTAGTTGCCATGGCAAATACTGGGGGCTGTCACCAGGCGTAAAATTGGGTATAGCAACACACATTTTTTTTAGACGATCATTCACGCTGACTGAAGACTGAAGGTGAGATACTCTTAACATATCAATCTTAATTAATGCAGTTAAGATGTATTATAAATTGTAACTATGTCTAATTTTCGGCCTTGATCAGTACTGTCCCGTTACTTCACAGTATACACTGCTCATAAAGCGTTATTGTGCAACTATTTTTATTACAAACTGTATGTATCTATATTTTTCGGCCTAAATGTTACCACCCAGGACTGTTATTTAAGGCAGAGGTCCTAGAAGGGCACAGGCTATTTTTTTTGTTACCCGAATGAGGCCAATATTCTAAATTGTCATAAGCTGACTCATCTTTTTCTTCTTTAAAGATGAACACTAAAAGAAATAGAGTGTGTAAGTTGATCTATATATATATATATATATATATATATATATATGTATTGATCGTAGTTCCTTATGCCATCACAAAATGTTACAAATGGTTTATTACACATTACATCATTTTGTGTCATACACTGTGTGTTATTTTACACATCTTTTCTTACAGTGATTAAGTGTCCGCTGTGCCAGCTCAAATTTTACTACATCAACAAGCACCTGTTGAGCTGGCACAGCATGGTCAACAGCCAGCAGCTGGACCTTGTGGCAAAGCTTGCAAGCCACAGGGTCAAGCTAGAAAATGTGGCTTGCCCGGTGTGCTCTAAGTGTTGCAAGCACTTTAAGGAACATCTTAAAAAAGGCCACGGGGACTTGACGGTAAGTCAGTGTTAAAACTGGCATGATCATGTTTGACCCGTTGTTTTAAATCGGTGTGTGAAACAGCTGCCTGTTTATTGTTGATTTAACGAATACAATCATGTTTTTTATGATGTTGTAGAGCGCCTCCAGAGGAAGGTGGCAGAGGATGCTGGAGAAGTCGGTGACCGTGGGGAAGCTGCGGCTCTTGAGAGAGTCGGAGCCGGCCATCCCCATGATCGCCGACTACTCCCAGGCCGAGGCCCAACCTGACGCCTCGTCAGAAGAGGCCTTGGCTGTCGACGACGGCCTGGAGGAATTTTTGGGTATGAATCCGTTTATCGTCACAATCCTAATAGTGCTGGAGTCAGTCATTAAGTGGTCTGCTAAATTGATGGTTTGTTTGTTTTTCAGCTGAGTCTACCATCGATGCCGGGACCTGGGAGGGTGTGATGGACGGTTTTTTTTTTTTAAATAAAAAAAAAAAATATTAATAATAATCTTTTTGGTTTTTTGTGTTCATTGTGTGCTTGTCTTTTTTGTGCTAAGATATGCATAGCCTAATCACATTTAACACATCGAGCTGACAGTGAGCTCAAAAAGACTAGTGATTGGACAGGCGTCGGAACCCTTTGTGGACACGTGGTTTTTAAGCTTTTATCACGACAGGAACTTCAATTAAAATTTCTGAAAATGAACTACCCAAATCCCCATTCAATAGATTGCAGGCGGGATTCTGTCCAATTGCAGCTTATTGCATGAAGTTAGGGGTTAGTAATTTAAAAAAATAGTATTGGTTATTGGACAAATAGTGGGTTTGTGTACACTAACGAATATCTCGAAAACCATAAACCGTCATCGGCGGCCGCCATTTTGATTCGCGCCCGGTGGTTTTCGGCGAATATCTCCGCCAAAATACCCCCATTTTTCAAAATGTTTTTATCATTCTTTTCAGCTCAACTAGACGCTTCCGTAGAGCCACGTGCCGGCCGGATTTTAAGTTTTTTGTGTTAGTTAATTGTGTTCTTTTTGTCTGTGTCTCGGCCCCCCGGGGGCCCACGAGGCCGTGGGTGGTCTCCCTGGAAAGGTCCCGTCCCGTTCTAAACACTATGAAAGGTTAGGTGTCCGTAGGACCCAGTGGGTCCTCATAAAAAATTTATACGTTGTAATTTTGTCCAGTCACCATCCACATTTTCCAATCTTGGTTCTATGGACTCGGGGGGTCCCGCTGAGTGCAGATAAATGGTTTTCATCCAAATATTTTGAAAGCTAAGCTTAAAACCACGTGTCCACGAACCCACTATTTGTCCACTATAACCCACTGTGCCCTTTTTTGACCTTCCGACCCCAGAACAAGGTCGTAGGTCCACCAATTAGCATCCAAATAGACAAGTGAAACTGTTCAAACATTTGTTAGAACAAGAACTAATACAACATAACTAAAACAGACTTTTGGGCGGCTTCCGCTGCCTCTTCACTGCGGAATTGATAATGGCCGACCTGTGGATTGCCGACTTCAGCAGCTTCTGGGCCACCTTGTAAGGCGATTTTAAAGGTGACAGCCGGACCATGGGGTAGTTCGGGAGACTCGGCCGCCACTTCGCCGCGCTGCGCTGCCTCTGCAAAGAGCGAGAAGGGAAAGAAGAATCAGTAAACACGCCAAACACGCGTCAGATAAACTATAAACAGACCCGCCAAAAGTCAGACTCACCGAAGTGGACGGTTTCTCCTGGTCCTGGTCCTGGTCCTGTTCCGGGTCCGGGGGGCTGGCGGAGGGGGCCGGCCGCTTACGGGCCCTCCTGGGCACCTTTGGACGGGAGGAGGTGGTGGGGCGCTCCGGGGTCCCCGGGGTGGCATCCTCACCCTCCACGGCTGCCTCGAACAGCGCCCGCTGTTCCAAGGCCTGCTTCGCATCAAGGTTCAAGGCGTAGAACTTGTCAGCCGTGGAGGTGTCGTGGCACATGAACCGTGCCACTTTGTGCCTGTCCCCGGGGCTGTGGGTGTTCTTGGCCTGTTCAGAGAGAAAAGCACAGTTGGAAACAAACACGCTTACGTCACAAGTTCACAAGGCAGAAAAACACGGGCTGGAAAACTCACGTGGGTTGCGATGGAGGTTCTCACATCCGTGAACGTCGGAGTTCCCGGCAGGTCAAGCCCAGCCCATGCCTCCTGAAAATATTGATTCAGGTTCTTGCACGAGCTGGGCTTCGATGTGAAGAAAAAGTAGTGGGCGTCGCCACCGCATGGCCAGGAACTCCGACATCCAGGCGTACTCCATCTCTGTCACGGCCAGCTGAGCGGCCCCGAACGCCTGGTTGGTCTTGTGGGTGGAAATCTGTGGAAACAGCAACAAACGAGCGGCGTAAGAGAAGGACAGAGACACATAAAGAAAGACAGAGAGAGAGAGAGAACATTTAACATTCAACTCACATTAATAACATAGCACCCGTCGATGGCGGCCTGGCGCGCTGCCTCCACCTCCCCAATGGTCATGTTCTGAAACACCCCACCGCGATGCCCGTAGATGCAGGCCAGGTAAGCGGTGAGGTGCCCATAAAATGACCACTGGTCCTTCCTGTCAAGGGTCACCTTCAGACGGGCTGTGAAAAAAAAGAAAACATTGTTAAACAGAGTGCCACGCAAAGGTTTAAGAGGTAAGAGGAGGCAAAAACTTACCAAGGATTTCCGGAATGATGGCCTTGGTGGAGGCAACGCACCGGCGGAGAGCGGCCTTGGGGATCAAGTGGCCCTCCTTGGCCTGTTTGACCCCCACTTCATGGACGACCACTCTCCGCCGAACCGAGCGGATGAGACTTTGAATCTCCCGGTTCAGGCCGACCATCACGTTGCGGGAGAGGCGGCAGTTGGGCGGCGGGGTCTCCGTGACGTATGCCAGAAATTGCAAGACATTTTTCAAATACATTTGTATCGTCGGCTCCGCGATCTTGGCCTGGTTCAGGGACTGATGCCAAGACCGCATCCTCGCCGTCTGATTTAAAAATGCCAAGCTGGCCAGGTCGGTGTGCCCCGCCGCCATAAATGCAATAAAAATCTTGATCCTGAAGACCTTGGACCCCACGTTGTTTACCAGCCTGGGAGTGGGGTCGGCGCCCTCCTGGTGGCCACGGAACTCCTCGAGCAGGACGTCTGCAAAAAGGGAGAAAACACACAACAACATACAGGGTCAGAACAAAAACACGGGGGTCAGAAAACACTGTCCGCAGAGGGAGAAGAAGCCACAAAGTAGTAATAATAATAATAATAATAATAATAATACATTTATTTAAAAAAAGCATTTAAAAGTTGCTTTCTCAAAGCGCTTTACAGACAAACATAACAACAGAAAAGCTACACACTTTAAACCCAAAAAATAAGCAAGTAAAATAATAATAATACAGTTATTTAAAAAAAAGCATTTAAAAGTTGCTTTCTCAAAGCGCTTTACAGACAAACATAACAACAGAAAAGCTACACACTTTAAACCCAAAAAATAAGCAAGTAAAATAATAATAATACAGTTATTTAAAAAAAAGCATTTAAAAGTTGCTTTCTCAAAGCGCTTTACAGACAAACATAACAACAGAAAAGCTACACACTTTAAACCCAAAAAATAAGCAAGTAAAATAATGATCAGGTAAAAGCAATCCTAAAATACAATAAAATAAAAAGTACTCACTCAGAGCTGGCACGTGGTCCGGGAAAGGGTACCTCTCCTGGGCAGGGGCGAGAGGCTGGGGGGCCTCGCCGACCGACTCTTCGGATGGCCAGGCGCAGGGCTCTCCTTCCTCCTCCATGCAATCACCCTTCTCGGGGGAGCAGAGGGCGGACATCAGCCGTCCCGTCACCCTGGCTACCTGGGCGGAGGGGGGTGGCATCGACCTCCTCCTCAACCGCTTGTAGCGGCGGGTCAGGTCCTTGAGTGCCCTGCTCAGGGTGTCCACCTGGAGGTTGAGGTCGGCCACCTCGTCCCTGAGGCGAAGGCAGACGGGGTTTGTGCAGGGCAAAGCGGGGTTGTCCACCTCCTCCTCCTCCTCCGGAGTCACTGTGACATCCTCCAGGTCCAGGGAGGAGGCCAGTGGCACAGTTGGATTACTTGCCCTCAGCTCGACGAGGTCCCCCAGGATTTTGTTCCTCTTCAGAACCTCCATGGTTTTGCGGCGAGCTGCGGCCGTCAGCTCGGTGTGGCCCTTCAGGTGGCGGTCCATCCGGGAGCTGGACTTGCCGCAGGCGGGCACTGGGCAGGTGCCCTTCCGGACGTCCACCGTCCCGGATGAAAGGGCAAGCAGCAGCTTGCGCTCGGCCTTGTTCCTCACAAGGTGGCTGGTGGTGAGGTGCTGGCTCAGCTGGTGGTACGTCCTGGAACATATCGGGCAGTCTTCGATCCCCATGTCGAACGTGGTTGCGGAAAAAAAGATTGACCCGTGCAGGGCTCTTTTATACTCTTTTTGAGCTCAGTCACAAGTCAGCTTGATGCGCAAATCGTCTCGGCTGAATTTTGCGTCAGCTTGATGTGGAAATCGTCTCGGCTGAAATCGTCTCGGCTGAATTTTGCATCAGCTTGATGCGGAAATCGTCTCGGCTGAATTTTGCGTCAGCTTGATGCGGAAATCGTCTCGGCTGAAATCGTCTCGGCTGAATTTTGCGAAAATGAAAAGCTAAGCTTAAAAACCACGAGTCCACAAAGCCACTATTTGTCCAATAACGACTATTGAATGGGGATTCAGACAGGTCCTCTGATAGACTTTTTTTAATAAAGTTCCTGTCTTGATAAAAACAATTTTACTGCACTCAGGGGCCTCCCTTGAGTCCATAGCACCAAGCGCCATCCCATAATTCCACCGTCCACGAACCCACTATTTTTACAATGGAATAAATGCTACGTGGGATAAGACAGTTTCTGTAATAGGCACATTTTTTAAAGTTCATTTCTTGATAAAAAACTATTTTACTGGACTCACTGCAAAAAATCGACATACAAAAATAAGAAAAAAAAAATTAAATTAAGAAAAAAAAACTAAACTCAAGCAAAATTATCTGCCAATGGGGTGAGAAAATTCTACTTGATAAGACATCTTGAAACAAGACAAATAAACTTGTGATAAAAAAGTTCTTAAAATCTTAAAACAAGAAAAAATGAAGTAAATTTAGATATTTTAACTTGATTCAAGCAGTACAAATATCTTGAAACAAATGCAAAAATAGTAAAATCTAGTATTTTTTTTCTTGTTTTATTTGTGGTTAGGTTTAAATACTCTTGGTAAAAATATCTTGATATAAGAATATATACACACATTTTAAGATTGTCAGGCTTATTTTAAGGGAAAGGTTTGGTTTAAAATATCTTGATATAAGAATATATATACACATTTTAAGATTGTCAGGCTTATTTTAAGGGAAAGGTTTGGTTTAAAATATCTTGATATAAGAATATATATACACATTTTAAGATTGTCAGGCTTATTTTAAGGGACAGGTTTGATTTAAAATATCTTGATATAAGAATATATATACACATTTTAAGATTGTCAGGCTTATTTTAAGGGAAAGGTTTGGTTTAAAATATCTTGATATAAGAATATATATACACATTTTAAGATTGTCAGGCTTATTTTAAGGGAAAGGTTTGGTTTAAAATATCTTGATATAAGAATATATACACACATTTTAAGATTGTCAGGCTTATTTTAAGGGAAAGGTTTGGTTTTAAAAAAGGATGTCCCCTCTCAATCTAGACTATTTCTAAAAAATAAGCTTTGAAACGGACATACAATAAATCTGGTACAACAAACATGCTCTTAATATTGCTTTATTAACTCCAACTGCAAAAGGAAAGCAAATGATTGATCAAAAATGACAGCAATGGATCATATCACAGCAATTGGTAAGCCTATTAAAACAAAGCTTGTTAACTTGGTCAATGTTACACAGATACATAACTGAGAAAGTAAATAAAACAAAATAAAGAGACCAAGAAAAACTGAATTTTTATTTTGAACCTGATGAAAACTGCTGTCAAAAATCTGTGATCAAAAGACCTACATCTGACTTTTTAACTACTCCCCAATGAACTTTTTCCACTCCAAAGTGGCTTTTTTGTACGAAGAAGTTGCATCACGCCCATGTATTGCATCGGAAATTACTTCTGTCTGAAGCACAGACAGTAAAGTTGCAACACACTTTGGGTACACAAGATGAAGTGCATAATAGTATGCCATTAGGTAGAGCACACCTTCGTGGAGGTCTTCTTGTGGAAAGGTTGTCACAGGTGTAGTCCCAACGGCCAACATGCAGTTGTCCTCTGACACAATCAGGACAGGACTGAAGAGTGGTCTCCCCTTGAGGAAGGAATCTGGGTTTTCTGTTGGCTAGAAATACAAACACAAAAATGACTGAGCAGTACATCTTGATATAAATGACCACTTCTCTATTTCTCTTGGTCTTGTATAAATATAAACAATGTTGTATGTCTTACCTCAAGGATGTGCAGCATTGCTTCACTTGCATGTCCCATCTTTTTTGGTGGGGCTACAGGTGATGGGAACATCTCTGGAAGAGCCTTCATCAAGGCTATGGAGCGTTTCACTATTGAGGAGAACAAATAGTCTTTTATGATTTACTGAAATTAGTGAGTTGAGCATGCATTAAAGGGATAGTTCACCCAAAAAACATTCTTCAAAAGTATCTTCCTTTGTGTTCATTGGAAGAAAGAAACTAATACAGGTTTGGAACAACTTGAGGGAGAGTAAATGATGAAAATTTTGGGTGAACTATGCCTTGTAAGAATTTCCTTTAACCTCCTGATCTTGATACAGTCTGATAACAATTGTGCATTAAAAAGGGATAAAAACTTAAAAGGATTATTATACTTTAACTTCTTTAATGAGGTTAAACTTTTCATAACAATCTGTTAAGGATTTAAAATATCGTTTAAATGTTTTAGAAATGTGAGATTTTTTAAATGTTTTCTTTTATAAATATCTTCGTCTCACCAAGCCTGCATTTATTTGTTCCAAACTACAGCAAAAAAGTGATATTGTGAAATATTATACTATGTGAATAGAAAGTGTAATTTTGATGATAATAATTTTCAAAGCTTTGATCACAGGAATAAATTACACTTTACTATAAATTCACTTATTAAACAGCTGTAGTTAGGATTAAATAAATGCAGCCTTGGTGAGCAGAAAGAAAAATATTTTAAAATATTAAAGTTCTAAAACATTTGAATGGTAGTGAATGACACTGACAAGCAAGTTAAACAACTATTGTTAGATTTTTCACATTTTAATTCAAGTAGTAAAAGGCAGGTAGTTTACCTCCATCTAGAGTCATTGGTGGCTTCAAAACCTTTTTGTAAACCCCATAGAATTGAGCTTTGCTGCAGAAACTCTCCCAACGGGCCTTTAGTTTTGTGATGAATCTGGGATTTCCTTTGTCAAGAATCCGGCCTAGTTCATCCATTACCTGGAATAATCCCACATACACATTTGTAAAAACAATTGAAGTCACTAGGAACTCAAATATATTATCCGATATATTACTTACATGATGTAGTTCTCTGAAACAGGGGTACGCTTGCAGTATCTTTGAAGGTCTGTCCTGATCCTTGAAACAGTCTGAGTTGATGAAAGCTCTCTGAGCATCAAACTCAAGGTCAAGTAGTTGAGCAACTGCCTCCTTATTAGGCTTTGGTCTTTTATATATCTCTTGGAGAGTATGGTAATGTCTGGCCTGGCTTTGTTGACTATCAGTGTCAGAATGGTCTTCATCTCTTCTAAGGTCAGTCTGACTCAATGGTAAATCTTGTTCAGCTGTTCCTCCTTATTAAAAAAAAGAAAATAAACCAGTATAAACCCAGCAAGCAATTTTGCATTTAAAAGACGTCTAATAGCCATCCAAACACAACCCAGACATCTAGGCTAAAACAAGGCAAAATTTGGGCTGTCAGTGAAAATTTAATAGACATCTACCCTAACCACAGCCCAAGAATAGAATAGTCATCTAGAACATGTCAAATAAATGAAACCAAACACCTTGTAAACACTGTTGACTTTGCTTACATGATGGAATATCATACATCTCACAAGTTATTTGGCCTAAAATGACATGTAACCAAATTCAAGGTTGTTTGGTCTAGAAGTGTGTTACTCACAGCCAGACTATATCGGGTCTATAGTTAACCGAGACGATGAAATGATGACAATTTTTTTTGTTGCTGTGAACCTTTTGGTCCACACATTTTTTTTTAAGTATATTATGAGTATGTGGTACACTTACCAGCAAGTGGTTTTGTGCTCACTGATGGTGGTGTGCTGCTCTCTCCTGTGTCCAACATTACAGCTGAAGCACTGCTGCTTTCTGCTGAATCTAATGTGCAAGAGCTTGAATCACCATCGTAGTCAAAATCCAAGCGCCTTTTCTTTCTTCTTTGTGGTGTTGGACCCTGTTTTTTTTGGGGGGGTTTTTATGTTTTGGAGTCTCTTCATTAATTGCTTGAAGATGGAATCCTGTTTGAAAAAGTTGTACTCTCAGACAAATATAAAATGGTTTATTTCTCAAAGCGTTTATTATCAGTTCTTAAGGACCTCAAATGTACACACAATATATGATGTATAAAATGCCCTCAAATGTAATTTTTGAATCAAGACCTTAAACACTTATCGAAATATGTTTGCAGTTAACTGAGTCATCTCGAAGCATGGGATAGTAGTCAACCAGTCGCTTTGCCATTGCAAGCACATCATTTTTTGATGGGTACATGAAGTCAGTGCTTGATGCTCTCATGATAGACACCATGTTGGTCACTGTGTTCCTCACTAGTCGACAACGGAGTTCTTTTGAAAGTCTGACACCTCTTTCTTGCCCAACACGCTGCAGATCAAAATACTCTTTTCTAACATGTTCTAGCTCACTGTCTGTGTAAACAACATATTCAGGGTTGGGCAACTGCAAGGTTCTTGGAGGATGACCACTTGGCTCAAAGATACTGTGTCTTGTAGTCACTGGGATTTCAGACGGAGTTTGAGCAGAAGTCAGACCAATGTCATCCTGCTCCTTGTTTTGATTGAGGCATCCTGCCTCCTGTCCCTGCTGAATTTAGATGAAAGCTATTACAATTTATATAAACAAACCTGTTAATAGAACACCCATGAATAATAATACTAAAAGAAACTCCTCTTGATCATAGCATTGCATTACAGGTCGGCATTTCAGCTGTGACTTATTCACACAGCACTGCCTCTCATACCTTATTGCTTACTTAAGATATGTAGTGTGATTGTTTGTGAATGACATAATTGTGAATTAATACTGTTGTTTGGAAAAATGGAGTAAAGGTCTACCTCTTTGTCTGTATGAAACGTCTCCCATATGGTTTTCCGTCGTAAAAAGTGTTCTGGTCCCGGAAAAAGATCACGAATGTCATCACGTGACAAAGTTGATAATACTGCTGCGCTGATGTTTGCAGCTAGGATGATTTAAAAACATATTTAACAATGATGCCATAGATCAATTTGGTCCATATGCAGAGTAATGTAAAAAAAGAAAAGAAAAAAGAATTAGTTATTTTAGATTAACAATTGTTTTAAGACAGTTATTTATATCATGCATCAATGTGCCAGTTTGGTTAGAAACAGGCCTATCACTTTACATTGAATTATTCTTGGCATTCATTATAATAGTCCAGTGACTTTTTTTATATATACACAAGGACTCAGATGATATGAAATCTGATTTAACCATCATCAGTGTGTGATTTCATGAAACAGAAAAAACAACAGATTTATGCTGCCTAAATGTGCTATCGGAAATTTCCCATTTCCAAGTCCTGATTACAAGCTCATTGCTTTAAATTTTTGACTTGACAGGGCGTCCATGTTCAGGAAACTATTTATGATAATTCCGATAGCACGCGAATGCAGCAGAAATCCACAAAAACTGCGACGTTATAACCCTAAAATCTCCAAAATAATTAGAGACATCTACCTTTGTCAGATATCTTGTACACAATTCTCACTGGATTATTACAATTAACAGCAAAATGTCTTGTACAAAAATCTCACTGGATTATTCTTACTAAGCAAATTTATGTCCAAAAGGCATCTTTTTACATAAGCGCACATTGAAAAGACGTCCACTGAGGAGCCAGATTGAAATTTTTAATGACGTCTTTTTTTGACGTGTTCTGCACGTCCGATATTGACGTTCATGGAACCTCCGTACAAGGTTAAAAACTACCGTAGTTCAAATGTGGTCATTGTGGACATATTTTCAATGTCATTTATGGTCTCATTTAGACATAATTTGTGTTTCTGGACCAAATAAACACTCTCAGGATGCATACAATTAAAACTCACATTTATTTCAATTTAATTTCCATTTGTAATTGCAACAAAAAAAAGTTTGTCCAAAAATCATTAAAATAAAAGAAACTTCACTCACACCTTTAGATAACTTAGCATCTGTAATTCACACATGTTTGGATCGTGAGACAAACCAGATCTGAAGGATAGACTTTCTGGCTCAGAAAGTGTTTCCCAATGAGCTGCTTAAAACTGCCATTACCTGCAGACATAAAATACAGATACTTTGACTATTTATGTCAGAAGTTCTTAATGAGAATTAACAGGTGTGTTAACAAATATGAACATCTAAACTTCTGTTAATTCTCAATAAGATCTTCTGACATAAATAGTCAAAGTATCTGTATTTTATGTCTGCAGGTAATGGCAGTTTTGATCCAAAAATGTGTGAATTACAGATGCTAAGTTATCTAAAGGTGTGAGTGAAGTTTCTTTTATTTTAATGATTTTTGGACAAACAATTTTTGGTCTGTTGCTTTGCAATTACAAATGGAGATTAAATTGAAATAAATGTGACTTTTAATTTAATGCATCCTGAGAGTGTTTATTTGGTCCAGAAACACAATGTCTAAATGAGACCATAAATGACGTTGAAAATCACAGTCCACAATGACCACATTTGAACTACGGTAGTTTTTAACCTTGTATGGAGGTTCCATGAACGTCTATATCGGACGTGCAGAACACGTAAAAAAAAAAAAAAGACGTCATTAAAAATCTGGCTCCTCAGTGGACGTCTTTTCAATGTGCACTTATGTGAAAAGATGTCGTTTGGACATAAATTTGCTTAATGGGTTACTTAATAGCAAAATGACCGTTTGAAAGTGTAAACATATTTGTGACTGCACACTATAAAGCATTATAGTGAAGAATCTATAACATGCCTAAGACTTCTTACATTGAACTAAACGAATATATAGCAGTCTGAAGCAACATTAAAACGTAACATACCTTGTAAAGTGGACCGTGTCACTGAATCAAGCTGCTCCATAAATGCCAACCTGAATGGAAATTAAAAAGTTCAAACGACTATTTGCTACCTTTAACGTTAAGTTACTTGGTTATGACATCAAATATGAAAGAGAAGCAAATGTATTTAACCAACGTTAATTTTCTATGAACTACTACAATGTCATATTTCAAACTCACTATTTGTACACGCTAATTATCAGAACGTATATCTTTCTTTCTTTCTTACATTCATACAAAACTAAATGATTTGATTAACAAATAAAAAATTGTACTTACTTATCTTCAAGCGCTCAAAATTGTGAAAACCGCGAAACTGGTACAAGTGGTAACGGTCGTTCGGTCCAGTGACGTAAATTTAAGGGCAGTTCCATTACGCTTCATCCGTAGGGTTTAAAACCATAGACATATAAAACCTGTTAAATTATAATATTTTTAACATTTCAAAATATTACATATTTAAATGTTGTGTTTGTTATTCTTAATATACCTTCCCCGAGTACAACATTTAAAAACTGTAAAGGAATAATGTTTTATGATTCCACCTATTTTATATCCAATGGAATATTCCGCTGCCTTGATTGGATTAAAAGTTTGAATCATTTCATTTCTTCTGATTGCTTTTGGCGGGACAGGCACATTATGGAAATTGGAGAAAAAATATGACTTGTTAAACTAAATGTTCAGATTTTTCCACTTAAAATGATTTGGCGTTGTGTTATTTGCTGCCTCTTTGTGGCATTGTCGTTAAGAGCTCTGCTGAGTCACATAAACACAGTGCATAGTTCCAGTCCGGATTTCCATGTGATCTGTGGGATTGATGGTTGCGCTCAGGAATATCGAGTCTACAACTCATTTTACTATCATGTCAAACGGAGGCATTCTTCGCATTTTATAAGTCAGAAATCGAGGTCAAGTGGAAGCCAAAATTCCCCTTACAAAAATAACCTACAGGAATCCTGCAGGAATATTATGCAGATTTCCTACAGGATTTTCAGCTCATTTTCCTGAAGGAATACCTGCAGGAATTTTATGAAGGAATACCTGCAGGAATTTTATGAAGGAATACCTGCAGGAATTTTATGAAGGAATACCTGCAGGAATTATATCAGGGTTTTAAAATATAATATTCAAACTTCCTGCAGGACTGTTGTGCAGGATATATATATGCAATTATGCAGGACTTTGCAAGTTGTCTTTTGCTGGATTCATGCAGGGGAAATAACTTCACAACAAACAATGTATTTTCACAAATTATTGATTTTATTTATTGAAACTGTCAGAGCAGAGAGAAGTAGAGTCCAATTCACAGCCTAAATTAAGCCTCTACACTGTTTTTCTGAAAAAAAAGGGAAAAAAGAGTTAAAAAAATGTGATTGTGTGTGAGAGAGAGATAGCATGAGCGTGTGTGTGTGTGTGTGTGTGTGTGTGTGTGAGAGTGAGAGTGAGAGTGAGAGTGAGAGAGAGAGAGAGAGAGAGAGAGAGAGAGAGAGAGAGAGAGCGAGAGCGCGTGTGTGTGTGTGTGGTGTGTGTGTATGTATGACAAATTATTACCTTACTCGTAACTTGTGCTCATCATTTAACTTTTCTCTTAGTGCTGCCCTGATGAACTTTTTTGGAACATCGGGAAACTTTTTTTGTACTGTGTCTGTAAATGCAATTCCACTTATCATATGTGATAACATATGATTACAATTTTGCACTGTAACTGCAACATCATGTTTGCGTAAAGAAAAAAGAAGGACAATTTACTCACCTAGGATCAGCACAACTTTGTCCTGGTCAAGAGCTGGCTTTGCATTAGCGCCTTTGTTAGCATTGCCAGCTTTTCCAGACAGCCCATGTGTGGCCAACGTCTCTCTCCCAAACACTGCCACCGCCAGATCTTTCACCATGGCAGAACATGATGTGCCACCCCGTCCACAACTTGTCAGGACAGTTGGACTAATTCCTAGCCCATGTGTCTGTCAAGAAAAAAGGGGGACACTATATCTAAAAGCATGTAATGTTGACTACATACTGAGCAAAAGTGTTAGGCTTGTTAGATTCTTCAACAAAAAATTTAATTATTTTCCTTTAGTGTGCCGGCTGATTTATAGACAAGGGTATAATCATACCAAGTTTGTATTTAGTTACAAAAGTTAAATGATACATGAAGAAGTTAACATGCATTCTACAACTTCTGCACAACACTTTACGTGAATATAGGCTATATTCACCTTTTCAGGGGGATTCTTCTGGCTTGCACTATCTTGTGGTTGTTGATGAACAGTTACAAGAGTGTCCTGGTTCATGCACTTGAGCATTGGAAGAATTTCTTTAAAAAAAAAAAGAACAGAAAAAAGATTACGGACAACACTGACAGATAAATTGAGATGGATAGACAGAAATACAGATATATGAAAATACTAATAATACCTTGTTGCAGAGATATATTTAGAGCTCTTAGATTTTCATTTTCTTTTTTTAATTTGAGAATTTCTTTCTCAAGTATAGTTTCTCGGCTTGAAGGCTCTCCAGCTTGACTGTCCATGCTGTTAATTTCTTGCATTAAAATACTATCCTTTCTGTGGTTGACCTAAAGATGGACACACAATATTAGTATCTTGGTGTAATTAATATTTGTGATTTAAAAAAAGCATAATGAAAAACAAAAGTAGCCATTTAAAAGATGTAAGTATTACTTGATGTTTGACTGTAGGCTCTTGATCAGATGATGGGGACGTTTTGGAGTGAGATGGGGACTGAGTTGGAGTGTACGTTTTTTTTTTCTTTGCCACTCTTTTTGCATCATTTAGCAAACATGGCTGTCTTTTTCTTTTTCCCTCTAGCCTGAACATCCTCCTCCTGAGGGTTTCTTTGCTCTCTAAAGGGACAAAAATACTCAAGTAGGAAATACATATCTTCTATATCATGACTGAGTCTTGTTTGCTGAACTTTTACCATCAATATCTATAATTGTGGCAGGGGAACTTTCCTCTTCATACACCACATCCACAACATCTCCAGGTTCAAATTTTTTTTTTAATATGTCTTTTTTAGGGACAATATCATAGGTCGGAGGCTCCTCCCTCCATTCCACCAGAACCCATGTTTTGTTCATTTTCTAAATAAATAAATAAAAATATTTAATTATAATTACATGCATACATATTTAATTACATACAATTGAACATAAATACATGTATACACCAATAAAATATATATTAATCCTAAGCTGTACAAAACTCTAGAGTCTCATCATTCACATTCATCTATTGCCTTCAGCTGACTGTATCCATGACAACAGTGTTACCTTTAACGGCAAACTAGCGACTCTCACGGTCTCCTCCGGTGCAGATAATTTACTTCTATTCTAAGGTAACAAAAAGGTACAATAATATCAATTATTAGTGATTAAATACAAAACAAAGTAATTGTTTTTTGTTAACAATAGATAAAGCTCATTTTATATAGTCCTTTATTAAAAAAAAGTTTTGATATAGGCGGTATAACGTTATGTTAACTGTTACATCATTAAGCCTATAATGTATTATCGACAGCAAAAAAACTAAACCAAAAAAGAGAACATCTTCATATGTTTTAGTTTTACAAATACACATTAATTTAGAAATGTATAACAGAACAATAGTTTAAAGCATTATAACAATACAATTATATAATAAATGGCGGACTTACCTTCACAAGACAAAGTGACAGTTGAATGACGTGAATCGGCAACGTGTAGCGAGTAGAGCGGCAATGAAACACGTCACCGTGACCTCGGTGAATCGAATCTCTAAAAAGATTCATTTAGGCCGGTTCTTTATGTAAATCACACGAGCGTCTTTTTCAAGGTGAAAGACTCTTATTACTCTTAGTTTTATTTTCTTTAAAAAAATAGCCTTATAAAGAAAATATATTAATCCTGTTTCTAATTCAATTTAGTTAAATACCCAGATTCGTTATTGTAGTCATTTTTAGAAAATGTTCTCATATTACAATTTGGTTTAAGCTGTTCGGTTAAGGCAAAAAATATATTCTTTATTATATTTACAAAGAAATAACTCTAACTTGTTTCTTTTTGAAGGATACAAATGGAGTATAAAGTGTACTTAAATGAAGAGGCAGCTGTTCCAGCAGCTACAAAAAGGCGATGGACACAGAATACAATAGGTTGCTGAATTCAGAATAATCTGCAAATTACTGTAATTTAGGCAATTTGTTTCTTATTGTACAATTTACAATTACATATTGATGACATTAATCAAATAAGCAAGAATTCTGCTCTTTCCTCTTCAGGCACAAAAAAGAGAAGATCATACAAGACATGGCTTATTCCTGATATAGTTGAAGTAATTCAGGTTTTGATGTTGGCCTAAAAACATTTTCAGAGATAAATTCATGCCCATTTGTTGTAGTCAAAAAGTCATGTCTAACATGCTCCTGTATGTTTATAATTTCATACTTATAGGAAAACATTTCCAATGATGACAGTGGTGACAATATCAGCACATCTAACAGGAACTCCTCTGATGCTGATGTGAGAATAGTTTTTTAGTTAATCTTCTTTACAGTTGTGCTTCTTTATTGTCATAAGGTTGGCAATTCTTTGTTCCTTTTTCAGCCAGTACATATAAAAATTTTAAAGTATATACAGTACATGCATAAAACTAGTGGTCCAAGTAGCTGTACATGTCTCACAGGGAAGCGTTTCTACTGATGATGAGAATGAGGTCGTCAGCGATGCTGATGGGAACTTTTCAGATGCTGATGTGAGAATGAATTTCTGATCTTTTCTTTTTATCCAATGTTTTTTTGCATACATTTGTAAATGTGTGTTCATATCTTTTGTTTTAATGTGTAATAAATACACAATTTCTGACAGGAAAGCTTTTCTGCTGATGAAGAGGATGATGTTTTTAGCACAGCTTATGAGAACTTTCCACAGACTCATGTGAGAATAAAGTTTAGAATATATCTAGTCTATAGCCTCATACTTTTTTTTTAAAGCACACACTTCTTTATGTGTCAGCTTGTAATAAGTGCAATTACTTTCTAGATTGTCAGAAACCACAGTGCAGTTTGTGAGGGAAGCACAGAAGAAAGAGAGGAGTGGTGTGCCAGTGAGGAGAAAATATATCCAAATGCCAAAATCACTAATGAAGAATCTCTACTGTCTATACTTGCCTACAGCCTCAGACATACAACATCCAAAGTGGCTTTGAGTGACTTGTTAGATCTTATCAATCTCCACTGTCCTGATTCAACCAATGGCGTTCCAGATAGCTTATACAAGTTCATGAAATCCTTTCAGTGTGACACTTTTGAAGTCCAGTATATTTGCCCATCCTGCCAATATTTCTTTGGTAATGAAATCCCAACCCATTGTGCTTCATGCAATGGTACTCCAGGAGACATGGAAAACCTAATCAAATCTGGCTCTGTCTTTATCAAGTTATCTATTTCAGATCAATTACGAGGTAAATTTCAGGATACAGATTTTTGTCAGTCTTTGAATTACAAATGGTCAAGGACAAAGCGCAACTCACAAAATGTTGAAGACATATTTGATGGCACAATGTACAAATCTATTGATGCACTAAATGACCCAAATTTGGCTAATATTTCAGTGTCATGGAATGTTGATGGTGTTCCAATTTTCAAATCTTCTCCTTTTCATGTCTGGCCACTTCAAGTTACAATCAACGAGCTCCCCCCTAATCTGAGGGCAAAGCATGTCATTCTTGGTGGTTTGTGGTTTGGGCCAAGGAAGCCAGAAATGAACTCGTTTCTGCAATCATTTGTTAATGAATTGCGAAGTCTTGAAAACCAAGGGTTACCTTGTCAGTGGAAAGGTGAAAAATCAGTAGTCCATGTTTACAGTTTGCTTTGCATTTGTGATTCAGTGGCTCGTTGTGCTGTACAGAATGTCAAGCAATTTAATGGAGAGCATGGTTGTAACTGGTGTTATCAAAAGGGTGAAGTTGTAGAAAAGGGTAATGGGTTTACAAGGGTGTATCCTTTGCAGTCAACGGAGCCAGTGCTGAGATCACACAACAAACACACTGAAGATGCTCAGCAAGCTGTTGATTCTGGAACATGCATAAATGGTGTAAAAGGTCCATCTCCTCTAATGCTGCTGATGTTTTTTAACATGGTTTCTGGATTTGCATATGATTACATGCATGGTATATTACTTGGTGTTTGTCGCCAGCTGACTACCCTATGGTTTGACTCCAAATACCATACAGAGCCTTGGTACATTGGAAGAGAAGTCGAGCAAATTGAAAGGAGGTTACTTGCCATTAAACCACCTGCAAGTATAACAAGACCACCCCGTTCAATTTCTTTGCGTAAATATTGGAAAGCTTCGGAATACAGACACTTTCTCTTATTTTACAGCCTTCCCTCTTTGTTTGGCATTTTACCCAGAAAATATCTTGACCATTTACTACTTCTAGTACAGGCCACATACATTCTCCTTCAAGATTCAATTCCCCCCCACGACATTGACAAAGCTGATAGCCTTTTAAAAGCATTTGTGGGCCGTTTTGAGTCACTGTATGGAAAGTGTCATGTGTCTTATAATGTCCACATACTTGTACATGCCGCAGCATCTGTCAAAAATTGGGGTCCTTTATGGAGTCACAGTGCATTCTTATACGAGTCCCAGAATGGACACCTTCAGAAACTCTTTCATGGCACACAAGCTGTAGCAGAACAAATTGTTAACATGTTTAACCTTTACCAGCATGTTCCACGACTCATTGCTGCTGTATTCAATGATGAACAAACACAGCAAAGCAAATGCTTTGTTGAAAAAATGTTGCGAGGCACCAAGATTGTGACAAAGTGTGTTGGTAGTTCTAGCGTGATGTTTCTTGGATGCCCACATGTACGACAGCCAACACCAAGAGAGTCTTATCTCCTTCAAGAGTCAGGTTTTAGTGCAAATAAAGCTTTCAGTTTTTATTCTAGGGCTGTGGTTAATGGCAAGCGAATTCATTCTAAAGGAGCAAAATCTTTATCTAAAAGAATCAACCATGCAGTTCAAACCAAACACGGGTCTGTAGCATTAATACGATCATTTATAGATGTAGGTAATGCGCAAGGAGAGGGACATGCCTTCATTGATGTTATGAAAACAACAAGTAATGACATCAGCAAAGACAGAGAATCAGGGATAACAGCAACAAGCATTTTAAAAGAAAGAGGGATAGACTCAGTTGAACTTATCAAATGCACAGACATACATTCAACCTGTGTCTATCTCAAGGACCTGCCAGGTCTTGCAAATAATTTTTTTTGCATCCAACCAAATAGATGGGAGTTGGATTAAAAATGACTTAATGTTATAAAAGGTAAAAGTGTACAGTACACAGACTCATATCTCTTGAATGTTGAAATGTCTTGGATGTTTGCATAAATGCATAATTTTGAAATGATTTAGAGTAATTTTTTTTTTTTGTCTATATCAATTCTTACTCTTAATTGTATTCATCTATTTGTTAAGACTCATTGTTTGTATTGCTGCCAACAGCCAGAGCATAATATATCAAAAATAGTTCAATGAAATGTACTTAAATCTAATTAAATAAAAATTGTATGAATAAAACTACAGCAACTGTCAGAGATTTATTCTAGTCTAGACATTATATAGCCTATACTGAATCAAAACCTGTAGTTATATATATATATATTGTATTTATTTATGTTTCATTTACAGGAAAAAAAAAAAAACTCCTCTAAGAAAACATTTTGTTTCTGTAGGAATTATAAAATCCTGCAGGATTTTTCACTTGTGCTGCACAGCAGTATGTGCAGGACCTACTTGTTTTAGAATGAGCCCTTCAGTACAACAGAAACATGCAGGAACATCCAACACTAGTGAAAAATCCTGCAGGATTCTATAATTCCTGCAGAAATGTTTTAAAATCCTGCAGGATTTTAAACTTCCTGCAGGACTGCTGTGCAGCACAAGCGAAAAATCCTGCAGGATTTTATAATTCCTGCAGAAATGTTTTAAAATCCTGCAGGATTTTAAACTTCCTGCAGGACTCCTGTGCAGCACAAGCGGAAAATCCTGCAGGATTTTATCATTCCTGCAGGATACCTGCAGGAAAAATGAAAATCCTGCAGGATTCCTGTAGGTTATTTTTGTAAGGGTCAGCTCAATCTAAAGGGAACAATTGCCGTGCGTGTGCATCTGCAGATATTGGAATCCAAGTGGAAGAGAGACTTTTCGAGAATTTCGGTATCCCACTTCAGCCAGAATTTCTGCCAAATGAACATGATGTGTCAAGCATACCAGGAAATGCCAACGACGAGGACGATTTTAACTCTAGCAGTGGCCAAGCACCAGACATCGCCGATTCCGCCAGCTCTGCTGATGGCGCTGCGTTTACACCGTTGACTGAACCAGAACAAGAGGCAATGCACGTAAGTTGACACACTTTTACAAATAAAACCTGACTTTCATGGGTAACGTGTATCAGCATTAGGGGTGTGCGTGTACAATATCACGGTTTTTGATCGCTGACGATTAAAATGCCTCCACGATCTGCTTATGAAAAGAATATCGTAGTATCAGTTGCAGTTATGGCGCCTCCGTCTCACAACGCGACGTAGTGACATTCACAGCACATTTTAACGCAGAGATAGAAGTTACACTCAGGGGTCACTGCACTTCAAAAAAGTTGTGTTTTGCCGGTTAAACATTTCATTCGAGTGCTGATGCGCAGTTCTAACATGCGCTTTTGTCTGTCAAAAAGCTATCTTTTAAGTCTTGTGTTAATACAAGTTGGTTATGTCTATAATGAAAGCTAACATTAGAGAGGACATTGAGTGCGTGCATGCCTGTATATTAGACGCGACCAGGTCTTAAAGCGACAGTAGCCTAATAGTAAACTTTCTGCGATTGTCCTTAAAGGTATAGTTCACTCAAAAATGAAAACGCTGTCCTTATTCACGTAAGTTATGTTGTTCCAAACCTGTTTTAATTGATCTCTTGTGCTGAACACAAAAAAACGATTTAGATATTTTAAAGAAAGTGGCTAACCAAACATTTGATGGTCCCCAATGACTTTCATTGCAGGAAAAAAATATACTATGGAAGTCAATGGGGACCAGCAACTGTTTAGATGACCACTTTCTTCAAAATAACTTATTTTCAACAGAAGAAAGAAACTTATTCGGGTTTAAATAATTTGGAGAGTAGATGATGGCAATTTTCATTTTGGGATGAACTGTCCATTTAATGTTAAGACAACACAAAACAAAAAGAAAATCACTCTCTGCTCTTGACTGAGAACTTTAATAGTAGCTTTAATAAGAATCAATGTATAATTTATACAGTGAAGGCTATGTAGGCTTTTATGTTTGTTTGTTTGTTCGTGTAATTCCTTTCTTGAATGCTACTGTTAAATGCACCTACTTATACAAAGGAAAAACAGTGCTTCATTTCTTCAGCTAATTATATTATGTATGTATTATTTTTTAATAACAAAGGAAATAATGACAAGTTTTTTTTTTATCTTCGCCACTTTGACCTAAATGTCTGCCATTTATATATATTATGTGTGTGTGTTACATTGTAAGGCTTTGTTTTTAAAATAGGGACATTAGTTTGGCTGTAATGCTCATTCACTTGGAAAAAAAGTAAAACCAACATGAAAAAGAATCGTGATAAAATCATGAATCGTTACTTTTCATAACAAAAAAAAATTGTGATATTATATTTTTGCCCTATCGCCCACCCCTAATCATCATACACACAAATATGGCCAGCAATTGGACATTTAAGCCTAATATAGTACAACTGTCTTGGTCCCGGGAGAAAAATACCATTTATTTTATCCATATTAACGACGACTCATCACTGGTTGAAGATATCTTAAGGTATGTTTATACGACACCGTTTTCAATTGAAATCAGAAAACTTTGTTTGCATTATTGCCGTTCATTTAAACGATAATGGCCTGCATTTGAAAACAGGTTTTTCAATTTATGAGTAAAATAAAGCCTGTTGGTAAACATAACTTGTCTATACTTTGACTTTTAGTTCTACAACATAAACTGCGCACAATCACATCCCAAGCTCTATTATTAAGTTATTTTTTTTAAAACGTACTATGATTTCAAAAATTAACATGACTGCTTTTAAAATGTGTGTTTTCGGTATGGGTGCATTTAATAAAAAAATAAAAACAAATAAAAAAAACGTGTTGTACAAAACGTCAAGGTCCTCAAGTCATGTTTAAATTACCACAGGATTATTTTACTCGTATTGAAAACCCCATAGGAAAATCTCGAGGGAACAAGGGGACAGGGTTTTGACATCATACACCCCTCTATTCTGCATTATTCAAACAATCCAGGAATCACACACAAATACAAGCATATCTCATTTAACTTAACGACTTTAACACAGGAATGGACTTCAGTTCCAGTGACAATTAAGTACTCCGTTCTGTGCTGTCGTCTTTTTATCTGATTTTCAAATACCTTTTTTGCTTTGTCAATTTGTAATGCTGTCTCTTTTTAATGATCTCCTCTTGGCTCATTTATGTTATATAATTATTGAACAAAGAAATTGTCGTCCAAATTGAAAACTGAATAGGAATAAAATGCCTCCAGAACCAAGGTTGATGAAAAATTAAATGGGCACTGTTGCACTTTATATTGCGTTATTTTAGGTTATTTATAAATGGCTATTAAATTCTAAAGTCTTGAAATGTTTTTCATTTTCCAGCAAGAAGAAAGTGATGAGCCTGAAGTTGATAAACTGAGAAAGCATGCTTCTGCATTTGTACTGACTTCAAGAGTGAAACACTGCCTTTCCCAGGTAGGACACTGAAGTGAATTATGTGAAATTACAGCAATAAATATGAATTCTTACATTCTGTTATCATCCTTAATTGTGCATGAATTTGTCTAATTCTAAATGATTGCTTGTTTTTCAGCGAGCTGTCAGTGACATTATTTCCGGGGTGCAGCAGTATCAAGCCTCACTGTTGGACTGCCTTCGGAGCCAAATTACAGATGTTATTCAGAGACAATCTGGAGTCACAGATCAACTGATGAGTGAAGTTCTGGACATTTTTAATAATTTTGAAGACCCTTTTGACACAGTTTCCACCACATACATGCAAGATTCAAATCTAAAAATGCAGTTCAAGGTAGTTGAAGCTGAAGAAATTGAAATTTCCCAGACTGCATCCTTTAGGAGAAGAGGCTCACAAGCTCTAACAATAAGAAAAATATGCTTTTACTATATTCCTTTGGTCCGAAGTTTGGAACAACTACTTTCACATCCAATGATTCTAGCAATGTTTGACAATGGACCAAGCCAAAGCAAGGCTGGATTTATCAATGACATTATTGATGGGGATATTTTGAAGTCACATCCACTGTTCTCTGTGAGACCCAATGCTCTGCAGCTTATTCTGTATACTGATGAGATAGAACTGTGCAATCCTCTGGGGTCTTATGCCTCAAAAAACAAACTGCTAATGGTGTACTACACTTTGGGTAATATAAATCCTAAACAGAGGTCTAAGTTAGCTGCCATCCGTTTACTTGTCATTGCAAAATCAAGTGACATCTCTCAGTGTGGTGTAGATGTGATTTTGCAGAGAATACAAGAGGATTTGAATTTGTTGTATAACGGAGTGAACATCAGAACTGCCCACGGGGAGCGAACACTGTATGGTGCAGTAGTTTCTCTCTGTGGTGATACCCTGGCTCAGCATGAGCTAACAGGCTTTAAAGAGGGAGTTGGATTTGCATTCCGCAAATGCCGACACTGTGAGTGTAGTTTTGAGGATATGCAAGTTCACTTTGATGCAGAAAACTTTGTCAAACGGTCTTTAGATAGACATGTCAGACAGTGTAATGAAATTGAGAGGGCAGCCACAGACTTTCTGAGAAGCAGTTTGAAAACCACTTATGGAATTAATAGGAAAAGCAAACTGATTGATTTTCCAGCCTTTGATCTCATCAGGCAAACACCTCAGGACATTATGCATGTGATATTAGAGGGTGTGGCACCACTGGAAGTTAAAACTGTACTTAAACATCTAGTGCTATCAGGGCAGCTGGAACTGGAAACATTTAACAGTGCTATTCTAGGATACCCATACTCCACTGATGTCCGAGATAGACCTTGCCCTATTACTGTCACCACGTTATCATCAAATGACAACAGACTAAAGCAATCAGCTGGGCAAATGCTTGTCCTATTGAAGATCCTGCCATTCATGTTGGACAGCTGTGAAAGAAATGAATACTTTCAAGTGATTATTGAGTTAATAGAGATTGTTCAGATCTTATTCGCACCAGTTATTGCGTTGGCCACTACAGCAAAGCTTGAGTTACTTATTAAGCAACATTTGAGCAATGTGAAACGGTTATTTCCTGAGAACAATATAACACCAAAGCAACATTATTTGATACATATTCCTGAACAGATTAAAGATTTAGGTCCAATGGTCGGTCGGACACATGTGTATGCGATTTGAATCTAAACACTGTTTTTTCAAACAGTGGTCTTCCAAGTTAAATTTCAAGAATGTTTGCAAGTCCTTGGTTAAACACAATCAGATGTTTGAGAGTTGTCAAAATGTCAGTCGTGAGAATCACCCAATTTTTTCAAAAGACATTCTATTGGGTCCTGTATCTGAAGTGGAAAATATGAAGTATGTGCAGGATAAAATGAGAGCTTTTTTGGGTGTAGAAAACGTGCATCATGTGGTGTCTGCAAAATGGCTTGAGCTAAGTGGCAACAAGTACTTGCGCCAGAAATCAGTGATTGTAATCAATGTAAATGAAGGTGTTCCTGTATTTGGGCTCATAAAGGACATGTACATTGTAAATTCTTCCTTGTATTGCTTTGAATGTCAAGTTTATAATACAGTGGGTTTCAGTCGTGAGTTTGTTTCTTATGAAATTGAGGTCCCAAACCTTGCTCAAGCCACTGAGATAGTGGATTCAGAGAAAATTGTAGATTATACATCATATTATGCACTCAGTTTTAAGAACCGTACTTACATTCCTCTCAAGTATTATCTCGGAGATGTGTGTGAGATTTACAAGTGCACCACTGACTGCTAATTTACTGGAAAACAAAGAAAAGTAAAGGGAAAGCAGTCAAGTTTCCCCTCTTCTTGTTTTATTTATTTATTTATTTTTATTTACTTTACTTACTGGTTGTACTGATCTAAAAGAGAAGTCATTTTGCTAAAAATAAATGTTCAGCACCTTGTGTGTACTTGCCTATTGTTAAAGGATTAGTTCACCCCAAAATTAAAATTTACTCACCCCAATGCCATCCAAGATGTTCATGTCTTTCTTTCTTCAGTGGAAAAGAAATAAAGTTTTTTGAGGAAAACGTTTTAGGATTTTTCTACACACAATAGCTTTGAATTGCAACCAAAGTTTTTTGGATTTATTGAAGTCCAAATCAATGCAGTTTCAAAGGGCTTTAAAGTGCTTCAAATAGCTCTGCTCGATCCCAGCTGAGGAATAGTGTCTTATCTAGCGAATCGATCAGTCATCCCCTGATCGATTTTTTTTCTAAAATGACTGATCGATTCGCTAGATAAGACACTATTCCTCAGCTGGGATCGAGCAGAGCTATTTGAAGCACTTTAAAGCCCTTTGAAACTGCATTGATTTGGACTTCAATAAATCCAAAAAACTTTGGTTGCAATTCAAAGCTATTGTGTGTAGAAAAATCCTAAAACGTTTTCCTCAAACTTAATTTATTTTCCACTGAAGAAAGAAAGACATGAACATCTTGGATGGCATTGGGGTGAGTAAATTCAGGAAATTTTCATTTTGGGGTGAACTAATCTTTTAAAATGAAGTTACTGGATACTGTTTGGTGTACAAGATGTTGTCTCTAAATTGACAGTTGTCAGCACCGAATAAAATGTTATGGTTCAAACTAAATGTTGGCTTTATCAAACTAAATAAAATTGGCTCTATCACTCTCTCCATGTGGTGCCGTTGTACTGTGGCTGCCATCGCCTCATCCCAGTGGATGCTGCACACTGGTGGTGGTCGAGGAGAGATCCACTAATATGATTGTAAAGCGCTTTAGGTGTACAGTAGTGCTATGTGCAATATGAAAGCGCTACATAAATGCCTCATGCATTCATTCAATGTAAAGTAGTAAAAAAAAAGATCTTTGTCTGAATGTGCTAACATTGTTTTCTAAAAATAAGAAACGTTGTGCTCTTAAAATAAGAAAATATGGCTTGAAATTTCTGATTCTAGAATAGACTGTCAAAATATACCATACACTTTAAAAATATACTTAATTCATTTAAAGAAATCACTAAAATTGGCATTTTTTTCTTAGTAAGAAAATTCAAGTTATATTTTCTCAAAACAAGCCAAATAATCTTTTGCTTTTAGTTCTAGGTTAGTTAATTTATCTTAGAAGAAAAAAAACAAGAATTCTTGCCTTATTTTAAGATTTTTTAAAGGTGCCCTATAATGTGAAATTGAATTTATGTTGGCATAGTTAAATAACAAGAGTTCAGTACATGGACATGACATACAATGAGTTTCAAACACCACTGTTTTCTCCTTCTTATTTAAATCTCGTTTTTAAAAAACACCCCTGAAAAACAGGCGAATCTCCACATAATACCGACTGTGACGCAACAGTCGGGGATCACGCCTCCAAAGATTTGCATATCCCAGCCCTCAATGACAAGCACTGCGCAGCCGAGTCATCGGAACAAGCGAGGATCAGAGAGAAAATGGCAGATCATGGAATAAATGCTATGTTCCAGGCTGTGCAGGGGATGTGAGGTATTTTCATACCCTTCCCACAGAAAAGAAATGTCAACAGGCGTGGACGCGTGGTTGATGTTTATATATAATCGGATACCGCAACAGTTTAATTCGAAGTTGTTAGTTTGCTCTGCCCATTTCACCACGGACTTATTTTCGAACCTGGGACAATATCAAGCTTCTCTCAGCGTCTCAAACTGAAGAAGGGGGTAATTCCAACTATATTCCCGCAACCGGTAAGTAGGCTAGTGATTTTATTAAAGATAATTTACACTGTGTTAGATCCAGCGCAAGATCCTAGTACAGTAATAGCAAACTCCAAGTAACGAGCATACATAACTAACGTTAAATAGGCTAATTCTCAGTGAAAAAAGTATACAGAAAGCGGTCAAAGAACAATCCACACAGCGCGAGTTTATCTCTCTTGCCAAACTCGTTATGAAATCAATGACGCTGTTACACTCCACAACGAAGCTCTTACTGTATGCCCATCGTTTGCATTGGTGAAAGCATTAGAGAGAGAAACTGCGTTGTCTCGCGATCAACAGACTGTCATCTGCTTTCTCAATGCTCATCACAGCAACATTTTATGTGATGGAAATAGATTTAAATACTTTAAAAACATCTCACGATTCGTTAATCTCGATAGCTGTAATAGTTAAAACGTATATAACAGCTGTAATAAAAGTATTCGAGAGAGTTTCACATGTCATATTTCATATGCAAGCATGTCAGCCAATCACAGCAGTGGCCGGTTCTCACAGCAGACACGCCCCTTCCAACAGAGTGTTCAAATCAGAGACTAAAATCAGGCTAGGAAAAATGCCTTTTATTTCTAAATTATGACTATTTTTGATCTAAAAAACATACTAACATTATAAGGGCAACCCAGGAAACATTATAAAATAATAATAAAAAAACATTCTAGGGCACCTTTAACTCGGCAAGATTTCATTTTTTGCAGTGCTCGAAACTCTGGATTCTGATAGAGGGCCATGAGACTTAGACCTGAGTGCAAAAATGGAGGCTCTAGACCCTTCCTGAGCTGAGATATGGAGATCCCACGTAGCATTTATCCCATTATAGAAATAGTGGGTTCGCGGACGGTGGAATTTTGGGACGGGGCTTGGTGCCACGGACTCAGGGGGCCCCTCTGAGTGCAGTAAAATAGTTTTTATCACGACAGGAACTTCAAATAAAATGTCCAAAAAATGAACTACCCAAATCCCCATTCAATAGATTGCAGGCGGGATTCTGTCCAATTGCAGCTTATTGCATGAAGTCAAGGGTTAGTCATTTTAAAAAATAATTGGTTATTGGACAAATAGTGGGTTTGTGGACACGTGATTTTTAAGCTTAGCCTTCAAAATTGTGGGATGAAAACCATTTTACTGCACTCAGTGGGGCCCCCTGAGTCCGTGGCACCAAGCGCCGTCCCGAAATTCCACTGTCCACGAACCCACTATGTGTCCAATAACCCACTATTTTTAAATGTACTAACCCCAGCCTTCATGCAAGCTGCAAATGGACAGAATCCCGCCTGCAATCTATTGAATGGGGATTCAGACAGGTCCTCTGAGAGGTCCTGTCTTGATAAAAACTATTTTACTGCACTCAGAGGGGCCCCCTGAGTCAAAACTAGTGTCCGTAAATGGTTTTCAATAGATGAAATGATGTTCAATAGAGTGTGCTTAGTACAGTAGAGGTGAAAACTCCAGTCACCATTCACATTTTTCAGTCACCATCCACATTCAATGGAGGGGAAAAGGTCGTTTTTCTCGGGAGCCGCTTTCTCCATGTTCCCCAAACTCTAATAGATTACAGTGGCGAATAAGGCCTTTCCAAAGAGCCCACCCACGATGTCCAACTCGCCCGGGTCCCCGAGATACGGGCGATTTTGTCGGCGGCCGCCATTTTAGAACGCGCCCGATGCTTTTCGGCTCATATCTCCGCCAAAATGCGGCCAAATGGGACGAAATTTTTACCATTCTTTTCAGCTCAAATAGACGCTTCCAAAGAGCCCACCCGTGGTTGGATCCGTTGAGTTTTCGAAAATAGAAATTCACGTTTTAAGGTCTAGCTCTGGCCCCTGGGGGCCCACGGGGCCGTGGGTGGTCTCCCCAGAAAGGTCTCAACCCGTTCTAAACGTGATACAATTTTGGTGTCCCTAGGTGCCAGTGGGGCTTCATAAAAAATGAATACGTCGCTGCTTCAAGTCAATGGCAGACACTTAGAAAAAGGCCCCTTTTCAGCCGTACACCCATCCAGACTTTAAACGCTTGCCGAGCGGCTAGGGCCCTCAAACTCGGGGGCCCTTCTCAGGGGTACTAGACGACGGAACTCGCCGAGTTTCGGGCTCCTGCGACCTTCCGTCTCCTTAAGGGAGCGCAATACGTTGGTTTGACCTTTTTGACCCCGTGACGTGTTTTTCACCCTTTCGACCACTGAAAGAGGTCCCAGGGCCACCAAACTTTTAGGGTCGCACCAGGGGGCTGTGGCGAGAAGGAAAATGTCGCCACCTAGTCGATCGGCCCTTTGGAAGCGGTGTCCACGAAACCACTATGGAAAACCCATTCATTTAATGGGCGAGTGGGATTTTTAAGGAAAGGTCCCAGGGGCCCCAAACTCGGCACGGTGAGCCCTGGGCCCGCCCTGAGTGACGTACCGAAAGGGCCCGGGCCTAGGGCCTGAGAGAGTATTTTGTATCATTTTTTATCCATCTCTCTGTCTGCCATTGAAGTCAATGGCAGACACTCAGAAACAGGCCCGTTTTCAGCCGTACACTCGTCCGGACTTTAAACGCTTGGCAAGCGGCTAGGGCCCTCAAACTCGGGGGCCCGGCTCGGGGCCACCAGACGACGGAACTCGCCGAGTTTCGGGCTCCTGCGACCTTCCGTTTTCTTACGGCAGCGCGTTTCGTTGGTTTGGCCTTTTTGACCCCGTGACGTGTTCTTCACCCTTTTGTAAGCTTAGTTTGTCAATTTTACTTTGGTTTATGCTAAGAATTATTCTATTTTTTAATGGTTAGACAATATGTTAGACAAGAACACAATAGACACATACACCCAAAGTCAAAAAGTGCCTGAAAAAGTATTTTTCATCGTCTTTGATCCATCTCTCTCATACAGTAGAGGTGGTTTAATCGACAAGAATAAAAAAAAATCTTTTTGAGTGACCTTGTTCAGTGTAAAATACAAAACGTGTGTTTTTCACCCTTTTTCGACCTTCCGACCCCTGAACGAGGTCGTGGGTCCACCAATTAGCATAATAAAGACAAGACAAATGGAACTTTTCAAAAGATTTATTTTTAAAAAATAGACAAAAATAGAGAGGACTCTTCAGGACCTTGATGGCGCTGGACGTCCTCTGCGCTGGACTCGGCTCCTCCTGCAAAAAAAAGAGAAAGGCAAAGAGTCAGCAAAACACGCCCACTCAAACATAAACAGACCCACCAAAAGATGGACTTACTGAAACGGCTGGGACCACCTTTCCCATCTTCGGCGGGATCCCAGCGGTTGCTGGCGACGACGGCCCGGCCGGCCTCTCACAACCCGTCCCGCGGTGTCCTCCTTACGCCCATGGGAGGTGGCAGGGGTCTCACCGCTTGCCTCTCCTCGTTCCGCCTCATGCGGATGAAGCACCTGCTTAAAGCCTTGAGGGCCCGGCTAACGGTCGCAAGTTTTTTTTTTTTCTCCTCCAGCTCGGCCTTGACGTCCAGGCAGGCGGTTTTGGGGCAAGGACCCGCCTGGTTGTCCAGCACCTCCTCTGGCCGGTCTTCCTCGGCAATTCAGCATCCCACCTGTAGCTTAATAAGTTGCTCACTGGCCTTCACCACATGTGGTGAAATCCCCGATTGTTTACAGGGATTCACCGGTTGAAAAAGTCTAAGTCGAAAACAGCATCCCACCTGTAACTTATTCGACAGGGTCCAAATAGGCTGTCTGTGGACTGTCCATTTTTAAGCTAATAATACACAATGAATGGTTGTAATGTACATTTATATGCTGTATTGTGTCCCCTGTGTGATGTACAGTAGGTTTCACCTCATAAATTAGAAGTTTCTGAGAACTCAACTGTATTTACCAGAGAACCAAAAAACTGTCGAAAACAGCATCCCACTTGTTAACTTATTCGACAGGGCCCCTTTTTGCACTCCATGGACATGTCGTTTTGACCACTGAACGAGGTCCCAGGGCCACCAAACTTTTAGGGCCGCACCAGGGGGCCGTGGCGAGTCGGAAAATAGCGCCCCCTAGTCGATCGGACATTTCTAAGCGGCGTCCACGAAACCACTATGGAAAACCCATTCATTTAATGGGCAAGTGGGATTTTTAAGGAAAGGTCCCAGGGGCCCCAAACTCGCCACGGTGAGCCCTGGGCCCGCCCTGAGTGACGTACCGAAAGGGCCCGGGCCTAGGGCCCGAGAAAGTATTTTTTATCATTTTTGATCCATCTCTCTGTCTGCCATTGAAGTCAATGGCAGACACTCCGAAACAGGCCCGTTTTCAGCCGTACACTCGCCCGGACTTTGAACGCTTGCCGAGCGGCTAGGGCCCTCAAACTCGGGGGCCTTTCTCAGGGGTGCTAGACGACGGAACTCGCCGAGTTTCGGGCTCCTGCGACCTTCCGTCTCCTTACGGGAGCGCGTTGCGTTGGTTTGACCTTTTTGACCCCGTGACGTGTTTTTCACCCTTTTTCGACCTTTCGACCACTGAACGAGGTCCCAGGGCCACCAAAATTTTAGGGCCGCACCAGGGGGCCGTGGCGAGAAGGAAAATGGCGCCCCCTAGTCGATCGGACATTTCTAAGCGGCGTCCACGAAACCACTATGGAAACCCATTCATTTAATGGGCGAGTGGGATTTTTATGGAAATTTCCCAGGGGCCCCAAATTCGGCATGCTGACCCCTTGGCCCTCCCTGACCGACATACCGAAAGCAGGGGGTGCTAGAGCAGAGGCAAATTTTTCTCAGCCTCTGTGCAGAAATCCTCTCTCAGGGCTGTTTCACTCTCAGGCTGAAAAGGCCTTTTCAGGCTTTCAAAAGATTTTGTGACGGGGGAGGGGCGATTTTTCAAAAAGGCCCTAGAGATCCGCGCTTCGGGGCCCCGCATCAGGGGCCCCTGGAGAGTCGGAATCTGAAGTCTCGAGGTGCCACGACCCTCCGTCTGCGTACGGGGGCCGTCCCACGGGCCATCGAAAAGGCACAGCGGTTTCGCGGACGGCGTTGTCTTTTTCGGCCTTTCGACCCCTGAACGGGGTCGCAGGGACACCAAACTTTCCCGACCGAACCAGGGGGCCGTGGCGAGTCATTTAATTACTATATGCAGAACAATTGCACTTGTTAGCAGCAATAAATCGAGGGTCATGTTTTAAAAAAATAATAATTTATTTACAGACAATAATAATAATAATGAATAATAATACAGTTTAAAACAGAAATAACCACAAAAACAGAAACACAGAACACTTAAAACAAGTCAAAGTAAATTAAAAACCAATCCCCTCAGGGGCACCAGTAGCTGCAGTTCTGGCCCTTCCTTGCCTTCCCCCATCTCTGTCCCTGGCATTACGGAGCCACGTTTTTATGGTGGCTTCCTGTCACAGTGTCTGGTGGTGTTCCCTTGTTTATCACTAGAGGTCCTCATTCTCACGGTGTCCTTCACATTGACTTCATTTCCCAGCATTCTATCTGTCACTGTCACTCATCAGTTCATTGCACTCAGCTGTTCCCCGTCATTATTGTTCCCAGCTGTTCTGTGTTAGTCTTGTTAGTCATGTGTATAAATACCCTGTCTGTGTTAGTTCATGTCACGGAGTCATTGTATTATGTCACATGTCAAGTTCAAGGTTGGTTCTAGTCTGTTCTTGTTTCTGTTCTTGTTTGTATTGTTATTTTGTTACCTGATGGATTAAATGGTTTTCGACACTGAAATGGATGACTACGATTCTGATTATCTGGATTACGACTCTTGCATGGATGACGATTCTTTGGACTGCCCTGACTATCATGTTGCTGCATTTGGGTCCACTCAATTCTCCGCTAGCGATCGTGACAGAATGACTCCGTCATCAAATGGATCCAGCAGCATGAACATTTTTCAGGCGCTTGCTTTTATGGCTCGTCAAAGGGAGGAGGCCATGATGCTTAGGTTTCCTAACGACTTTTCGTTCGAGGACAGAGAGTCCTTTAGAGGAGAGCGTCTGGCCAGATTTTCGGGGACCCGTGGAGCTCGCAGAGGAGGAAGTACTAGAGGTGAGCCCCCGAATCAGTCTCTACCTCGGTCTTCCGTCAACCATGATCCGGTGATGCGCAGCCCAGAACACCCTTTGCCGCGGGTCCTGTCTCGTCCTGAACCTGCACCTCGCCAGAAGGGACGACGGAGGAGGAGGAAGACTTCCCTTCTCTCTAACGTTCCGGAGGTCGTCTCTGTACAGACCGCTGGAGTACCGAGGGTTGTTCCATTACAGTCCGTGGTCATCCCAGAGACGGTTCACGTCCTGTCTGCCCAGCCAGAGACTGTTCACGTCACGTCTGCCCAGCGAGAGACTGTTCACGTCCCGTCTGCCCAGCGAGAGACTGTTCACGTCCCGTCTGCCCAGCGAGATACTGTTCACGTCCCGTCTGCCCAGCGAGATACTGTTCACGTCCCGTCTGCCCAGCGAGAGACTGTTCACGTCACGTCTGGCCCAGACAGAGGCGGTCCACGACATGTCTGCCCAGTCAGAGAAGGATCAGGAGAGGCCCATTCTCGGGGCCGCGGGGGCATTGAGCGACTATTTGGAGCATTTGGCTCGGATCCTGGACATGCCAGTGTCTGCTGTTCCAGAGCCGGAGCCAGTGTCTGCTGTTCCAGAGCCGGAGCCAGTGTCGGCTGTTCCAGAGCCGGAGCCAGTGTCTGCTGTTCCAGAGCCGGAGCCAGTGTCTGCTGTTCCAGAGCCGGAGCCAGTGTCTGCTGTTCCAGAGCCGGAGCCAGTGTCTGCTGTTCCAGAGCCGGAGCCAGTGTCTGCTGTTCCAGAGCCGGAGCCAGTGTCTGTTCCGGAGCCAGTTCCAGCGTCTGTTCCCGAGCCGGAGCCAGTTCCAGCGTCTGTGCCAGAGCCAGTTCCAGTGTCTGCTCCACCGCCGTTGCCGCCCGAGGGGTCTTCACCGCCCTGGCCGCCCGAGGGGTCTTCACCGCCCTGGCCGCCCGATGGACTCTGTGTTTTGATCTGGTCCCCGGTTAAGCCCTCACCCCTTGTCCCTGTCTCACTTCACGGACCTGGCCCACCATCCCTCCCCCTGATCCTCCACCGTTCCACCTCCCTCCTGAACTCTTGTGTCGTGTTTTTGTGTGTTGTCGTGGAGCGTCTGGTAGCCGCTCCGTAGAGGGAGGGTTATGTCACAGTGTCTGGTGGTGTTCCCTTGTTTATCACTAGAGGTCCTCATTCTCACGGTGTCCTTCACATTGACTTCATTTCCCAGCATTCTGTCTGTCACTGTCACTCATCAGTTCATTGCACTCAGCTGTTCCCCGTCATTATTGTTCCCAGCTGTTCTGTGTTAGTCTTGTTAGTCATGTGTATAAATACCCTGTCTGTGTTAGTTCATGTCACGGAGTCATTGTATTATGTCACATGTCAAGTTCAAGGTTGGTTCTAGTCTGTTCTTGTTTGTATTGTTATTTTGTTACCTGATGGATTAAATGGTTTTCGACACTGAAATGGATGACTACGATTCTGATTATCTGGATTACGACTCTTGCATGGATGACGATTCTTTGGACTGCCCTGACTATCATGTTGCTGCATTTGGGTCCACTCAATTCTCCGCTAGCGATCGTGACACTTCCACCTCACATGCAGTGGCTTGGCTGCTTTTTGTCACAGCATCTAAGTGAGAAAGGATCAATTGAAATACAAATGTTAAAAACAAAATAAGGGTTGTTCAAGTACTGTTAAGCCATTTCAACCTAAGAAATTTTTCAACCTGCACTTTGATTGAGGAAACGTCTTCTGATTGTTCCAGGTGCTATTTATAAATGCTCAACTGAGAGAATGACTGAATAGGTCAATGAGCTGTGGTTTATAATAACGTTCAGTTGTAAGTCATTTATAAGTGGTTAGTTAATGATGAACTAATCATTTACAAAACATTCATAAATTATTAGCAAGTGATATACTAACATTTTATGTATGTTTTGTAAATTCTGTTACAAGTCATGTACAAGTGATTAGTAAATGATTACCTAATTATTTATCAAACAATTATGCGTTTCATAAATGTTTAATAAGTGATATGTTAATTATTGTATGTATGTTTTGTAGATTCAGTTATAAGTCATTTACAATTGATTAATTAATGATGAACTAATCATTCACAAAACATGAACATGCGTTTCATAAATGTTTAATAAATGTTTTATTTTTTGTATGTACGTAGCAATTAGAGGGTGCAGAAAGTGTTGTAAATGCCTTGTATACACATACAGATAATTTGCAACAGGTAAGTAACAGTGTTTAACACAATGATGTCTAAACGCATGAATAAATCATTTTCAACACTTTCTGCATCCCCTAATCTAAAGTGTAAACTATTCATCACTTGTAAATGTGTTACACATCATTCGTAGATTACGTAATGCAGAAAGTGTTGTAAATGATTTATTCATGCGTTTAGACATTATCTATAACAGGTGTTGAACACTGTAGTGTAAGTGCTGACTATAGACAGCTGTCTTCTCTGAGTCTTTAACCTGATGTGAGCAAAACATACACAAAAAATTTACATAATGTATTAAACATTTATGAAACGCATAGTCATGTTTTGTAAATCATTAGTTAATCATTTACTAATCACTTGTAAATGACTTGTAACGAAATTTACAAAATAAAATGTTAGCACATCACTTGCTAATCATTTATGAATGTTTTTTAAATGATTAGTATCATTAACTAACCACTTGCAACTAATGACTTACAACTGAACGTTATTATAAAGTGTTTCTGTTTATTGGTATAGAAAATTAGACTAATGGATCAGCATTTAGATTACACAGTGAATGAGTAAATTAATTTGTTAATATTTTAATATTTATGTTTAAACAACATACAGTACATTTTGTAGTTGTAACAAAGGCCCTAGAACTGAAAAATCTCCAGGATTATGCTCAAATGCATTGGGCTGACAAACAAGGATTACTGGGTACAGGAAACATGGAGATAGATCAATCATTGTTCATTTACTGTACATTTACACCTGACTACTGATTTTTCCTTCCCATTTTTAAAATATTTTTATAAGGGCTTATCACATATAAACATTATATACTGTACCTATAACTGCTTTGCAGACCAACATCTCCCCAAAGGCCATCTTCTGGCCAGAGCCCTTCCAGCACAGTTGCTGGGCAAGTGGAGTGGTCAACAGACAGACCAGGATACGCCTGGTGTTGGAGGTTGGGCTTGTACCCCCAACTGTTGCCAGATACTTTGCCTAAATTAAAGCAGTAACACATCAGTGTATTCACAGGACAACTATAATGAAACTGTAGTGAAAAAGTACAAAACTTTATTTATTTAAATGCATTTATTCATTTAGCAGGCTGTTTTATCAAAAGCAACTTATCAAGAACCAAATATTTAATACAACCAAGTACCATTGCACTGTAGCACGCCTCATCCTTCAGTTGGAGTTCTAAATTTTGAAGGTCTATTATATTTTGTAAAGGCAAATGGACACCCTCTGGCAGGTCTGCATCTGCAGAGCTCTCTTTTGTGAGCTTTAATAGCAATTGCTTGATAACAGCAACCTCCCCTTTCAGGTGTTCTAGTTGACTTATTATTTGACGTTCTGTTGCTGGAGAGATAGAGACAGAGAAAATATGAAATCTTGAAAAAACTTTTTAAAAAACTCATTGTAATCATTAATGTACTGTTAATTTACAATTGTTCTGCAACTAATACAACAATATCCTCTTTTCATGAGACGTAAAAACCTGAAATCAGTGCTTACGTGTAATTGTCTGCCTTCTTGACAGAACTGATACTGGTGGGCCAGGTGGTGCAGGGGGAATAGGCGGGGCTGGTGAAATGTGTGTCGACAGCAGGGATGGAGGGGATGGTGGGAGTGGTGGAACTGGTACAGAGCTCTTTCTTCTTTTCTGTAGGCCTACTTCTTCAGAAGAGTGGCCCTGATCAGGGTACCGTGAGTTTGGTCTGGTGTAGATAAAAGTCACATAGTGAACCTTTAGTCCTAGATTTTTTGTAATCTGAAATTTCACACTCTACATTCCCACTTCTTTCTCCTGTGTAAGTTTTATAATCAATGCGAAAACCAAGAAACTTACTTCCTTTTGCGATTAACTTTTCCCATGGTGTCATTTTCTGAACTGAGACAGGAGGATGTCTCAGCCTTTTTGGCCTTCTGTCTGGCTTTCTCATAATCTGCTACAGAACAATAAACCAGTACTCTGTGAGCTATCATAAGCTGAACATTTGTCATCACATTTCTACAAATTAAAAATTCTTAAGACACAAAGGTGAAACTAAATATTAAAAGATTTAAAGTTATTTAGACTTTCAGCAAATAGTCACAAAGTTCACACAACAAATCTATTATTGATGAATTAACAGCTGTGGATTCCTTAACTTCTAAATATACACAAATGCTTTATATAAAGAACAGAATTAAATCTAGTATATTTTTTGCCAAATTGAGCTTTTATTGACATAAGCACATATAATTAACATTCCCTTGATATCATTTACGTCAAAAGACTTGATCAAGATGCTGCATATCATTTTAAGGAAGTTTTGGAAGTCAATGCCTTCCAGTGGTAATTATGTTAAAAGAGAAAGTTACTATTGTTAAACCCACACTGAAATTGTTTTTATGTATATGCAGGTATGTTTGAAATTCAGTTTACATCAAATCAATGTCATGGTTTAGAAGTCAAATTGATATCATTTGGACATCACATTGACAATGATTTGTGTGTATATTTATTGCATATGAATTCTTTCTAAGCCTGAAATAGAATTTTTCTTAACAATTTCTCCTTTTGAACTGTGCGTTGGATTTGTGTCCAACTGTAAAATTGCTGTGGGTTGGACTTTAACTTAATAAAAAAATTAAAATTTCTGACCGAAATTTACATACCCATGCTGAAATGGAAGCAGTGGAGTGATTTTTTTTTAGAACCAAAATGATACTGATTTGTTGATTAACTTGAACTGTAATTCATTACAATTTCATAAATGACAAACAGCATTTTTGCTGTAACCCATGGGCGTCGTCAGTTTGGTTTGAAATGTGCAGAGACGCATTCAGAATTTTCAAAAGTGCTGGGTACAATTACACATTAATTTTGTTTCTCTTTGACGTAGCTTACTGATGTAAATAAATAAAAATGTATACAAAGTTGTGATGATGTCCGACCAAAAATGTGATGGGTGGGGGGGGGGGTAAATAGTACTTTGGGTTTAATTGGTCGTACAATGAGATCTAATATATGTTGTTAATGTCGTGAATTTTCACGTGAATAAATACATAGATCAGCCTGTGATGGTGCAATGGCGGATTTTTTGGTTCTGGGCTCTAATCCGCACTCGTATAGTTTTTTGGCCCCTCATCAAAACCGATAATGTTTATCAGTGGTTGTATATCAAGCAGGGACACGTTTGTTTGCATTTTGTTTTGCGATTTCACCAGAGCGAATAGAGAATCTCCGCAACGGATTGAAGCGCGCGTCCGAGTGTGCGAGCCACAACAGAACACTATCCGCGCCACTGATCGCAGAGGCAACAAGCACATGATCACTTGATTAAAAAAACAACACATTTCAGCGCTAGATCACCTTAACAAATGAACAAAACGAATGCTCTGCTAGTTAACTGGAGATGTTTTACTTGTATTGGTACATCCGTACCGCGAGATGTTTCAAAAGTGGTGGAGACAAAATCGACCCTGGCAAAAAGTGGTGGGGACATGTCCCACCCGTCCCCCCGTAAATGACGCCTATGCCCCACATAAAGTATTGTAGGCCTATATTATCCATATTTTTTTATTTATAGTGATACAATTAATTATTATACATTGGATGAAATTAAATAATTGTAATACCACGTTTATATGGTATATATGCTATAATATATATGCTATAATATAATATTTAGATGTTTGATGTCAATTTGATGTCTTTTTTAACATCCACATTAGAGTTTGAATTTAACATATTTGTGTGCACTATATGCATGCTGATCAATGTTTATGTTTATAAATGTGAATCGAAAACCTCAAAAGTGGCATCAAGTCTTAAGGAGTGACTCATTGAATCATTCAAATTCAAACGATTCGCATCACTCTATTGTCTGGAGACTCAGGCGCGCAACCGTTCTGCTGTGGCGTTATTTTGGAACTATTTTCGCGGGACTGAAATGTAAGTCACTTACTTAATATGAACTAATTGTGTAGCCTAGCCCTATTTAACTGAATTTATTGAATATTTGCAACCGTGAAGCTGAAGTGATTTCGGTGCGCAGTAAGATCTTTATAGGGGCGCAATGGAAATTTACCAAAAATGTGTTTTTCCTCAAAGGGATAGAACAAGTAAACATTTATAAGCAAAATTATTTAATTCATTTGAATGCGAAACGTACATTCAGGTATTTTTCTGCCTTGAAACAGTATTTAAAGGGATGCTTCACTAAAAAAAATTAAATTCTGTCATTGATGATTCTATGCAAATGCGAGTGAAACGGTCGCAACGTCGAGCCCTCTATACTTAACCACTTTGATGACAGACTTTGGTCAGGCATTTCGGAACAATCAAAACATGTACAATCGGCTTTGCTCCAGTTATGTAACATACTTTTTTTTATTGCACATCGAGGAATTTATTCGATAAACATGGTTCCATCGTAGTTTATCATGGGCGGATCCATAAAAAGTCTTATTTTTTACTTATGAAAGGTCTTACATTTTCGATAGCAATTTAACTTAGACATATCTAAATGTTTTCCAAATTAGAACTATCTAATTAGCGTACTTTTTTTTTTTTTGTGGATTTGCTTGTTCACGTGACATTTAGCGTCACATTCGCGGCAGCACACGTGTCCAGGAGACACCGGAGGAGAGGAGGAGAATCAAGTCGGTAAATTGTAAGTTCCTTCTTTATTCTTTTAGTGGTGTGCGATGTGTATTTTCTATTATGATATTGTAATCATTGTTTTAACGATGTGCGAGGCACTGCGAGCTGACATCGCATTTTTCTCTGGTGGTGCATTCACCTCAGCAAGAGTTGAATTTTCCCGTGCACAATTGCAAATGTGATATTTTATATAACAGTTAAATTAACAATAAATTAACATTGTGAGTTACATTAATATTGTCAATATTGTTTGTTTTCCCTTTATTTTCGCCGACGAGAATTTGAAAAATGAAGCCATAGCAGAGTTTAAATGCAACAGACAGCGATGATTTTTGAATGGAATCCGCGTTTTGAACATTTTAATGATTCAATGAACAACCACTTGTTTCTTTCAGCTTTTTGAACAAATGAATCAGCTTTTTGAACAAATCGGTTGAATGAATGACTCCCTCAACTCACTTATTAAGACAGTGACTTGCCGCCACCTACTGGCAGTTTTAGTTTCACATTTAAAGTACCCTTTAATAAGAACTTTAAAATTAGAAATCAGTTAATATTTAACAATCTCATAGCTTTATTTGCAATTGTAAATTAAGTGTAAATATATTAATGCCAGTTCTGATGCCGCTTCTGTGTCACCTGATGAATTTTGATTTAATGATTTAATGTGACTGGTAACAGTGGTATTGTGTAATTATTCTAATATAATTTAATTTGAATGTTAGAATTTGACATAAAAGGTGATGCAATCTACAAATGTCCATATATAGGTGAAGATGCCCCTGGAAATCAATTTAAGGTTGCAAATATTACCTCTTAATAGAAAATGTTAATTGATTTTCTAAATGACTTACTTGTTTTGTACAGTGAGCGGACTTTGTATGCTTCCCAGTCTGCTCCTGGTTTTTCATGTTGCAGCTGAGCTCTTTTTACATAATTGGGAAATTTATAAGGTGGCCAATAGCAAGCATCCTCACCAGCCATCCACCTACTGCTTACTACTTCCACCTCTCCCCGTTCCAAGAAATCCACGACATGGAAAAATGGTGAGTTCATCTTATGCATTAAAGAAAAGATTAGAAAGAATTATTTAGAATGGTTAATATTGTCAAAATGAAAAAAATGTGTACTAATATAAATATAATTACTTCTGATAAATACCTACTTTCTTTTTTAAACCAGTGTAGTTTGGCATCTTGTGTTGATGCAGTACATATGCCAAGTAATTGAGATTTATGTACATTATTTTGTAGAACTATGTACATTATAATCTTTCTATTTCAGTTTAATCTTTTTGTATTTTTTTTGTTGTATTTTTTGTTTTTTTGTTGTTGACAGAATCACTTGAGGCCAACGTGTAGAACTGATTGAATTGAAGCTTCAATATAAATGTAGCAATGGGGTTGCTGCCCATTTCAAACCAAATGGAAGCAAAACATATTTGGCCTCAATATCAGAAAGCTTGTACAGTTTAAGCTCTGCAGCAAGCTCACAAGCTGTGTAGATGCCAATATCTGTAGAGATAATTGGCTCTGTGTACAGTGGCGCCAGATCCAGAAACCTTCTCAGCAGAATGAAAGTTTCTTCTGTGGTGGTGTCATGCAAAATGTTCTCAACCAAGCCAAGTTGTCCCCCAATCTTCACGCAGTTGTCTCCTGTCCTACATTTTATTGTAGCATTTTTAAGTGTGACCCTTTTGTATTGCAGTCTTGATGCACCGTCTTGCACTGTTGGGCCATTTGAGTGATTTCCACCGAGTTTGGGTTTATCTGGTTGGTACGTGGACTTGTTCTGTGTGGACTGTCTCTCAACAACACGTGTCATTTGCTGGAGAATGTGTTGTGGTTTTTTTACCTTTCTTTTAAGCTGGCCCAGGAAGTTTTCAAAGCAAAATGCAGACACACAGTCTAAGGGACCAAACCTCCTCACATCATCTGCCAGATGACACAGAGAGTGGACATTGTAGACCATCTCCTCAACCCCATACAAGGTCCCGAACTGTTCAAGGAAGTACCTAATTAGGTTATCTGCATAATTGCAGTAATGGGCACACAGGGTTGGAGAAAGCATCAAATAGATGCTGATGGACAGTGAAAGGAAGTTGTTGTAAAGGGGGGTTGGGAGAACATCTTTCAGTACTACTGGACCAGTGTACAGGAGAAACTGCCTAAACTCTGTAGCTTTCCAACGATCCAATTCCGAGAGTGACCTTGGCTTTCGCGCGAACTCAGAAGGTATGTGCTTTGACATCCCTACAAGTTTTTCTGAGATGGCTTTTATCTTATGGGAGCTCTGTCTGTATTTTAGGTTGCCTTTGGTCCAAAAGTTAAGCATCTTCCTGGTCACACCTAGACAAACAACATGCATATAGTCCAGCACGAATTGTGTGACCATTCCCAAATGTAATGTGGTGAGTATGGAGTGACCTCTGTGATGATTTTCATCACGAAGTTCAGCAAATGAATCATCTGTTCTCCGGGTGGCATGTGTTTCGGGAAACGTCATTTTTCGTCCCACATAGGATCCCTCCTGCGTGCAGCGATCGCAACCACTATAGCCTCCATGTCCCTTTGTTTGCTTTAAGTATGATCGTGCTGGAGCATCGCAAATGAAGCAGTCCAGGGACAGATGAAACATCCTCTCATCAACAGTGAAACCTTGTTCTAGCGTGGAAACCTCCTCAGCAAAGTCTTTAAGATATTGGTTTGGATTGTGTGGTTTGCTGTTTCCACAAAAGACACCTATAACAAATGGATCCTTTTCAAAAGGAAATTTTCCTAAAATTGGCCAAAGTTGCTTCAGAGAGCTTTTAAATAATGGCAGTCCATCTACATTCACCTGCAATTTGATTGTGTCAGTTTGCGACAGCAATCCGTCTCTCTTTTGGAGCAAATGTTCCAATATTCCAAAATGGACATATTCCCCACCATCAATTGTTTTCACCTTATGTGAATGTGATGTTTTAATTAGAGTTCTTACACATTTTGGGAGAGAGGGTATGTGTTTATGTAAAATTTTAAGTAGGCTGTCAGCTGCATTTTGTGTCACTCCAGACTCTACAACCCATTGACGCAGTTCATCTGGCAAGTCGTCAAAGTTGCCAGTGTCAGGTGTGTCACTGAAAAAATCTTCTGTCTCACTGAAGTTGCTATTACAGTCAGTGAATTGGTCATCATCATCAATGATACTGTCATTGTCAAGGTCAATGTTGTTGTCTGTGTTCTCACAGATCATGTCTTCATCACATGTTGGTTCATTTGGCATAAAAGATTCCTCGGGACTTGCCACTGGAGTGTCAGTGTCACTTATTTGTGGAGAATGGAGCTTGTGAAGGATTTTCTGGACACGCCTCCATTTGGTAACAGAACTCACACCTCCAAATTGTGCCATGCTTCTATAAGAATTGAAGCACAATCATTTACATAAAACGTTTATGTAAACAACATCTCCCTAATCCTCATGGGACCCAGGAATAGAATTGTGTAGTGGACATAATATTTTAGTAAATTTCTTTGACAACATGTCACATTCTGGATGTCCTTTAGGGATAGTTCACTTTAAAATGAAAATTCTGTCATCATATACTCACCCTCAAGTTGTTTCAAACCTGTATCAATTTCTTTCTTCTGCTGAACAATAAAGAAGATATTTTGAAGAATTCCAGTAACCAAACAGTTAAAGGGTTAGTTCACCCAAAAATGAAAATGATGTCATTAATGACTCACCCTCGTGTCGTTCCAAGCCCGTAAGACCTCCGTTCATCTTCGGAACACAGTTTAAGATATTTTAGATTTAGTCCGAGAGTTTTCTGTCCCTCCATTGAAAATGTATGTACGGTATACTGTCCTTGTCCAGAAAGGTAATAAAGACATCATCAAAGTAGTCCATGTGACATCAGTGGGTTAGTTAGAACCGTACATACAAGTGCCCGCAAACTTGGTACTGTGACTTGACTTGATCCTTATCAGGAACTGCCTTTTTTGTGCACTGGGACTTGAGACTTGATGGTAAGGACTTTGTTTTGACTTTAACATGTGTGACTTGCTCCCATCTCCGCCGATTTTGTTCCTCATAACCGGTATTATATCGTGGCAAGCCTATTGCAAATATTTTAAGCTTAAAAATCAGTACATCAAAAAAAAAAAAAAAAAAAAATATATATATATATATATATATATATGATTTGTTGCTAATTTATGGCCATTTTATATTGTTAAATGACTTTAAACCTAAATATTGAATGAATGAAAAAAAAATGAATATGTTTATATCCTGCATGTGAATATAAAAGGCCAGCCTTAGTTTGGAAATTTACAACTTAGTAGGCATATTAGAGAAACTTTCCATCTTATGTTGACTATTGTATTGTAATTGTGATGTTGGTTTTTGGACACCAGTGGAAAGTAAAGTTTATGTTTTTTTGCATAAAGTAAAGCCACTTTTTTTTCTGTCAAGGTTGGATGCTTCTGTTTTCCTAAGATTGAGATAAGTTAATGCACTTTTGAAATGTTATTGTGCAATAGTTTTGGTCCTTAATGAGTTCCTGTGAAAATGCCATGATTACTAAACCAACAAGATTCTGAAGTTAAGATTTTTTCTGTAATATGCCACTAAGTCTGTTTTGTATTACTTAGTATAGATAGTAAAATTGTATAATACTTACTCTTTCGCCAATATGAACCAAAAAATAAAACAAGCAAAAAACGGTCTGTAAAAAGAAAAATATATTAATGTAATATAATAAAAAAAAGTTATATACATCCTTAAGACAAACTAAATACTAATATCATCAATCAATTTCAATTATAAAATAACTATTCCTTTAATGTAATGTATATTACTTGCTTCATGAATTCATTATTTTAATTGATATGAAATTACAGAGATAGTAAAAAGATCAAATGTAGACAGCAACAGAAAGATGCCATAATTGGTGCAATTGTAGATGCATAACTTCTATTTAGATGCTTTTGGCAAAGGCTAAAGTAAGAATTAAAAAGGTTAAGAAAATGTCTGACACCCAAGTCAAAAAATATACTCACAAAAAATCCAAAGAGCCGTTGGGCCGCTGATGACACAAAAACAAAAGTAGAGAAAAAGACACACAAAAAAAAAAGCATTAGTAGTCAGACACTGCATGAATTGACATGGACTGTTTATGATCATTGTGAATATTAATGATCATTGTGAATATTTTTAATTCGTGATTATGCTAGATTGTCTTCTAAAATGTATATCCAGCATAAGGCATTACTGATGACTAACTTGCTGCATGATGTATCTGTGTTTGATCTAAATGCAAATAATAAGAAAGTGTCTGATACTCAATCAAAAAATATACTCACAAAAAAAGCCAACGATGTTCTTTAGGCTACTTTGGCTCTCAAAAGAGCCATTGGGGTGTATTAGCTGCTGCAAGACAACAACAAAAAAAGACACAAAAAACAGTATTCAGATATTACTGTTCAAAATTTTCATTAGATCATTTATGAGCATCATGGGAAATCAGAGATGGTATGGTGATTATTAGATTGATCACTTACCACAGTCAGATGTCAGTTAACACTATAAAAAAAACAGAATCATTATTTTCATGAAGTTATTAATAGTTTTGTTGTGTAAATATGTACAATAACACCTGAAATGTATTTTGTTATAAGTAAAAAATTACAAGCAAAAACGCAAAGTCAATGGAGACGGACAATTTTCCCCCGGTGTGGGCGTGGCCTAAATGCGCTCTGTCTCTAGACGGAGCTCGCGCACTTGAACTTGAGGTCACGCGCTTTAGCTCACACTGGCAGTCAAACTAGTGAGAGAACCGCGCTTTCCCTCAGAGTGAAAATATTGTTAATAATAATTGTAAAATTAATCATTTTAACTTACACCTTGACGGGCGTAATTCTAAAACCAAAGAGGTTTTCTCAATTTGACCAGTTAGCATATTCTCCATTCGCGCGAATGCCCAAATGACGTCACACGGGTATAACGACATTAACGGTTATAGGCCTTTATCGGGGCTGAAGTGTAGACGGTAACAAAACCCTTATACATAATATTAGAGTTGGTAAAAGGTAGTCCGTCAATTGATAATTCATTGGGTTTTATATGTGAAAGGGGCTGATATTATTATTAATGTGTTTGAAACTGCATAGCCTGAGAAAAACTAATTTTTCACTCAGACCGCCGGTCCTTTTTTAATAATTCAAGATTTGATATACGTTTTCTGTAATTCCTTTTAATTGTCATTGATATCATACTTGTATTTGAGTTATAAGTTTTAAATGTTATTTGAATAAAATAGTTAAAAAAGTACTTTACCTCAGGAAACCTCTCATTCAGGATGTCCACAGATGAAGTCGTCAACTCGTCGTGCTGCTGTGAACGCGATTGCCGTTGATCAGAGCTTTTATACCGGCTCCCAGGTTCTTTCGCGGGCCTTGCACGCGAGGTGTAAAGTTGCAAAGTATATTTTTATACATTTTTTATTAATTTAATTTAATATAATATAATATGAATTTGTTATATATATATATATATATATATATATATATTAGTGCTGTCAAACGATTAAAATATTTAATCGCGATTAATCGCATTAATGTCATAGTTAACTCGCGATTAATCGCATTTAATCGCACATTTTTATCTATTCTAAATGTCTCTTGATTTCTTTTTGTCCCATTATTTTTTCCTCATTTTAATGCTCTTATCAACATGGAAAAGTGGATCGGCTTGCTTTGTGCAAATGTTTTTTATTGAAAACAATATTGGCATATATACTGTTCAATTTCACACTAAAACATTCTCACTTGGAGCAAATAATCTCTCACACAATGTAACACTGTCCATCAATAAAAGGGTGAAAGAAATACTGACGAGGTCCTGATATTGACGAGGGGGCGGAGAATTCGCATCAGCTGTGTGTGTGTGTGTGTGTGTGTGTGTGTGTGTGTGCTTGGCCATCATCAAGTGGTATTTCAGACTGGACGTGCTGCGATGATGATAGCTCAGTTCACAACGACTAAACACACAGATCACTTTGGTCTTGTCAATGGAACCATTTGGCAACTTTTTAAAAGTAAACTTTCAATTCAAAATCTTATTGGCATCCATTTCGGCGTCTCACGCTCGTCATCCACTCAAAACTGGACGTTTTGAACGTTCCTATAACATTCAGAAATAACGTTTTTATAACTTAATGGGAACGTTATGAAAACGTTCTTATAACCTAAAATTGTTAGCTGGGGAAGAGGAGAGATTCGCGATTGCACTGACTGAACACATTTTAAGTGCAGGCATATTCTCTGAGCGAGCCCAGAGAAAATTCTTACAAGAGCAGCGTGTATCTGAGAGCGCGCGGAGGCGCGACTCGAGCAGCGAGATTCGTGCTCGGCACATTATATTCCGCGCGCGAGCAGAGAGATTCGCACTCGCGCATCCGGCTCGCAAGCCCAAAGAAGTGTGTGCGGCGTGCCTGTTGTTTTGTTTCCGGTCTAGCTAGATCCGCTTGCGCTTTCAAAACGTCCTCACGCGGCGCAAGCCATGAAATGAATGGGTTTCATAGCGCAGCGCCGCGCATGCCGCGTCCTGGTGCAAAAGCATGTGAAAAAAAACTACAAAGTTTGCTAGGCCAAAAAGACCGTTAATCGCGCGATAAAAAAATTAACGCCGTTAAAATGGGTTTGCGTTAACGCCGTTAATAACGCGTTTAACTGACAGCCCTAATATATATATATATATATAAAATAGTTAGCCTATTATTAAATTAATAAAAATACAAAAAGACCTTGAGATATGTTTGGTAATTGTACCTAAATGAATTTAAAATTAATTTGCTATATTTCAGATCAATATTTGTTTTCCTCAAAATTTTAATTAACACTAACTTATTCTCATCTGAGTTATAACTAATTTATTTCTCTATAAAATAATACTACCATTAAAAACACAACCATAAAAATCGCAGGATTGTACTTTTTTGAAATGAACCAGAAACATAAAACTATTATAAGCCACATTATACTTAGAAAATGAACTACATCCACTGTATTTAGTCTGTAGGACAGTGGTTTTGTTGTTGTTGTTTTTGTTTATTTGTTTGGTCAGTATTTACAGTTGTGAGGCTAAAATAGAGTTGTATGTAATTTCTATATCTTGATGTTTACTTTTCTTGTTGTACAACAAGATATTGTAGTTTTGTTTTGCTATGCTGTGTGGCACAATCAGGCGAATCGTGTGTCAAGCAAAGTGAATAAAATGAGTTTCAAATTTGGTGTGTAGTGTGTACTGTGTTTTCACAGAAGTGACAAAACGTCCTTTGATGACATCCAGAAACATTCTCAAATAAATAAAAATGCATGATTAAATAGCAAAATAAATAATTAATACTAAAATAACACTGGATTAATTAAGTCATTCTAAACTGTTTCTATGATCCACATATTTTACGTTAAACTAAAGCTACCTTTTTGAAAAAGTAGCTATCTAACAAAGTATTGATATATGATATTTTACAATCAATATGCTCAAAACTAATTAGCCTTCCTCGACATAAGTAGATTTGGTCTATTCATCAATGCAAATTTACTGCAACTGCTGATATGCAAATTGAATAGGATGTGGAAAAAAAGAGATTTATTATATACAATTTTATTACTTGTATTATATTATAATTTTATAATATTATTTTATTTATTACAGTTTTTCTTTCACTTTTGTAAAGTGAAAAGTTAATATAAATTGTATTTTATTGTTTTGATTTAGAGCAGTGAATAACTGCTATTAAAAGATAATAGGGTATCACTGTTTATTGCTGATTTTAAAGCTTACTGAACTTGAAATTATTTGGATATCTACAGTTCTACATAAATACACAACATAAGAATGGCCCCTCTGTAATAATTGTGGCCCCTCTTGTGCCCCCCAGTTGAAAAAAATCCTAGAATCGCCCCTGGTCAGAAGAGGCAATTTTATTGACGTTTTTTTCTTTTTTTTAAATTAATGCATAAAATTGTGCTAAAAACTAAAAATGTGTTGTACCAGTCAAATCCAGAATGACAGCTCCTAAGTGATGCAAAGTCCAAAGATTCCAGCAGTCTCATTGGTTAGAATTAATCACGTGATGACGTATTACTTATAATTTTTCTTTTTTCTTTTGCAGTTTCAGAAATATAATATAATATATCAAAAATATATGATTCATCAGTGATGTATTTATTAGTATCAACAATATATAATTTTATTAAAATAAATATACATCACTGATGAATACCAAAACAAATCAGTAGGCCTAAACCATTTGCATTGTTTTATTGTGACAAATAAGTTAATTTTATTTAATAAATACGGTAACACTTTCTATGCAGTCCATGCTTATAATGAATTATAGCTCCATTTAAACTTATTTATGAGCAATATTACTATAAATATATTTATAAAGACTAATTAAGACCTACTGCATTACAATAGGCTTTTATAGTTACATTTATATTAGTGTTTATAATTCCTTATAAGTTACAAATTTGTTGTTATTTCAATGAACATGCTCATAATCCATTATGTGCAGTTTTAGTTAATTATGGACTGTTGAATGAAATAACATTTATGACATTTCACAGGATCTTTAAATAGTTTTGATTAAGCTTCTAATCTTAAACCTTCTAATCTTAAAACATATGACTGTTAACTTAAACAATGTACTGTTATGGTGGGTTGCCCACAGTAAACCCTCATGGGGGCCCCATAGTGAAAAACAGCTATGGGCCCCGCATGGGCTAACTCACTGGGCCCCCATGAGGGTTTTCTGTGGGCAAACCCACAGTGGGTTGCCCACAGAAAACCCTCATGGGGGCCCAAATGGGCAAAACTGCTATGGGCCCCGCATGGGCTAACTCACTGGGGGCCCGTGTGGGTTTTCTGAGGTTGTTTTTACCTAATTTATTCAATAAAGATTCTGTGTTTTTCTAAATTACTTTGCCTCTATGTCCTCTGTGGTGTTGGCTCCTCGCGGTGGTACGTGAGTCGGGGGTTGAGACGGCCGGTCATCTGGCATCCACTCCTCCCCCGACCCGGGGACATAGACATGTCTGTGACTGTAAGGCAAGTATAATCTTACGCTAAGTTTCGGTTCATTAAGAGACAAGCTCCAATTCACGCGCCGGTGCTTCCATGTCGTGAAATATTTAGCCAACTTTTTATTTATTAAATCAAGGCAATTGGTTGATGAAACATTTATTAAAAATTAAGATACAATTAATACAAAACGAAATTCCCTTTAAAGAAAGGCTTTGTGCTTTCTGTTTGAGGTCTCTGTGAAAGTCTTTTAGTGCCGCTTTCAGAGCGCTCACGTTCGTAACATTGTTTTTTCCTCTTTTGAAAAAATTACAAAAATTTATATTTTATATTCTGTGGAGAACCCTTCTTCATCCGGTGGGTAGTATTACTTTTGGTTTGAGCAGTGTAATTCACAGAAGTAGGCTACTAAAACATATTTTGCCACCTAAAAGTTAAAGTCACGTTATTGGATATATACACAGACGTTTTTAAATATATTCGTATTAAACGCATTTTCTGAGAATTTCTATTTCAAGTTTTAACTGCAAATGTCGCGTCCATAACGCTGGAATTGCGCAATTTTAAAGTATTTATTTTGTGGTGTAGGTCTATATTTTATAATGTTAACTTCAAATAATTCTTATAGTAATTTAAAGATGTGGTAGCATTGGATCTGGACGGAAAGGAGAACTTACTTTAAGATGCTTCTTCGGGTTGGAGGTGGAGTCTTTGGACGCTGAAAGGAGGTTGGTTGCTGGCAAGCAGATATGGCACTGCACAGTTAGGCTATATTTCGTTCTCCCTTCTCTTTCTTTAATGTGAAATGCTGTTTGAATTTCCAAGATAGAAACGCATTCTTGCCCTGGCTCTGTTGTTCCGGCTCCATCTCTACTCTAGCTCCCGCTGCTCCTCTTCCGACTCCATGTGACTGATCACGCAAACCGCACATTTTTTTTTCATTTTCACATTGGGGCTTCTGGGAAATGCTGAGTTGCCTTAAAGGTGCCCTATAATGTGAAATTGAATTTATGTTGGCATAGTTAAATAACAAGAGTTCAGTACATGGACATGACATACAGTGAGTTTCAAACACCATTGTTTTCTCCTTATTTAAATCTCGTTTTTAAAAAACACCCCTGAAAAACAGGCGAATCTCCACATAATACCGACTGTGACGCAACAGTCGGGGATCACGCCTCCAAAGATTTGCATATCCCAGCCCTCAATGACAAGCACTGCGCAGCCGAGTCATCGGAACAAGCGAGGATCAGAGAGAAAATGGCAGATCTAAGGGATAGCCAGATAGAAAATAATTATGTACAAGGAGGCTACTTGAATTAAATAAAACATTTTACTTAAATTATCAGTCATATTTAATACATACGCAACAGCATTGTAGCGCGCACGTGTGTGTAGGCCAGTGTTCATTTTGGCAGCCATTTTTGATTTAGTCTTAGTCTTCAGACGAAAATGCTTATTGGTCTTAATCACATTTGAGTCATCCTGTTTTTTATAGTTGTAGTTGACGAAAAGTCTTTGCATTTTTTGTCAACTTTTAGTCAAACTGCAGTTACTTTACTTTTGGTAGTTAGTCCAAACCGGGGGTTCGCGGACAAAAGCCCATGTTAATAAGCTGCCATTGGGCGCATAATGCCCCCGAGGGATCGTAGGAGCTCGTGGGATGCCCACTCCCTTATATACTTGGTGGGGAGTGGGTCTTTTTTAAATACCCTCGATATCGCGGATTGCTACTTAATTGTCACGGGATAGGGGTTATTCGGACACCTCTAGTTGGCGCCAGAGAGCAATTGCCCCATTGACCCCCCCCATCCCACCAACCCACTATTTGTCCAATAACCCACTATATTGGGCAAATGTTCCCTACCCCCCGCGACTATTCCCGAGCCACGCCCCCATCCCACGGAACCCACTATATTGGGCTAACGTCCTGGGACCAACCCCCCCCCCCCCACTCCCAGGCCACGCCCCCGTCCCACGAACCCACTATTTGTCCAATAACCCACTATATTGAGCAAATGTTCCGTTGACCCCCCGCGACTATTCCCGAGCCACGCCCCCATCCCACGGAACCACTATTTGTCCAATAACCAACTATAGTTTTTAAATGTCAGGTTGACCTCCCCCAATGACAACTCCCAAGCATCGCCCCCTTCCGACGAACCCACTTTTTGTTCGATAACCCGTAAAAAAGTTTTCACAAAATCCCCACAAGTTTCAATTTCAAGCTGGCCTATCTCTGGAACCAATCCGAGTTGGGGCCCCATACTCTGGGCACACAGGTGTCTCCTAGTGGTCCCCCCACCGCCCGAGTATGGAGTCCCAACTCGGTTTCATCACTGAGACACACCACTTCAAAAATGACTTAGGGTTAGAAACTGAAAAAGTCAGTTATGGTTAGGGTTAGGAAAATGTTTTGCCTTTGCTCAAGAGCCCGGCGCTTTGGATATGTCGCTCGGGGAGGCCCCAAGAGTCAGCATGCTGAATTTGGGGCCCCTGGGACATTTCTGTAAAAATCCCACTCGCCCATTAAATGAATGTATTCGCCGTAGTGGTTTCGTGGACGCCGCTTCCGAAGGGCCGATCGACTAGGGGGCGCCATTTTCCGACTCGCCACGGCCCCCCGGTGCGGGCGGGAAAGCTTGGTGGCCCTGGGACCTCGTTCAGGGGTCGAAAGGTCGAAAAAGGGACGACCGCCCGCGAACCCGCTACGCCGTTAAATGGTCCGAGGGACGGCCCCCGTACGGAGACGCAGGGTCGTGGCACATTGAGATTTGAGATCCGGGCCCTCCAGGGGCCCCCGACACACGGCCCCGAAGGGTGAAAACCTAGAACCTTCCTGTAGCAAGTGTGCCACTTTTAACCAACTTTCATTCAAAGGCCTCTTAGGTGACATGAGTGAAAGAGACACAAGGCCGAGATTAGGGTAAAAAGGGCGGGAAAGTGTTGCCTTGGCTCTAGAGCCTGGCGCCTTCAGTATGTCGCTCGGGGCGGGCCCTGGGGTCACCGTGCAGAGTTTGGGGCCCCTGGGACATTTCTATCAAAATCCCACTCGCCCATTAAATGAATGTATTCGACGTAGTGGTTTCGTGGACACCGCTTCGCAATGGCCGATTGACTAGGGGGCGCCGTTTTCCGACTCGCCACGGCCCCCTGGTGCGGGCGGAAAAGTTTGGTGGCCCTGGGACCACGTTTAGTGGTCGAAAGGTCGAAAAAGGGTGAAAAAAGCACATTTTGAAAGTGACAAAGGTCACAAAGGTCAAACCGACGAAACGAGCTGCCACACGGACACGGAAGGTCGCAGGACCCCGAAACTCGGTGAGCTCCGTCGTCTAGGGACCTTGAGTGGGCCCCCAGAGTTTGAGGGCCCTAGCTGCTTTCTAAGCGTTTGGTATGCCCCGTTTGGGATGAGCCATTCATTGTGGATGGTGACTGAAAAGTGTGGATGGTGACTGGAGAATTTTTTTTTTTTTTTTTAAATAAACCACCTCTACTGTACTAAGTACACTCTATTGAACACATCACACTAATTTTCAAGTAATTTCAGTGTTTGGTTTGCATAAAAATGAGTGTCCTCGAAACCACTATTTGGCGGGAAAAATGTGGCTTCGCCGACAAAGTGTTTTTTAAGCTTATATTTCGAAATATTTGAATGAAACGTGTTTAGCAAGACTCTGTGGGATGCCCTGGGAAAGTTCGGTGGCCCTGGGACCTCGTTCAGGGGCCGAAATGCCGAAAAAGTGACCGCCCGACCGCAAAACCGACATGCCTGTAAATGGGCCGTGGGACGGCCCCCGTACGCAAACGGAGGGTCGTGGCACCTTGAGACTTCAGATTCCGACTCTCCAGGGGCCCCTGACCCGGGGCCCCGAATTGTGGAACTCTAGGACCTTTGCAAAAAAACGCCCCTCCCCCATCATCAAATCATTTAAAGGCCTGAATGGCTCTTTCAGGGTGAGAGTGAAACATCCTTGAGCGTGAAATGTTGCACAGAGGCTAAAAAATATTTTCCTCGGCCCCGGGGCCCGGTGCTTTCGGTACGTCGCTCGGGACGGGCCCCCGGGGCCGTTTCTGTGTTCGATTTGCATAAAAAAGGAGCAGCGTCCGCGAAACCACTATTTGGCGGCCACTAAATAGGTTGGAACTGGGACGTTGTTGTGTTTCCGCTCTCCCGTCATTTGTGGCGTCGGTCCCCGTCGATTAAACCACCTCTACTGTACTGAGCACACTTGGCTGAGTGCGTGGCACTGTTTTTCCAAGTCGTTTCAGTGTTTAATTGCCACGAAAACGAGTGTCCTCGAAGACACGTTTTGGCGGGAAACTATTTTTTAAGCTTGTCTGTGGGAATATCTTGATGAAAACTTTTTTTAAATGTGATATTCTGACTCTCAGGGCCATTGTGATTGTGAAATCAAGCTGTATTGTGAAATTATTCATGCAAAAGGCTTTGTAATTAGGCCAAACATACAGTTTGGCTGTTTAAAAATAGTGGGTTCGTGGACACGGTGGCGTTTGATCTTTGTCTTTCGAAGTTTTTCCGACGAAACGAGTTTATAAGGACTCAGAGGGATCCTTTGGTGCGGGCGGAAAAGTTTGGTGACCCTAGGACCTCGTTCAGGGGTCGCAAGGTCCAAAAAGGGGCCGTGAGTTAGGGTTAGCGTGACGGTTAGGGTTAGAGGCTGACAACGTCTTGCCTCGGCTCAAGAGCCCGGCGCTTTGGATGTGTCGCTCGGGGAGGCCCCAAGAGTCAGCATGCTGAATTTGGGGCCCCTGGGACATTTCTGTAAAAATCCCACTCGCCCATTAAACGAATGGGTTTTCCATAGTGGTTTCGTGGACGCCGCTTAGAAATGTCCGATCGACTAGGGGGCGCCGTTTTCCGACTCGCCACGGCCCCCCCGGTGCGGGCGGGAAAGTTTGCGGGCCCTCGGACCTCGTTCAGTGGTCGAAGGGCCGAAAAAGGGACGCTCGTCCGCAAAACCACTACGCGATAAGTGGTCCGAGGGACGGCCCCCGTACGGAGACGCAGGGTCGTGGCACATTGAGATTTGAGATTCGGACCCTCCAGGGGCCCCCGACACACGGCCCCGAAGGGTGAAAACCTAGAACCTTCCTGTAGGCAAGTGTGCCACTTTTAACCAACTTTCACTCAAAATCCTCTTAGGTGACATGAGCGAAAGAGACACAAGGCCGAGATTAGGGTAAAAAGAGCGGGAAAGTGTTGCCTTGGCTCTAGAGCCTAGCGCCTTCGGTATGTCGCTGGGGGCGGGCCCTGGGGTCAGCGTGCAGAGTTTGGGGCCCCTGGGACATTTCTGTCAAAATCCCACTCGCCCATTAAATGAATGTATTCACCGTAGCGGTTTCGCGGACGCCGCTTCGGAAGGCCCGATCGACTAGGGGGCGCCGTTTTCCGACTCGCCACGGCCCCCTGGTTCGGTCGGGAAAGTTTGGTGTCCCTGTGACCCCGTTCAGGGGTCGAAAGGCCGAAAAAGACAACGCCGTCCGCGAAACCGCTGTGCCTTTTCGATGGCCCGTGGGACGGCCCCCGTACGCAGACGGAGGGTCGTGGCACCTCAAGACTTCAGATTCCGACTCTCCAGGGGCCCCTGATGCGGGGCCCCGAAGCGCGGATCTCTAGGGCCTTTTTGAAAAATCGCCCCTCCCCCGTCACAAAATCTTTTGAAAGCCTGAAAAGGCCTTTTCAGCCTGAGAGTGAAACAGCCCTGAGAGAGGATTTCTGCACAGAGGCTGAGAAAAATTTGCCTCTGCTCTAGCACCCCCTGCTTTCGGTATGTCGGTCAGGGAGGGCCAAGGGGTCAGCATGCCGAATTTGGGGCCCCTGGGAAATTTCCATAAAAATCCCACTCGCCCATTAAATGAATGGGTTTCCATAGTGGTTTCGTGGACGCCGCTTAGAAATGTCCGATCGACTAGGGGGCGCCATTTTCCTTCTCGCCACGGCCCCCTGGTGCGGCCCTAAAATTTTGGTGGCCCTGGGACCTCGTTCAGTGGTCGAAAGGTCGAAAAAGGGTGAAAAACACGTCACGGGGTCAAAAAGGTCAAACCAACGCAACGCGCTCCCGTAAGGAGACGGAAGGTCGCAGGAGCCCGAAACTCGGCGAGTTCCGTCGTCTAGCACCCCTGAGAAAGGCCCCCGAGTTTGAGGGCCCTAGCCGCTCGGCAAGCGTTCAAAGTCCGGGCGAGTGTACGGCTGAAAACGGGCCTGTTTCGGAGTGTCTGCCATTGACTTCAATGGCAGACAGAGAGATGGATCAAAAATGATAAAAAATACTTTCTCGGGCCCTAGGCCCGGGCCCTTTCGGTACGTCACTCAGGGCGGGCCCAGGGCTCACCGTGGCGAGTTTGGGGCCCCTGGGACCTTTCCTTAAAAATCCCACTTGCCCATTAAATGAATGGGTTTTCCATAGTGGTTTCGTGGACGCCGCTTAGAAATGTCCGATCGACTAGGGGGCGCTATTTTCCGACTCGCCACGGCCCCCTGGTGCGGCCCTAAAAGTTTGGTGGCCCTGGGACCTCGTTCAGTGGTCGAAACGACATGTCCATGGAGTGCAAAAAGGGGCCCTGTCGAATAAGTTAACAAGTGGGATGCTGTTTTCGACAGTTTTTTGGTTCTCTGGTAAATACAGTTGAGTTCTCAGAAACTTCTAATTTATGAGGTGAAACCTACTGTACATCACACAGGGGACACAATACAGCATATAAATGTACATTACAACCATTCATTGTGTATTATTAGCTTAAAAATGGACAGTCCACAGACAGCCTATTTGGACCCTGTCGAATAAGTTACAGGTGGGATGCTGTTTTCGACTTAGACTTTT